>CM060188.1:10000000-11200000 GCA_030549335.1 Pontederia crassipes | reverse complement strand
TGCAAACTGGAATTAGATAATGCACTTATGGCTTAAATAACCTGCTTTAAAGATGGGCTATTTGGATCTCATCAAATGAGGATTCAAATAACCTGCTTTAAAAAATGAATGATTTGTTGTCAAATCTGTGCTCATTGGATTTTGACGGACTCAAATAATCTGCTTTAAAAAAATGATTCATTTGTCCAACATTAGGTTTACATGTTCCCTGAAAAAAAAGTCCACATGTGTAGCTCATAAATCCATTACATTCTTGGATGTAGTAAATTAGTAATAAACAATAGTTTCCGGAAATGCTGAAGATCTTCTAATATGGATCTAATTTACATTATTAAATTGAAGTTTTTCTTTGGCAGACCACTGAGCCATCATTGTCTAGGCTCAGGCAGTGCAACCATTGTAAGGCATATATCAAGGCATTTGACCACCATTGTCCGGCTTTCGGAAATTGTATAGGTATGGAACATGTTTACTTGATCATCTTTGCACTGTTGTTTGATGATTCTGTTCAAACTGATCCTATATCTCTGCAGGTCAGAAGAATCATCGATTGTTCTTAATTCTTCTCTTCGGCTTCATTGTTGCAGAAGCCTCCTATTCCTTTTGTGCAAACAAGCGTATGTAACCAGTTTTTCCAACTTCGATTGTTCTTTTTGTGTTTCTTTCCGTTTCTCAAAGCATGATAATGGTTTGTAATGATAGCTCATGCAAATGCATCATGTTGTTCCATAATCTTCATTTCTTAGACGCTATTCTAATGAAATGAATAATATGGAACATTTTGATTCTATTCGTCAATGGTACAAGATAATTTGGTATATACAGCTTAAGGATCTCACCATATGCGAAATGGTTGTTAGATTCTGGCTTACATCCTTATCTTTCTCAAAAAAAAAAATGATAGCCCTCCCCACTGTCACCTCAACCACAACCACAAAACTTTTGGTTAAACCTTCTTGTTTCTTATAAAAAACTCTTGCCCTTGTCCTAGAAATGTCAGTTCACAAGAATTAGTTTCACTAGATTCTAGATTGCATGCTCTCAGGAGACAAGGCACTCGTGCTTTTTTCCCTTTTTATTTAGATCTGTAATGGTCAAACTCAAGCTTCTATTTTAGAAGAATCCTCAAGCAATCTAGTGAGAGATGGTTGAGTTTTCCATCATTTGGACATTTCAATTATATAGTTCTTGAGTTGCTATTCTTTGTGTCACCATTAATAGACAATTCTCCTTTTTTTTACAGTCATTGAAGATTCTAAATATAAGCGATCAATCGAGGTATGTTCTACCATTCTTGTGTCATCCATAAAGTGAGCCTCGCCATTACTGTTCATGTATACATATGTTTTCCTAAAATCATTGTAATATGTGAACAAAGTAGTTTTCTACTTGTTACGAATGCTCAAGTCAGTTGCAATTTTCTGTGAGTTAAGACTAGGTTGAAGAGTTCATTCTTGAGTTGTTCTTTAACCTTTAAGTAATTGTACATTTCAAGCAATTTGAATTAGAGTTTTGGTGGTCCTTCTGTATACTCTGGATTTTAAGCTAATGATTTGTCTGTAATACTGTCTCTGTAGTTCTAGTTTTGTACAAGTAACCTGTTTACTTAAAATTGGTGGCAAATTAACTAGTAATATTGCTTATCCTACAGGGCAGCCACACTTTGAACTTCATGATCAGCACAAGCATTTTCTGTACTCTCCAAGTGCTATGGCAGGTATCTGATGCAACAAAAACTTTTGTTATAATTCCATCAACTGTTGTCATAGTATTACCATACCTGTAAGTTTTACATTTTAGTCGATTGATCTACAAGTTGAATAACAATATCTTCTCAAAAAAAAAAAAGTTGAATAACAATAATGAAATTCTATCTGCCTTTTATGATCTGTTGTTGATGACTAGTCATCACCCTTTCTTAAAAAAAAAAAAAGAAGAAAAAAGGATTTGCTGTTGATGGTAGATGACATTTTCCATCTCTAGGCGAACTTATGAACTATTGCATTGTTGGAAATATGTGTTGATCTTCTAAACACCAAATCTTATTGGCCATTATACGCCACTTTGTCTTGGTCTGGAAAGTGAATCCTAGTTCTTTGCTGAGGAGTGCTTTAGAAACTAAAATGCTCTGGAAAAATGGGTCCATTTGGCTAAAAGCTGTCATCAGATGTGCATTCCTTCTGATCTATAGTAACCTTTTAGTCCTTGGGAATATTATTGTTGGTTATTTTGTTTTGTTAGTCAAGTGACAATACCTTGTCTTATTGGTATGTTAGGTTATGCTATACCATTTTTGGTCTGTCTTTAGGAGAAAAATACAAGTTATCCAAAATTCCATATGGATTTATGCTTTGCAAGTTATGCTGGTTTGTCTATGAACCTCATCTATTCTAATATTTTTTATGTTTGTTCACATTTACATGTATCTCGTTATCTAGCGAAGGTTGTTTTATGTTGTCTAACAGATCTCGTTTCTTGTTAATAGATGGTATTCTTCACATGGCACCTATACTGCATCTCCTTTAACATAAAAACAGAGGAATGGGTAATTTGAGATACTTCCAACTTTACAGCTTTTTGTGTGCTGTTAGTGATGTGTTACTGAGGCCAACAATCATCCAGATTAACTGGAGGAAATATCCTGAATTCCAACTGGTTGCTGAGCCTCTACCAGGTCTGTTTACCAAATGCCTTCTCATTACGTGATTGTTTTTCTTTTACGTTCGTTCAGTCCCAATCGCTGATTCAGTTTATGCAATTTCACAGGTAGTACTGTCCCAGAGATCAAGTTTACAAATCCATATGATAATGGTCTCCTGCGCAACATCATGGAATTCCTAACATCAGAATACTGACGGCATCTGTAACCAATTCCTTTTGTTTAGGATGCCTAAACTACGATTCAGATTCTCATGTAGAGAGTTATGTACATAATTTCTGAAAATCCTTGTTGGAGATAAACTTGTCAGAACTTTAATGCCTGTCATCGCCAGCACAAGGAACTTATCCTCAAAGCTTGGCATCTTTATCTTCCTCCATGCATGATTCATTCCCGTAATTATGAAAATGAAAAAGAGCAATAAGGCTGGCAAAGAACTGCATGTCACTACAAAATAAAAATGGTAAAAATAAGATAGCAGCAATCGCATTAATTGTTCGTCAAGTGACTCGGATGCATGCTACATGTGGCGAATATTAGTAGAGTTAAAATTTGTGCAGCTAAGTAACTTGTCACCACCTAAGATTCTTATTTAGAGGGTTCTACTCCGAAAAAATAAAATATAAATCGCTATAAATGACTCAGATCGCAACCAATGCTTTTAATAACCAGGTCGGCAATCAGACTACATCGAATATGTTTTTAATAACCAGATCGGCAATTGGATCTCATTGAATTTTATTAAAATAATATTATATAGACTTTTTGATTTTCTCGTGTACTTAAGAGCATTCAATCCACTAAGATATAAAATTATCAATATTATATAATGTAAAAAAATAATCATGACTTATAATTAAATAAAAGTTAATATTTATGAAGTTATTATTACTGATAATATACTATATTAATTCTTTTTTTATTCAATATTATTTTATTATGATAATATATTAATTTATTTTATCATATATGATATATCACTCTTTTTTTTTTACTTCCATTTTAATACTTTCCTTTTTCTATCTCCATTAATTCCTCTCTCCCTATTAATTTTTCATGTTTATTTCCTTTTTAGTTTTCACCTATTCTTAATTCAAATAATTTCCCACTTTTTTACTTTCCTAAATTTTTATTACCTATTTTTCCTCTTAATTTTTTTATCTTTTCAATTTTAAACCTGAACTGATTTTTTTCCCGCTTTAACCCGAATTTTACCAAATGCCATTTCTAATTTTGTACGTGGCTCAAATCGAACCGATCACGGGTTCGTAATTGAACTTCAACCGAATTTTATCGAATGCCATTTCTAATTTTGTACATAACCCAAATCGGACCAACTGCTCAATCATGTAATAAATGAGGAAAATGAGTGGTATTATTGTGCATTGTTCTATTAATCTTGCGTGAAATATAATTTTAGATAACAAGTTTTAAATCGATACTATATCAATATAAAAATTGCATCATTCATTTGATTTCACGATCAGCAAAGTGGTGCATGACATTCATCATTCCCTTATGCCGTAGTCAAACCAAATATAGGAAACAAGGCAATAACCTCGATTTTTTTCTGTCAGGACAGTCGCCAATATGGTTCAAGCCAGGTTTATATATTACAACCTTAAACACATGCCACAGCCATCATACAGAGATTACTGACAACCAATACGGCCTGTATATATTGCGAGCCGTGTACGGAAGATCAAATAATACTAATAGTTGTTGATTCGTAAAGTCGTTGAGTTCAGGAACCCTGGAACAAGGCCAATTAACACTGGACAAACCATGTTAAATATAGAACAGCTCAAAATCCAAAAACCAGAAACAAAAATCAGTACGTGGGGTAGTAGAAACCCCCTGCAGTATTATAAGTTGTTGGCATCCCGTACGGCATGACCGGGTTCGGCATGAAAGTCGTCTGCAGTTTAGCTAAGCTTGCCTGACCTTGCATCCCATCCTTGGAGTACTGCTGCCACATTACCTGCTCCTGGACCAGCAGCTGCTGCTTCTTCTCTATGTCCGCCATCTGAACATAGGAAGGCGGAGGGATACTAAGAGACGCTGCGAATGGGTCCTGTCCGATGGCTTGTACAGTGCCATCAGGTGCAGGCAACGCCAACACTGGGGTGGTGCTCTTGCCAGGGCCAGGCAAGGCCACGCTGCTGGAGCTCCCACTGCTCATTTGTGCACTTATATGCTGTCTCACTGCACCTTGGTCATACATGCCATTGAGAAGCAGTGGATCCAAACCGCCGCCCATCGCAGCCTTTTGGTTGGAGAGATTGCTTGCTGTCTCCACAAGGGCCAGCTCCCAATCTGCTTTGCCAGGCTCTGCTGCAGGTGTCTGCCATGCAGAAGTCACTTCCGGTTCCCCATTGGCCGATGGGAAGGCCTCCCACGAACCATTGGTACCATTGGCTGCAATTGGCCCCTGAAACAGTGCCAGCGCAAGTCTATTTGAATGGTCCTCGGCGGATACACCCTCATCTCTTAGATTGATTAACTCTCCATCATCTTGCTTTGGAGGCTTGGCAGGTTCGTCAACCTTTGGCAATGGTTGCTCTTCCTTGAAATCGGAGGGGGCAGGAAGAGCTTTTATGCTGTTCATGTCTGGCTCTGGTTCCTCAACCTGAGAAACTGCTGGAGCAGGGAGAGGCTCTCTTGAGGGACTCTTTGGTCTCCTTGCTCTGTCTTTCATGAATTCTTCCAGAGTCTCCAAAAGCTTGTCGGTAATGCGTTGCACCTCCGGATATTCTGATGACCTGGCCACCCCAGTGTCCTTGCACCAAGCATAAAAGCCACAAAGCTCATCAATCTGTTTAGCAGCACTGGCATATGCTTCAAATGACTTGACACACTCTGGGTATTCCATGTCAAAGAAGCGGTCTAAAAGGATTGCCAGTATCTCACATACATCAGCATAGAGCTGGAAGCTTTCTCTAACTATTGGGTAGAGAGCAACCAGAATCATCCGACTGTGCTTCGCATTTCCTGTTGGGCGACAGGCAAGGAAACGATCAAGCAGCTGCTGAAGCTGGTGCATCCTCCCAAGCACCCTCTCTGGTTTCATATCCTTCAATGGTGTTGGTGGCTTCTTCTCTTCTCCCTCCCGCTGCTCGTCATAAGAGGTGCTACCATTTCCAGGCGGGGATGAGTATGAGGATCTTTCACGGCTACCATAGTTGTAAGCATCAGGTTCTCGATACTCATAGCGATCTCGAGGGGGAGATCTCCAATCGTCTCTTGGGGACTGCTGTGAACGGATTCCACCACCTTGCTTCCTCTCGTACACCATGCACTCCAGCCTCTGATCCAGATAAAGGGCATATGTTCGAACAAAAGCAGAATGATCCCAGGAGTTAGAATGTGCCTCGTCACGGAAATCAGACATGTTGAGAAGGCGAGTACCCCTCCTAGTAGCATACATAATCTCATTCTGGAAAGCAGGATCTCCATCCGCCAAGAGGCGATGGACCAGCATCAGCGCCTTGAGAGCCACGACCCAGTCATGAGTTTTGCTGAGCCGCTTTGACACGCCAGCAATGCAGGCACTCACAAAACCCCTTGAATAGGATGTCATGCTGAGGATCTCCCTGAAATACTTCTCATCAGCAGGTTCATCATCATGGCTTGTTGCCTTCACAATTGCCACATCCAGCTCAGGTGCCATATTACTAGACACCTTGGCCAAGCCAATGCTGGTCTGGTCTTTCACTGCTCCAAGAGCCTTCCTGATGGAGGGTGCCATTTTCTTTTGTCCTGTTGGCTCTCCACTAAATCAGCCTAACCACTCTGAAACAAGTCCCTCCTGATGCAAGAATCAGAACACTTCGCTATCAAAGAGAAGCTTGTTGCTGAAATATTTGATCCCGGTGCCGTAGAGAAAGATCTATCAAATTTGGTTGGTTACTTACAAAAGGAAATAAAAGCAAAATGAAGATTGCAAAACTAATACTCGAGTTAAAGCCGCACTTCCGGAAACATTAATGAACGTCTAAACCCTGACAAGCAAACACAGCATACTACAAGGGATCCAGAATTGATATTAATGCCGGGACATCAAACAAAAGGAATGATCAAATGTGAATTATGTAATCCCCACATCCAAACAAGTTGCAAATGATCAACTGTAGCACCATTCCCCTAACTTCCATTTCTACATGCCAAAATAGTAGAAAACAGTTCAAAGGCAATCTTTCCCCTTGCTCGCTTATCGTCCTGACCAGTGATCGATGTTTCTCCAGCAAGGTGGAGCAATATAAATCTTCCGATCAAACAGATAACTCCTAGCCTTAGTTCAAACGCCTACCAGATCTAGTGAAGAAACTTGTCTGGCCCTAACTACAGATAAAAATCCAAGATCAAATTAATCGAACTCCACAAATCTCAAATCGATCTGCTAAGCTGCCTGGAATGGCCAGGAGCAATGTGTCAATGATCCCAGCACACACAGGACTAGAGCCTGGTGGTGGCCAGAGGGCGGCAGATACGAGAGTGGCGAGGCAGCTGCAGCAGCAACAGCAAGCTGCAACAGAAGCAGCGACGCCGACGTTGCTGAACGGAGAGGTCGGGGTAGCAGCAGCACAGAGCGGCGCGGCTACGACGCGGGCAAGTCGGGGCCGACGAAAAAACACCAATACATAAATAGGAGCATACCTGCTATCCCCTCCTCCTCCAGCTCGACGGACGCCTCAGATGCGAAGCCGCCGCCGGCGACCTAATTCGATCCGAAACCCCAGCGCTCTGCCCTCGTTGACTCCTCCAGTCGTCAAAAAGACCAAGCCCCCCTCTCTCTGAAATGTGTGGAAGAGCGAGGAGAGAGAAAGGCGACACCTTTGCAAATTGGTCGGGTCTCGGTAGATCTACCAAATTGAGTTCTTCCCAAACGCTTCCGATAAAATGGAGTAAAAAATTAAAAAAGAAAGAAAAAAAAGAACCAAAATTTACAGCGGAACAAGAAAAAGAAGGGAAAAAGTATGAGAAAATTTTTATGAGAATAAAAAAAAACAAAAAACAAAAACGGCACCAGTCCACTTCTTTTTGTTGTTGTGTGCATCTCGACATTTTCAACCGACCTGCTCGCTAAATGTGTTCCGACCGCGCGACGCCAACGTGCATTCACCTCTCTCGGACCTCGTCCCCTGCGGACGTCGGCATAGATATTATTATGCGATAGAAGATGGACGACCGTTGGATTTGATCTCGACGGGGATCGAGGGGATGTGGAAGTGGGCAAAGTTGCCGGATCTGCGCCCGCATAGAGTGGGCTCGTGCGTCCAACTCGGCCGTCGACTTTGCTAAATTGGATCACAGCTTCGATTTCACTTTGACGATATTTTAAATTAAATAACGACCCGACCAATAGGAAGGCGACACGATGTCGTTACTGGACTGTTTTGGTCAAGAATGAAATTTGAAAACGATATGAAAATTTGAGAAAAATCAAAGAAAAGGAACGAGAAGCTTCTGTTGAGATAAAGTTGAGTCGTCGGATATATCTGCTTATTATGATTAATAATTTGACCAACAAATAATAAATTATCGGAAAGCAAAGAGTGGTGATTTTGACTAACACATTATCTATAAAAAAACTCTGGAATTATTGTAAAAAGTAGTATTTTAGAAGTATCACTTCGAAGTGGTTCCTTTCGTGCCTGTTTAAAAAGCAGCGGGTGTTCCCCAACAAGAGTATGATTAAGCAGCTCCTCATTTAATTAAAAATCTTAAATTTAAGTTTCAATTAATATAAAAAAAATTGTTGAATTACATTTATCATTATTATGTATACGACGTAAAATAATCTAATTAAATTAATTGAGCTCAATAATAATTTATAAATAATGTATTTTTTAGCGTAGCATCGTCCACAACACTTCCCACAAGCTAACTAAAAAGAGCAGTCTATGTTCGAGTCCATGCTCATTGGCTGATAACAGAGAATTAAAATAAATATTATGTCCCATGCAAAGACTCAATTTCTTAATCTTTCACGAGCAGGAGTGACTGTCATCTTAGTCTTCATCTCGGTCCAATCTCATCTCATAAATTAAGAGAAGATATTCAGCCTAATTCTAATTTTTAAAAAATATATATGACATATTATTTATTTTATTATTACAATATACATACATCGTTTTTTACCATTTTTTTCTTCATTCATTTTTATTTTAAAAGCATAAAAGATCGAGATATTCTGATCCTGGGACCTAATCGAATTATGTTTGAGATCAAACTTATGTTGATTTCTATTACATAAAAACTACTTTACAAATACACGTAACCACATTTATATATAGATTTAATGGGCATGCTACCCACTTAAGTGGATAGCATCCTTTGAAAGTGGATTGCGGACCAAGGAAGATGCGGTTTAGTAGTAGTTTAATCGCGGTTCAAAAGTGGTTTAATATCGGATCAATTAAAAAGAGTCTTTTGATCTATTTCTTTCTCTCTTCTCTTCTCTCATGATCATCGGTCCACAACGTGCCCTAGCTCACCATCGCCAGAGCACGTCGTCGAAGCACATCGCCGTTGCCCATGACCTCTTCTCTTGCCCGAACTCATCGACGCCCACAACATCCTCCTCTTTGCTCCCAAACTCGTAGAGTCTTTTGATCTATTTCTTTCTCTCTTCTCTTCTCTCATGATCATCGGTCCACAACGTGCCCTAGCTCACCATCGCCAGAGCACGTCGTCGAAGCACATCGCCGTTGCCCATGACCTCTTCTCTTGCCCGAACTCATCGACGCCCACAACATCCTCCTCTTTGCTCCCAAACTCGTCGGCGCCAACACCCTTCCTCGCTCCCGAAGTTGTCGGTGCCCGTGATTTGCGCCCACTCGATGCTCCCTAGGTTGTCGGCGCTAGCAATTTCCTCGTCGCTCTCGAAGTTGTCCACAATCCTTCGTGATTTGCTCCTCCTCGCTTCTAGACTCATCGGCATCTGCAACATGCTCCTGAACTCGTCGATAGCCACATCCTCCTCCTCGCTCCCAAATCATCGGCACCAACGAGATCCTTGTCGCTCTAAAGTCATCGACGCTCGTGATTTGCTCCTCGCTCTCGAATTGTCCACACCAACAAGATACTAGTCGTTCTCGAAGTCATCAGTGTCCATGATCTACTGCTCCTTGTCACTCTCAAAGTTGCCCGATTCTTCCTCGCGACGAGATGGCAGCGGTGAAGTGGCGAGGCGTAGCGAGATGGCAGTGGCGAGGCGAGTGTGCGGGGACATGAGAGGCGAGTTCAGTAGCGATTTCAACAACGACTTCGTGAGTGACTTCAACGGCTATGATTGTAGCGACGTTTAATCAACTAGGAATAGAGAAAACACGATGAACCAGCCTCCGAATGTGCGTGGCTTACTACAGTGAACTGTACCTTTCTAATCTGCCCTAGATCTTCCATCTGACGGTTACGGATCTACATAGAAGGATGCTATTGACTTAAGTGGGTAGCATCACCATTAAATTCTTTATATATTATACAAAAGAAAATAAAATAAAAACTTATCTTCATTTCTTGGGAATTAATGCAATGAGTAATTGGCTTCTTTTTTTAGTCAACCGTTCATAACTGAAAAGTGACATCACCGTTCAACCTGATACTAGTTAGTTCACTAGCTCAACTACTTCGATAAGATTGTTCGACTGCGTACTTGACAGGTGAAAATTTAATTAAAAATTTTCAATATTCTCAAAAATTTAAATTCGAATGCTTATTTAAGTAAAAAGAAATCTCTTACCATTCCGAGCTGCTGATAATTGATTCCATTTTTTTGTTTAAAAAGCAGCTATTCATGCTTATTGGCTGGCAACAATGAATTTAAAAGAGGTAAACGAAAAGGATAGTCCACTCTAAGTCTCAATTTCTTAATCTTTTTATGAGTAGGAGTGACTATCATCTCTGTCTGATGTCACAAATTAGGAGAAGAAATCCAACCTCATTCTAAACAAAAAAAACATGACAATATTTTAAAATATCATTTAAATTGGGCGAGAAGTGCAATAAGATTCCAAGCTTGAGATCTCCATAGATAAGTTTTTTCATTAGTATTTGTAAATTTTGAGTCTATCTTTCTTGCTTACATATTGAGATATTTATTTATTTTCTTTTATATTTTATTGTTACAAATACATGCATCATTTTTTTTTGCCAATTTTCTCCATTGCTCTTTAAGTTTAAAGAATATAAAAAAAGGATTTAATGGGGGTGTCCCCTAATTTATTAGCCATTGGATTTTAGATGTGTGGTGAACATCTGAACCATTGGTTTATTTGAATCTAATCTCTTTTTTCACAGGTTTAATACTTAACCACTTTTATCACCGGTTTATCAAAAGTAAACCCAAAAAATTATCACACGATTTATTCTTCGCTGATGCAGACCTACGCTGATAGCACGCACCCACGTTGGTCGGTCGCACGCATCATCGCCGACACACACTACCGATCTCCACTGACACTGCCGGTCACATGAATCATCGCCGGCGCACGCTACCAATCTCCACTGCTGCCCAACAATGTTCAGGTCGTCTGCCATGAAATAAAAACCAAACATTCCTTGTTACTTTGTTCCTTTTTTCCCTCCAGGCACCCACGGTTGTCCAACAATCCGCCACGTTGTCTGTTGTGCAACCTCTCCAATGCCTTACGCTGACAGAACGTCTATAAAGCTCACCTCTAATTCAAGTATAAAATAGATGCTGTGGAAAGTGTTTGTCATTGAGTTGAAAAATCAATTTTTGGAAATACATTTTTCTATGGATAGAAGATGAGCAACATTCTTCACGGTACCAAAACATATATGCTAGTTGTGATGACAATTGGACAAATTTACGTCATCAAGGATTCAAATAGAAGTATGCCATCGAGGTGAGAAAATATAGAATTCTGTTATGAGTATGATTAGTTAATGCAAAGATTTATTGGTGGTGGTTGCTGGAGGATATGGATTATGCTTCCACGAAAGGAAATCACACAGAAGGCAAAGGAAATCATGATTTGGTTTTTTTATCAAGGGTGTCTTTTGGAAATTTCTAGTGTGATTTTGTTTTTTTCTGAAAAATGTAATTATGCTTGTCAAGAGGAAAGAGGGCACACAGAAAGATTCGAAGCAATATACATATTTATTTCGATATCCACTTAATTGATGCTTTGTGTTCCTAAATATTTATTTTGATATTATTCATGTTCTAACATCATTACAAGAAGGGAAAAAAGAAGGTCCAAAGTATGCCAAATTCTAAAGTAGTCTAAACCAACCATGTGTTGATGTATTACTCTGCATATCAACTTTCCTTTGAACGAAAAAAAAATTCCTACAAGAACAGCAACTCCTGCCATCAAGCAACTTGTGTGATGAGCCTCATGCCATTTTATTTGGGCGTTCTTCCTTTTCAAATCCTCGGTCATTCCTTCATTTTTTTTTCAATGAAAATAAGTCAAGTTAAATCACAATAGCTTTTTAAAAATAAAGAGGAAAAAAAATCAAAGGATGCCAAATTCAGTCTCACATCAATAATTGACTTCAAAACTTGAAATAATTTAAAGCAATATACATAATTCTATTTTAATTTTCTTCTTTTTTATTCAATTGAGCTAGAAACTTGCATTCTCACCATTATTTAAAAATACCGTCAAATCATTTTGTCGCTTATTTGTGAATCAAGGTGATATTGTCCTGTCATATCCTTTTGTCCCTTATCCTATTAACAAAAAATGTCATTAATGAAAATAAAAAAGTATAGGAAAAATGTGATACAAGAAATTAATGTTATCTTTAATATTGGACAATTTCTTTTATCATGACCATTTTTCCGCATTCACCACAACTTCTTTTCTTGAATTCATTCCGTGACATAGAAACTTATGCTCTGGATTTAATTCTTCTTGCATTTCTTGGTCTACCCTTAGCCTTGACATGAATAGGGTCACGTATAACAAATTCAGACTCATGCAAGCCGATTGATGTGAGAGAAATATCGTTAACAATTGGTTGACTTGGTTCGCCCTCATCCACCATTACATCCATAGAGTCAACAGCTGCTATTTTTTCTAAGACTTCATCTAAAATCGGTGCCACAAACTTCAAATGTCTACCAGAAATCAAATCGAATTTTTTGACTCTCCAAAGATTGCTTTGCCAAGTTGATCTTTGTAACGGGGTTATACCATTTTCAAAAATGGAAGTCTTATCATATTCCTTTGTCTGTGAATATCTCGCTTTTATTGTCCAACGACGAAGGACATATTCCTCTGGTAAGTTCACAATGTTCTTTTTGGTAAGCACATTCAGAACATGACAACAAAACATCCCTTCTTGTTCAAATTTTTTGCAAGAACATCTAATAGAAACTTTTTTATGACAATTAAACTCAACAATATTCTTCCCATCATCCAAATCTCGTGACGGATAGACTGAGTAAAAAATATTGTCACCATCTCTAGAAATCTTACGTGCATATGTTGTAGAGACCTGTTCAATTTCATCTTGAAATTTACAAAATATATTTTTTGTATAAATTTTACTTGCATGTTCTTCTAAAGGATACTTGCTAACTAGCACATGTTTGGTGTTTATAGTTAAGAAATCTTCTCGTTCTTCAACTTCACGGTAAGATTCGATAGCTCTATCATATTGTTGTACAAAATCAATCAACGATGTATTTGAATTAACAAATCCATCAAAAAAAGCATTAATACTTTATGCCCTCTGAGTAGTATGCATACCTGTGGTAAATAGATTTTTAAAATAAAGAGGTACCCATTGTTTACGTTTGTTGTACATGTTTTGTAGTCAATGATTATCTGGGATATTATACTTCTGCTTTAAAGAAATCCAGCACTCCTCGAATTCATTCACATGAGTTGATTCATAAAGCCATTTATTGTATTCTTGCTTGAACATTCCTTGCGCATATAAATCCTAAAGATGGATCATTGCATGAAACCTGGATCATCGCGCCTCTTATTTTGAAAATAATTTATGATAGTCAAACATTCTTTACCTAGAGTGTTTCTCTTCTTTGATCTCAAATAATCAATGCAATCTTGAGCAGTGATGTCCAGTTCACCTCCCAATTTAAGAGCTCGAGCAATGTTTGATGGACCCATGCCACTAGTGCGAAGTCTTTCAATATCTTCTTTAGAAGCTTCTGACATTGGCGGCTTGTGTGAACGTATTTTCGTATTTTTGATGGTGTTGTCAAAGGGTGACTGTGTTCATCATAAAGTTTTCTCACCTCCCACTTATTATCTTGTCTAAGACCAACATACAAGTGGACCAAACAATCCTTCCTGAGATCTCTTCTATGCTTAATCGTCTTTTCATTACTTTGCTTTGAATCCTTGTGTCCTTCTTTTGAGCAAACGATTTTTCTATTTATGATATTTCCTGGAACTCTTGAGTTATATGCTTTAGACTTCCGAATAGAAAAACCAATTGTACTAGCATACATATTATAGTACTTGTATGCTTCATCCTCACTATCAAATGTCATGCCAATATAAGGTTTGAGCAATTGATAAGAATTCATATAGTTCCCTTCTTCACCTTCTTCAACATTATCATCCTTAATTTCTTCATCAACATTTGCAACCGGATCCATATGTATAAAAGTACCTTTAAACAAATATTAGTGAATATTGTTAGTAAGCACATGACTTCAAAAGAATATAAAATCAATGTAAAAATGAATTCTGGCAAATGTATTGATAATATAAAATCAAAGGTGATTAGAAAATAATGTCTACATCTTAGAACGTTGAGATATGGATTGATAATATTGTGAGCTGCTGGCAAATGTAGCAACATTATGAGATTACTTGCATACACTTTCATGAGAAAAAAAATTGGTCTGAACAATTGGAAAAGTGAATGCATGAATCCAACAGAGTTGTACGAGATATCGCTATAATTACACATCATGTGAATAAACTATTGTTACATGTGCTGACAAGTCAAAGTGCTGCTATTGACAAACTTGACATGCATCACGAAAGGATATGCTAGATGTGAGGAAAAGTTTTGCCCAGTCTTATAAAAGAGATAGAAACTTAGTAAATAATTAAAAGTAAAATTATCAAAATAATTATCATAATAATGACATAACAGCATAAGTCGACATATGTGGATCAAAGTGGTGCTTTTCTTTCCTTGCAATACAATATAATAACAGCATTATTCGTGGACATTGAAAGACTGCTAGTCAAAGATCATCAATAAAGCACAAGCCATGGTATCAAAATTTTCAAAATAGATTAATAAATTGGTCCAAGCAATCAAGAAGAGAACCATATATTTATGCTGGAAGTAGAGGGGAACTTTACACGTGAAATATATTTATGCTGGAACCATATATTTGGATATTTAGAAATATCCAAATTTCTTTCTGTTGTTTTATTTCTATTGTCTTATTTTCTAAATGGATTTAATGGGGGTGTCCCCTACTTAAGTAGGGAACACCCTGTCCCCTAATTTATTAGCCATTGGATTTTAGATGTGTGGTGAACATTTGAACCGGTGGTTTATTTGAATCTAATCTCTTTTTCCACAGGATTTTTTTTTCGTTCAAAGAAAAGTTGATATGCAGAGTAATACATCAACACATGGTTGGTTTAGACTACTTTAGAATTTGGCATACTTTGGACCTTTTTTCTCTTCTTGTAATGATGTTAGAACATGAATAATATCAAAATAAATATTTAGGAACACAAAGCATCAATTAAGTGGATATCGAAATAAATATGTATATTGCTTCAAATCTTTCTGTGTGCCCTCTTTCCTCTTGACAAGCATAATTAAATTTTTCAGAAAAAAAACAAAATCACACTAGAAATTTTCAAAAGACTCCCTTGATAAAAAAACCAAGTCATGATTTCCTTTGCCTCCTGTGTGATTTCCTTTCGTGGAAGCATAATCCATATCCTCCAGCAACCACCACCAATAAAGCTTTGCATTAACTAATCATACTCATAACAACATTCTATATTTTCTCTGTAAAATGAGCTCTGCATCAACTCGTAATGAAACTTCAATTAATAAAGCTACCACCTCGATGGCATACTTCTATTTGAATCCTTGATGACGTAAATTTGTCCAATTGTCATCACAACTAGCATATATGTTTTGGTACCGTGAAGAATGTTGCTCATCTTCTATCCATAGAAAAATGTATTTCCAAAAATTGATTTTTCAACTCAATGACAAACACTTTCCACAGCATCTATTTTATACTTGAATTAGAGGTGAGCTTTATAGACGTTCTGGCAGCATAAGGCATTGGAGAGGCTGCACAACAGACAACGTGGTGGATTGTTGAACAACCGTGGGTGCCTGGAGGGAAAAAAGGAACAAAGTAACAAGGAATGTTTGATTTTTGTTTCATGGCAGACGACCTGAACGTTGTTGGGCAGCAGTGGAGATTGGTAGCGTGCGCCGGCGATGATTCATGCGACCGACAGTGACAGTGGAGATCGGTAGCGTGTGTCGGTGATGATGCGTGCGACCGACCAACGTGGGTGTGTGCTATCAGCGTAGGTCTGCATCAGCGAAGAATAAATCGTGTGAGAATTTTTTGGTTTTACTTTTGATAAACCGGTGATAAAAGTGGTTAAGTATTAAACCTATGAAAAAAGAGATTAGATTTAAATAAACCAATGGTTCAGATGTTCACCACACATCTAAAATCCAATGGCTAATAAATTATAGGGGACACCTCATTAAATCCATAAAAAAACGGAGACATTCTGATCCTGGTCCTAATCAACTTAGGATTGAGATCAAAATTACTTTCCTTATCCTCGTTAATATTGAATTGGTAATGAATCATTTTCTACGAATCCTTGTATAGTATCAATACAGTTTGGAAACTGTATCAATTGACATTATTTTCTTTCTTTTTTTAGTAATGTTTAATATTATATAAATATATATATATACGCGCACGTGTATTATGCTAAGAAAAGTAAGATACCCAAAAAAATGATCTTTTCAATATGAATTGATAAATGATGGGAAACAAAAAGAAATTTCAATTATTGAAATAGGAAATGACATTTTTCGAATAAAAAACATATATTTAGTTTCAATTAACTCAATTTATTTCTTGCATGAAACAATACATTTCAAGGATTTTTTGTAATTGTCTCGCGATCCTAAATTTTACTATTTACGTATGGTTGATGTTGGGCCGGAGAGTCTGGACCGTGTAACATGTCCACTAGGCCCTTTAACATATTTTTAATTCATATTTTGGTAATGGTCGTGCGTGGCTTGAAAGCAAGAAGGCTATATATAGCGAATTCTTAAATTATTTACATGAATTATTATTTTTTAATTTTAATGAAACAAATCTATATCATTAAAATTGAAAAGTATATTTACAATCATATATTTAAAATAACCCAATTAATAACAACTTTTGTGATTAAGTTAAAAATTATAAAATATTTATTTTTTAGTAGAGTCATTATCTATTTTTTCTAAAAAAAATATTTTATATATCGGTGTTTATTTTATACCCACACCCTTCGACCCAATTTGATTCTTCTTTTGTTTTGTTTTATTTTGTCTTGCTTTAAATGTTACTTATGTGGCACACAAGTGGATTTGATTAGTTTGGAAGAATAAAAAAAGTGTGCAAAAAAGGAACTTGTCATGATCCAATCAAAACAGTCAATGGATGAGGACTGAGTCAACATTGTGGAGCTCATTGGATGATTGATTAGAACTTACCTATTCAATTTGTTGGCTATGTCAGTGCTCATCCTGAGTCTCTATCCAAATACTTTCTTATCTTTTTGTAGCATCCATGTTGGACCATAGAAGAAGTCCATCATTGTCTTTGATTCAGCATGTTAGTGGTTTGTTTATCTATCCCAATTTTAGGATGTTGTGCTATGTATATCCATCTTTGAACACATTTTTTAATTAACAATCCATATGCCATTAAATAAATTATTAATTTCATCTATGACATCTAAAAACATATACACATTACTTTTATCTATGAAAATGTAATTAAGATAAATATCTTATTATGCTTTCGGTCTAAACTTCTTCTACGTGCAATATATATATATATATATATATATATATATATATATATATATTCAAAAACGGCGTCCTTCAATATTAGTGGCTCCTTTTTATATGACCGAAATATGCGTACAGCAGGATGCGATGAAATAAATCAACCGTGTAGCACCGAACGCGACCGCATCCGACGGCAGGCAGAAGTGGTCGCATGGAAAATTATTTTACGCGGACGTCCGCCCCGACTACGAAACACTACTCGGGCTCGAAATCTCACGCACGGAAGCTGTCGAATCACATGTGCCTGTCGAACGGGTCTGCCGCACAATGCATCCTTGCGGAACAGCAAACACGCAATCCCAGCAGTCGACGGAGAACACCTAAGAGGCGTGCCCGAGTGGTGGACACGTGGAAAGCGGAGGGAGCACTCGCATCAGGCTTCGACCGCCGCGAGTGGGATCGATCTCTTCGAGCTGTCCAGTCGGTTCTGGCGGCCGCAACGCAAGTGCCATCGGACGGCTAGGATGCGCGATCTCGTGGGCCCCGGGGGGATTTTAAGGTCCATATCAGCCCATGTGCGGCCTCCTTCGTCCCGCCTCCGTGGCGGCCCCGTGGAGGCCTCTCAGGCTCAGTTGACGACAGCAGATATGAAGCCGTTTTAGGACAACTATATTATATTATTTAATAATTAGATCATAATTATGATAATAAGATATGTGATTATTATAATTAAACCAGGGAATTAGTTAGCGGACAATAATAAATTCCTCACGAATAATATTGACTGTGTTAATGTTATTAGAATGTTAAAAAAAATATTAATTTTAAAAGGTTTCCTATTTAATTGTTAGATTAAAGAAAATAAGGAAAAATATTTTCGACCGTAAAAAAATGTCTCATTTTGTTTTTTTCTTAAATGTGTTGATTATCTCAAATTTTCGACTAGGATTAAAAGGTGACATAAATTAGTTAAATTTGATGATGCATCCATTTTTAATTTATGAATAGTACACATAATTATTAATGTCGCGATAATTAAATCATTGAATCGTTTAATGTTGATAATATGATAATAATAATAATAATAATAATAATAATAATAATAGTAATAATAGTAATATGAATAGTAAAGACCAACGGATGGGATAGTATAAATTATAAAAAGATAGAAAGAGCACGTAATTCTGGTTTTAAATAATTTCAAAGCAAAATGAGAAAAAAAGGTGTATCACTTGATCACCAAACAAAAAAGATAAATATGTTAGGAAAGTAGACATGTCACATGGATCACATAGACAATGCGTACTTCCATGCTCATGCTCTGCATCGGATGCATGTTGGGCAGCAATTCGGATAATTTAGCTATCATCATGCACATTGTATCTGCACATATATGTCAAGAAAAAAGTACGGAAGTTAAAAAAAAACATTTTCATAGTCATTGTAGCCAACTCATTAGGGTTCATTAAATCATTTATTTGGAGGTTTCTAAAACCTCTTCCGCGTCAAACAATGAATGATTTGAATCCATCTCCATAGAATAAGATTCTTAGGGGATGAAATAATTAGGTATGAGAACAAATTTTAAAAAAAATAAGAAAAAGATAAATTCAAATGAAAGATTGGTAACGCCCTAAAACATATAATTACTATATATTGTAAAGTATGTTAAAAGATAAGAAATTACAAAGATTCTAAAATATCAGAATAAAAGTAAAAAGGCTTTAGTGAGAATAGAGAGATTTGAAACTATATATATATATATATATATATATATATGATTTCCCATAAATATTTATTAAAAGTTTTTTGTGTAAACATTAAATATAAGGAGATTACGGAATATGATTTGAGTATTACAATTATCAATATAATAGAAGTATTGTGGTTTTAATGCCGTTAATATCCAATAAAGATTGAAAGATGAATGATAAAAAATTCAAAAATAACACCAAAAAAAGTTAAACAAAGATAATGGAAGGACATCTCTCAATGCAGGGGCGACCCACATATAAGGTGAATGAGCCTCCCCTCAAAAATTTAATTTTTTATTAGATATATATATATTAAAATATAATTTGTAAGATAAAAAGTAATGTTTGATCCCCTCAAATATAATTTGTATGCTATTTTATCTAATGAACACTTGGTCTAGTGGTAGCTAAGCTTACATGTGAAGTGAGAAGTCGCTATGACCCCTCTCTTTTTTTTTTCCTTTATCCTTTTTGTCTTGCTCAGTCCCTGTCTCAATGTATCAATTATGTGTATAGATGTATATAATATTCATTCAAATTTTTTTAATAAGCAGGCTGAATTACGGATTATGCTAATTTTAACTAATAGTACATTGACTAATTTCATATTTAGACAAAAATGATATAAATAAACTTTAACTAAAATAATGATTTTAAGAATTAAATTGAAGTTATTAACACTCAACAATCCCAGAACAAATTCATTTATTCGATGGATTCTACTAATTTTGAACGTTCATTCGAGTTCGTTTCTAATGACACACGAACAAATATAAAATATTTACTTAATGTAGAAAATCGAATTATCATAATTCGATTGACCAGTTGTATTATTTGGAATGCATGTTTAATTCAATAATTTAAGTCTTACCATATTGATACACGACCTATACTTACGGATTTGCTATCACTTTTAGGAATTAGCATCCTCCATTACAATTATCACTACAAGAAAATACACATTACCCACCACTTTTCGACAAGCTTGTCACAAATTTTCTGTGGGGCAGCAGGGATCCATCGGCTTCTCCGTAGAAAGTTCCGCATGGGCGGAACTTGCCTGTGCGGCCCGGTCGCTTGCGGAGAGAGAGGGAGGGCGGGGTAGCCATCACCTCTGGACTCGTCGAAACCGAGTGAGAGAGAAAGAGTAGGAGATAGGGAGAGAGTGAGACGATGCGTCCCCAAAAAGAGGGAAAGAGAGGGTGAGAGAAAGAAGAAAATAAGAAGAGATAGCGGGAAAAGAGATTCGGAAAAAAATAGGCGGAACTTTTAAGTTTTTGATGGTTCAATCCCTTGAAATTATCGACAGATGAAGAATTCATTAGTAATTCTAATGGACAGAACCGTAAAAAATATTAATAATAAAATATTTGACATATTATATATTATTATATAATTTATTTAATTACCGACGATCCAGTCCATCAGTAACTATCGAGATCATCGAAAATATTAATAATAAAATATCAAACATATTATATATTATATTATATATTATTTTATAATTTATTTGAATACCGATGGTCTAGTCCATCGAAAGTGTCGACGAATTTATGTCTGTCGGTAGTTCTGATAAACATTTTTTATGGATATGGCTATCTGTATTAGTGACAGATATTTTGACCCTTAATATTTGATAAGGATTTTTATATCAGTAGAAAAATTGGTCAAAAGTTATGAAGGATTTTATCCATCCAAAATTGTCCGATCCTTGTTCCCTTATATTTGCATTTTTAATACTCAAAGTCTTGACACGAGAAAGAAACTAATAACGGTTTGAATCCCAGTAAGAACGTAGCGATATTGAAATAATTGACACGTAAACATCGAACTTTTTAAAAAGCCCCAATGCCGATTAAGTGTGAATAAAAACGAATATACCTCTTTAGTTATGTTGTGGTGAAGGATCAGATTTTCGATTAAAAAAATTAATTGTTATTTTTAGTGTCGATTTTTTAAATTAAAAAAACATCATAAAATTATTTTGAAAAAAAATAAAATCACCTTCTAACAAATCAATTTTTTCGAGTGATTTTTTTATCATACATTTATATAATTATATTTTAAATATATATACTAAATTAAAATAAATATAAAATATTTAATTTTATATTAAATATAAAATATAATACTAAAATTTTTAAGTTATTAAATTAGAGTTTGATAATGTAATAGAAAAGTATGAAATTTTATAAAAAAATATTATATCTATAATAAAATAATTGATAACATATGTAATTCTTTTCATTTTTTCGGATGGAAACTTAATTTTAGCGAATGAATTTTAATTTAGTAAAAATCATCCTAAGACATATTTGGACTCTACTTTCGGATTTTTTTAGATTCACATTTTTTAATTCAGTAGATTTTTCGGGTTAGGTGGGTATTTCTTACACTCCTATTAGTTAGGTTAATTATTAGTTTTTTATCTTTACCTGCTCTTATAAGGCATTATCTGTGCTAATGATTAACCTGAAACTAAAAGTCTAAAATGTCAAATCAGATTGAGAATTTAAACATTAAATTCGGGATTATTAGTCCTTGGAGTCTTTTTTTATCTGAATACAAACCTGCAAATGTTAGATCTATCTGTGATCCTCTGTGTGCCTCCTCTCCAGTGTTCACCTAAAGATCCCTTTTCTAATCCAATTGGGAATGCAACTTATTAGTCGTTTTGTTGTCCCTATATATGTTTTGTTCTTGTGTTAGAAATCCAAAGCACACAAAATGCCACATAAAATTTTCTCATTTGAGTTGGAATCCCTTGGACTAGAACCAAGAATGTTTTCTTTTTCTGCTTAGTGACTTTGTGTACTTTGATGATTGATGGGAAATAAATATGGCATCTTCTTTGACCTTTGCAAAGGTACCCCTGCCATGAATCACTAGAGGGGGGGAAGAGGTTTCATTGTTGAGCATGTGATCCCTCTGAGAGAGGTCAGAGGTGCTGCATGGAGTTGGAGGATTGCATGTTGACCGAGACTCAAACCAGGGTTGGTGCTACCTGCATCAGAAAAAAGCTGATGATGGTTAGTTTTTTTTTATTACTTTACTTTTCAAAGCATCTTTGTTGATTTCAAGTGAGTAACATCAGGGAAAAAAAATTATGATACAAATTCTC
The DNA here is from genome assembly GCA_030549335.1 of Pontederia crassipes. Lineage (NCBI taxonomy): Eukaryota > Viridiplantae > Streptophyta > Magnoliopsida > Commelinales > Pontederiaceae > Pontederia > Pontederia crassipes. The sequence goes on along the minus strand of CM060188.1, from coordinate 11,177,430 downwards.
AGGGCACATGAAGATGTAAGTAGTGCAACACCAGCAGAAGTATCTTATTATATTGGATTTAATGGGGTCCTCCCCCCATCCGCGCCCGTCGGATGGAGATCCGACGGGCGCGACTTTCAATTTTAATTTTTTTTAAATCTGTTTTCTTTTTTTAATACGTTTTCGATCTTTTTTTTAAATCCCTCTCCCTCTCTCTTCTCCCTCCCTCTCGCCCTCATCTCTCTTCTCCCTCCCTCTCTCGCTCGGCGTCGGCGGCCGGATTTGACTGCGGCCGGCCAGATCTGGCCGCTCGACGGCCGATTTGGTGCGGGCGGCCGGATTTGGCCGGCCAGTGGCTGCCCGCGTTCGATCGGCCGCCTCGGCGGCTGGATCTGGCTGCCAGCGGCCAGATCTGGCCGCTCGGTGGCTGATCTGGCACAGGCGGCCGGATCTGGCTGTCCGCGTCAGATCTGGCTGCCGCTCTCGCCCCGTCCGCGGGCTCTTGCCCCCCTCCGCCGCCGCCGCCTCGCCCACTCACAGCCTCTGTCGCCGCCGTTGCCTCGCCGACTCGCAGCCTCCGTCGCCACCGCCCTCTCGCCGTCGCCGCCTCGCAGCCTGGGCCGCCTTTCCCACTCGTCGCGTCAGATCCGCTTCGACCTCGCTCCTCGCCGATGCAATCGCCGCCTAGCGACCCCTCGCCGCCGCCTTGCGATCCATCGCCGCCGCCACCGCCTCTTAATCCATCGCCGCGACCCTCGACCTCGCCCGCCGTTGCTGGCCTCTCCCGGCGCCGTTGACCTCGCCCGCCCCGCGACCCTCGCCCGGCGACCGGCACCCTCGACGGTCAATCTCACCCTCGACGGTCAATCTCACCCTCGACGGTCGATCTCGCCCTCGAAGCCCCCGCCGCCTGCCCCACTCGCCGCCGCCGACGTCGTACCAAGGGACGCTGAGCTCGCGACCCGTCGCTGCCGATATCGACCAATGACGCGAGGAGATCGCTCACCGCTGCCGAGCGCGCTCCCCCGCCGCCGAGCTAATTTTTTTGTTAATCCACGTTAATTCTTCATCCTGTAAAATTTTTGTTTTAATCCATGTTGTGGATTAGTTAAGCTTGTGTGGATTTGGTACACTTTTACATATCTGTCATTTGTATTACATTCTCGGAACGACGAAGCTTGTCACATATTCATTCGTATATCACTTTCTAACATCGGACTTAGTTTCCCCGAATTTCGAACGTACTTAGCTGCGATGAATCCTCGAACGTACTTAGCTGCGATGAATCCTATCTCGCTTTCGAACATATAGCCAATCCTCTTTAATTCTAACATAAAGGTGAATTTCATTTTTATCAAGGTGCAAGTACATATTATCGACTCCGACATTACATTACACAAGAAAAACCCTTCGGCGGAGGTGCGCAAGCTCAGCAAAAAAATTGTTACACATCAAATAAATTCTTACACATGAAATAAATTCTTACACAAAGTCATCAACATATGTACATCAAATTACAACTCAAAATTTTTTTGTAATCTACTCATATCGTACATGGTATTAAACCCAAATTACAATCAAGTTACAACTCCAAATTGTAAATCAAATTAAAAATTTCAGTAATCGCAGATAGCTGTCTTCGATTACTTTGGTCGACGAGGGTTGTCGGGCGGTCGCACAATCCTCGTGCAGCGACTGCGAGTGGGCGAGGCGGCGGTGCGTGGGCGAGTGGGAGAGGCGGAGGTCACGACGAGTGGGAGCGAAAGGACGGCGGCGGCGGAGCGAGAGGACGGCAGCGGGGGAGCGAGAGGATGGCGGCGGCGGGGGAAGAGGACGGCGACGGCGGAGCGAGAGAATGGTGGCGGCGGGGGAAGAGAACGGCGGCGGCGGGGCGAGAGAGCGGCGGCGACGGGGTGGAGCGCGGCGGGGCGGTGGCGGAGCGCGGAGAGGCGGTGGTGGAGTGCGGCGGGGCGGGCGGAGCGCGACGGGGCGGGGTCGGAGCGTGGCGGGGCAGTCCGAGCGCGGCGGGGTGTTGTCGGAGCGCGGCGGGGCGGGCGGAGCGCGGCGGGGCGGGGCGGGCGGAGCGCGGCCGGGCGGGGTCGGAGCGCGGCGGGGCAGATCCCCGGCGGGGTCGGAGAGCGGCAGAGGGTGGTGAGAACGGCGGCGGCCTCGACGAGAGCGGCGGCGGCCTCGGCGAGAGCGGCGGCGGCCTCGACGAGAGCGGCTGGGCGTCTAGATCCGGCCGCCCGCACCAGATCGGCCACCGAGCGGCCGATCGGACGCGGGCAGCCGTTGGGCGGCCAGATCCGACTGCCCGCGCCAAACCGGCCGCCGAGCAGCCAGATCTAGCCGCCGATGCCGGACGAGAGAGGGAGGGAGAAGAGAGATGAGGACGAGAGGGAGGGAGAGGAGAGAGGGAGAGGAATTTAAAAAAAGGATAAAAAATGTATTAAAAAAACCAAAAAAAAAGAAAACGTATTTAAAAAAAACTAAAATTGAAAGTCGCGCCCGTCGGATGGTCCTCCCCCTTACGGGGGAGGACTCTCATTAAATCCTATTATATTTTAGGAAACTACGCCACACACAATGTGAATATATTATTTAATTTTTTTTCGATAGCCAGTCATGGGGAACGATAATAACGATTATGCTTACAGTTTACTGGTTGAAGGTTGACTCATCATCGAACTTAATTAATACGATATGATCGCGTGCTTAACAGTGACAAAAGAGGTTTCCAATAAAATTTTTTTATATTCACAAAAATTCAAATCCGAGACTTTTACTTGAGCCGGTCTAACCAACTCCTGTTGGTAATATATTATTTAGTTATTGTTAGTAAAACTGTGTAGAAAAAAGTTGAACGGAACATAATCATAAGTTTAAAGTTTGATGATCAGCATTAGTTCTCGGACCAGTGTTAATAATCCAGGATTAAAATTTGTGTGAGAGAGGATCACTTCATAATTTTAAAATATGGAAATAAATATAATAAGTTATCATTTGTATTATAATATCATAACATAAGTATCTAAAGGAATTAAATTGATTTTTTTATCTCTAAAATTAATATATTATATTATTAAAAATTTTAAACTTTGAGGAAGGAGAGGCCCCAGATTATATATGCGTCTCCGTATTATGAGATTGAGAGCCCCCAGATTATATATGGGCCCGGTATTATTAGCTTTAATTAATACATAATTTCTTCACGCACATATCTTCATTATTAATGTTAGGCATTGAGTTAAATATTTAAAGTTAAAGTTCACTTTTGGTTATTTCGTGATATTGTTGAGAACTTGAATTCAAAAGCTATGTTATATTTACTTTTGTAAAACACAACGGATAACTAATAAATCATTTTATTAGATACAAAATAATTTTATTTTAGTTCATAACAATTTTTGTTTATTGCAACGATAACTAAAATGCGTCAACTTTTATATTTTACTAATAATACTAATGCATGTCGAACTCAGTTTTATGATAAATTTTCCTTTGTTATTATATATTTTCAAATATTATTGTAACGAAAAATCTAATAAATTATTTTTCCTGTTCGAAAGATGATCCAAAAACAAAACCACGTTTCCACTCAATTATTTTTTTGAAAAAAAAAGAAAGAAAGGAAGAAAGAAAAATAAAAGAAAACAAAAGGCTGGATATCCTAAAAAAAATTAGAAAATAAAAAAGGCGCAATAGGAAAAAGAACTCGTAGCCAATCAGGCAGCCAAGTCAATTTCTCGAGATGTGCGCCCGCAGCTCGTGTGGTAGTACCCATTTGGCCAATCGTACCGTCCCAAGCCACGCAGCTCCAAGCCGAGCCGTCCAGATATTGCAAACGTAATAAATTGTAAAATAATAAATAATAATAAAATAATTCCGAAGGCAGACAAGAAAGGGGGCCAACTACCTTGCTGCAAATCTCCGCTTATTTCTTCTTTGTTTCGTCTCTCCGAGAGAGCAACAGCAAAAAAGATCTCATTTTTTTTCTCCTTTCAATTTCCGAATTCTCTCCATTCTTTGATCGTTTTGTTCTTTGTTTTTTTCTCCTCATTTGATCCATTTTTCGATCTCGTATCCGATCAATTGTTGGAGGTTTTTTTTTTCCTCTTGGTTTGGGGAAGTTTCTGCTTACCTTTTTTGGGTGAGCTCGGGATGGAGGAGGATGAGAAGGGGATGGGGATGGAGTTGAGGGCGACGGCGGCGGCTGCGCCTGTGCCCTCCCCAGTGGTGGAGGCGGCGGAGACGGCGGCGGCGGCGACAGTGATTGAGAGGATGGCGAAGGCCGTGGAGGAGATCGCCGCAATCACGGACTACCGGAACGCGTACAAGAAGCAATTTTGCAACCTTTCTCGGCGGATCAAGTTGTTGGCGCCCATGCTCGAGGAGCTGAAGGAGAGCAAGGTACCGATGGACGAGCGCGCCGCCGGCAAACTCGCGCCTCTCGAGCGGGCGCTAGACGCTGCCAAGCAGCTCCTCCGGTTGGGCAGCGAAGGAAGCAAGATCTTTCTGGTATTTTTCTACTTGCCATCGTTTGGATCTCTTGATGCTTGATTCCTCTTAGTTTGTTCTATTTTTCATTTACGTGTGTAATGTGGCATCTTTTTTCCATTTGGATTCTTGCAGTACTGGAAAATGTCCATGATTTTTACTAGACACCGCATTCAATTTAAATTTGGTGCTCTCCCTTTAATTTCTTGTCTACTACCGCAGTAAAGATCTCCCGGGTTCTGATCAACTAGCTATTTTAATTATTTGTTCTGGAGAAACGTTAACTCTCGCCAAGAAGGACTTTTTGGTTGCCTCTGACAAGAGGGGTTGAAAATTACAGTACAGAATGTCTTTTGGATTACTGGTAATGCATGTGCTGGGTCATATTTGAATCTGTGTATTGAACAAACATAAGGCTATTCCGTCTGCATCTGGTGTTTTGGCACTTACCTTGACAAGAACATGATAGTCTATGAGCTTGGTAGTGTAAATTGTTCTGGCAGATCTTTCGTGTGAAGTGCATTACTTGTCTTTTAGTTCAACGTCAAAACAGATGAAAGGTCATGGATTTAAACAAGTAATTTGGTTTTGTGAGCTCCTACCACTGTAAGTTCAGTGTGATCGTTGGCACTTATCTGGTGGTTGCTCTAAGAATGGCATATACGATTCACATGAGTTCACTCTTTACTATTCATTTTCGGTATAGATTTTCAATCCTCTAGATTCAAACTTCACTAGTTTTGAAATGTCTTTCCAATTGTTTTACCCCTGATTTTAAGTATTCAAGTGACATTTCATTATCAGAGGATCTTTTCTAAAGCATGCATGGGGTTCCAAAGTGAAAAGTTGTAGTATCAAAGACATGCTCAATCAATCTACACAAAAGAGAACAAGTTCCATCTTGATTAATTTGGATTAACTTGTTAATTCATTGTAATTGTATTTGGAAATCTACCCAAAAAATACCTTATCATGTCTGTCATTAGCAGCAGTTTGGCAGCTTAGAAAGCATGATTTCTATGCCATCATCCACCATATATTGTAATACAAATAATCAATGGTCATAATACCTTTTTTCTGTCTTTACGAGCATCAGAATAATATATTAAGTAAAGCTCGACTCCACAAAGATGGTCAAGTTTAGCATTTAGTAATATTGCCTCGCCATACCATGTTTAGGTTGGATCCTCGCATTAAACGCAAATATTTCTTCTGGGTTGATTGTACTAAAATGATTAGTTATTTTAGTGGAATCACATCCAGTAGAGTATGCAATCAATGCTCGCCAAATCAAATACAATTGAGATTTGATGCTGGATTTTTTTCATCCCTGATAATTGCAACAAAGTGGTTAATGCAATATATAACACATGTTAATTAGATAAGCTTAATTTATTTTCTGTGCTGAAGTAAGATATCTATGCAAATAAGAAACTGGTTCAGTGTATTGCTAGCTGTAAATAAATGTTATTGCATTTTTCATGCCTATTAGGACTTCTGTCTCTCCTTTCAGATTGGCATCATCTCCAAGAAAACATCAACAATTTTCCATCATGTAAAATAAAAAAAATAAAATCAGATTGATTTGTCATTGCAGTTTCTAAGTAAGAGAACAACTTTTTAATTTTACTTCCTCTCTCAAAAAAAAACTTTTAAATTATTTACTCTTGTAAAAAATACAATTTGTCAGATTGACAAGGGGCATTGTTACGCTGAGCTAGAAAGAAAAACACAGATTGAGAAAAAAATGGTTAATAAACTAATAAGCTAGACCTGGGTGTCATCAAGATATATTTGTGGTTAAGTTTCTACAGCAGCATGCCAGCACTTGGTTTGTGGGTAATCATTAATTTGCAAATTACAAACCAATGACAGTTATGCCATCTATATTATAACCTTTTTTTACTGTCTCATTTATCAAGGCCCTTTTCACAAGTTCCCCCATTTTAGAACGAAATCATTTTCACACTTTGGTGCATTCACTTTCAGGTTCTGGAGACAGATAAAATAATGGAGAAGTTTCAAGGCGTTACAGCTCAGCTAGAACATGCATTGGGTGAAATTTCCTTCGATGAACTTGACATATCAGATGAAGTTAGGGAACAGGTAGAACAATAGATAATAAGTACTTTGAAGATAACTTCATATTAGAGCTTGTGAAGATAACTTCATATTAGAGCTTGTCTTATCAATTAAGTATATAAATTATATATACCTGGATGGCAACCTAACTGATAGTCATCCTTTTCCCTCTCAAAAAAAAAAAAGTATAACTAATTGAAATCTGGTTTATCAGAAAATGTGGTCATTTCTTCCAAAAAAAAAAGGAAAATGTGATCATTTTATTGTTTCTTTGTCAAGAAGCTTTGAAGTGTATCATTTTTTTCCAGGTCGAGCTTGTTCATGCTCAGTTCAAGAGAGCCAAAGAACGGGTTGATGCTCCTGATGTTGAAACTTACAATGATCTTTTATCTATTTATGGTGTTGGGTCTGATGCCAAAATAGAATCTGCGATCCTTTTAAATTTGGCGGAGAAGTTACAGTTGTTGACAATATCAGATCTCAAACAAGAATCACTTGCTTTGCAAGAGATGGTTCTTGCCAGTGGTGGAGATCCTGGAGAGGTCATTGAAAGGATGTCAATGCTGCTAAAGAGAATTAAAGACTTCATGCAGACTCAGAATCTTGAAATGGGTAGTCCGCCCAAGATTGTACATTCTGCTGGAGCAACGAAGTCTCCAGTTATTCCTGATGACTTCCGCTGTCCTATATCTCTGGAGCTGATGAGAGATCCGGTCATTGTGTCCACAGGGCAGGTCTCTGGTTTGTTCTAGTTTTTTGCTATTTTTCGGATTCACACAATCTGAGCCTTGAAAGTTTTAGTTTTCTTATTTCTTTTTCTTCTACAGACTTATGAACGAGTTTATATTGAGAAATGGCTAGAAGCAGGACACGATACTTGCCCGAAGACACAACAGAAACTTTCCAGCAAAGCATTGACTCCAAACTATGTCCTTCGCAGTCTTATAGCACAATGGTGTGAGACCAATGGTATGGAGCCTCCCAAGCGCCCTACTCAACCTGAAAAGGCACTCACAGTCTGTTCTGCATGTGAGCATGCTAAGGTTATGGAACTTCTTCAAAAGCTGTCCTCATCGAACCTTGAGGACCAACGATCAGCCGCTGGTGAACTTCGTCTTCTTGCCAAGCGCAATGCTGAAAATCGGGCCTGCATAGGTGAGGCTGGTATTATACCTGTTCTTGTCAATTTACTGTCCACCCTAGACGTACGCACTCAGGAGCATGCCGTTACTGCCCTTTTGAACCTCTCAATCTTTGATGAGAACAAGGGTAGGATTATAGCTGCGGTGGCTGTGCCAGCGATAGTACATGTGCTAAAGAGGGGCAGCATGGAAGCACGGGAGAATGCAGCAGCCACTCTGTTCAGTCTCTCTGTGGTAGATAGAAATAAGGTTACTATTGGTGAGTCAGGGGCGATCCCACCTCTTGTTTTGCTGCTCAATGAGGGAAGCCAACGGGGAAAGAAGGATGCTGCAACAGCACTCTTCAATTTGTGCATATACCAGGGTAACAAAGGAAGAGCTGTGAGAGCTGGACTAATCCCCATACTAATGAAAATTTTGAGAGACCCAGATGGAACCATGGCTGATGAAGCACTTGCTATCCTGGCAATGCTGTCAAGCCACCATGAGGGGAAGATCGCAATTAGTGCAGCTGACGCACTGCCAGTTCTAGTGGACGTGATTAGAAGTGGATCTCCGAGGAACAAGGAGAATGCAGCAGCTGTTTTGCTGCATCTCTGCAATGGAGAGCAACAGCACAGGCATCTGGCGGAGGCACAAGAGCAAAGAGTGATAGAACCATTGCAGGACATGGTGGAGAATGGCACTGACAGAGGCAAGAGAAAGGCGTCACAGTTGTTAGAGCGCATGAACTGGTTCCTGGAGCAGCAAAAGGAAGCTCAAGCTCAAGTGGAGGCGGCAGCCCATACTCGAATGCAGACCCTTGTGGTGCAATCAACAGATCCGACGTTGGCAGATACTTGACTACTTGTTGAGGTATTTCAATATTTTTTGTTGTCTAAAAGGGTGAACGTTGTGTTGTTTCATTCCGTGGCTTGTATAGGTGGAAGATCACCTCCTAGCCAGTTGTAAGTTGAAAGGTTTGCTATTACATTTATCTGAGTTTGAGGAGCTTAGATTAGATATATAGGATATCTGTAGCAGATAGCCCCCAAGTATTAGGAACATGGGCAGAAGCCTAACAATGGGTTATTCCTTGTAATATACGGGTAGCTGTGGGCATATGAGATCATCCTCAATTTTTGCTGAGGAATCGTGTCTGTATCTAAGACTCCCAAAATGACCTAAATAATCCTGATTATAGTTTTCATTACTGCCATATGCCTTCTGTCTAATCTGGTGTTCCACTTTTGTGGTTTTCCTTTATATTCTTTGTGTTGCTGCATCTCTGCTATGAACAAATCCCTTGGAGTCCTGCCGATGCTTCAAAGAGCTGAAAAAACTTGTCAGTATTTTAAAATCTTTGTTCATCTGGTTTAAGTAATTCATCTTATGCACTTAAACTGGGGCAAGTATTAATCCCGATATGATCATAAAAGTGGGCGAACAAAAAGCAGATGGATCATAGCATCCAAAGGAAAGAAAAGAAAGATTTTTTTTATATATATAATGAGATTGAGAACTTCGTCTATGTTTTATAGCCGGTTTTAAGTTCGGATAAAGGAGGAGAGTTGTATTAGACCCCGACAGTTAGCGTAAAACCTTATCAAATCGCATGAACATGAATTAACGAATGACATGGATTAACGAATGACGTTGTATGATTCATGTAGCCGACCTCACCTAATGGAATAAGGCTTTATTTTTTTTTATTTTATATAATGAGATTGAGCTTCTATAAAAAAAATTTGTTTCATAGTACGCACAAAAATATACTTTTACCACATAAAAAAATGAATTAATTTTCATTAGTCTGATATCATTTTCGTCGTCGAACTTCATTTTTCAATCTTCTAATTTAGAAGTTTGTAATAAAAAGGTCTCCTTAACATGCAATAACAAATTTTCAAATAATTTGCTGATCAGAATACTGACATAACAAATAAACTCAAATAAAATAATACATTTATTAAAATAATATATAATTTTTGTATTGTAGGCTACTTAAAAATCTGAAAATTATTTGAAAAACTAATCAGCAAATTACCTGAACACTTGTTATTGTAGGTTAAGGAGATTTTTTTTCTTACAAATTTATAAGTTGGGACTCATTTGTTACAAAATGAAGTACAAAAATCAAAATAGAATTAAAGAAAAGTTGAGAGACTAATGATGAAAATTACTCTAAAAAATGAATGTCATATTAATTATATTGTGCTATTTATCAATCGATTGAAGAACTGAAGCCTCGTAAAAGTGAACGCTAAATTAGAGGATTACGGACATTACTGGATATTATAATAGATAATCCTTTGTTTGCAAAAAAAAAAAGTTAGAGGATTACGATGAGGTCACTTAAGAAGGAATGCTTCGAATTTTTTACCTTAGAGCAAGGGAGGACGTCATTGGAGAAATACGTCAACATATTGCTTCACTTTGAGAAGTATAGCCCCTTGCAGCAGAATTAGGGTGTGTTTGGGAGTGTTTTGAAAGTTGATTTTTCATACAGATAACTTCCTTTTAGTTAATTTTTATGTTTGGTGAATATCTCTCAATTTTATTTTTTACAGATGACTGTATGAAAAGTTATTTTTGTGTTTGGGAGTGGAAGAAAGCAAGATTCCTTCAAAACTTAGCTTTGTTAAGAATCTTTTCCAAATGCATCCTAAAGATCAAAGATTGCAAACGAAAGTGCTCGAAGCCAAAACAATTGAATGTTCTACAATCCTTCAGCAAACATTTCAAAACAAAAGGAATGAATTCAAAAGAAAAGTTTGATAAAAAATGGAGAACATGCTAGTCATGGAAAGAAGCATTACTGGTAGCCATGCTTGTGACCGTCCTATTTATTAATTTACCATTGTTGACAACGTTGTTAACAATGGGTGAACTTCTCAAATGACTCATGAGTGACTTTACACAATGCGAACCAATGAGGTGTACTGATATAATGAGTGATTGCTACAATTAAATGTTATTAATCTTCCTCCTTTATTTTACGATGAGAACTTTACATCAGAGGCACTTAGAGATGTTTGTTTGCAGCAAGAAGTTGACAATTCGACTACTGCATTGGTGACTCTCGAACCATCAATTTGAGGTTGTCATCCAATAGCAAAAATTGAGGCTATATAGTATATTATACCTGTAACGTCTGCAATTTCACATAAGGAAATCAGATTAAAAAATCGAATTAAACAAGCAATTAATGAAAGAATTTGAATTAAAATTAGATTAAAAAAAAAGAAACGGCCGACCGGAGGAGGAAATCCCTCCCCTGATTGCGTTCCATAATTGGCTGGCCGATACTATAAAAAGGGACGCGAGAGCAACCCTCACGCCCCTTGGAAACCCTCGCCCGGCCGCTGTCCTGCCGTCTTCTTCTTCTTCATCTTCGACAACCGACACGTGTGTGCGGGTGGCGAAGCAGAGCACGGCTACGACAATGAACAGCGGACGATCCGACTTCACAGCAACCTTCTTCGACATACGCAAGAGCCAGGCGAACCCCCCTCGCCGATCAGGAACGACCGGTGACCGCAGGATCGACGTACGACTCGCCAACGAACTCCAACGGTCAAAATAGAGGTACCTTAGAGTTTTGATCCCCTAGACGAAGAAATGGTGGTTTATTAATGCGTAGAAATAGCCCATTATAATCATGTGATTCATAGCATCATTTTTCATATTTTGATCGTTGTGATTTGATGGCCGGAAGGCCGTCAAAAATCGAGAAAGATGACCGGTGGACCTGTTCTATCGCGGGAACCGGTCGACCGGTTCTATGAACGATCGACCGATCCTGCTAAAGTCTCGGATCAATTCACCTTTTGACCGGTCGATCGATCCTACCAGGGCGGTCGACCGATCCGCTTGTTACCCGACTGATCGGATCCCACGGGTGGTCGACCGATCCTCCGAGCGATTGACTGATCTGGCATGCACCGCGCGTCCCCGTGATCGCAAGATTGATCAATCGGTCTCTAAGAACGATCGACCGATCCATGGACACACAGAGAAATCGATCGGCCGGCCACATGCGTACGGTCGACCGGTCCGATGGAATCCTCGACAAGGAAGACGGTCGATCGGTCTTATAGAACGGTCGACTGGTCCATCAGGAGCGGTCGACCAGTTCAAGTCCACTGGTCCGGCTCAAGCGAACTGAGAGAAACGGTCGATCAGTTCAGTCAGTTAACCACTTTAGATAGTCTGATTCAGTCCAACTCCCCGACTCGAGCTAACCGATTCAACCCAACTCAATCCCTAGAGAAATATTGAATCATTTATGAAGTATGAGAAACGGTCGACCAAGTCGGACTCTGACCCGATCTAAATCAAACTCTTGAACCCTAATAGGAGATTCGAACCAGTTCACATATAACTGGCCGAGTCCTATTGTAAAGGCATTAATTAATGCCCATTTGAGTTCTGATTCATATACATCATGATAAGCAAAGATAAATAAAGTAAAGATAAAGTCATGAAATTGCTATGTGTCGTCCCTTTGTACGAAACAAAGATCACAGTATGGCATAAAGAATGGCAGGTAGTTAACTGAGGAGACAGTAAACTTATTGATTTTCGATGACCACTGTTCCTGAGATCACAAGTCCTCTCCCACCTGTATCTCGAAGAAGGGTGATGCATTGTCACACTTCTCCAAAGAACATAGTATTGAGCCAGAGGGACAAGTAGTTAGCCGAGGAGACAATGAACTTGTAGGTTCTTAAATGACCACTGTTCTTGGGGTATATAGGTCTTCTCCTACCTGCATTTCGAAATGGATGATACATTGTCACACCCCATTCCCTTTATGGGCTAACTGTCTTTACAGATTTAGAGAGGCACCTCTGAAATCCCAATCTAATAAAGTCGAGCTCGTATAGGATAACTAACTTTAAGGACATCATAGTAATATAAAAGACGTAGTGCAACTCACAACAAAATAATGTAGACTAAATATTCTAAAGTAAAGCATAAAACATGATATAGCAAAGCATGGAACATGGTATGATACAGATAATACAGGGTACTGTAAAGACAAGGTATAATTATAAAAAAGAATAGAGTACATATATTGATATAGTTGAAACATGATATATGGTTCATTATAATAAATGTATAGAAGCCAAGGTATATTATTGTTCACTACTAATCTATTGGTTATATAATTATCATTGATCCTTATTTCATCGTGTATGCTTTTCATCGTGTATGCTTCTATTGTACTGGGCATATTTGATCATGGGTATTCGATTCTCCTGCATTGAGTTTTGCAGGTGAGAATGCTGCTTGATGAGGTGTGCATGGGAGTGCTCAGAGCTTGGAGGATGCTGCACATGATTATTTTCATCATCAAATTTCCTCAATTGCATTTAGTGTGATGATTATCTTTGTTATTCATAGACATCATGTTATTTCACTTATCGAATTTCTTTCGCTTATTGAACTTCTTGAGGTTGTGGTCTTTTATCATTTTGTTACAGCCTGCATGGATGAACTATGCTCTTTGTTATTCTGACGTTTGAACTTCTGCAATAAAGTCTTGGATTACCACTACAAGAAAATTGCCATTTTTCGACGGACAATTTCCGACGGATAGAAATCCGTTGCAATTTGCGATGGATTTTGGGACGGAAGTGTTTGCGACGGATTTTCCGACGGTTACAACCGTCGGAAATGAAAATAATAAATTATGTAATTTGTTATATTATTATTTTATTTTTCGACGATTATGAGTGTCAATATTTCTGACGGATATCCATCCGTCAAAATTTTCGACGGTTACGACCGTCGGAAATGAAAAAATAAATTATATAATTTGTTATATTATTATTTAAATTTTCGACAATTAGGAATGTCGATATTTCCGACGGATATTCATCCGTCACAATTTTCGATGGATTTTTCGGCGGTTACGACTGTCGGAAATGAAAAAATTAAATTATGTAATTTGTTATATTATTATTTAATTTTTCGACGATTAGGAACGTCGATAATTCTGACGGATATCCATCCGTCGCAAAATCCGCCATCATAAATGTATAATAATATCATATGAGGAGTATTTTATTTATATAATTAGCGACGATCCAAACCGTTGCAATTACCGACGGTTGCGATCGTCGGTAATAATTACCGACTATTCAAATCGTCGATAAAATAAAAAATAAACATGATATATAACTAAATATTTTTTGACGATCACAACCGTCGATAATTTTAAAAATAATTAATATTTACTTTTCCGACGACCAGAGTCGTCGGTAATTAAAATTTTGTTATCCCGTTTTCTTTTTCTTTTTCCCGCTTTCTCTCATTTTTCCACCTATATATATATATATATATACGTGTGTGTGTATATAATACTCCAATTTTCTTTCCTCCTCTCCTCTCTCTCTCCCTCTCCCGGCCGGCGAGCCTCTGGCCAGATGTCAAGCGTCGATCACCGGTGACCCTCTCCCGCTGGCGTTTCTCTCTCTTCGCCGGCGTCACTCTCTCTCTCTTTGTCTCACTTTCTCTCCGGCCGTTGATTACCGGATCGAGCCCCTGGCGGTTGGATCGGGCCATTGGCGGCCGGATCCCACCGCTGGCAGCCGGATCCGGCCGCTGGCGGTCGGATCTGTTCGTTGGCGGCCGGTTCCGATTGTTGGCGGCCAGATTTGGTCGTTGGCGTAGGCCAGATTCGGCCGTGGGCGTTCGGATTCGGCCCCCAGTGGCCGGATCTTGCCGTGGGCGGTCGGATTTGGCCGCGGCCGGATGTGACCGCGGCCCGATCCGGCCGCTAATTTTTTTATTTTTAAAAAATTCTTTGCGACGGTTGCGATCGTCAAAAGATCGACGGTTGCGACGATCGTTGAAAGTTTCGACAGTTGCGACCGTCGAAAACTTTTGACGGTTGGAACCACCGAACTTTTTTGGCGGTTACAACCGTCGGAAACTTTCGACGGTTGGAACCTCCGAGACTTTTTCGACGGTTAGAACCATCGGTCGGGATTTTTCGGACGGTTAGAACCGTCGATATTTTTGACGAATTTTTTTCGACCATCGCAAATCGATTTGCGATGACTGTTTTTTCGACGGATCGATTCTGTTTGAAAAACCGTCGGTAATTATATTACCGACGATTTTTGGGCTGAATACCGTCGGTAATCAGCATTTTTCTTGTAGTGTACATTTTTTTATAATATTGATGCCACGTATATATTTTGTTGAATGATCATGGTCAATAGTGTAGTAGACAGTGTAGCAGTTCCGAGGTCAACCTGACTGCTTACGTGACAGGAGGGGCGATTTTGGTGGCGTTACAATACCTCTAAAGATAGCGGGGTAATTATCCAATCATTTTCATGAGTATAATGGACAATAAGAGTTCAAACAAAACTTGGATTTGGAGAGTAATGTTGAAATAGTACCATCATAGGTAAATGATATTTTTCTTATAAAAGATGACAGTGCTCAAGTTGAGTAGGAAAAAATGACACAAAAAATAGGTGACTATCTTATAATATTTTAAATTGTTTTTGAAAAAAAAATCAAGGATATTGAATTAGAATTGGAATGGAGTATATAAATAAGATTAAAATACTTTTAGAGCACTCATGGTTAAGAAAGATCTTTTTAAAAATCAATGTCCCACTGTGGGGCAAAATATTTTAAATGAATCATATGTACATGACTTAAAACTTGATTATATGAGATAGTGTGCATGGCTTCAGCTAGCTTAATTATTGTGTGTGTGTGTTCAAATGAGGTATGCCACTTTCATCAAATGGTACAAGCTCGTTTTTGGAGTTACAACAACTAAAATGTGTGCATTGATAGAAAATAATGATTGAGTATACCATCTATGACAAAACAATGCTATTTTATGAAATTAGAGCTTAATTATGGTCACGAGATTAGTTTGTTGAGATAATCAAGATGTAGCAAATGTGATATACAGCGGAGCCAATGATTCAAAGAAAAAACACATTGAGTTAGAATATCATCATACTGAAGTTATAATTAAAAAAAGAAACAATGATAATCTATATGTGGAATGATTGAATTGGAGCAAAATTTTACGAATATTGAACTTCGATATAACATTCTTTATTAGTACTACATGGATAGTAGGAGTGTTAGCATGTTGATGCATATAAATGAAACTATAATTGTAACAGTTGTTAAATATGTTAAATTTGATAAGGTTCAAGAATAATCGAGTAGGTACAAAGATGGAATAGTAAATTTCCGGATATTATCATTTATTCTTCAATCAAACATCTTCAAAAATGAACAATCATTGTTTTCAAGTTGTTTTCATGATGATAGTTTTGTCATTTAGATATCACTTTTTGGATTAAGTTGTTGAAATTTTAATATCTTATTTTTTTAATGATAAGACAGAATAAGTTTTATTCTACCATTTATTATTAAATCAAATATCATCAAAATGAGTAAGCTTTGCTTTCAAGTTGTTTTAATTAAGATAATTTTGTTGGATTAAGTTGTTATTGAACTTTTAATATGTTATTTTATGTTCATGTCGCCTTCTGGGAGAAGCTTCATCATGACACGGGTATTGATTTCAACATAAGAGGGGTGTCATTGAGATAGAATTCAGTTAAAACTTAGAAGGTTTAGATCTGCAAAGTAACTGCGTGTAGCTCAGACCAATTCCATCCTACAAAACATATGATAATTGTTTGATCATAATGACATTTTGATACTAAATTATTATCATAGTTCCTTTGCTTTTTTCCCCCCAAATTTTTCTTTGTCTGTAATAGAAACAGATTGATATCACATAATCAAGATTGGTAGATCATACGAATCAATTGAGCAAAATGAAACAATATTTGACTGGGCCATGGAAGTAAGATAAGATAACAAGCATCACATATTTGGGAAGAGGCAACCAGCCAAAGCAAAGGCAGGTTCAACCAAAGTGTCTCAGCCTTTGGAATGGAAAAGTAATTTGGCAATGCCAACAGTCGTTCGACATCTTGCTATCTATGACTGATCGAGTGGGCGCTCAATGCCTGTGATCTTTACCCCCTTTGTCTTTTTGACCCAAAACTTTTTTACTTTTTTGACTGGGATTATACATCTGTTAATTACTATTGTTGATATATAAAAATTATCCTGAAGCTTTGCAATCTGAAATATAGGCAACATCTTGTCTCTAGAAAAATAATTTTATTTGTTCAATCGCGCAGAATCTTTCTGGTTCTATTCTCGCTAATGTTATCTATATGAAGAAATAACATTACAATGGATCGAGTGGAAATTAAAATCTCCATCGCCCATGCATGGTCATATTATCAAGTAGTTGATTGATTCTGCAGCATGATGCAAGTAGTAATAATTAACCTCTGACATGGCTGATGAGCAAAGGGAAAGCTCAAGCATCCAATCAAAACCCCAAAGCCGTGTAAAATATTGAAACTGAGCTAGCGATGCACCTCTCCGTCTGTCAAGGTGAGTGCTCCTTCGATCCAATTAATCAACAATCTTCAACATTCTAAGATTCCATTGTCAAATCAACAGTGACAACACAACTGATATATACACCACATACGCAAAAGTTTTTTTTTATCCTGCGTCACAAGATTGTTCCTAATGCTATATTCAGATTTTGGTATCTAATTTTGATGCCGTAGATAGTTAACCAGCATATATAACAATAGAAGCTGCAGAAGAGAAAAAAGTTTCTTTTCTCTTGGTTTCAGAATTGTAGATTTCCTGCACGCATGCAGCGATCAAATGTACGAGGAATCATATTAACAAGTAGGATTTGATTTCTATTTACTATGTACAATGATAAACATAATGCATAAAAAAAATACAATTGAAATAATTCCGAAAGAAGCTGTATCTGTTTGACGCGTACAAGTCCCCAAAATCATGGTCGATGTCGTATGACTCGTATCTAACTGCTGCCGGTGGTGATGGTGATTGTAGCTTCTTCCTCTCCAGCACCACCCAACAATGTTCGCTTTTTCTTGTTTCACCAAGTAGGGGGAGATGGCCAGCTCATAAAGCTAAAGCTGCACCCTTCCCTGCTGCCCTCTTTCTTGCACAAGAATACTCCTCTCTCTCTCTCTCTCTGTTACAGGAAGGCTGAGTTACGCATATTTTTATATGCATGCATCGCTTGCATGCCCACTCCACACTCCACCAAGGCCAACAAGAACACTGAGTACAGCTCCGTGGCTTGATAACTAATACTATATGCTACATAAAAAATAGTACAGCAACATCAAGCAAGGAATTCCGAGCCCATCGATCGCACTAGATCAATCAATCTCTCTCGCACTTCCTGTTTTAGGTTTCGTTTGTGCTGCCACACCTCCATCCATCTCTGACAGCGAAAACCCGGGGAGGTTCTCTTTCTTTTCGTTCATGATCTGTACATGACCACAGACCCTAGCTTTATTCCCTTGTCCTAGAGAGAGAGAGAGAGAGAGAGAGAGAGAGAGAGAGAGAGAGAGAGAGATGCTTTGGTGTTTGGGAAAGCAGATCATGAGAGCCCCAGATTCCCTCAGACATGCATGAACTAATCTTTAACTAATATATATGACATACAAAACTTGTATGGAGTTAAGGTTTTATCTTTTGCGCTATCTCCCTCTTATATATCCAGCTCGATCCCTTTTTCTTTGTATAATGATATAATCGTTCTATCACACGTGTTTGCACGTACGATTGGTTTAATTAGTCCTAGAAAAAGCTGTTCATATATTGCTAGTTGTTCTGTTGGTGTGATGGATTTTTCTTTTCTGAGATTTCATAAATATAGGCTGCAAATTAGGTTAATCATCTCCGGTTGAAGAAATAGCCTGCGCTGGGCTTATATGCACGTACCAAAGGATGCAGGTGAATAGATTTCAGCATCTAGAGATGGCCAATAGGATCAGTTCATTACCAAATGTTTGGACGAAAGATCTTGCACTGCCATCATGAACCGAAAGCAAGCAATTCAACTTTAAGCTTTCCATTTGGTCATGAACTCCATGCAAATAACTCTAGGATTCCACACATCATAAAATTAATTACTCTTCATATTAATGTCTTTACGAACAATATACAAGGCTCATGCTTATGATGCGTAGGCATACATGCGTTTATTGCATTGTGGTATTCTGCAGTGCATATATTCGTGTGTGTACGTATGCATGTTTAGTTTGGTCAAAAGGATGTCACTCTACGTACCATGGAATCTCTTAAAAGATGAGAAGCTATAAATCATGAGAGAGCGCTTTAATCTGCATGCAATCATACCCAAAGGCACAGAGAAGCCTTTATTGTGGAAACTTTGTCTACAAATTTGTTAGACCAAACTGCATATAAAAGCAGTTCTTGAACTAAGCAGTCTATTATAGTTTTTATTTTCAATGACACCAATCAAGTTAAAATTAATAGTACAACGAATCATTGAACAACTGGAACCAAAAAACTCCTATTACCTTACAAAAGAATGTTTGATATGCATCACTTATATATATATATATATATATATATATATATATATATATATGAAAAATGAGTATACTGCATGTTTATATGCTGCAGTATGCTGTATAAAATGGTAAGTTCCATCATATAAATGTGATTTGATGAACAATAACATATAGGCCAATCGACTTACTACAGTCGATGCAGTATATTCAGTGCCCTAAAAAATAAGTATACTTCATGTTTATATGTTGTAGTATATGCATTGAATGATATGTGGATCGATCTATGATATAATGTGATTTTGATAATCATGGATGGACTTATTATATATATGCGTAGTCGAAGCATACACTCAATTTGATATTCTAAATTACTCGAGCAAACACTACTTCGACATGCAGTACTACGACAACTGAAGGATGAAACTTTAGCCAAAAAGCATGCAAGCATATATCCAATGCTATCATATATCTTCTCTTTCCCCCAACTACTCACATCTTTTTATTAATTTGTTCACTCATCACTTAACTATCTATTCCATTCTTCCATGAGTAGAAATTAATCAAACGCATGCACAAGTGTTCTGTCAAACAATCCATGCAGATCAACTAAACAATCCATGCAAATACTTTAGGAACAAGAAACCTACCTACATTAATAAACTTCTACTGTTCTTGATCAGCATTTCTACAACAGACCACGTCCATGATATATAAAATATTAAAAATTCATGAGATCAGAAATTAAGATGGCAAGCCAATCCACTGCTACTGCATGCTTTAGTGATCTCTTCGATCTTCTCATGTAATGTATATATAAACGATCACTCTCAGAAGCCCTTAAAAAAACTAAGCTTCTTTTGAACCAATAAAGTTAGCATAAAACTAACCCCTCCGGTCACAGAGAATTAGAGGAAATTTCCAGTTGCTGAAGTGCTAAAGCCCGAGAGATCCGTCGGCCATCCGGCACCATCGGCGCCGCTGCCGCTGCTTCCGCCACCAGTACTTCCGGCAGTACCCCAAAAGTTATCAATATTCTGCTGCGTACTCAAATATTGCCGCGGAAAATTAAGCCCTTGGGCGTTGCGGTCCTCCATCTTCACTGATGCGAGCTGCGTGATGAGCCCAGAGTGCGACGCCTTCATTGGAACTTGCCCCATGAGCGAACCACCGTCCATGGCGGTACCTTCTCCGACAAGAGAATAGAATCCCGTCACGGGCGCAGGCGCCAAAGGCGGCGGCGGCTCTAACGCCCCCAAGAAATTAGGGAGTTGCTGCATGGGTTGATGGACCTTCAAGTTCTCGAGTACGCCGCCGGCGCCACCCACCTGATAATCCGCGGCGTCTGTCTGATGGATCCGGGCAAAGGTCAGCCCCATGTTTTGTGTCACGTAGTCCGGGAGCGGGTGCAACGAGGAGAGGAATGGCATATGCGGTTGCAGTGGCATACTGGATGATGTCATTGCACCAGCCGTAGCTGATGTCATAGCTGCCGAAGACGACAAGGATGCGCCAGTCTGACGGTCCGAGGCCGCACCCGACGTCGACTTCGACGAGCTCCCGGCGCCCCCCGACTTGCTGCGCTTGTTCCTGCGGCATCCGCCTCCGACGGGGACGTTACGGAGCGCGCCGCCGCGGGTCCAATACCTCCGGCAGGTCTTGCAGAAGTGCCTGGGCTGGGACAAGGAGTAATTGTTGTAGTAACAGAACTTAGTGTTGGCGGAATCACAGCGGGGGCACTTGAGGGCGAGCTCCGGCTGGGGGATCTTCGCCAGCCGAGCCCGCTCCGCCATCGACACTGATCTGCTGGCTGAGCCCGGCACCGGTCCATCCGAGTGTGGCGCCGCTGCCAATCCCGGTGGTATCTGCGGAGACCTGCTGCTGCCCCCGGCAGAAGCCACTCTGCTGCTTCCAGGCTGGTGAGCTTGCTGGGCTTCATGCTATGGTGATCAAAGACATGCAAAAATCGTATAAAGAAAGGTAACAAGAAATGATGACTTACTGGTATATTCAAGAGATGGTGGTAAAGGATACTAAGAGTATTATTCTTCTTTATAGCATGCATAGCTTTATGGATATGGAGGAATTGAGCTAAAATTTACCAAAGAAAAGAGCATGAATTGGAGAGGAAAAAGGAGAAGAAGAAAGGAAAGGAGAGGAGTCACCTGCTGGTTCCAATTAGGTGGATCTAAGTAGACAGGAACAGATGGAAAAACCATGGCGTTGGGGTCGTCTTCTTTGTGTGTGTATTTTCCTTTTGGATCGTCTTTGGTTTCTTTCCCTTTTGGCAAAAGGTTGGATGGGGTTGAGGGATGGTGGAGAATCACAAAGCCAAAGGAGAGTTGCAGGCTAGAGGGTGTATTGGAAGAAGAGAGAGAAAGAGAAAGACAAGGAGAAGGGAAAGGAAGAATGGAAAAGAAAAAAAGTAGGAGTCTATATATGCATGGCTACATTATTTTATTTTTAGAGTGGGGGATTCTTAGTCCTTAAGCTTTGAAGTACTCTATGTCAGCATTAATCGAGTTATATTAAATTAGTGAAATTGAGTTCAGGTACTAGAAGATGAGAACTAAGATCTCTCAGTTCCATTCTTGTATATATTAGTTAATTTCATCAAAATTATATTTTATCGTTTTGCTCTTTCTAACACCAAATTTAATTAAGTGTTAGTACGTCTATACACTGATGGATCCAAACAGAAATAAATGCGCTTCAATAATGGACAAAGTTGTAGTGTGGTATTCATATATGCATATGCTTATATTAGTGGAGATATAAAAAAGGAAACCAAAGGAAGCTAATCTATAAAAAAAATGTGTTAACGGAAATGAGATTATTGTTAATAAACAACTAACCAAATAAACTTTTTTTATTGATAATGTTTTGAATCTGAACTAACCTTATATAGTTAGGTGTTTTAATAATGGGCCGCCCGTCCCATACGGGTCTCATTGACGAAGTTAGAGTTTATATTTTCTATTTTATATTAGAATTTTTTATATAAATTTTATGACGATTGAGTTATTTCGTACTCTTGTAATTATCATTATTTCATAACGAGGAGAGCTGTCGTAGTTAAAAAAATATAATCCGATTTAAGATGAACTTCGTAAATTTCATGTATTCTTCTATAATTGTGTGATCTCTCATTCTCTTTTCGTAACAATTTTAACATTGACAATCGCATAGCATATATAACATGGACAACTAAAGGAAATGGATACTTATTGACCCTGGTATGATACTATGTCAAAGTATATATGCTATTAATTGTGCTTAAAACTTAAATTGTTAGAAATAATAACAATTTTGTCATATTTATAATTTGCTTATCTCCTCTAAATTTATTGGCTCTTTAAAAATAATTCTTAAAACTTTCGTACTAACCACTTATTTCCCGTTTCAGGTATTTTTAGTTAATCATAAGCCATTAACATATTTTATTTTTTTCCTACATTAATGATTAAATTGTCGTTTTGCTGTTCAACAATAAAATACTGAAAATAATAATAAAATAAAATAATGGTAAGGTCAAACTTCAATTGATGGAGAAGACCCTTCCATCCATCGAATAGGACTGTTAGAGCATTTTCCTTATTTTCTTTTTGTCTTTTATTTGAGAGTAAAAAGGCAATGTAACTGACAGGTTAATATTCTTAATGGATTGAGTTTAAGATTTTTTTTTTGGGTACCAAACCCTTCTTCGGCGTAGCACCTTACTAATTTCAAGTCTCGATTTTGAATTAATGCTAATAACCTTCAACACCGGAGATCCCAATTACGTAAAAAAATATGGTGAAGAGTTCGATAGACATAAATGATTAAAAGGAGGGTATAAGGGTTATTTTGAAAAAAATATTAAAAAAATCATATATGGAAAGCGGCGTCAGACGGATCCGATAACATTATTCACAAGTTAAAGATGGACTTACAATTCAACTCAATTAATTCGATTAAGTTGCCTCGCGTCATTGATGGCTGGTAAGGCATTATTTTTTTACATTTATAATAAATGGAAATCAAAAGCTTACTTAAAGTCGCTTAATATTCCACCCCGATGTCTAATTCTAGTATAGAGCGATATTTATCTATTGTTATGTATGCAAACATGAAAACAACAGTGTGTTTATCGTAATGTGATGAAACATAGTTTAATTTGCTGCATTTATATGCACTGCATGGTTCAATAATGTGTACGTAGCTGCACCAACATATACACATAATTTAGTCAGCCAGTTTTTACGTAAATAAATGATAAGAATGATACTAACAATAATAAGAATGATAATAAATGAGCTGAGTCATGACCCATGTAGCTTAAGATCAGAAATCATGATCATATATTTGTTGGGGTGCATCGATCAGACGATCAGATTAATTAGATATCATTTAAGCCACTCGACCAGTGGGACGACCTACTGCGTTGTCCACCATGGTGCGTTACCTTTACGCATGTATGCCTTACGCTTTTGACTTCATAGTTTCTTGTCCATATATGTATGTCTTTGTCATGTATCGCTTGTGCATGAATTGATTGATAGTAATGCACCAATAATGATATCATGTGGGCACAAGTGTAATTCTATTTTGTTCTTCATCAAAATTCAAACCATCGTGATTGATCCCATATCAATTTAGTTCTATCGTCGCACTATTCGGTGATGTCAAGTTAGTGGGGAGAACTTGCACTAATAGGGCGTTAAACCTGTATATTTTACTGTCCGAAGATCACGATTGTTAACATCTCGATTTAGATCGATTTTGCGATTATACTATTTTTTACCGATCTTCATTTTATCTTTAGGATCTTATGGATAAAAATTTAATGCGATCATATGGTATTACAATTTTATCCAATTCTATATGATATCATATGATTATTATAATTATTTAAATATTGTTAAATATGTATATTAATGATAATAAGAATGAGTTTAAATGATCTTTAATATATTAAAAATGTATATTAATATGTTTTTAATGTAGTTTGACTTCAAATTCAATAAAAGTGACTTAGTGAGGTGTGATTTAAATTTTAAATATGATAAATTTATTAAACCATATTTATTGTTTTAAAAAAATATATTTTTTATTAATAAGTAGGACCTTACGATTCTCGATTTGATCTATGATCTTCGATCTTATGATCCTGACAATCTATATAAGATGCGATCTTGACAATTTTGATCACTAGTATCATCAAGAATGTGGAACATCATTAAAAGATGACAATGATCTCAATACTTGGATCTTAAATGTCAAATGGATATCAACTCTGGATGAAATTTAGAATTAGTAGGATCGATGGTACGACAACGGTACACTAGTTTTAAATTTTAGTAAACAATTATCATATATATTATCTTTATATTTTATATGTTATTTTCATCCAATAATTATATAATTCAATATATCTTGTAAATTTATAACTATAATATCATTTCCTAAATTTGAGTTCTATTTTTTCACGTAAACTAAAATTGGAGTTATATTTTAACCCGACATTATACAGTTGTAGGTCGATTTTTAGATGGACAAAATGGAGGTCTGCCTTAGGGGTGTTCACGGGTCGGATTGGACCCGACCCGTGAACAAACCCGACGTCAAGAGGGCTGGGGGTGTCGAATCCGACCCAACCGGGTCGGGTTGGGTTGGGTCGGGTGGTCGAGTTACCTGACCACCCAATTTTCCTTTATTTTTTTTATTTTTTCTTACTATTTTTTATATTTTTATTTAATATAAAAATATTATTTAATATTATTTTAAAAGCATAAAATAACTTTTCTAACTATTTAATATTATTTTGGTATTTAAAATATTTTATTTTAATTTTTTATAATTCTTAAATCAAATATAAGCTTAAGTTTGAATTAAAAAAGAAAAAAATAAAAATAAGAAAACTCGGGTTGATCGGGTCGGGTTGGAAAAATCCAACCCGTACCCGACCCAACCCATGGTCGGGTCGAGTTCGGGTCGGGTCGGGTCATTTGGTTCACGGGTCGACCCGACCCGGTGAACGCCCCTAGTCTGCCTATCCCATTCGTCCCTATTGAGATGGAACGAACCCGACCCGACCCATGGTCGGGTCGAGTTCGGGTCGGATCGGGTCATCTGGTTCACGGGTCGACTCGACCAGGTGAACACCCCTAGTCTGCCTATTTCATTCGTCCCTATTGAGACGGAATGACAAATATTACATATATTTCGAACCTAAAGTTTTTTCTCACAATTTCTTAAAGAAAATCGATTTCCTATGTTCGTCACCTCGTTGCTACCAAAGGTCAGTGGGGACAACGCCTTGATATCGCTCGCCGACGCCCCGACGTCGCTCGTGTCATTGCTATGGTGACCCGCTCAACGATGCCCTGACGCCACTCGCCACGATCGCACACTAATAACCCCTATCGTCGCTACTCGTCCCTCCGACGCTCGCCTAATTGTCGTCATCCCTCTGATGCTCACTTGACTGCCGCTCGCCCTCTGCCATCATTCGTCCCTCCGATGCTTGCCTGACCGTCCTTGCTCACCCCTCTGATGCTTGCTTGACTGGCGCTCGTCCTGTCGCTTCTCGCCTGACCACCGCCGCTCGTCCTCCGCCATCTTTCACCCTTGAGCACTCACTGACTGTCGCTGCTCGCCCCTCCGACCGTCATGCTCGTCTTGTCATTGCTCGCTTGATCTCCGCCGCCCCTCGCTTTGCTGCTGCTCGAATGGAGGATCACAAGCTCTTAGCTAGGGCAATGAGGGATATGATACAAATGGGGAAATTGGTTTTTTTCATGAGAAAATTCCGGAGAAACATCAATTGCACCTCAATCGGACTGACTACAATTTAAGCAAAACGGTAGGGACGAGTAGGATAGGCATGATCATCATTTTGTTTTTTTTAATAATTAATATTTTATAATTTAATAAAAATATATTATTTTGTGCTTCATCATATATATGTGTGTGTGCACGCGCGCGAGTAAATGAAAATGTTATGAATAAATATTAATGTTCAATGATTAATTAACTAAGGTAACTTATTTATAAATACATATACAAATATATTATCTAAATATAATTAGGGATATGACACTGAGAATATGAATAATTAAGACGACCAAGTAGATAATAGAATTTGTGAACAAGAGAAAAATATTCATGAGCAAAGAAGATTATTGTTCGAAAAAAAATTTATTACGATACATCGTGTTAAAATTCTAATCGTAATGGTCTGTCCTTTTGTTTTGATTACACTTTTTTTTTCTCTTTTCATGTTTCTTCTCGACTTAAATACATGGTACAATAAAAAAATAAAATTTATATAATTTTTATTTATAGGATATAGTCTTATAAATAAAAGAAAATATTCAATCGGCTGCTATAAAATAATTGGTTTGAATGGTAGGTGATCGACCCGACTCAATGAATAAATAAATTTTCCCCAAGGCACGAGTATCGAGAAGAGATGATAAGAGTTCTTAAAACTCAAAAGTCCATTCATTCGCCCAACCGCGGACGAAGGGATTCCCCCAAAATCCAATGAACTCAGTCTTAAAACATACATAACGAGGAGATGGTCATCAGACCTCGTGCCTCTGCAAGTGACTCGGTGGGGATGGGTCAAACGGAACTGGTAGCTGGTAGGTGGCGACGACCATGTCATATTTAATGTATAGTTATATTCCATTATTCCTGATCTAATATAATTGAGTGAATGATCTGTAGAGGAAGGTGGCTGAAAAGTTGGAAACAAAATTAAAGATGACTGACGGAGTGGAGCCATCAATCTAAAAGCAAAAAAAAGAGGTAGCAAAGTTGCATGGCGGGTATGGACGAGAGAGAGAGAGACCCAAGGTGCATGGGATCGAGCTGTCGCCAGATTCGACTGGTCGGAGCTGATGAGCCCCACCAGTACTTCCGTATGCCCCGCTGCTTGTGCGGTGACGCCGGCCAGGCCGATGCATCCCGGCGGCACATCTAAACCTGATCCAACGTTGATGTCCAACCTCAGTGCTACAGGACGCTCTCTAATCCTGTAGGTCACTTTGATTAGGCGATATCTGACAAGCTTGAGCTTGTTACATACCAATAGGGAAGAAGACCGGAGGTCACAACTTCAAATCTTATCAGCGTGCTTCTTTTTTTTTCGGTCGCAGATCTATCCATGTCGTGTTTGAATGTGAACAGTGAAAGTATATCCTGATTTTAAAAATTGAATCTGAACAGATCCAAGACAACTCTATCAAATGTGTCGATCCTTGAGATTGTGGATGAAATTTGGACTGGGCGGCAGACTAGACTCCATCAGATCGCCACATTTTCGATGTGATTTTGATGTCGCAGTATCAACATTCGATTCTTTCTAGATTTGAACTTGCAAACAAAATTCTTATCCACCAGATTTCGTAATTTATTGTTGTTGAAAAAAGACGTGCATTTGCGCTTTCTGAACTAATAAGACGCTGAACCGAATTTATGAACGAAGACACCTCCACACAAGCGCCTGGCATTTTAGAGATTTGGTTTTGGAGGAGGGGCCGAGACATGAACCGTATCGTCGAATTTGTGGTGCAAATGGACGTGACGGCCTTGGGCCATCTCATGACCACCTGCTACCTTAAAAATATGGGCCTGGGTTGAGAAGCGGTCCTATCCAGGGATGATTAGTGGATGGACAGACTTCTCCGTCGGAGCATTGGATGCGAGAGAAAGCAAAGATGGTTTCCAACTCCATGATAGAGATTGGCTGCTAAGAAACTTATTATGGGCCAATAAATGTGTACAGAAACGCAACAAATAAAGATATCTAAACTTAAAACCGCCAAACTTAAAGGCAAAAGACGACGAGGGTTGAACTTTGAAACACACGACATAGGAAATACACGAAACGTTGACAGCATACAAGAAACCAAATGCAAAAAATAAAAATAAAAAAGAACGGGTTTCCAATGAGGTGACTAAGAAAGAGAAAAGTTCATAATAATTCAGCAAATCATGGGTAGGCCACAATATCAGGGCCAAAATAAAATGCAAACTGTTTTAAAGTCAGAATGGAAGTAAACCTATCGGAATCAAAAGAGTAACCGATGTTTTATGACCAAAATAAGACGTATCCCACGACAATGGCACAGGAGCTTAGTCGACTTCTTCAATCTTGGGGCCACCAGCACCACCAGCAGAAGGCACATCATCGTCCATTGCGCCAGGCATGTCAGCACCAGAACCCTGGTACATCTTGGCGATGATGGGATTGCAAATGTTCTCGAGCTCCTTCATCTTGTCTTCAAACTCATCTGCTTCGGCCAGCTGGTTGCCATCAAGCCAGCTGATTGCCTGCTCAATAGCATCCTCAATCTTCTTCTTGTCAGCAGGAGAAAGCTTAGATGCAATCTTATCATCCTTGATAGTGTTCCTCATGTTGTAAGCATAGTTCTCCAGAGCATTCTTGGCTTCCACCTTCTTCTTGTGCTCCTCATCCTCAGACTTGTACTTCTCGGCCTCTTGCACCATCTTCTCAATCTCCTCCTTGCTCAATCTACCCTTGTCGTTTGTAATGGTGATCTTGTTCTTCTGACCAGTAGTCTTGTCTTCAGCAGAGACGTTCAAGATGCCGTTGGCATCAATGTCAAAGCACACAGTAATCTGAGGAACTCCCCGAGGAGCAGGCGGAATACCAGAAAGTTCAAACTTACCTAGGAGATTGTTATCCCGGGTTCTGGTCCTCTCACCTTCATATACCTGAATCAAGACACCAGGCTGGTTGTCCGAATAGGTAGAGAACACTTGCTCCTTCTTGGTGGGTATGGTTGTGTTCCTGGGGATCAGCACAGTCATGACACCTCCGGCAGTCTCCAGACCAAGGGACAGGGGAGTGACATCCAAGAGCAAAAGGTCCTGAACCTTTTCATTGCCCTCGCCACTAAGGATAGCAGCTTGAACCGCAGCACCATAAGCAACGGCTTCATCAGGATTGATGCTTTTGCAGAGTTCTTTGCCATTGAAGAAATCTTGCAACAACTGCTGCACCTTTGGAATTCTGGTGGATCCTCCAACAAGGACAACATCATGGACAGTGCTCTTGTCCATTTTTGCATCCCTCAAGCATTTCTCAACAGGCTCCATGCACTTCCTGAACAAGTCCATGTTGAGCTCCTCAAATCGGGCTCTGGTAATAGTGCTGTAGAAGTCAATGCCCTCGTACAAGGAGTCAATCTCAATTGTTGTTTGAGCTGTAGAAGAGAGGGTCCTCTTGGCCCTCTCACACGCTGTCCTCAATCTCCTAAGAGCTCTGGGATTTCCACTTATATCCTTTTTGTTCTTTCTCTTGAACTCCTGGACAAAATGATTCACCATGCGGTTATCAAAATCTTCACCACCAAGGTGGGTATCACCAGCAGTGGCTTTCACCTCAAAAATACCCTCTTCAATGGTAAGAAGAGAAACATCAAAAGTACCACCACCAAGGTCAAAAATAAGAACATTCTTCTCACCCACACTGCCAGCCTTTTTGTCGAGACCATAAGCAATAGCTGCAGCAGTGGGCTCATTGATTATTCTCATAACATTAAGACCGGATATGACACCAGCATCCTTGGTTGCCTGCCTCTGTGAATCATTGAAGTAAGCAGGAACAGTAACAACGGCATTCTTAATGGTAGATCCAAGATAGGCTTCAGCAATTTCCTTCATCTTCATCAAGACCATCGAAGAAATCTCCTCTGCAGCAAACTGCTTATCCTCCCCTTTGTATTGCACAACAATCATAGGCTTCTCACCAGGACCAGGAATGACCTTGAATGGCCAGAGCTTAATGTCACTCTGGACAGAAGAGTCACTAAACCTCCTGCCAATCAAACGCTTTGCATCTACAAAAAAATAAGTAATTATTTAATGTTACACTAAATATATTAAAGGGATTAAGATACAACAACAACAACAAAGCCTTATCCCACTAGGTGGAGTCGGCTACATGGATCATACGACGTCATTCCGCTCTATTAGTAACCAAATCTTTCGATATATTATTCACCAATAGATCTTGCTCTATTAGTTCGCCAAGTGTCCGCCTTGGCCTCCCTCTCCCTCTTTTAATCGGACTCTAGATTATTTGATCTACTCTTCTTACTGACGCATCTAATGATCTTCTCTGAAGATGACCAAACAATCTCAAACGATTCTCTACCATTTTCTCACTAATAGGAGCCACTCCGACTCGTTCACGTATATGGTCATTCCTAATCTTATCTAATCTTGTATGACCACACATCCATCTCAACATCCTCATTTCGGCTACCCTCACTTTACGTTCTTGTTGTCCCTTCATAGCCCAACATTCACTACCATATAACATTGTTGACCTTATAGCAGTACGATAAAATTTTCCTTTAACTTTATTGGGTAAAGGGATTAAGATAAACATAATAAAAATGAAACATTTGTTAATCAATGTATATCTTCAGTTTGCACTGACAAGAAATTTTAGCAACTAAACAACAAACACATGAGATAAACACTAATCCAACTAAAACTAATGGCAACTTGATGAAAAATGACAAATATCCCGTATAAACAAATATTACACATGCATATGCATATGTATATATAAGTATACACAATAATATATATAGGCATGTATACACAACAACAACAACAACAACAACAAAGCCTTATCCCACTAGGTGGAGTCGGCTACATGGATCGTACGACGCCATTCCGCTCTATTAGTAACCAAACCTTTCGGTATATTATTCACCAATAAATCTTGCTCTATTAGTTCGCTAAGTGTTCGCATTGGCCTCCCTCTCTCTCTTTTAATCGGACTCTAGATTATTTGATCTACTCTTCTTACTGGCACATCTAATGGTCTTCTCTGAAGATGACCAAACCATCTCAAACGATTCTCTATCATTTTCTCACTAATAGGAGTCACTCCGACTCGTTCACGTATATAGCCATTCCTAATCTTATCTAATCTTGTATGACCACACATCCATCTCAACATCCTCATTTCGGCTACCCCCACTTTACGTTCATGTTGTCCTTTCATAGCCCAACATTCACTACCATATAACACTGCTGGCCTTATAACAGTACGATAGAATTTTTCTTTAACTTTATTGGGTATTTTTCTATCACAAAGAACTGCTTTCCTCTACTTACACCAACCAGTTTGAATTCTATGATTAACATCTTAATCAATCTCACCATCTCGTCTTACAATTGATCCTAAATATTTAAACTTCGTCACTTGAGGAATTATATCCTCCCCTAGCCTAACTTTCAAATCGTCTCTAAGTTGTTTATTTGTGAAATTGCTATGCATATATTCTGTTTTATTCCTACTTAAACGAAAACCCTTTGACTCCAACGTATTTCTCCATATTTCCAATTTTGTATTAATATATTCTTTTGAATCCGCTAAAAGTACTATATCATCCGCAAATAACATGCACTTAGGTACCTCCTCTGTGATACATATGCATGTATACACACAAGAAAAAAAGACAATTATTAGATCAAGGTGCAGAAATCATGTAAAATAGTATGAATATACCTCCTAACTAATCATTGAGAACTACTGAGAAGTAATATGAACAATTATCCAATCAGGGTTCGTAATGCAATGTTTAGAATCATAGCAAGAGAAAGTAATCAATGATCACTCATAACAATTCATGTTATTCAAGGCAGAAGAAAACATACAACAAAAGATGAAAAAGCATCTCATAACACAATATACAATTGAGCGCCAAAACATCCGTGTATGCATTTCTACCATCACGAAAAAACAATCTATTTACTACTATTCCAAGCTATG
Organism: Pontederia crassipes; assembly: GCA_030549335.1. Taxonomy (NCBI): domain Eukaryota; kingdom Viridiplantae; phylum Streptophyta; class Magnoliopsida; order Commelinales; family Pontederiaceae; genus Pontederia; species Pontederia crassipes. Next base: position 11,145,499 of record CM060188.1, on the reverse strand, counting down.
GTTTAGCTAGTTTTCGTCCAGAAAGCAACAAGAAAAATAAACACCAATTATAATATCAACACTTCACACACATTGAATTTTCAAATCCAAAAGCAACAAATAAAAATATAGAACAATTTCATTGGAATAAATCAATAAAAGTCGCATGGATTATGGAAACATAAAAAAAAGACTCCATGTGTAAGATATGACATAGACAACAACATAAACGGTAAATCATAAATTAAAAAGGACTGAAACAATTATACCAAACATCACATGGTAGGAAGCATCTTCACCCAATATGCTTCAATATTGGTGGACCAAATATAGGCGTGCTGAAAAATAATATGAACATGCAAGATCCAGAAAATACGCATTGGATAAAAAAGGAATGAAATTTATAATAGATCTTCAGATCCTAGTATCATTATATATAATAGATCTGAATGCAAGCACAATTAATCAATAGATCTGAGCATAAGTTCACATTTCTGCATATCTACGTCGCATCTAGAGAACAATCTAAATACATGAATTCAGATCTACCACAACAGATGCAAATGGCGTCATAAGTTCATGAAACGATCAAAATATACGATTCAACATTATGGATGAGAAAACTCACCGAAGACGGTGTTAATGGGGTTCATCGCCACCTGATTCTTAGCGGCGTCGCCAATGAGCCGCTCGCTGTCAGTGAAGGCGACATAGGAGGGTGTCGTGCGGTTGCCCTGGTCGTTGGCGATGATCTCAACGCGATCATGCTGCCAGACGCCAACGCAGGAGTAGGTTGTGCCCAGATCGATTCCAATCGCAGGACCCTCGCCCTTTCCGGCCATCACGGATGGGATATCCTCTTAGAAAGCCGACGGGGAACAGAAGGAATGTAACGTAGAGATAGAGAGAGAGATAGAGCTCGCCGCAATGGAGAGCTTGTGTGAGGAGCACAGGAGGAGGAGGGAGATGTTATAGGAAAATTATTAGGGTTTCTAGAACCTTCGGAAGAAGGCTCCGAGGTCGCTGGATTCGATCGGACGGTGGAGATTTGGTTTGGTTCAGGCAGGTAGAAGAATCGGTCCATTTCACCGTCCCCGAGAAGTGCGGACACAATGAGGTGTGCGTCGAGGAGCGTAAAGTTGTTTCTGCGAGGAAGAGTAGAAAAAGTGAGGCCGACATGTTGGGAAGTCCTTGGTTCCGGGGGCCCACAACCGACTAATGTTTGGTCACAGAGAATTTGGCGTGACGATTATTATTTTGTATTTGACAAGTGTCAGGAGAGAGACAAGTGTCCGGAATTAAGAATATTCAAGAAGATTCAAGAACTGATGATTTTCTTTTTCAACCATATGTACCTTCTAATATAGAAGAACTAAATTTGATGTACGAAGACAAATACAATAAATTTTTATATAATCGAAAAGATAATCAATTAATATTGGAACGAGAAAAAAATAAATTTTGAAACAAATTGATACTTTTTATAAGAAAAAATAGATTGATTTTGAAAGATAATTTCATCAATCATATTTAATGAAAAAAATTCTAACTACAGATGATAAAGGTCTCATGAGAGACGAAATTAATATCAATTGTTTGGACATAAAACTTTTAAAGTAACTCTGCTTTTTTACGTCAAATTTCGATAGTTAGCTATGTTTCGATGTGAAATAAGAAATACTTCACTGTTTTTGTACGAATAACATTAATGTGTACATTAGACAAGTATGGTCCGTATGGATGACATATACATGGTGCTATTTGAAAATTATTCTTAATATTAATGTGATGGTTCGCGCGATGTACAAATAATGTAAAATTAGATGAATCGTATATTTATAAAAATATTAGTTTGTTATATTTTAATATTACATAAAGAGTATGATAATTATAAATTAAAAAATAATTTATTAGTCTATTTAATTCTTTTCATTACCCATTTGTTTTTCTATGTTTTTAAAACATAATATTCTCATTTAAATTTTGGATATTGATTTGTTATATATTTCATAGTGATACATATTATCATATATTATATTTATTTTGATCACTACTTTAATTATCTCAAAATGTTTATAGAACACTCCTAGAAGAATCTAATAGAATAGCTCATAGTGAGAGCTATTATTCTAGAAATAAATAATATACTATAAAAATATTTACTTTTGTACACGAACAATATTTTAAGAAGAAATGCAATCATATAAAAATGCTATAAATGAATACGATAATGCTAAAAGATAAATAAATAAATACTCTTTATAATGAATAGAAATTAAATAGTCATGAAATTTTTCTAAAATAAATTAGAAGGAATATAATTCTAGTAGAATTTAAATGAAATTACTTTATAGAATTTTATAAAGTAATGGTAATAGAATATGGTCACAAAAGTATTGTTAAATTCTTTGTGTTCTTGATATATATATATATATATATATATAATATTTATTTATTAAAGTAAACAAAAATTAGGCAGCAATGACAATGCTCTAAAGCAAATTAAAAGAAATCCAATTCTCACAAAATGAAAAATAATTATTTATATAAATAGAACATGTAATAAAAAGTTTACATATAGTGAGGACTATCCATATAGAAATAAATTTAATATACTTAAAAATGATTGCATTTGTTCACTAACAATATTTTAAGAGAAACACCATTATATAAAAATTATGTAAACAAATATGTTAATGTTTAGCGACAAATAATATTTTTTATAAACGAATAAAAAGTTAAATAATAATTGTAATGTTATAAAACATTTTTAAAGAAATACAATTATCACATGTGATAAATGCTGATATAATATGGTTATAGAAAATTATAACTAGAAATTAAATAGCAAGCTAATTATCCTTTATAATGAACACAAATTAAACACTTATGACATTGTTCTGAAATAAAAGAAAACAAAACTAATTTACACATAATTTAAAAATAATTATTTATAGAAAAACATATTTCCATAAAAATGCTATTAAAATCTAGTTATAAAAATATTATGTCAGATTAAATTATTTATATTTAGTTATTTATTTTCTATTTCTTGATATATAAAAATTATGTAAACAAATATGTTAATGTTTAGCGACAAATAATATTTTTTATAAATGAATAAAAAGTTAAATAATAATTATAATGTTATAAAACATTTTTAAAGAAATACAATTATCACATGTGATAAATGCTGATATAATATGGTTATAGAAAATTATAACTAGAAATTAAATAGCAAGCTAATTATCCTTTATAATGAACACAAATTAAACACTTATGACATTGTTCTGAAATAAAAGAAAACAAAACTAATTTACACATAATTTAAAAATAATTATTTATAGAAAAACATATTTCCATAAAAATGCTATTAAAATATAGTTATAAAAATATTATGTCAGATTAAATTATTTATATTTAGTTATTTATTTTCAATTTCTTGATATATATATATATAGGAAGCAGTTAGTAGTTATAACTATAAATAAAAAAGTAATGTAAATATGGTAAAATAAACTATAAGGAATCCAATTCTCCCATAAATTAAAAGGAATTATTTTATAGAAAATAAAATATGGTCATTAAGAAATTGATGTTTTAATATAATCATAAAAAATCTTATTGAATGTAAACAGTAATGAGGATACAGAAATATCACTGTATTTATTTATTTTCTGGCATTTTTTCAATATCTAAGTGCATATGATCATATTAAAAATATGGGCCATAAATTGAATACGACATAAGAATTTACTGTATATAATAAACATGAATCTTCTAACATTATGATTATATATTAATGGGATAAAAATTAACTTAATAATTTCTAAAAATAAAATCAAATAAACAGTAATATGATAAACTACAATTGCAAAAGCATTAAAGGAAATAGTCTCCCCAAAAGAAACCGTAAAGCACGTGATGAATATTTCCTATGCCATTACATCTAAGAACCCATAGAAGAGATGGTTACTGAATAACCATTTTATGGATAGTTACTAAGTAATCAATCATTAAAAATATTATGATAGATAGATTAATGTTTTTCTTTTTATTATTTGAGAATATTTGATAAATTTATGCATTTTCCATTTATTATTTTATCCATGATTATTAGATTATTATTAGAATATATGATTAAAGTTCCCAAAAAACTTAAATGTGTAACCATTTTTCATAGTAGTTTAATAATTATTCTAATAACTTTTGTTTATAAATAATGATAGAATCGTTAATAACAAATTATAGTTACTAACTAACTAATCGGGTGCATGATGCATGTCTTGGATTAGTCTCACATGCATAAGTTACGGGAGAGATACTGGGTATATATGGTGATATCCTTCACCAGGTGTGACGTGTTTTGAGAAAATCGTACGGGCTTAGGCCCAAAGCGGACAATATCACACGTTAGTGGAGAATGTTACATATGGTATCAGAGCCACTCCGCGTGGACCTCTGTGCATAGTGGGGTGCGATCACTCAACGAGGACGTTGAGTCCCCTAAGGGGGAAGGGTGCATGAGGTATGTCTTGGATTAATCTCACATGCATAAGTCACGGGAGAGATGCTGGATATATATGATGATATTCTTCACCAGATGTGACGTGTTTTGAGAAAATCGTGCGGGCTTAGGTCCAAAGCGGACAATATCACACGCTAGTGGGGAATATTATATATAACTCAAAATTAGAATAGATTAATATTTTAATTAATATTTTCTTCTCACGGTTGTGTAAAAAGTAATTATTAACAATTTTTTTTTGAAAAATTGAGAGCATGTCATGTGTCATAGATTTATTCACTTAACTTATAACTAATCTTTTCTTCCCAGGTTTGTGTAAAAGTAATTATTTATATTTTTTAAAAAAATTTGAGAGCATGCCATATATTTCATGGGAATTTCCTCGTTTTAAGATAATATAAACTTTAATAATAGATCATTCTATATAAAGTTTTAGATTAAAGTTAAATATTACAAAATAATAAATAACTTTTTTTGGAAAATAACGTAATAAGATTCTATATTGTATAAATAGCAATTTATTCATTTAAAAAATAAATACATTTTAAGATGTGCTCTCATCGGATAAGTTTTAGTGCATTCAAGATTTAATGAAATGTTAGCATGCATTCAAGTTTCTTGCCATAATAATCACGTGTGCATTCAAGTTACTTGATCGCTATATAACGCAGCACGTTAGAAAATGTTTGCATTCCTCCTATGCCATATAGTTTAAATGGAACATTTATGCATGCATAGCTTGAGATAGAGAAAATGAATGATATGTTTGATTTTTTATAATTAAATAATAATTTAAGACATTTATAAGAAATGTCAAGAATCTAACAGTAAAAAAAATGTACTACAAACATACCAAAATAGTGCATTGAGAATAAAAAAGTAAAATGAAGTAAACAAATTTTATGAATACACCATAGTGATTAAGAAAAATAATTGATATGATAAAAAAAAATAGCATAAACAAATATACAGTAATTCGCTTATGAGAAATTAATGGTGAATAAATAATAAACTACAGAAACTATTTCACTTATACATTAACAATACTTTGAAGAAAATAAAATAAAATGATATATATACATGAAAATGCTTAAACAAAAAACAAGAAGATTATGAGAAATGAATATATAAAATTTTTTTAGCATAATTATATTAAAATAATAATAAATTCAAGTACAAAAAAACTTGTCAAGACTTGCTTGTGATCCACTTGGCACAGAACAAACCATCATGTGATTTTGTGCCTGCCTTGTCCGTATTTAGTATGAAACTTGATTATAGATTAAAGGGGTGGTTGCGAAAATTTTGGTAACTGATTTTATTTGTTATCCAATACTTTTTCAATTTTATTTTATTTTCTCATCCATCCTACTATGAGATTTCAAAATCATAGTCTTTTATATAGATATTTATAGTAGTAGTTGTATTAACTAATATCTCATACGCACGTAATTCTGCTAATAAAATTGACTTGCAAATTCACCTAAGAGAAAAGTCTCTGGTTTGCAATTGCATATTTATTGTAGTTGATTTTTGAAAAAAAAATTTCTATGATTATTATTTATTTATTTATTATTTCGAAACCATCTAATAATTAGTATTTTATTATAAATGAAGTTACTATAGATAGTTATTATAATCGTATATAAAAACTATATGGTTATATAATAGTTATCTTATTTTTGTAATAATAATATATATAAATTGTAATTATTTTTTGGGACACTTGTCAAAATATATTTATGTCAAGAAACTTCTTTGTTTTTCATAGAATATACATTATCTTATTATATATTGTAGTTACTGTATAACCTTTAACATATTAAAATAATATAGTTATAATATATTATATAATAAATTTGTTTCCTTTTTCATATAGACAATATAAGTCAACTTTTATGTATAGTTATTATCCACTATTACAATAAGATTATGTAATTATATAGTTATATAATTATTGAATCTTGTAATTAATCCTGATATTAATCATTAAAAATAGTTTACATATTAATCTTGTAACTAACTCATGTATTGATTAAAAACTTTCTACATAATTTTTTAGACACTTGTCCACATTTGCTAATGTCAAGTGTCAACTCCTCCTTGCATATTATCTTCCTTTTAATATAGTATAGATTTTAGCCTCATCAACAAAAACAAAATAAAGAAATCGTTTTATTTTTTGGGGTATTTGGAATGGTCTTAGAAGGATATTCAATAAAAAAACAAAATAAGAAGATCATTTAAATAGACGAGAAATCATTCACCTCAAAAGCTAAAAACAAACAAGAACTGAGAACTCTTGATGGACACAACGTAGAAATGTGACTGCAAATGGCCTACAAAATCATCCATAACGAAAAATAAGGTTTATTTTAGTATTTTGAGCTATTGGACACACGTATTAGATTCAGAATAACAGACAACTTGTCAATACAAAAAGATTACAGTACAAAAGAAAAAAAATCAATTATACAGTGGATATTAAGCATTCTTTGTGACACAGTGAGATTACAAACTGACTATAGTCATTGTGAAATTTAACTACGTGTAGATTTTGATCTGAAGTTTATTTGCTAGACGGCACTTTACAATCAACACACGAAGGAAACCATCACTATACTGTGCAGTTCGGACGATCAACATATTCAAAGGGATTGCAAATTCGAAATCAACTAAAAGAACTTGTCTCTTCCAAGCCGCTGCAAATGGTAATTGACGGTTCTTGCTGGATTCTTGGGCTTTCCTGTCTGCAACAATGATGAAGTCTTGTCATAAACGGAGAACACACATCAGTTCGGAAATAAATAAAACATTAAGCTGCAGTGTTTACCTGAGATTCCACACAAGCAGCCAAGAGATCCTTCTGCCTGACACACTTGTCATCATTGTTTTTGTTCAGAGCCAAACAATTAAGAAATGAAACCATCTCTTTCATGGCTTCCCCATGGCACCAAACTTTTTGGGATTTATGTACAAACTTCCTTTTTTGCGCCCCATAGCTCTAATATAGCATCACTTGTCACTACATCACTATTCAAGTAACAAATCAATTATAAGGTTCAAGAATTGTGACGTCTCGTATACATAGTTTCACCTCCCCCAGCCAATCAAAGGTCGATCGGGGGAGTATAAAAGGGGGAGGGGGTCACCCTCTTCCACACTCTTTCGCACCCCCTCTCCCCCACTCTCTCGTACTCTCTCTTCCCCACACATTCTCTCTTTTAATTCTCGTCTTTTCTTTCTCTCTCGTCCGGCGATCGGCGTACGCGAGCGACATGACAGAGGCAAATCCTTTCAGGCGACGGCGAACGTCCGGCGATCGACGAACGACGAGCGGTGATCCGGCGAACCCGATTTCCGACGGAAAATGTACCTTTAGTGTTTTAATCCCATAGACGAAGAGATATTGACCTATTGTTGATCCTGAAGATATTATAGTGATCATAGATGTCATAGAATCATTTTTCATGTTGTAACGTAGTTGATTCGGCGATCGGATCATCGTCGAAAATCCAAAACTTTCCGACGAAATCCTGTTCGTCAAGTACCCAGCCCGAGTTACTCCCAACTCGGCCCGGGTCCTATTCAATCACAGTCCGAGTTCGATAGACCCGGACCGAGCCAGAGCTTTGACGTATCGTCGAAGTCACGACTTCAGAATCCGACCCGGGTTCTATCACACCCGGACCGGGCTGCCTCGCCGACGATGTCACTAGTGTTTGGCCGAAAGTCCGACCGACGACGAAAAAGACGATCGGCCGAGTTCAGAACCTAGCCCGAGTCCGACCCCAACTCGGACCGGGTCAGGTTACTTATCCCCCGACAGAGACTCGGCCCGGGTTCGTCGTAACCCGGCCCGAGTTCTACCGGCCAGAAACTCGACCCCTTCCGTTGGTTTGAATTCTTCGATAGCTGGGTCCCCTTTTTCATCAGAATAATGTAAAACCTTATCCAAGACTTATCAAAGACCATTAAAGTAAAGTAAAATAAAGATAAAGATGTGATATTGCTATGTGCCACCCCCAGAGAATAAAGTAGAGATCAGAGATTAAAGCAGAGACGAGATATGTAGTTAGCTGTGAGGACAATGACACTACTATATTAAATGACCATTATTCCTGAGATTTCAGGTTTTCTCCCACATGTATCTCGAATGAAGGGTGATGTTAAAGGACATCCCCCTTCACTTAAAGATTAAAGTATTATGTCAGAGGGACAGATAGCTAGTTGAGGAGACAGTGAACCTACAAGTGTCACACTCAACTCCGTGACTAAGTGCTAATCTCAATTATCATAAATTTTAGTTACGTTTAGCCATTTCAAAAATAAAATCAGCAAAACATCCCTCCCTTACTTTCTTGTGTTATTAGCCAACACATAAAAAAAATGGATATATATTCATCAAAGTTTTAAAAAAAACTATAAGATATGACATTCGCATATGGTCATTATATTTTTTTTCCACAAACCATTTCACATATAACCCCACAGGATCAAGTCTCATACAACCTTACAAAATGATTCTAATAAACTCTAGTACAACTCTCGAGTTTATCTATTACATGCATGCTTTTTTAAAAATGCTTTTTTAAAGTGGAGAGAAAATAAAAATGCTCCAACGGCTCGACCTATTCTATATGCATCAAAGGCAAGCTTCGAGTTGACTCAACTCAAGAACTTATAATTATCTGAAAAATTCAACAAGGGTAATGTGAGCAACAATCGTTTGCTCAGTGAGTGGAATAAATGTACAACATAGGAGAACAATACGAGTGCATATAAGATTTAAATAACCACATTTCTTTCGTATGAGAAAACATTTAAAGCATAACTCATTTCACATAACTTTTCAAATCATATGAACTTTTATATAAATACAAATTATTCAAGATATCATCATATTCATAGTTAAACTCCACACATGTGTCATTGCACATACTCATCATGGGTCAATACGTATCCCTCTATAATCATGTGTCATACATTTAAGCAGAGCTTCATAATCAAGAGTCATGAATACACAGAGAAAATCATGGGTCAATACGTATCCCTCTATGATTGTGTGTCATGCAGTTAAGCAGAGCTTCATAATCAAGAGTCTCAGATACGCAGAGCAAATCATGGATCAATACGTATCCCAATCATGATTGTGTGCCACCCAATCATGATTCTCAGATACGCAGAGCGATCATGGGTCAATACGTGCACGCAGAGCAGCCCCCAAAGGGCAAAGACATCCGATATACGCCCAAAGGCTTCACGTATATCGAATGCGGTCCCAAAGACCTTTTTCAAATAGCATGACTAATGAACACACGAAATTTAACAATATCAAAATACACGTCATAATCTCATATCATTATCAAATAAAACTTATTTTAACTTCACAAGCATTGTTCTCTGAAAATATTTTCATGTAAAAGGTTGTTCCATCTCATATAAAATCATTGAAACATATCATAAATACTTTTCATAATTCAAGATATGTTTCAATAATAATAATACTAATAATTTTTGCTTGAAATAATATCATAAATAAAAGAATTAACATATAACGTTTTACTATGTTGTAAATTTACCCACTCACCTTGTACTTTATCACTTCAAGGAGGTTTATTAGATTTCCTCCCTTTCACTTGTAACTTGAGATTTTCCTACAAACAATAATGTCTTCTTACTTCTCAATCACTAGTAAGGTAATATGTAATGCATGCTCATGATTTATGAATACTTATGCACCCTAAAATACATATAACTTCATCTAATATCAATTTCTAATTTTAGACATTTATATTCATAAGCTATTCCACACTTAGAACTTTTTAATTCTCCAAAGCTTAACTAGGTGCTATTTCAGAGTTTCAGACTGAATGTCTATCAATCAATAATTCATAACTTCTTAACCACATGGGCAAATCTTATGATTGTGGATTAATTAGAAACTAGACATACTATCCAATTCCCAAATATCATTATCAAATTCCAAGTGAGTAAGTTAGGACATCCCAAGCAATCTGACCTAGGGTTTATGCCCTGACAGATTGTGTGTCACTGAAATATTAATTTACATATTTCTTCATACTTGTCCATTTAACTAGGGCATAATTTTTCTGAAAACTAGACTTCATTAATATTTTTCATAAAAATTAAAAAATTTGACTCGCTATATAGACTTATAACAAAAATAGTTAATTCGGGTCGCAATCTGTCAATGTCCTAGAATCTGACAGAAGACTCACTATGAAATGAAAAATTCATTTCTCTGCCTCTACACATCCAAATTTGATGCTTTCACTTCGCACCAAACCCCTGTGAAGTATAATTTAACATGTATAAATTTTAAACCCTAATTCTATTTACTTTAATCATACGCTAATCTATAAAGCGGACCTGTCTCTGACTCTGGACAAAGCGAGCGACCTACGGTTTTCGGTTCATAACTTCCTCTACAGAAGTCTTTTTTGTATGATTCTTCTGTTCATGGAAAGCTAACATCGGGAGGATGAATCATGTAAATTTTCAGGATTTATGAAGAACTACTCACGAAGATATAATCTTATGAGGTTGTAGGTCAGTTTCGGACCCGCAGATTCACCCTAACCCAGCGAATCTGTCGAATTTCCTCAGGCTGTTCGGCAACTGATCTGGTCTTGTAAATTTTTCACCTTGAAGATAATACGAATAAATGATTTATATATTTTTTACAGAATTTTAACATGTCATATGATGGTTTGGAAAAATCGTTTTCTAAGCAGCTGGTGAACTGCCTGCTTCAGCTGCTTGAAACCCTATTGGTTGAAATGAAGGTCCAATCATATTATTTGGTTAAAAATTAGTTTTAAACTTCTAATTAACATTATTTAATCATAATTAAACATGTTTATTATAATATTTACAATTATTATAATTTATTCTTAATAATTTCTTTATAACGCTTATCGATAATTTAATTTTGATTATGCTTTAATCCAAGGGTTAATTGCTACATGCAACCATGACTATATAAGCATCTAAACTTATTAAACTACTCATTAAAAGTAAGTTATGTTTAAATGATATTTGTGGAGCACGTCCGTGACAATTTTCCCCTTCTTAAAAAAATTTCGTCCCCGAAATTTAGATATATGTTGTGAAGGATAAGAATGAATACTTCCTTCTTATTTGGTCATTCTCACTTCCAACTTTCTCTTTACTTGAATGAATTTTTTTTCCTATAACACAAATACTAAAGGAAATTTTCATTTATGAAGTTCATTTTCCTTGACTCTTATAATTTATACTATATTTTTCTTCTCAAAACAAATTCTCTTATATTCGAATAGATTGAGTTTCTCTTTATATGCAGAAGGTTGCTCTTCAATTTATTCATGGTGCAATCTTTGATTCTATATGAGCAGAAGGTAATTGTATGTATTATTCTCTATTGATGTTCTGCTCTCTTTGGTTCTCTGTTGGTGTTCTGCTCTCTTTGATTTTTTGCTTTAACGCATAGCACACAAAAATATCATATCTCATAAGAGAAGAAAAATTGACTATTGCATTAACCTAGATGAGTTAGAATCCATTGTACGTGAACATAATAACAAGACCTTGAAGAGCAATGGAGGACTAGATGAAAAAGCAAGGAAGATCTCTATTTCACTGGATGCTATGATAATGACAAGCAGAATATCTTTTTTCAACAAGTATGTCGAAAAAAATCATCAAGAAGCTTCTGGATGTTTGTTTAGAATATTTTATATGATTTGACATTAATTATTCTTATGATTTGAGCTTTGATATCTGCAGTTGTTTGACTTCTAACTGAAGATTAGCCCAAGGATACATACGATGGTTTAAGAATTTTACTTAGAATATTCCTGGTCATCATAGTTATAGCATCCAATGACTCATTATAATTTAGAGACTTTAGATAAGGAAAGGTAAAAGATCTTGATCCAGTTGCCTAGAGATGGACATAGACAAAAACTTTTGTTGATGATTTGTTGATTGATGAGCTTGTCTACAAAGGATTTGATCAATATCATTGAACATAGAAACATTGAAGATATTGTAAATACACAATATCTTTGATGGTGGAACTTAACAAATAAACAGTTGATCCAATATATGTCAAAATCTCATATGGTACTATGTATCATGGACATAACTTTCCTTCTCACTATTGTGATCTCCTTTTATTTTTCTTGATATTTCACAATAATCTTGCATATATCATATTCTTTTGTCTATAACATTTTCCTAATGTGCATATTTAAAATTCCATAAAAGAATTAATTCTTTGATCTAGTCTTGTTACCATGGTTAATTTTATACAAAGTTCCCATAAAGATAAGTACCAATGTTACGAGTGAAAAACTAATTGCAAGAAAATTCACAAATATTGGACAAAGTTTATGGATAACAAAAACAATGGGTAGTACTTCGACAATTATATGAGTCTATCATGACAAGCAAAAGAAGATGACACATTGGATAAAGGGAACGACAGAATAATCATCGATTATTACGTGCCTATAAGTCAAATACGATCACTATCATTCCTAAGAATGAGTGTCAGAGTGCGAGCAACAATGAGTTTTGTGAATAAGAATTTCCCTCTCTAATTGATTTACAATGATGAAATGTCAATTCGAGTTCGCGATCGAGGATCAAAAAGGCGTCCCCCTCTAATCGCTCATTCGCTATACATCCAACCAACATTTCGTGATTGATGAACACCCAATTAATGTTCTCGATAGATGATCAGAGGATGCATCACTCCAATAATTTTTCGAGAAGCTTTCTCACAACTCCTTTAAACTTTCAAAATTAATGGACGTACTAAAGTCCGAAATGACAAATCATTTATCACTCATAAAGTAGTGACAATGATGATTCAATCAGTCACCCTATATGAGATGTGATAGATAAGGATGAGTAAAAATTCACTTTCCAAATATGAGGAATTGTAATCGATAACCACTAATTAAGAATCGTCAATGATTTAGAATACATAACAATGAATGTTGTTTGACAACTATGGGTTGAAAGTTGACAATAATTCTGATATCAATATAGCAATTCAAGGTTTCATAGTGATTTTAAAATCACTGATAATAATTCACATTAGACAATGTTACTTTAATGATCATCATATGATTTGAATCCTATCAAATAGACATCAGTTCCCAATACTAAACTGATTTGATGATTGGTTCTCTAATCTTTATGCGTAACTCAATATTATTATCCATTTCTATAAAATATTTAACATTTCTTATTAATATAGACATCTCATAATGTCTTCATAGGATTACAAGCATCTATTATCTTACTAATTGTCCCTATAAAACCTTTAATATCTCGTATAATCTTGTTAAAATTTGATGTTATCAAACCCAAAGAACAAAACTCATACTCTACTATCCACACATCCAACACAAATAATTTCTTTCCATAATAAGAATCATTCATATATATATATATATATAAAGTTTTCATGATCACATTCATATTTCCCTTATGTTATTTATAACACATTTGCAAATTGATTTTGACTATTCAGAATAACATAACTATATTTTATTTCAATTTTTCCTATCTTCTTATCCACACATTTTATTCGGATCAATCTCAATCTTGTAGAATTAAGTTTCAAAGTCAACATTATTTACAAATTGAGAATAATCATAATCATTTGAGAGAGTCGAACAAATATAGTGTTCAAACCCAAAGACTTGATTGTTAAAATTAGAATAACAATGATGTAATGCATATCTATTATCTGATTCTCATACATATGGGTATTTCAATGTATGTTAAATACAAAACTATGAAGGGTAGTTTGTAAATATTCTCTCCTCACACCTTCATAAGGTTCAAATGTATTTATTCCAAAACACAATGTCTCATTACAAAACTTTTATAACACAATATCTTAGGATGTGACTTTTCTTTTATTTTGCATTCCCTTACAATGTAAAATACAAACTAGTTGTTCTTAGGTGATAAGTTCTTGTTTCAATCAACAAGTTTACTCGTACTCAATCATAAAATGATTACTTCATATTTTCTTAGATTGGAGACAAGAGAACACATCATACTTCCTTTCCATATTAAGAAGAAAGGTTGCATGATAAATAATTGATCAAAATCATTCAAATATATCAAATGATCATACATACCAATGATATGATTTGTTTTTCTTAGAATTGACATGATCTAATACTTTGAGGTCAACCCAAAACTTACTCATAATTTGGCTCTTTTATTTTTCCCATAATAATTTTATGAAATAATGTTTAAATATTTCTCATGATGTGCATGACCTTCGAAATTGAGAGTTCATAAGTTTATGAGAGGTTTGATGGTCAAAAGTTCACAATGATCATATCGAGTTCCATGTATATAGATGTTGAGATATACCATTATTTTAACTTTAGCTAATGATATCCATCTCTTGAAGTTATTTTTGAGAATCTAGTAGTACTTGTACTTCATCAAGCAAGTAACTCATTCTTGATAAACTATTCTTCACAATCACTTAAAATGTATATAATTCATATCCAACTAAGGAACTTATCTTTCTTCTTGATAAACTATTCTTCACAATCACTTAAAATGTATATAATTCATATGCCAAGGAGTGATGGAAGGCGAGGAAGGCCACCAGTTTTTCACACATAAGAACGGTGGCATGGGAAGATTTCCGTCAGGCGTTTGAGACGCGGTATTTCCCTAGGTTCCAAAGGGATCTGAAGCAGAAGGAATTCTTGGACTTGGTATAGGGAACCATGACAGTAGAGCAATATATGACCAAGTTCGTCAGGTTGAGGAAATACTCCAAATTGACCATGGACGAATTGGATGTGACCAAGCATTTTGTAGACGGACTGAACCCCGTCCTGAGACCTCAGACCAGATCTGGAAACTGTAAGACCTTAGAGGACGCCATCATTTTGATTACTCTGTCGGAGAAGGACCACCAAGACCTGCAGAGAGCTCAGAAGGCCTAGCAGAATAGGGCAGAGCTCTCAGCCGCAGCTACAACAACAACAATTTCGTAGTAACAACTGTCAACACCAGCGACGGGATAACTGGTACCACCCTTATGCGGCACCTGAACAGAGCCACCGCCCTCAACAACAGCAGCAACCGTACCGTCTGCCACAACAAGCTCCACCCCCCACCGCAACAGCAAGCACAACAATAGCAGCGACCCCCTCAACAGGCGTAAAGGCTCCCGGCTCAACAACAGAGGCAACACCCTCCTAGGGCCCCTCAAGCACCACCCGCACAAGGTGAGCGGGTATTATGCAACACATGTGGTAGGACCCATGCTGGGGAATGCCGCAGAAATTTAGGAGCCTGCTATTATTGCGGCGGAATGGGACATATAGCAGCGAATTGTCCAAGACGCGGACAACAACAGTTGGTACAAGGAAGACTCTTCAACCTAGAAGAGGATGCACCGTAGAATGACGCGGATGTCATTCGAGGTACGCTATTCATAGTCGATTTACCTACAAAAGTATTATTCGATTCCGGTGCATCACATTCCTTTATATCAGAAGAGTGTGCCAAAACATTAGGATTAAAAGCAGTGAACCTAGAGCAGAAGATGAATATATTGACTCCACAAGGTACCCTCTTTACTACAAAGCATCTCCCCAATGTACCCATAGAAATAGAGAAGAGGAACCATCCTGCCAATCTCATCATCATCCCATGAAAGATTATGACATAATCTTGGGCATGGATTGGCTAACCTCACATGATGCCTCTATCCTGTGCAAACAAAAGAAACAGAGTAAAGATAAAGTTATAGTTAGGGAAATTGCACAAAAGAAATAAAAAATCATAGTATCCGCTCTAAAGGCACAAAAGCTATTGCAAAAAGGATGCAGAGGTTACCTAGCAAGTATAACTAAGATAGAGGAACCAAAGAAAACTCCCCAAGAATATAAGTGGTGAAGAAATTCCTCGATGTATTCCCTGAGGATGTCAATGGTCTACCGCTCCAGAGGGAGATAGACTTCCACATTGAAGTGGCACCCGGAACTGCACCAATCTCCAAAGCCCCATACCGCATGGCTCCAGCAGAGATGAAGGAGTTGAAGGATCAGATTCAAGAGCTACTAGATAAAGGCTTCATAAGACCGAGCGTCTCACCGTGGGGAGCGTCTGTTCTCTTTGTTAAAAAGAACGATGATTCTTTGAGATTTTGTATCGACTACAAAATGTTGAACAAAGTCATAATAAAGAATAGGTATCCACTACCTCGTATCGACAATCTATTCGATCAACTATCCAAAGCAAGGGTATTCTCAAAGATAGATTTGAGAAGTGGATACCATCAGTTAAGGGTGGCAGAGGAAGACATCCCAAAGATGACTTTTCGATCAAGATATGGACATTATGAGTTCATGGTGATGCCGTTTGGATTGACGAACGCCCCGACAGCATTCATGGACATTATGAATCGGACTTTCAACGAACACCTGGATAAGTTCGTGATTGTCTTCGTCGACGATATTCTCATCTATTCGTCAAGTATGGAACAACATAGAGAGTATTTGAGGATTGTATTGAAAACTTTGCGGGCAAAGAAGCTGTACGCAAAATTCTCAAAATGTAAATTTTGGCTAGAACATATAATGTTCCTTGGACACATCATCTCTAAAGACGGAGTTGCAGTGGATCCGACAAAAGTAGAGGCGGTGTCCAACTGGACCCAAACAAAGAATGTCTCCGAGATTAGGAGTTTCCTCGGTTTGGCTGGCTATTACCGACGTTTTATCAAAGATTTCTCCAGGATAGCATTGCCGCTGACCAAGCTCACAAGGAAAGGAGAAAAGTTCATTTGGTTGCCCAAATGCGAGGAAAGTTTCTAAGAGTTAAAGGGGCGACTCACTTCAGCGCCGATCTTAACGTTACCATCAGGCAACGGGTCTTTCTGTCCAGGTGCAGGTAGTCCGCATCTTCACAGACATGTTTATTTCACCGAGCCTCTCTCCGAGATAGTGGTATACAGTGACGCCAGTGGCATGGGATTGGGATGCGTGCTAATGCAACATGGCAAAGTAGTAACATACGCATCCAGACAGCCGAAGAAGCACGAGATTAATTATCCAACGCATGACCTCGAGTTGGCAGCAGTAGTGTTCGCCCTCAAACTTTGGCGCCACTACTTATATAGAGAAGAATTTATGGTCTATACATATCACAAAAGCTTGAAATATGTTTTTACACAGAAAGAACTGAATATGCGCCAAAGGCGTTGGATGGAATTTCTGAAGGATTACAAGTTTGTCATTAATTACCAACCTGGTAAGGCAAACTCAGTGGCTGATGCACTTAGCAGAAAATGGGAAGGATCCTTGGCCTATATGCATCTACGACGGTTCGAGCTTATGGAAGAACTGTTCAAATGAACACCAAAAGTGAGGCATGATGGATCGCTAATGATGATGCAGCGCTTAGTACCAGATGTGATAGGAAAGATCATAGAAGCACAAGTAAAAGACGTAGAGTATCAATGTATGATGATAAAGACAAATGTAGAAACAACGAATCCCAAGGTCTCATCGGATGGTGGCATCAGGTACCGCGACCGGCTATGGGTACCGAACAATCCGGAACTCCGAAGAGAAGTGCTTGACGAATGCCACAAATCTGAATTTGCAATCCATCCAGGAAGTACAAAGATGTACAAGGATGTACAGAGAAGTTTCTGGTGGCCAGACATGAAGAAGGAGATAGCAGAATATGTCTCCAAATGCATTGTGTGCCAACAGGTCAAGCTCGAACATCAGAAGTCACAAGGAACCCTGAAGAGTCTGGGCATCCCACAGTGGAAGTGGAAATAAATATCGATGGATTTTATCACAGGCCTACCTCAGACGCAAAAGGGGCATGACGCCATTTGGGTTATAGTGGGCCGACTCACAAAATCGGCTCACTTCCTACCCATCAAGGTAAAACAATCTCTTGAAAGCCTCATGGATCTATATATACAAGAGATTGTTAGGCTTCACGAGATTTTGACAGCTATTGTATCCGACAAAGATCCCAGATTTACCTTCAGATTCTAGAAGAGCCTCCAGAATGCTTTTGGGACGAGACTCCGATATAGCACAATATTTCATCCTCAGACGGATGGTCAAACAGAGAGAACAATCCAGACCGTGAAGGACATGCTGAGAGCATGCACTCTGGACTGGCATGGTAACTGGGATAAACACCTTACTCTCATAGAGTTTTCCTACAACAACAGTTTTCATGCTAGTATAGAGATGATTCCCTTTGAAGCACTATATGACCGCCCATGTCGCTCTCCGGCATGTTGGGGCGAAGTGGGAGAGAGAAAAATCTTGAGCGCAGAATTATAGAAGCAGACACAGGAGTATACAGACATAGTAGAATCGATAAAGAAGAGAATGAAGTCGGCTCAAAATCGTCAGAAGGCCTACGCGGATAAGAAGCGCTGAGAACATAAGTTCAAGGCGGGCGATCAAGTCCTACTCAAGGTCTTCCCCACTAAAGGTAATGCGTTTCAGCAAACGAAAAAAATTGAGCCCAAGGTACGTAGGCCCATTCGAGATACTCGAAATGGTTGGAGACTCAGCATGCAGGCTGGCCCTGCCTCCGACGTATTCAAGGGTCCACAACGTCTTCCATGTCTCGCTACTCCGAATGTACAAGCACGACTACGTCAATGTGATCCAAATTGAGGAACCAAACCTTAAGGAGGATCTGACATATGAGGAATAGCCCACGGAGATTTTGGAATACCAAGAACATCAACAACGGAAGAAACATGTGGCACTGGTTAAAGTCGCATGGAAGCATCACCAAGGAAAAGAAGTGACTTGAGAAGTCGAATCAGAAATGCGAGAGAAGTTCCCTAAACTTTTTGGTAAGCCTTAACTATTATCCAAATTCGAAGACGAATTTTATTTTTAGAGAGTAATAATGTGATATCTCGTATACATAAAAAATAAAAAAAAAAGAGATGAAACGAACGGTCAATGACTGTTCATTTCACCTCCCCCAGCCAACCAAAGGTCGACCGGAAGGAGTATAAAAGGGGGGGGGGGAGGGGGCCACCCTCTCCCACACTCTCGCACCCCCTCTCCCCCACTCTCTCGTACTCTCTCTCCCCCACACACTCTCTCTCTTAATTCTCGTCTTTTCCTTCTCTCTCTCGTCCGACGATCAGCGTACGCGAGCGGCAGGATAGAGGCAAATCCTTTCAGGCGACGGCGAACGTCCGGCGATCGACGAACGACGAGCGGTGATCCGGCGAACTCGATTTCCGACGAAAAGGTATCCTTAGCGTTTTAGTCCCATAGACGAAGAGATATTGATCTATTGTTGCTCCTGAAGATATTATAGTGATCATAGATGTCATAGAATCATTTTTCATGTTGTAACATAGTTGATTCGGCGATCGGATCATCGTCGGAAATCCAGAATTTTTCGACGAAATCCTGCTCATCGAGTACCCGGCCCGAGTTACTCCCAACTCGGCTCGGGTCCTGTTCAATCACAGTTCGGGTTCGATAGACCCGGACCGAGCCAGAGCTCGACATATCGTCGAAGTCACGACTTCAGAACCCGACCTGGGTTCTATCACACCCGGACCGGGCTGCCTCGTCGACGATGTCGCAAGTGTTTGGCCGGAAGTCCGATCGGCGACGAAGAAGATGATCGGTGACGAAGAAGATGATCGACCGAGTTTAGAACCTGGCCCGAGTCCGACCCCAACTCGGACCGGGTCAGGTTACTTATCCCCCGACAGAGACTTGGCCCGGGTTCGTCGTAACTCGGCCCGGGTTCTATCGGCCAGAAACTCAATCCCTTCCGTTGGTTTGAAACCTTCGAAAGTTGGGTCCCCTTTTTCATTAGAATAATGTAAAACCTTATCCAAGACTTATCAAAGACCATTAAAGTAAAGTAAAGATAAAGATGTGAGATTGCTATGTGCCGCCCCAAGAGAATAAAATAGAGATCATAGATTAAAGCAGAGAAGGGATAGGTAGTTAGCTGAGGGGACAGTGACACTACTGTCTTAAATGACTACTATTCTTGAGATTTCAGGTTTTCTCCCACCTGTATCTCGAATGAAGGGTGATGTTAAAGGAAATCCCCCTTCGTTTAAAGATTAAAGTATTATGCCAGAGGGACATGTAGCTAGCTGAGGAGACAGTAAACATACAGGTCTATTAACCGACCACTGTTCCTGGATTGTAGGAATTCTTTCCCCTACCTTCCGAACTGGGTGAAGTAGTAACACCCACCCCTTTTCCCTTTTTGGGTTTTCTGGCATCAAAGAATCAGAGAGGCACCTCTGGCTTCCCAACCTAATAAAGACGAGCTCGTATATGACAACCAACCCTAAGGATATTCTAATAATGTAAAAGACGTAGTACAACTCATAGTAAAGTAATGCAAAGTAAAGCAAAGTATTGTAAAGTAAAGCAGAGATATTGTAAAGTAAAGTATTGCACAGTATAGTAAAGACATTGTAAAGTAAAGTCAGAGTAAATCAAAGATAAAGTATTGATATAGTAAAGAACAGAGTATTGATATGAATGACGACTTATACATTGATTTCATGATCATCTTTGATCCTTATCTCACCGTCTATTGCTATTGTACTGAGCATCGTTGCTCATGGGTATTCTATTCCCCTGCATTGGGATTTTGCAGGTGAGAATGTCAACTGAGGAGATATTGAAGAACACAGAGCTTGGAGAATGCTGCACATGACTGATCTGTCTACTCCGAGCTTTTCATTGCATTTCTGTTTAATGCATACCTTGTTCAGAACTATTATGTTTTACTTCCGCTCATAGAATATTAGACAAGTCTTACCATGAACTTCCGCATACTTTATATTATATGAAACATCATAGACCTCCGCGTATGTTATATATATGAGTCGTTACGAGCTTTCGCATTTAAGTCATCCATCATGACATTCCGACTACTCTTCCGCATTTAAAGTCCCCTATTATGTTTATTGTTATTTTATTGGCGTCACGTAAGCAGTTTTGTTGAATGGTCAAGGTCAGTAGAGTAATAGAGAGTGTAGCGCTCTCGGGGTCAAGCTGATCGCCTACGTGACGGGAGGTGCGATTTCGGGGGCGTTACAAGAATACTCTGTATTGGAAAGACAAAATATATAAAGATCAAAACTTAGAGAGAGTGTATAAAGCAATAACCAGCTATACAAACTCATGAAGAATCTTTGAAGTACCCAATTAAAAGGAAAAAAGAATCTAGGAAAAGAATATGACATAATGAAAGACATGTTAGTTTCTATTATGAATCTACAATTGTTGTTAACTTCTATTATGATAATCAAAGCAAGACACCTGCGTGTGTCCCGAGGGCTTCTCCCTGGGGCACGTCGAGTTATCTTACCATATATTTTCTTTTTCAACCCACTTCTATACTTAGTTTATTTTGTAAGTATGATGGTGGCAATTTTGTAATTTGCACTCCAAAAAAGTGCACCCCCGGAGATGGTCATCCACACCACACGTCGCAAACCTACAATCCGAAACGGTGGTATAGTAAGGGGAGACCAGCTAGTGCTCCCCCCAAGCTTTGTAATCATCCCTATTTTCTCAATAAAGATTTCAAGCTTCCCTAAATCTAGCATCGTGCCTCAAGCGTGGGGTGACAACCCACAAAAGAGCGTCACAAAGCGTCCCAAGCGATCGAACGTTACGCCGAGGTGCCCGTTTGTTCACTCGGGTCCGTGCGTCCCAAAAGTTGTGGCATACAAAAAGTGGCATAAGCAAGTTTCCGCAAAGCGCACAAAAGAGCTTGCCTAGACGTTGGGCATGTCTAGGTACCTCACGGGTCGGTCGAGCGAAAAACGATCCCGTGACAAGTTGGTAGCAGAGCAGCGTTTCTGGGACTACTCAAGTTGGCGTTCGGCGATCAAGGTGAAATGACGTCGAACTCGGAGATGACGAATGAACCCGTTACACCGGAGAAGGGCCGCCAGGATCGAGGGCGCGCCCGCTCGAAGGACACCATGTCCTCCTTCGAGCAGCGCCTCAGCCAATTCCAATTGGACGTGGGCGAGATGCAAGACCAACTCGCAACGCATGGGCGAGAGTTGGAGAAGACCGTGGATCTTGCCACCGTGCGGGAAGAGATGGCGCCGTTGTATACGCGTCTCGAGTCCATGGAAGCGACAATCATGGACATGCGGGAGACCTTGGACAATGGTCTCTCAAACATGCGGTTCGAGATGGAGCAAGAGTTCCAGACCTTCTGGGAGGAGCTCAAGCGACGCTATGGAGACGGGCGGCGCCCCGAGGCGCCTGCCCCGCACGAGGCAATGTGCCAGAGCCGAGGCCCTACAAAGGCGAGCGGTCGGCAAGGAAGATCAATGACTTCCTGTGGAACGTCCGAAGGTACATGGAGGCCTTGGACGTGACGTCCAAAACGAGGATGGTGAAGACCGCATCTTTCTACTTGCAAGATGTGGTGAGTCTATGGTGGCGGTGCCATTGCGACAACGTGGAGCGTGGCATTGTGGATCCCATTGAGAAGTGGGATGACTTCAAGAGGCAGCTTACCAACTACTTCTGCCCTGTCAAGTCGGGACTGGAGGCCAAGATTGCGTTGTTCAACATTTGCCAGAATGGCACGTTGAAGGAGTACGTGAAAGTTCACCGAGCTCCGCCTACAGAATTTCCAAGTGGACGAAGACTCGTTGTTGGCGATCTTCGTGAAGGGTTTGAAGCCATGGGCTAGGATGGAGTTGGAGCGACGAGATTGCCCCAACCTCCGCTCGCTAGTCGCCGCTGCTGAATCGCTCGTGGAGTACGCCAAAGCGAGCACTCCACCACCAAAGCCCTCGGGCAAGGGCAATGGTGGGGGAGAGAAGTCCAAGTCACAAGGAGGCAAGCCGCACTATCAGGACAAAGGCAAGGGACACCAAGACGGGAAGTCCAACAATGAAAGATTCAAGAGGGACGGGAAGCCGCCAAAGCCTTGCTACATTTGCAAGGGTCCACATTGGAGGAGAGATTGTTCGCAGAAGGCGACAGTCAACGCGATGTATTGCCCCGACGAGAAGGAGGAGGCGTGTCTCAGCTCGATGCACATCCTCAGCGCCATCAACGCCCTGAAGGGTCCTTCATCGGCTGCGCGACTTTATGTGGATATCGAGTTGAACGGGCAAGTCTTCAACGCCCTCATTGACACGGGAGCATCGGAGTTGTTCATGTCAGAAGTAGCCGCCAAGAAGCTAAAGCTGCCACTCCAGAAGACTAATGTCACATTCAAGACAGTGAACGCGGAGTCTATCTCGACCACAGGAATTTCTCCTGGAATGAAGGTTCACATCGGCAAGTGGTCGGGGAATTTCGACGTGATGGTGGCACCAGTGGATGACTACGAAGTGGTGGCGGACATCTCTTTTCTGCGATACATTGCTGCATGTGTCATCCTGCTCACCAACTCGATGGTCATCTTCGATCCCTAGAGACCTTACAACATCCCTGTGAGGTCAGGCGGAGACCTCAAACAGAAGACCCTCTCCGCCATGCATGTGGCGAAGGGGTTGCGCAAACAGGAGCACACCTTCCTGGCGGCCTCCATCTTGAAAGATCCGGGGCCCTCCACTCCAATACCTCCCAAAGTTCTTGAAACCCTTGAGGATTTTGCGGGCGTCATGCCCCCGAAACTCCCAAAGCGGCTGCCTCCGAAGCGTGAAGTGGACCATGTCATCGATTTGGTCCCAAGATCAAAAGCTCCACATGGAGTCCCCTATCGGCTCGCTCCTCCGGAACTCTCCGTAAGTAACTCACCGAACTATTGGATGCAGGATATGTTCGGCCTTCAAAATCTCCATATGGCGTCCCGGTTCTCTTCCAGAAGAAGCATGACTGTTCCCTCCGGATGTGCATCGACTACCGGACGCTCAATAAGCTTACGGTGAAGAACAAGTACCCCATCCCCTTGGTGGCAGACTTGTTCGACCAACTTAGCGGTGCAAGATGATTTACCAAGTTGAACCTTCATTCGGGCTATTGGCAAGTCCGGATCGCGGAGGAGGATGTGCAGAAGACGGCGTGCGTCACAAGATATGGCTCCTACGAGTTCCTCGTGATGCCGTTCAGCCTCACCAACGACCCGGTGACCTTCTGCACTCTCATGAACAAGGTATTACAGCAATTCCTTGACAGGTTCGTAGCTGTGTACCTCGATGACATCATGATCTACAGTCGCACCTTGGAGGAGCATATCGAGCACATTCGGCAAGTGTTCGAGGTGTTGCGGCAGAACGAGCTCTACGTCAAGAGGGAGAAGTGTGCCTTCGCTCAATCGGAAGTGCACTTCTTGAGACATGTCGT
This sequence comes from Pontederia crassipes, assembly GCA_030549335.1. Lineage (NCBI taxonomy): Eukaryota > Viridiplantae > Streptophyta > Magnoliopsida > Commelinales > Pontederiaceae > Pontederia > Pontederia crassipes. The sequence continues at coordinate 11,120,623 of CM060188.1, read as the reverse complement.
CGGATGTGAAAAGCTGAAGATGGATGGCGCGAAGATTCGGGCCATCGTGGAGTGGGAGCCGCCCAAGCGGGTTCCCGACATGCGTTCGTTCCTTGGCTTGACGAACTAGTGTAGGCGATTCGTCAAAAGGTATTCACATGTGACGACCCCTTTGACGAATCTCCTCCGGAAGAATGTGAAGTGGGAGTGGACGCCGACATGCCAGGAAGTGTTCGACACCCTCAAGAGGGTCATGACGGAGGAACCGGTGCTCGTCCTGTCAGACCACACCAAGTCCTACGAGGTACAGACAGATGCTTCTGACTATGCCATTGGAGGAGTTCTTATACAGGAGGGGCATCCCGTGGCGTTCGAGAGTCGCAAACTCAACGACACGGAGCGACGCTATGCCGTTCAGGAGAAGGAGATGACCGCGGTGATTCACTGCCTTAAAACATGGCGACACTACCTTCTCGGGTCACGATTTCACATCAAGATGGATAACGTCGCGACAAGTTACTTCGAGACACAAAAGAAACTCTCGCCGAAGTAAGCAAGATGGCAAGATTTCATGGCGGAATTCGATTATGTCCTGGAGTACAAGCCTGGCAAGACGAACGTTGTTGCCGACGCCCTCAGCCGATGCGCGGAATTGGCGGCCATGAGCTCCTCTCAGGCCGACCTCATCGAGAGGATCAAGAAGGGATTAGAGTCAGATCCCAAGCAAGCGAAGGAGGGCAAGACACGCCGCTTTTGGATGGAAAATGGGCTGATCTTCACCAAAGAATGTCGCATATACGTTCCACTCTTCGACAACTTGCGGCGCACTATTATGCAAGAGTGCCATGACTCCAAGTAGGCGAGACATTCGGACATCCGCCGCACTTTGACACTCATCGGAGACAACTACTTCTGGCCAAGGATGGAGGACGACACTGAAGTTTTCGTGAAGATATGCCTTGTTTTCCAGCAAGACAAGAACCTCAGTCAAGCGCCCGACGGACTTCTGGAATCCCTGCCTATTCCAGAGCGTCCATGGAAGGATGTCTCCATAGACTTCATCACGGGCCTGCCCAAGTCTGAAGGGGCAGGTACCATCATGGTGGTCGTCGATCGATTCTCCAAGTATGTCATCTTCGTCGCCGGCTCCGCAAGTTGTCCAGCTACTGCGGAGTTATTCATGAAGCATGTAGTGAAGTATTGGGGCCTACACAAAGCATCGTCAGTGATCGGGATGGGCGATTCATTGGCAACTTCTGGAAGGAATTGTTCAAGATGATGGGCTCCAACCTGCATTTCTCGACATCACTTCATCCTCAAACCGACGGCCAAACTGAGAGGGTGAATTGTATCCTGGAGATCTACTTGCGGCACTATGTGAGCGCCAACCAGAAGGACTGGGCGAAGCTACTCGACATCGCACAATTCTTCTACAACCTGCAACGAAACGAGTCGACCAATCGGAGACCCTTCGATATAGTGACAGGGCAGCAACCTCTGACGCCCCAGGTCGTCGCCACTTCGTATGGTGGTAAGGTCCCCACCGCTCACCGCATGGCGAGGGAATGGCATGAGCAGAACGACATGGCAAGAACATGTTTGCACAAGGCATCGAAGCGCATGAAGAAGTGGACGGACACCGCCCGATGGGACGTCAACTTTGAAGTCGGAGACTTGGTCCTTGTGAAGCTGGTCCAACATCTTCGGCTAAGTGGAAAGAATCTGCACAAGGTCCTCGTTAGACGTTACGAGGGCCCCTTCAAGATCCTGAAGAAGGTAGGCAAAGTGGCCTATAAGTTGGAGCTCCCACCTCAGATGCAACAACACCCCGTCTTCCATGTCAGTCTGCTCAAGCCTTTTATTGAAGACACTAAAAATTCCGGGCGTGGGGTTTTAGACCGTGCCCCGTCGGTCATCCGTCAGCAGTTTACTAATCAAGTTGAAGAAGTACTCGTCGTCCGCACGAAGAATCGGAAGAAGGAGTATCTTGTTCGATGGAGCGAAAGATCGGACGCCGACACAAGTTGAGAGACAGCCGAAGACTTGTGACAGTTCAAGCAGAAGATTGAAGAATTTCAAACCGCAGCTCTAGGGACGTCGCTGACTTGAGTGGGGGAGAATGTCCCGGGGGCTTCTCCTCGGGGCACGTCGAGTTATCTTACCATGTATTTTTCTTTTCAACCCACTTCTGTATTTAGTTTATTTTCTAAGTGTGGTGGTGACAATTTTATAATTTGCACTTCAGAAAAGTGCACACCCGGAGATGGTCATCCACACCACACGTCGCAAACCTATCACCCGAAATGGTGGTATAGTAAGGGGAGACCAGCTAGTGCTCCTCCAAACTTTATAATCATCCCTATTTTCTCAACAAAGATTTCAAGCTTTCCTAAATCTAGCATCGTGCCTCAAGCGTGGGGTGACAACCCATAAAAAAGCATCCCAAAACGTTTCAAGCGATCGAGCGTTACGTCGATGTGTCCGTTTATTCACAAACGTCTCCACTGAAGAAGCGTCCGCTCGGGACCTGCGTCCTAAAAGTTGTGGCATACAAAAAGTGACATAAGCATGCTTCCGCAAAGCGCACAAAAGAGCTTGCCTAGATGTTGAGCACGTCTAGACGCCGCACGGATCGATCGAGCGAAAGACGACCCCGTGACACGTGGCCATCCTTCCAACGTAACCTACAATTGTTGTTATATGGTATCAGGATTGCAATATATGATATCATTACTTGATCCAGTAAAAGTTATATGTCATATTTCCACTAATAAAATACGAATGCATTAACATGTTTCCATAACATATCAGAATAGTGTGAACTTCCCGGTTAAAATGCACACAGTAGTAGTCTCTTTTTTTTTTAAATATATGAGATACAAATAGTCAACTCCACATCTCAATGAGACTCGTGTTGAAGTGCTGGGATCACGTTATCTTTGTGTTGTCATCTTTTACTTCTATTGGTCACATTATATTTGCATATAAGTGATTTTTTATCTCTCCTTTAGCAGTCAGCTTGCAAAGAAGAATACACATACAAAAATGAACAACCACACAATGTGAAAGTTGTTAACATTGCTGATGTTCTGCAGACTCACTCGAGCTGCTATAAACTCATTCCACTCTGCTAACTCGTTACCCCCATTACTCAACAGTCAAAAGGTCGCCTCTTATAACATCTTGTATTATATATGTAACAATCTGGACCCTCGAGCTAGCGGAATCATTTTTTTTAATCGAGTCCGACCGCTATTACTATCATCTTGTCACAAACCGAATTCATGTAGAATAAAATTTTTTCTTTGTATTATTCACATATAGAAGCTCTAATATTCATATATAAAATACTAACATCTTTAAATGTTATTACAAGGTAATGTACTCAAAGAAAAAAACTCTCCAATACTCAGTTCCATGTGCCATCACTTGTCATAAACATCGACCACCTGTGCTTTTGACTTGCAGGATTCAAGTACAGGAAATATATGCATATATATTGTACATAAATATACCTATATATGCATAATCTCCATGAGCAAAGGCTCATATGTAGGGCCAAAATAATATTTTTTAAAAGACTCTAGGTTATAACTTATTCAAAACATGAAGCATTTAAATGATCAAGAATGATAATATCATATGAAGAATCCTAAAAGCTTATGCGTATTCATCATTATCGTAAAACACAAGGGTTATCCTATCCTATCTTGTCAAAACACATTGTTCATGTACTTAAGTGTTTTCGTATAAGCATGAGCTACCATTACATGTCATAATAAAATTATCTCAAAATCCTAAATCATGGATTATCCTAGACTATCTTATTAAAGTACATGTTAATGCACTTAAGCCATTTCGTATAAGCATGAGTTGTCATTACATATCATAATAAAATCATACCATCTCATATCAAAATCCTTATTCATACTTATAATCATTATCATACAAATATTGTTACCACAACATTTATATCAAAGCATGTCATATAACTATACAATATCACAATCAATAATGCATTAGATGCCATGCTCTTTAAAGTGGGATGTATGCAAGAAGAATAATGCATGCTCATGTCATATCGCCAATTGGTCAAAGGCATCCCTTTCGGGATATTTGTCGACCTTGCTGGTGAGGCTGATGGATTCTAGAGGTGGCCCATGTGAATTTATTCCATAATCTGATTTACATGGCACTTAGCTCCAAACAATCTAAAATCCCATTCAGGATAACTATCATCGCTATAGGGGTAAGCTATCGGCCTTACAAGATTTTTTAATCATGTAAGGGTAAACTGTCAACCTTGTAAGTATTTCAACTATGCAAGAGTAAACTGTCGGCCTTGTAAATCTTTCAACTATACAAGAGTAAACTGTCAGCCTTGCAAGTTTTTCAACTATGCAAGGGTAAACTATCGTCCGGTAGGGGTAATGCACATAATTGCATGCTTTGTGGAACAAAATTCATATCTTATATTATACATGATCAAATCTTATGAATCCAATTTTAAATGAACACTTGCTTCTACAAAATTAATCAGTAAAAGTTTGAGATACTATTTACATATGGTTTATTCTCAAGAAAATCAACACTTAACCTATATTTTGTGTTAGTTTTGGGTTCTAACAGACTGAGTGACATTGCTTCTAGAATTTGTATCAATTAGTAAACGATTCATATTTCAGTACTTTAAATTTTCTCTGAAAGTAAACATCGTATAATCTCGTTCCCGAAATTCTTAAGATTTATCTTAACAAATAATGATCATAGTAATTTTGACAAATAAGGTAATGTTCTCTGCTATGTTTTATATTGACAGATAAGGTGATGTTCAATTTAACATTTCATAACACCTATACACCTAACCTTTTCATGTGATTCTAATTTTCTATAAAACTATATACCATTAGATATATCCCATAAAAGTTTTATGAATTATATCATCATATAGCGATCACAATAAATTTCTCAACCTGACTCATATTCTGATATATTCTTCATCCTGACAGAAAGGATCATGTAGAATGATAAATCAATAACTTTCTGTAGACATAATATTTTCCAATTATTCTAGTTGGAAACACATGCTAACTTCTATACTCTAAGGACCATTAAATATAAATTTATATGATTACATATCCAATTTAATGCCAAATTTGCAGTCCGGACTAACAACTTTATTAAACAGTATGATAGACCCTTAATCCTGATAGCATAACTTTTGTTTCATAACTCATATTAACATGATTCTAAATCGCATGTAAACTAGACTCGGAAATAATTCTACATGTTAAATTTTATAATTTTTAAGGAAGAATTGATATGAAAGAAAAACTTAGGAAGAACACCATCAGTTTAGGATTAGAATCTTCATCTTTAACGATCTTCCTTATCGAATTTCCTTCTAAGTCCATGAAAGGATTCGTGGAATGAAAATTTTTTTGTGTTGTCTAGAGAGAAGGATAAGACCATACAAATTTTTCAGATTTTTATCATCTTAATAGGTCGGTTGAAAAAATAGAGCAAACATGAGGTGTCAAGCTGCTAGCTTGCTGACAGCTTGCATGTCAAGAGTTGCAATTCTTGTTCAATTAAAATTTGACATTCAAAATCATTAATTTCATCCGTAGTTGATATTTATTAGTTATTATTAAATATTAATTAGTATAATATAATCCATATAATTCATTCACATATTTTATATATTAATTGTTGTTACACATATATATTTTCATATGCCACTTGGCGACATTTGATTGGTCCACTAGACTTAAATCTAATATTAACAAATCACATGCATAGTTAACCATAAGAGAATATGATTTATCATAATATTATTATTAATCATACCTTAGTACTTTAATTAAATTTTATAAATTCTTATTATATCACTACGTGACATTACAACATATACTACAATACATATATTCAATTGATTATAGCCATATAATATAGAATCCAATATGAATTAGATCATGGATATTACAATATAAGCATGCGTACAACCATTAAAACTTGTGTGAATTGAATAAGATTTTGATTTTTGAGTGTTTCTATAAAATAGCATATGTATGCAAATGAAGCTTTTCACCTAATTCTATAAGCTTTAATTAAATGTTATACCAAAGGATTTCAAAGTTACAATATGTTAGACACTAGCTACCATTCATCTTCGACCTAGGAGAATTTGTACTAGTGAATATGATATGTAACAACACAATTTATTTTGTAGAACCTTATGTGAAATTATAGTGATGTAAAATTCAGTTGTTATTATGAAGAAAGAAAGTAAGCACATGAGACAAGTCATATCACAAATTGTGAGATGCATAAACTATTTGGACAATAAAAATCTTCAACAGAAGTTATACAAAGCTCGCATTTGGACAAGAACACTCATAGCAGTAGACACATTGTTCAAGTGAAACAACTAACGATGCAGAAGCGTTAAGCATAATGACAACCATCTCGAATACATATCAAAGCAATTAAAAGGGAAACAAAAGGAAAAGTCATTACAAGCAATCAAGCGATTGTAGTAGTCCGAGGAGTACAAATTAAGATTAAGTAGCAAAAAAAAATCTTGAGCAAACATTGTCAACTTTACACGAAACCGCAACAATTTTCTACCCTCGCAAAATGTTAGCGGGTTAGAACAATTACCACATATATGAAATATAAATGGCAAGGAACCATAGTTCCCTACTATACAAGAAAAACATGTGCAATTGGAAATTAAAGAGCCGGGAAATGAGACGAAAATGATAGAGGATGGAATGGAAGATGTCGGCCATCTCAAAGGAGCCACGAAGACGAACCTGCGCATGCGAGGTGACGCAGCGAAGGCGGTGGTCGGAGAGGAGGATTTGGTACGGCGACCATCCAACCGCCTCTCCTCCTGCCGATTTAGCTTGGAAACATGGGCATGTGGGCTTTACTTTTCAAGACCCTGAAATGTATTAAAAAAAGCAACTCCTTTTTTATCGCGTTTTCAACATTTTAAATTCAAGTTTTCCCTTTTATCACATCAAACCATAACATTTGTCGGCCCAACTGAATTATTTTCCGTGTGGATGTTGAGTGTTAATAGCTTCGTGCACGCCTTCATATATGCTAGTAATCTAAAAAATCGATGAATCTCAATTAAAAAAAATCTTATGTCTTAATTAAAATCAAGGGTTATTTTCATAAATCAATCCTAAACTATTACGGTTTTTTTATATCTGACATCAAAGTACGACCTTATTTTTTTGAAATACTAAACTATCGCGGTTTTTTTAATTTAATCTTTCCGTCAACTTCGGTCAAATTTTTTGTTAACTTCGTCATGAAAAGTTGAAATTATCCCTCTATCAATAACACATGTTTTGCCGGTGGGAGCGAATCGTCGGCGCACGAGGGAGGGGGAGGTCACCCGCCCTATCTCCGATCGCAATAGGTAGGGGCCAGGGGGCGACTGCCCCCCTCTTTCTCCGTGTGCGCAAGCGCTTGGGCGGTCATCCGCCGCTACGACCGCAAAGGGGCGATCCGTCCTTTCCCCCTACGTACAAGATAAATATTTTTAAAAGTATTGTAATAAATCTTTATATGCATTTTAAAAGCATAAGAAAATATATAAGAAAATTCAATCAAATTTTAATTATGAAATTATTGTATTGATACATATATAATTAAAGTTTTTTAAAATTTAGGTGGGGCGATAACTCTAGCATAAAATTATTTTCCTATTAATGTATTTCCATTGAATTTATGATGCCCAATTATCCTTGGACACCAATTTATATCGAATAATAAATCATCAATTATTTAAATTTAAATTTGAAATATAATTTAACATTAAAAATAATTTTAACTCTTAAAATTTTCAAAAAAAAATGGCATTGTATATGTCCATCATTTTTGTATAATTAATCACAAACAAATAACTTGATAAATTAATTACCTTTATAAATGAAATGATACTCAAGCACAAGGTCAAAATAATGAGTCATAAATACAAATCAAATCAAATCAAATTTCACAAATTAAATATTCAATCATTTTCAATAAAAAAATTTCAACATCTCCTGATAGTTATGCATTCTCTTTGTTCATCAAAACTTCAAAACCATCAAGTTTATAATTTGAGTTATCAAAACATACAAACAATACAAATAAAATAATAAAGTCAACAAGACAATTATCACATCCCTTGCACATGCTTATTTCTTAATCTTTTATATTTATTATTTCATAACAAGCAAGTAAGTAAACTTTACTCATTATCTACTAAAAAATAAAAGGAATAAATATAAAACTTATTAATAAATACATATTACAACATATAAGTTAGGATTGCATTTAATTTTGACATAATCGTATGTATCATTTTTGTTGATTATTTATTTTCATTTAATTAGATCATTTGTTTTTTCTAAAAAAAATATTTGAAATAGATTGAGAAATGATTAAAAGAAATTACACCATAAAAGATGATCAAATTTACACTTGCAATGATCTTAATTTTATAGTGTGTTATAGTCCAACACATCTTAGATGCAGGGATGGCACCCGTCGCTGTTCGGGGCAGGGGACACCATCCTCGCCCCGACCCCGACGACCCGCCTCCGCCCCCGACCCCGCCCCGAATCCCCGATCTGGGGGAAATTTTATCCCCCACCCCGATCCGAGGCCCCGAATCCCCGTGATTCTCCGAATTTTTTATTAAAAAAATTAAAAAAATTACAAAACAAATATCACAATTAAAAAAAAGACGCAGAGGTGAGTCACCTCTGCGCACTGTGCGCAGAGGCAAATCATGCGCAGAGGCGATTTCGCCACCGCCCGTCCACATTGCGCAGAGGCGCCGCCGCCTTTCGGCCGATTTCACATGTCGTCCATTTCGGCCGCCGCCCATTTCGTCACCGAAGACGATGGTGGCCCTCGAGTTGACGACGATGACGGCCCTCGACGACCCACGATGATGCCGCCGCCGCTGACCGGATTGAACGGATCAACGATGCCCTAGACGACAATGCCCTCGATGATGACGACATCCTCGCCGATGACGACGCCCTCGATGACGACGACGGCGTCCCTAGACGACGGCGACACCGCCCTCAACGACGATCCACGATGACGCCGCCGCCGATGACGATGACCGGATCGATCAAATCGATGACGATCTACGATGACGCCGCCGCCATCGCCGATGAGCAGATCGACGATGACTGGATCGACCCGCTCGGATCCTCGATGCCCTCGATGATGATGGTGACCCTCGACATCGACGATGACTGACCATGGCGGCCCCATCGTCCCTCGACATATCGTCGGCCCCATCGTCCCTCGACATCGACGACGATCGATGATGGCGGCCTTCGACATCGACAACGATCGACGATGACGGCCCTCGACATCGATGACGACCGACGACCGCGGCCCTCGACATCGACGATTGTGAGAATGTGAGATTGTGAGGCTGCTGTGTATTGAGTTTGAGATTGTGAGGCTGTTGTGTATTGAGTTTAGGGTTTTGTTATATATATGTACAAAATGAACGGTCTAATAAATATAATTATAATAAATTATTAATTAAAAATATTATCAGGAATTCGGGGGTCCAACGGGGCGGGGATAGTTCACCCCGCCCCGATCCCCGAAAGGGGGGCCGGGGCAGGTTGGCCCCCATCCCCGCCCCCGCGGGAAAAAAAATCCCCGAATGCGGGGCCCCGAACGGGGAATCCCCGCGGGGCCAGTGGGGGGCGGAGAATATTGCCATCCCTACTTAGATGAGATTGAAATTGTAACAATATATCACTTTCAAACCACAATTAGATTCTATCTTATGAGGTAACATAGGAAGAAAAAAACATTTTTAAGAAAATACCAACAAATCACTCAACATAATTAATAAAAATATAAATTTTAATAATGCTAGATTATTCAATATGGTTTGTTCATTTTTCAAATATATTCTTTTTTATAAATTGTTGAAGTTGATAAATCTTGGCCAATGCCTTAACAAGTAAAACCTATAATAGAAATCCTGCTTGTCACACTTATCTTTTTTCATATCCGTATATGGTGCAACCATACCAATTATAGTTAATGTTTGCATTTTTAAATTTTTTCGGATATTATTAACTCAATATTCATGATAAAAATGATTTGATGGATCAAAATATGAGATGAAAAGAATAGATCAAAGTTTGGTGCTTCAATTGTCCTGAGTGACATATCATAATTTGAGTTCAAATATAGAATTGTCTTAACTTCTTTTTTGGAATAAATAGTTTTTAATTTATATGTCCGACTAGTCTTTCTTTATACCTTTCATGGAAAAAATATATCTATTTTTATAACATATATCATTGTCAAGGAGGAATTCTTTTTAGTACTTAGATATTTAGACTTTAAATAAAAAAGTTAGAATTCAACAGTTAAAAGCTTTCAAAACAAAAATTGGGCTGCGTCATATATATTAAAGAGTACACAATAATGATGTATTTGATTGATGAATCAAATATATGGTCTAATAACTAACCATTTCATTTTAACATAACATTTCAATTAGTTGATAATATTATTTTAGTTGATTTTTTTTTATAATTTTAGTTGTTGAAAGATTTTTTTCGCCTCTTGTACCTCTCAAGTTTGTTTAAAATGCTGACTAGATATAATAAAATATTTAATTATTGAAAAACACTATGCGAAAAGATATATGCATCACCATGGCATCACAATCGCAATAATAATTAGTTTAATTATTTAAGCAACATATTGTACTTTGACTTAAAACACACAATTATGAGTCTCAAAATTGTTATATTTCTTTTATAAATGAATGAAATTAAGGTACTTTAATCCAATGACACTACATATGATCTATACATAAAAATGAAAGATCTTATCCTATAGAAATTAATGTGACAATTGAAATTTTATTATTATATTTTTTTTCGTATTATAACCTTATATCCAACATATTGTTGGTAAAAAAAACAATAAAAAAACAAAACAAAATGAAACAAATAGATTAACTATGCATATGAAAATTATTAAAGTGAATATAATTTAATACAAAGGTCGTTATCTTTTCTAGTCATATGTTGCTATAGCCATCAAAATAACTTCATTAGTGATATCTTCTTATTTTATCTGTCCTTTGACACGAATGGAGATAAAGTCTTCATCCACCCTATAATTTTTTTTCAAGTGATTTTTTCACTACATTTTTTTTCATATACAATTTCATTCATTCCCAAAAGATTGAGGATCACACTTTAAATACAAATTTTATGGAACTTATGTATATACTTCCTTTCCACACAGTCATTTTGTTGTGGTGTGTGTGGGTAAGCGGTTCCATAGATAATGCCATGGTCAATTAGAAACTCCTACAAGATTTTAGTGTTGTTGTCAACATTATCTTGTGGTGGTGCAAGGGAGATTGATTCGAAGACAAATAAGAGGATAATGAGTTGATATCCCGATACGCAATTGGAAGAAAGAAACAAAAGAAACACAAAAGAGAGTATTTCAATGTTTTTTATTTGATAATCTAGAATACTTTTATATCACTTTTTACCTTTTTGTTTGAGAAATAGAGATTTTTTTGTTCTAATGATAACAAAATTAATTTGAACCCAACAAAACATTTAGTTGGGGCTTTAAGTGTGTGGCTTAAAGGTTTCACTAATATAAATTATGAGTTGCTTACTTTGTTGAGGTTCGTAATTGATATATGAATTGCATGAGATTATAAACACGAGAATTGTGAATTGTGTGTTGCGTGTCTTGTTCCTATTGGAAGTCTTGATCGTTGAATAATTGACTCAAAATACCTCAAATACATATAAAAAGGATTATAGTCTATACATATTTATCTAATTTTAGTGTTGAAGTAATAAGCATCAAATGGAGTGAAAAATTCATAGTGTTTAATTATTTTATTGTTTGAACGTCAATCATTCCATCATGTTTTAATTATTTTATGCTACAAACACATGAGTTAAGACACTATTCAGCCTCAACAATTTATAAAAAAAGATTATATATGTATGCATTTTTATTTATTCTTCTTGGAGGTATTGAGTGTCGAGGAATTGACTCAAAAAATATCAGGATCAATAATTTTTAAAAAGATTATAAACTATATATATGTGCATTTGTCTAATGTTTAGTGTTGTTGGAGTCATAAAAATATTAACTTATAATGTTATTTTGTTGTGATATAGGGGAGACTAATTTGGATATCAATTGAGAGGATGGGGAGTTAGATCTTCAAATGTGCAATTGAGAGAAAGAAACAAAAAATACATAAAAAGTAGTATTTACTTAAACTTTTAATTGATAATCTAGATAGCTTTTATGTTGTTTTCTTGTTACTTTGTTTGAAACTTGAAAATTGTAGCTTAAATGATAACAAAAACATACTAATTTGAATGTCATAAAATTTTAATTTCCACTTAGATGTTCGTCTTAGGAGTCATATTAATATTTAGTATGAATTGCTTATCTTATTAACTTATTGAAATTTGTATTCAAGGTGTGATTCTTAATCTTTTGTGAATGCATGAGATTTTATATATAAAAAATGTAATGAAAAAATGACTTGAAAAAAAAACTATAGGATAGATGAAGAATTTATCTCCATTCATGCCAAAGGAAAGATGAAGGAAGAAGATATCGTTAATGAAATTATTTTGATGGCTCTAGCAACATATGACTAGAAAAGACAACAATCATTGTGTTTAGTATTATTCACTTTAATAATATGCATATGCATAGTTAATCTGTTTGTTTCGTTTTGTTTTGTTTTTTTATGGTTTTTTTACCAACAATATGTTGGATACAATGTTATAGCACGAAAAAAAATAAATAATAAGATTTCAATTGTCACATTGATTTCTATAGGCTATATGTAACACCCGAAAAAATAAATAAATAAACAAATGGATAAGTTCAAATAGAATGTGACAGCAATGGACAGTTGTGATGATTTGGCCAACTAATGAGTATAAATAACAGATTTGGAGAAATAATGGGGGTATTATCACCAAAGGCCTTCATGTCATCTCCTTATCTTCTTGTCCAACCGGATTGCCTCATAGGTGGGGAACGACAAGGGGAGGACGATCGCCGGTGATCGGAAGGATTTCGTGCAAGGATCAACCAATGAGAGGTGGGTGAATATGAAATCCCCTTTGCATAACTTAAATAGAATCAGCCCAGAATGATATCTGTACCAAATCCTTCAAAAGCTTTATGGCCGAATAGAAAAAGAAATTGAAAGGAATGGATTGATTGTATTCATGTTCTTTAATTCTTGATTTGTTATTGGTTACTGCTAAGTAGGCGTTCCTATTAATTGCTCCATGTTTAGATGATTGATTAGAAGCAATGATTTCGTTTAGAGTCGAAATATCCCGAAATTATATTGTCTGTTTGAATTCTGATGTATGCCAACCGGTCGATCGATCCAGAGATATCGGTTGATCGATGAGTTCTAGTCCAGCCGTCTGTGAAAATCGGTTGACCGATCGATCGAGACCGGTTGACCGATCATTCTTTCAGGGCCGCATAGTTCAGCCGACCGACCGGCCGAGACCATTGCACGGACCCAGACCCATCGGTCGATCGATCCAGAGAAATCGGTCGACCGATCAGTGATAATCGGTCAACTGAACCTTAAGCCAAATTTCATTTTATTGCTGATTGATCTAGATTCTTTCTGTAATTATGATATGTTATTCCCTGTTGATTGAATTATTGTATGACTGAATCATTTATCTTGCTATTGATATGTTCAGTGATCCAATCCTTCTTGTAGAACAAAAGAATGACATGGTGATAAAGATGTTAATAAAGAAAGGTTAAAAGATAAAGAGAGGGTGATCAGTCCATGCTAAGTGCTATAGTGAAGGGTTGCTCTCTCAGACATGACTTGATCATCATTGACTGCACAAAGCTGTATTATTTTGCTCGGCATAAAATCCCAAAAGTTAAAGGCACCTCAAGTCACTTAAGGCTAAGAAAAAGATTCAAGAATAAAGAGAATGTATGGATGATATGAGTATGATGGTAAATGAAGTAAGATTGTTAATCTAGAATGATAACTACATCCTTTTCATGATTAGATGATCTCTGAACTCTTTTATCTATTGATATCTCAAATTGAATGACCTTATGCTCTCTACCTGATCTTGATATAAGTGATTACTAATTCTGTTTATTGTTATGCATTGTGTACTATATTGATTCCCCACTAGGCTGTATAGCTTATGGGAGGACCTCCTCCCATGTGTTGATTTTCGCAAGGCCAGGTCAGTGATGGTGTTGAGATCATGTGCCACGACCAGCTCGAACGATAATAAAGCACATGAACTAAAAAAGGGCTTAGTTATCATTTTCTTCACTTTCTGCATTTATGAACTTGGATGTAATTCAGATGTTATAGTTATCATGGAGATTTTGTATTAATTCAGACTTCCGCTATTTTGATATTCTATTTTTCTCTTTATTTCTATTGCTGACATGTAACTATTTTAATGAAGTTTTGGTCAATCTTTAGTCAAAGTTATAATTTTTCATAGCGCCTTTAGAGAGATTCTCGCCACGTGACGTTGGTCGATTTGGGGGCGTTACACTATAACTTTTTCATTTTTATGTACATATCGTATGTAGTGTCATTGGATTAAAGTATCTCAATTTCATTTATTTGTAAAAGAAATATAACAATTTTGAGACTCATAATTGTGAGTTTTAAGTCAAAGTACAATATGTTGCTTAAATAATTAAACTAATTATTATTGCAATTGTGCTGCCATGGTGATGCATGTATCTTTCCAAATAGTATTTTTCAATAGCTAACTATTGTATTATATCTAATCATCATGTTAAACAAACTTGAGAGGCACAAGAGGCATTACAATTCTATATTTGTACTCAAATTATGATATGTCACTCAGGACAATTGAAGCAATTCTTGTTGCCTATAATATTTCCACACAACATTTTGTTTATATATACATGATTATGAATATGTATCTATATATACATATATATGAATAAAATTTATTTGTATTATTTGGTGAAAATTACTCTAAATCATTATTATCCAATAAAATAAAAAGGAGTAAATATTTTGAAAGAATTAGCTCTCCAATAAAATAAAAGGAGAAGATTACAGCCAGTTGCAGACCTAATATGAGATCCATTAACCTCATAAAACTTTAAATCACTCCATACTAATAATCTAGTACTTAATATCATATATTAATTTAATCTTAAAAATAGCAGTAATCCCACTCATTTAAGATTTTATTAAATGCTTTTCCCTAAGTATCATTTTCAGTTGGTAACGCAAAGAATTTACACATATTTTATAAAAAAATATTAAATATTTTTTCATAACTATCCTATTTTTTACTTTTATATTTCAAAACTCTTCTATCATTTCTCTTCCAAGTTTTTACTCAATGACTCACTATTATCCCTTTCATCTTAAACTTTTTAAATGTTTCATCTTAAAAAATCTTCTTTATTTTTTATAAATAAAACATGAAACAAAGATAGCAGAGAACCAATGGATTATATTTTTTTTGTGATTAATGTTCTTTAAGCATATTCTATTTTTTTAATATCTCTCTTGGCTTTTTAATTTACATTTTTAGAAATAAATACTATTTTTATGTTCAACAATATAAATCTATTTGTCATTTTAGCATTGATTCTAATTGCCTTGTAATGAAAGTTTTGATTGAAACATGTCAAAACAAACTATGAAGTTTAATAAGAGAAAAAATTTAAAATATATTGGTTTAAAAAGAAAAAAAGGAAGATGCTTTAATTCATCAATTATGTTTAGTACTTTGAGTTGTTTAAATTTTGATTTTTATTATAAAACTAAAATAGAAATTAATTTGCACCCATAAGCTTCAGAGTCCTAGGTCCATCTCTCTTGACATGCGGATATTTTTATACATATGCATATATTAAAACTTTTTAATACAAATTGAAAGGAAAAAACATTGATGATCAACAAAATTCATGAATGAAGATAAATAGAAGTGATCATGTTAAACTCTTAAGAAATAATGATGAGATGAAATAGTTACAAACATATTGTCGTTAGTTTGAAAATATAACCTAGATAACTTACATGTGCATCATGCAATTTAAATATATTTTAAAAATAATTTAATTATATAATTTATTTTTATTAAACTTTATAATATATAAGTATTATTTTTGTACATACAATATATCTATAAATATCTTACAATTTGAATTATGATAAATATAATGAAGATAAATATTTCAAGATATTTAAGATGACTACAAAAATATTATGTCTTTCATAACATTAGAATAAGCATTATTCTAATAGAAAAGTTTTAAGTATTATTTTAATATTATGTTTTCATCATCACAAAAATATGATGAAACATAAAGAGCCAATATGTAATTTGTGAAAATTTAATCATGATTTAAAAAATTTAACACACATAAAAATACAATAATATACAAATAGGCAACTTATATTTTGTAAAATTTTAATGATTATGTTATAATTAATGCACAATAATTAAGGATGAATTTATATATGATTATTTATTATTATAAATAAAAGATTCATGGAATATAAAAGACTCAATATGTATTTTTAATAATAAAATTTTAATGCACAAATTAATAAGAAGAAAATCACATGTTGAAATAAAGAATTAAATAAATCAATATAATTTTGTAATAATAATTATAAAAAATTTAAATTTAAATTCATAAAGTATACAAAGAATATTAAAAAGAAGACATTGATGCGTGAAATTATATATGATTATTTTCGTAAATCACCTCTAAACTATAACAATTTTTCACATGTAATCCTAAATTATGAACTTATTTTTTTGAATCCCTAAACTGTTATATTTTTTTAATTTAATCCTTCTGCCGACTTCTATTGACTTTTCTGTTAACTTTATTTTTTTATCATTTATGAAAAGTCAAAATTACCCCTTATCTCGTCTCTTCTATTATTTAAAAATTTAACGCAAGGAGGAGGACGCCACCTACCGATGATGAGATCATGATAGGTCACCCCCTCCCCCCTCCCTCTTGTCGCTCGTCGCTGGTGCATAGAGGGCTCAAAGGTCGACGATGAGCGAAAGAGGGGGGGGGGGAGGTCACTCGTCGCTGGCGCATAGAGGCCACAAGGGCTGGCGCGCAGAGGGCACGAGGGTCAGCGACGAGCAAAAAGATGGCGTCGCCCCCCCCCCCCCCCCCCCCCCCTCTCTTCCCCCAATCTCGTCAACCCCCCTTGATCTCGAACTCCTCTGACCATCGTGGAAACAACTGCTCTCCAGCAGCTCCCCCGTCTTTCTTCTCCCAATCTCGCTCATACCTTGGCCGCCACTGACCTCCCTCAAGTTTCCAGCTACCCTTACCCCTATCGCTCCTCACTAGATTCAACATCGTGGCGACCGCGTTCTCCCTCGCCCTCGTGGTCGCCCCCTTCACGAACCCATCCGCCAGCTGCACCAGCACTCACACCGTTTTTCTTTTTTCTTTTATTTATTATTTTAAAATGGTAAAAGATGAAGTTAACCAAAAAATCGACAGAATAATTAAATTAAAAAAATTACGATAGTTTAGGGATTCAAAAAAATAAGTTCATAATTTGATGTTATATGTGAAAAATCACAATAGTTTATGAGTGATTTACGTAAACAACCACCATTTATATAAATCAAAATGATAATATATGATGTTGAGATTATAATGAAAAAGACATTAGTTGAAAATGATCACATAAAAAAATAAGAACGATGAAATGAGAAGAATACTTTATGCTCAAATTTTAGTGTATATAAAAATAAATTTAAATGCATTTATATATGAATACTTTTTATTAGGATTAGAAATATAGTCATATATAAAGAGCCAACTATAATTTATTAAAATTTAAGATGCATTTATATATAATTATTTGTTATTATAAAAAAATCAATAGAATCTTAAAGAGTATGTAATTTGTAATGTTAAAATTTTAAAACATAAATTGATAATAGGAATATCAATTGTTTATATTAAATATTAAATGATGCAACTAATTAATATGATATTTAATAATGATAATATCAAGTAGTAATGCAAAGAATTAAATGATGTAATAAATTAATATAGTATTGAGATACTAATTATAAAAATTATAATTAAAAAACACAAAAAATATAATGCATGGAATTAAAAAATGATAACGTTTAGTTACAAATGAGATTTGCTTAAATAGAAACACTTATATACAATTTAAAAAAAAACTTGGGTGAAATTAAAAAGTTAAAGAAGTGGAAATAGAAGTTGAATATGGGGGTGTGGATAATTTTATCTTAATGAATACAATGTGAATAATTTTTTATTTATTGTGTGAAGTTGGGAAAGTAGGAATAGAAGTTAGGTAACTTTCAGTCTCGGGTTTGTGGGGAAGTTAGAGAAGAGAATATGCGAAAATGAAAATATGAAAAAAAAAGAAGAAGAAGAAATCATTATTACTGATATTAAATTTGCAACTGAAGTCTAATATATTAAAGGGGATAGAACAAGAAAAGTTATGAGATAGTGTTTATATCAGATTATCAATTGATATGGAAGATGGCGAGGATAATATATTTAAGAAAATTTTAAATTTTCTGAAATTGATGATAAAATCTGAACCTTAGAAAAAAAGGATAATTGTGGACGATAAAAGAAGCACTAGCATATTGTGCCTTGGAGCTATATATTTACATTTGGCACATTTTTTTTATGATGCTACTTTCAGAATTTGCGCACAGTTCGTCCCCTTCAACTTCGTCGACGACAGCCGGTTTGCGCACGTCGACGAGCTCCGCTGGTGCCCCCACTACGACTCCAAGCGGTGTTGGGGCCTGTTCAGGACGCGGACCAGGTTGTTCTGCAGGAAGTGCAGAAACTTTATTGGATTTGGCTACGATGACGTACCTTCATCCCCGTCGAGGACCTTTGACGGATCGGGCTCCGGCGACTCTGGCTCTGCTGATGCCCCGGCGTGCAGGAGGTTTCGTATAAGGATTGGTGCGCTGCATCCCGTGGCTGTCGATGGGTCAGGTATCGATATCTGACGACGCTGATAGCTGATCTGGTTAATGTTGCCCTGATCAAGTGTTTGTTATGTGAATTGCATTTGGTCTGTTTGTACAATTGCCTTTCATCAATCTCAGTTGTGTAGCTGTAAGTTACATACATCATGTACATCTTCTACATGTATAATTTGAAATCTGTAAATATGTTGGTCTGAATGAAACTTCTTGGTGTATATTGCTAGTACCAGTAACAGAACGAGGAGAAAATTTATTATAAATTTAATATACATGGATACAAGGTGCATTTGTAGATCGTTGTTGATTGAAGAAGTTATATGATAACCAAGTGCAGCCAGTAGAATCACATTTCCAATTTTGATTAAGTTGTCCGTACGAAACTGCACTCATAGTTATCTATAATTTATGTAGGTATCTCAACTTTTTTTATGTTTGTTCATGTTATCTTAAATTTCCCTATTGCTGAATTGTCAGGTAGGGCTGATAGATTGTTAAGTCCAAGGGTGAATGAAGGGCTGATTTGGTCCATGAATAAATTTGAGAAGTGTTGCTTCAGAATTGATGCAACAGTCTGTAGGCTCATATTTTAAGAGAAAGAAACTTCTTGGCATCTGACATAGTTTTGGCTACAGATTGGATGTTGTCAGCCCCCATGATTCTTACAATTGATGGTTCTTTGGTCAATTTGTTGCAAAATCTAATTTAGAAGAGTAAAAAAGCATAGACATATGGGGCTGATCCGCTGATAATTCAAGCAATGTATTGTCCTTTAACAACTAGTGATGTAGAATAAGAATAGAATTTAGTCTGGCCCATTAGTTACATTTTTTCTTGTATTAAATTTCCTTTTAATTAAATTTCATTTTATTTTCTAGTTATTTTGGCATAAGGTGTGTTGAACCCTTATAAATATTCGAATAAATTTCACCGTCATATTTAAAATACTAAACAAAAAGAAGCCTCCAAGTCATATTTTAAAAATATAAATATATATAAAGGATGCCCTCCACATCATATTTAAAATCGAAAAAAAAGGGGTGCAACCTTCGGAGAAGGGTTACAAAATTTGGATAAATGTATAATCTTTCCCTTTAACTCCGCCTATATTTTATAGCCGGTCCCAAATTCGAATAAAGGAAAAGAGTTGTGTTAGACCCCGACAGTCAGCGTAAAATTCTGTCAAAGCTCATGAACATAAATCAACAAATTGGCGTCGTAAGATCCATATAGTCGATCCCACCTAGTAAGATAAGACTTTGTTGTTGTTATTTGTTGGTGCTACTTTCAGAATTTGGATCACAGCATAAAACTCGGGAAAGAGAACTATTGTTCAGACAACTTGCAAAACAGTGTAAACTGTAAAGTCATGCAGTTACAAATTTTCCTTAAAAATTCAAGATGAACCAAATTAGTCGGGATAAAAGTTCATAGATTGAAGTGACAACAAGAACGAAACCACGAGATCTTGTTTATATACTCGCATGCCCCAAGTTGAAGCAATAAAATCTGAGAGAAAAAAGGCCTATTCAAGAAAAAACTGAAAACTTGAAAGGTTACTACATTTTAACCCATTGACCACCGTAAAAGAATCAATTCAATTTTATCAACGCCTGAAAAAGTCCTCATTCACCCAAATGAAAGTGAAACCTGGATATTTCCTTTTTAGAGAAGTGACAAAAAAAAATGATGACAGTAAACCAACTGCCTTGTGTAAGAGTAAATTTACATATTACTACAAATTGAAACTGCCTCAAAACCTGTGAATTCACTGAACTCACATCCTTTGGGTCAATCTTCACAACTTTACAGCATTCATGTATGATCATTTTAAGAATTATAAACATTGTCTAGGTCTGAAGTTATCTGAATCCAGAAGCTTCAACAACAGCATCTCCAGTCTTCTCGAGTTGATCGATGGCTTTATGACACTAGGTTTCCCACGAACAACACAAGGATCCTTGCGATGGAAAGAACTCCTCAAGCACCAGCCACCTGGTGTCACTCGGTCACTAGTCCTCCCTAGCAATTCATGATCAATCCTGTCTAGAACAGGCTGCTCCTTTGCAAAAGAATGTGCAAAAGGTTCTCCACTCTCCACCATCAAATTGAAATGCTCGGACGTCAGATTCATAGGGTGCTGGCGAGGGGGTGTATCCCACATCATGAAACGCATATCATGGTTGACTGTTGTATTTTGAAAATCTTTGGAATTGCATAACACAGTATGGAAATAACCCTCTGAGGATGATAAGAAATTTGTGTAGTACATTAATAATGTTCGAGGAAGATTGTCCCAACCCAAGATACAAAATTCAAGGAAAGGTCGAGCTAGGATCATCCATGAAGAGCCTGACATAGAAACAAAAACTAGTATCAAATGCTATACAAAAGAATGTTAGCATCGGATGACTTCAAATACATCAAAATAATTAAATAGCAAATAGGATGGGCTATTATCCATCTTATCCCTGAATAACAAGAAAAAAGACAAGGAAATTCTATCACAAATAAAATATATTAAAATATTTTGAACTAACACAAAGGAAGTATAAAATGTTAAGTGAGGAGAAACCTGTAATGTTCTAATTGTCGAACTAGATTAGTATGGGGCTACTTGCCTTCTAGAAACCAGAGTTTTTTTTTCATTAAAAAAACACAAAAGGATGTGGCAGTAGATCCAAGAAGCCAAACTATGTCATTCTGAATCTCTGAATGTCATAAGCCTAATCCTTATATTTGGTTACTCAATTCTGCCAAACACTCTTTGGCTAGTAAGAAGCCGATGAATTAAACAAAAAACTGTGGCAAACAAAGATAAAACCTTTAACTACAAAGGATAGGAAATAGAGATGAACAAACGGCGTCTTGAGCCAATATGATCCTATCAATATTCACAAGCTAGTACATATATCAATGTATACATAAACTATGACATCCTAAACTCATTAAAGATATTGTCCACTTTGTCCTACACGATTTTTGAACAGTATCTCATGATGTCAAAGGTACGTCCATCTATATATTCAACAACTCATGTTTTGTCCATGTGAAACTAGCCTGTGTCATGATCCACCTCTGTCATACACTCAACATCTTGATTAGCAAATCCCACATGGATAAGATGTGAGAGACATGCATTATTGCTGCTATGCTTGCATCCCATCAGAACTCTAAAGTTAAGCGTGGTCCGAATATTGTAATAACTTACCCAACAAGAGAAGATTTCTTTGGATGCATGTAGGCCCACACAATTTTCAAAATAAAATTTAAAGAACCAAAGGCATGTTCCATCAACCCAGCATATCTCTCATGTGTTTTTCTTTTGAGGAGAATCTCTCTCTCTCTCACACTCTCTCATGTTTAATCCATATTTGTCTAATTGCCACAATGGCAAGAAAAAAATGGTGGGTATATAGGACATGCCTTCGATCTTTTGAGAAGTGTATTAAAAAATTGTGACTACATGCACCCAAGTCAAACAGTATCTTTTATGGCAGACGGATGTTACAATATAATATCAAAATCATTCTAGGTCCTCTGAACCATGGTGGGACAATTTCAATGAGAAATTGAGGTTCCTTAGGAAGGTACTATTGTGGCACATAAGCAAATGCTGCAAATCCCACATGGATAAAACATGAGAGATATTGTACAGGAATAAATGTGTCCAAAAAAGCTGACAACTTCTGATGAGTCTCATGACTTGATTAGATATAACAAACAATGCAAACTAGTGTCACTACTTGTCCCTAAGAATGTCACAATGATTATTCCTTATGAAAGAACGCCACTTTTTCTTAGAGGGAGGAATTCCACTAGACTGTGGTATAACTTATCTTTAGACTTCTCCTAAAAAAAACTTATCTTTAGACTTGCTAAACACCAAAATCCAATTATTAACCACATATTTTCAAGCATAGAGACTGTTATGCACATATCATTCTTTGTAAACAACAACAACAACAACAACAACAAAGCCTTATCCCACTAGGTGGGGTCGGCTACATGGATCATACGACGTCATTCCGCTCTATTAGTAACCAAACCTTTCGGTATATTATTCACCAATAGATCTTGCTCTATTAGTTCGTCAAGTGTCCGTCTTGGCCTCCCTCTCCCTCTTTTAATCGGACTCCAGATTATTTGATCTACTCTTCTTACTGGCACATCTAATGGTCTTCTCTGAACATGACAAAACCATCTCAAACGATTCTCTATCATTTTCTCACTAATAGGAGTCACTCCGACTCGTTCACGTATATGACTAATCTTATCTAATCTTGTATGACCACACATCCATCTCAACATCCTCATTTCGGCTACCCCCACTTTACGTTCATGTTGTCCCTTCATAGCCCAACATTCACTACCATATAACACTGCTGGCCTTATAGCAGTACGAAATTTTCCTTTAACTTTATTGGGTACTTTTCTATCACAAAGAACTCCAGTGGCTTTCCTCCACTTACACCAACCAGCTTGAATTCTATGATTAACATCGTCATCAATCTCACCATCTTGCCTTATAATTGATCCTAAATATTTAAACTGTCACTTGAGGAATTATATCCTCCCCTAACCTAACTTTCAAATCGTCTCTAAGTTGTTTATTTGTGAAATTACTATGCATATATTCTGTTTTATTCCTACTTAAACGAAAACCCTTTGACTCCAACGTATTTCTCCATATTTCCAATTTTGTATTAATCTCTTCTCTTGAATCCGCTAAAAGTACTATATCATCCGCAAATAGCATGCACTTAGGTACCTCCTCTGTGATACTCTCGATTATAGCATCGATAACTAACATGGGAAAAAATTATTGTTGCTAATTCAACTCCTTCATTAATATTAAAAGTATACTAGAACAAATTAATTTTTATTTAGAGGGTAGAAAAAATTAAATTTTTTAGTAGTAGAACAAATTAAGTCGAAAACCTATTTTTTTTCTAAGAAAAGAAGGGATGGGTGCCAAGATACGGGTGCCATCTGTAATTGATGAAATGTACAAGTATAGATATGGGTGTAGAAGACCATAGGATACACTCAAGTGTGATGGTCCCTTTCTATGCTACCCAGAACTAGGTAAATTTTCGTAAATGCCCTCCAACTTTACCCTCTTTCCCAACTCTGTCCTTCAACTTTATTTTGTAACTAGACTTTTCTCCAACTATTGACTTATTTCACCAACGACTCTTTCGACCGGGTATAGCCAATTATCAAGTTGTTTTGCACACATGGAGCACTTTCAAAAAATGAAAAAATATAAAATAATAAAATAGTATTAAAATAATGATACAATTATTTTTTTAAAAAAGAAGGCATTGGGGAGCCGCCCCCTCCCCCTCCGGTGCCGAAGGTAGGGGGTCGCTCCCGCTCCCATTGTCGTTGGCACCGGAGGGAGAGGGGTGACGCCCCCTCTCTCGTCGGCGCCACTCCCCGTCTCTCCCTTTTTTTAATTTTTTAAAAATTTAACTATTATTTTAATACTATTTTTGTTTTGTATTATTTCATTTTTTGAAAACGTGCCTCATGTGCAAAATAACCTAAGAACTGACTATATTCAGTCAAAAGGGCCGTTGGTAAAATAAGTCAATAATTGGAGGACATTCTAATTACAAATTAAACTTGGAGGACATTGTTGGCATAGAGGATAAAATTGGAGGGCATTTACTGAAATTTACCCACACAGAACCCCACTCCTAAAGCAAAAAGGAAGCATGCTCAATTATGTTCGACTTCAATTTTCTGATATTTTCTAATCAACAAGTGTACGAAGCACAAAAGAAGATTAAATCTAATATTTCATTTTTCGATAAAAATCTGTCCAAATCAAATATTCAAAATTGGTTAAGTTGAACTAAGAAACCCTGTCCCAAAAAAAGTTGAACAAGGAAGTAGGAAATAAGAACTACATTATTGGAATCACACAACAACATATCTATTAATGCTACCTGGGCAAAAATGTAAACACAGAAATGACTCCATTAGTAACGACAACTTCGTTTCAATCCATATTATTAAATTAACCAAGATTTACAATGTCTTGCTTAAAGTATCATGCTAATCAACAAATTCGGAATAAACTTTGCTGAACAATTAAACTTGAAATCATGAACCTGCCAGATGCACATGTGTGACTGTTTATGAATAAGCAACAAATATAGGTGTTGGATAACTAGGAATCCGAACTTGACCAAGCAAGATGGTTTAGTGATTGGATAATCAAATATAACTTGTAAATTTTCCTATATTTATCAAGATTTTAACTTCATGTTATAGTTCTAAAAGAAACTTCATGTTATTAATATTTATTAACTACAGCATGGTACTAAAATTCTGGATTTAACTCATATTAATAACAAGGATAGGCCATGTGAAATAATAATTAAAACTAGATTTAACTGATGACTATTGAGCTTGAATAGTCGTACCTTACCCCCTCCAAGAAAAAAGAGCTAAAACTTCCTCTCTCTAAAAAAAAGAGTTAAAACTGGATCTATTTTTTGAAAGAGAAAACTGGATCTATCAATACAAGGACTGAACTAAAATCTTAAGCATTTCACCTAAGCTACAATAGTGTAAAGAAAACAAGATATAAAAGGGAGACTCTCGAAGCCCTTGTTGTACAGGGTGAGTCTTGGTGAATTGCTTAAAGTTTTTGTTTGGTAACTGAGAGTCATTTGATGAGTTTAAGGCCTGAAAACATCCGTTTGAAGAAGCAGAAGGAAAGTGCATATCATTTGTGCCCATACTCTCCTCTGCAAGCTGAGGAACTCATAAAGCATCGAATTTGCTTTTCATATAAAAAAATATGACCAAATTATGACATCAGGACCTCACAGGTCAAACATTGCAAACATTTGAATGGCTTGCAAAACCTATAATTCACAATCAACTGGAAGTTGTTCTCAAGTGCATGGAGACAATATATAGCTAGGCTTTGTCTGACTTACCAGATTACTTCTTAAGGAACTTTTGCATGTTAAACACACAGACCCACACTACTCCTAGTTGACATAAACACACAGACACACACACACAGCACTTAGAAAATTTTTGTTCTTTACCAAACAAAACTGTTCAGAACAAGGAAATACATTGAAGCAGGGATAAAACACTCAATAAATATAGGTTAAACATGCAGCCTGGCAAGGAAATATACCTACAAATATTTTGAAGGCAGCAGGCATGCTTCTCTTTTCTTTAGCCCAAAACACATCAGTTTTATTTGACATATACAATGCTGGATCCACAATAATAGGCCTTGCCCTCTGATGCCTGCATGCAAATAAATAAGCCATAAAGATCTTCTAAAGGTAAAGCAAAAAAGGGTAAACAATAGAGAACCCTGCTCGACAACAAAAAATCAAGTTTAGGAAAGAAAATGCATGCTTACTCCTTCCAACCAAGATCACTCGTGTGCTGGATGAAATTTAGATCTCTTGGCAAGTAAGAAAAGACATGGAGAATGTCTGCGATGGGCAATGAGAAGAATTAATAGGCAGAGATCTACAACTAGTAAGACTATTTCAGCATGCAATCAGGAAAGATTATTACACTAACAAAAAATTGAACAAATGAGCAAATTTCACTGACAAAGGCAGGTAACATTACATCAGAGGTTGACTTAAAACGCTTTTAGTAGCTGCAACTGTTAGATTTAATACAAATAGAAACGTAACTATAGCCTGCAGAGCGAACAATTACCACTTGAACGGAATGAGCTTTATAAAGGATAAAAGGAGCAATTTTCTTCAGGATCCAACAAAAACTGGGGATGCTGGAGGTAATCACAGGAATCTCTTTTTTAGAGTAAACATGATAAAGTATCAGGTAAGGGCATCCAAACTTTGAAATTTTGTGTACAAGGTATCACAGCTACGCCAATTAATACAAATGGAGTTGCAACCCTATATAAACCTTTGCAAACAAACTCAATAGACTAAAGGGGCTAAAGGAGCAAAATTTCTCAGAAAAGACCAGTAAAAATACCATCTTGGGGCATCAAAGGGTAATCAGAGACGCTGAGATTAATGAACCAGCTCCAATCCTCGAACTCTCTCAACAGCATCGCCACCGCGTGAAGGGTGGCGGCGACCATCGTGGACCCCTTGTTCGACACCAAGTCAGCGTTCTCAACCACTCGAACATTCCCGAACGCTGTAAAGAGAGATTCCGACGTGACGTACGCCGTCAGATCCGCCCGCTCGTCGGTTGGCGCCGCAAGGTCGAGATGCAGTAGGTAGAAGTTCCACGGGTGGTACGCGGCCTGGAGGAGCCGCCTCATCCGAGGTCCGTCACCAGCGGAGCCGGAGATCATGTAGGCGAGCCTCGGAGGCGGTGGAGGACTGGCTTCACCGGAGCCGTGGCGGGGATCAGAAGGAGTCTTGAGGGTGCCGGAGAGGAGGAGGGACAGGGTGAGGAGGGGGATCGCGAGAAGGAGCGCCACCCATTTTCGGTCGAATGCGAAACTGTCGACAAATCGGTGTGGCTTCCTCATCGTCGGAGGGGAGGGTGCGGGTTAGGGTTCCGGCATGGGACGCCAGCGGCCCGTCGACGGTGGCTACTGGCTAGGGACAAAGAGGTTTGAGGTGGCAGAGAGGGAGACGTCGGCGAGGCGTGCATTTTAATCACTGAGAAACGTGGCGAATGACTATTCGTCCCAAGGCTGTAGCTTGGTGGACCCTGTGACCGAGTCATCTACGGAACGGGAGATTTAACTGTACGTTACACCTATCACTTTACACGCGTCTTATCTAATAATATAATTATTAAATTTCCACGGAACGCACAAAGCAGATTGAATTGGCAATCGGATTTTAACAAGGGAAGTTAATAATGAAGAGTTACTTCGAAATGTCATCTAAATATTTCATTTTATTTTATTTTTATTTATATTGAATTAGTCGTGTATTAATCGTTCGTGGGTGCACTCTTAGATAATAAAATTCACAAAAGTTTGAGTTTTCGGTATTCAAAATTAATAATATCCAACTAATAATAATCGATTATTAAGAGATAATAAACCTAATGTAAGACGTCAACGACTTAAGTGACAATTTATTTATATATAATTTTGTTCTTTCTTAACCACTCTAAATTCGGACAGTTCCTTAGTTGGAGAAGTAGGCGTACAGTTCAACTGAATTTATTATTTTGAAGGAATTGATTAAATATCGAAGTGCTAAATTGTTACACCTAATTTTTTAGCATTGAGTTGTTGAATTGCTTTTATTTAATGTGTTTTTATCTTTTAAAAAAGGGGCACCTTTCTTCCTCTTTTAATTTATCAAAATTAAAAAGTATGTAAATTGCATTTAAAAGTTTAAATAAAAAGTCAAATATGATTCATAATCTTTTAATCAAATGACTACAAAGATATCATAGGATACCCCAACGGACATCAGATACATAAATTTGTTGATAAAAGTAGCTAAGTTAACAGCTTATGTATACATTGGGTTTAAAAAAAAAAAGTTATAAACCAAACAAATATATTTACGAAAAAGTTAACACAATTCTCTAAAAACGATTTGTAATAGTATATTAATGTTTATTACAGTGAACCATTATTATATTGCAGCTGATAATAATAAAAATATTATTATTTATCATGAATTATTTCATTATCACTAATTAATCATATTAATTAATTTTTTTATTTAATGATGATTTTTATTATTATTGATGGTATATTATATTAGGACTAGTATTTATTATACATTGTCATTTGTTAGTCTTTTCTTTTATAATTTATTAAAGTGACGTTTCAAAGTATGATTTCAAAAAAAATGTCACTTTAATCATGATGGAGATTGTCACCATCACCTTAAGAGCAATTAAAAAGATGATTAGTAGAATAAATTTTAGTAGATGTTTGATAAAAATATAATAACTAAAAATATATTTTATTATTTATAAAAATTATTTTCATATTACTAATTATAGAATTTTTTATAATTAGTAAATTATATACAAGAAAAAAGGAATTTAAGGTACATAAATTAAAAACTACAAATGAAATATAAAAGAAAAATTAACATCAACAACAACAACAACAAAGCCTTATCCCACTAGGTGGGGTCGGCTACATGGATCATACGACGTCATTCCGCTCTATTAGTAACCAAACTTTTAGGTATATTATTCACCAATAGATCTTGCTCTATTAGTTCGCCGAGTGTCCGCCTTGGCCTCCCTCTCCCTCTTTTAATCGGACTCCAGATTATTTGATCTACTCTTCTTACTGGCGCATCTAATGGTCTTCTCTGAATATGACCAAACCATCTCAAACGATTCTCTACCATTTTCTCACTAATAGGAGCCACTCCGACTCGTTCACGTATATGGTCATTCCTAATCTTATCTAATCTTGTATGACCACACATCCATCTCAACATCCTCATTTCGGCTACCCCCACTTTACATTCATGTTGTCCCTTCATAGCCCAACATTCACTACCATATAACACTGCTGGCCTTATAGCAGTACGATAGAATTTTCCTTTAACTTTATTGGGTATTTTTCTATCACAAAGAACTCCAGTGGCTTTCCTCCACTTACACCAACCAGCTTGAATTCTATGATTAACATCGTCATCAATCTCACCATCTTGTCTTATAATTGATCCTAAATATTTAAACTTTGTCACTTGAGGAATTATATCCTCCCCTAGCCTAACTTTCAAATCGTCTCTAAGTTGTTTATTTGTGAAATTGCTATGCATATATTCTGTTTTATTCCTACTTAAACGAAAACCCTTTGACTCCGACGTATTTCTCCATATTTCCAATTTTGTATTAATCTCTTCTCTTGAATCCGCTAAAAGTACTATATCATCCGCAAATAGCATGCACTTAGGTACCTCATCTGTGATACTCTCGATTATAGCATCAATAACTAAGTTAAATAGATACGGGCTTAAAGCTGATCCTTGATGTAGGCCAATTCCTATAGGAAATTCATTTGTCTCACCTCCGGGTGTCCTAACTCTAGTCAATGCCCCATCGTACATATCTTGTATTACCTTAATGTAGGCAACACTCACCCTCTTATTTTGCAAGGCTTTCCAAAGTACATCCCTTGGTACCCGATCATACGCCTTCTCTAAGTCAATGAAAGCCATATGTAAGTCTCTTCTCCTACTTCGATACTTCTCCATCATCCCCCTTAGTAAATAAATCGCCTCTGTAGTGGATCTTCCTGGCATGAACCCAAATTGTCTCTCAGAAATACTAGTCTCCATTCTCAATCTATGTTCAATCACTTTTTCCCATAATTTCATTGTGTGACTCATAAGTTTAATCCCTCTATAATTTGCACAATTCTGAATATCCCCTTTATTTTTGTAAATAGGAACTAATGTACTTAATCTCCAATCATCAGGCATCTTTTTCGACCGTAAAATCTCATTAAATAGTTTACATAACCACAACACACCTTTTTCTCCTAAACATTTCCAAACTTCAATCAGTATACCATCCGGTCCAACGGCTTTACCATTCTCCATTTTCTTAAGAGCTTCGCTAACCTCCGAGACTCTAATTCTACGATAAAATGACCTATTAAGCTCACATTCACTAACTGTCAAGTCCTCCAAATCACAACGGGAACTTTGACATCCATCATTAAATAGCTTATAGAAATACTCTTCCCATATGTTCTTAATATCTCCTTCAGTAACTAAAACCTTACCAACTTCATTTTTTATGCATCTTATTTATATAAACCTTACCAACTAAAACCCAAATTTTTTTTTAAAAAAAGAAAAATTAACATCATATTTATATAAAAAATTATATAATTATAACTTATTTAGAAGACCATAATTAATAATTCCATAATATAGTAATAATTATTGTAATATTATACTAGTTGTTTTTTTATTATGATGTATGATTAGTAAAATAAATAAAAATATGTTACTCTATATTTAAACATAAAAATGTTTTATAATAAATAATAATGGAAATGCTATTTTATTATAATACTAAGTAAATTGTAATAAATAATTAATACACTTTTTTATGATAATAAATAAATATAAAATATACATATAACATGTATACATATGATATTATTATTTAAATAATAATTAATATGTTTAAAAATAAGTCCACCTAGTTTTAGAGCTATATGCAAGAATAAAAAAATCTCAATGTTCTTGTTGTTGTTTTTTATTCAAGTTCTCATTTTGTGTTGCGTTGAGAATTTAAAATTTTAACTTTTTATTTTTATTTGGATGTTTGATATAAATTGGACAAGTTCTAGTTACATAACATTCTTTTTTAAATGAGAATTCCATAGAACATTATTTAAAAGGACATTAATACTAAGGATACGTTGTTACTATATATTTATTTATTATTCCATAATAATTGTTAAATATAATTTCAATGGTATCTTTGATTTCTAATAGCGAGATGGCTTTATTAAACAAACTTAAATTTAATCCAGTCGCTTAGTGGTAAAAGTAGTTTTGATTGTGCAGTTTTTTTCGGTGTAAAAAAAGCATCCTACAATTTTGTTAGTTTATTTAGTTTTCTTTAGAAAACAATCTTAATTCCCATTTTTTCTTGGCCCTACCGTAGTAATTTTAAAGTTTAAATAATAAAATAGAACTTATTATATACACGTCTAATCTTATAACTGAAATGTAAAACGTAACATCAAAGTTACGAATATATCAAATAAGATGATCATAGAACATTAAATTATACAAACTATTATATCATGATAATAACGTGAGTAGGATCGGAAATAAGTCGAACTATTCGTGAATCACTCGTAACTTGACCTATTTTTGGCCTAGCTCGACTTGACTTAAAATAGGTCAGGCTGAAAAATAAAAAAAATTTATCTTCTTAAAGAGGCTTAGTCTCTTAATAATTGACATAGTCTTATAATTTATCAGGTCAAAATATATTAATATATTATATTATATATATAATTTAAAAAATATATATTTATTTTTAAATCTTTAATTTTGAATTTAATATTACTATTTTGATTATATGTTAAAAAAGTAAATTAATGATGTCTTTTTTATTTAGTTCATATTTATTATTTTTTAATAAATAATATTTATTATATTTAATTTAGTATGCCATCGACTTGACATGCTAATAATTTAAGTCAGATATTAAAAATTAATCAAACAAGTTAAGCTTATATTCTTGACTTGTTATAAGTTATAAGTCAAATTTAAATATTTTTATTTTATAACAAGCTTGACTTATTTAGGTAAAAACCTAGCTCGTGTTCATTCCAAAATATTTATAAAAAAAGGACGGATCCTTTATTTTTTTCAAAAAAGTATTATCTAAGATTTGATCGGACTTTTTATTATTTATTCCGTTTTAATCTAAAATCTTTTTTGGAATTGAAGGGATTTTTTTTTCTTAGGTGGGCCCATTTTTGTTTGGGCGAGGATGAGGTTGAATATATAGGCAGAGCGGAGCGGGGGCGCCCGCCGTGCGGCATTTATGCCAAAAAATTACGAGCGCATCGTTTCGTTCACCGTCTCACCTAAATTCCACATCAATACGAGGCATTAATGCAAACAGAGTGCAGGCGACCAGTGAGGTGCCCTCCACCTCATGTTAACGGTATAAAACGCGGAGATCTCGGAGTTCTCCCCGCGTCGTTCCCATCGCTGCTTCTCCAATGGCGGGGTTCCTCTCCACCCTCCGTCGCGCCTATCTGTCCTTCTACAACTGGACTGTCTTCGTTGGATGGTAACCTCTCTATGCGCGTGCGTGTACAACCGATCTTTGATGAATTTGTTTGGGAAGATAAATAAATGGTCTTTTTCGGCGCGTTGTAGGTTCCAAGTTCTGCACCTCGGTGTGAAGGCTCTGAGAGAAGGCGGACATACGACAGTGTACGATGCAGTGGAGAAGCCTCTGCAGCTCGCGCAGACCGCAGCAATCATGGAGGTCTGGTTTCGTAACCCGCTAAAAGTTTTGTTCTTGACATATTTTTGCTAGTAATTTGTATTAATCCACTGGTATATCTTTGTCTGGGCAGATTCTTCACGGGCTTGTAGGTGAGAAATAGTTCTAACTTCGTATATATCGGACTTAGCGGGTTTCGATATTTATTTTGTACAGATGCCGTTTAATAAGGAGTCTCGATGTAAGCTACTGTCTTTTGCTTCATGTAGGGTTGGTAAGATCTCCAGTGTCAGCGACGCTACCGCAGATCGGGTCGAGATTGTTTGTTACCTGGGGCATCTTATGGAGTTTCCCTGAGGTACAGAATGGTCTTCGTTCAAACAGTCAGGAAGAAATCTACCGTTACCTTCTCTAAATTACCTTTGGATTTTGGCGTGCAGACAAGGACTCATTTTCTTGTTAGCTCACTGGTCATTAGCTGGTCCATCACAGAGGTATCATCAAATTTCGCTAGCATGTCGTATTGGCTTCCCATATTTTTGGATAAAATGATGTTTGAATCTCCTGATTCCAATTAATTTATATGATGTGCATGCTTGCAGTAAGCTTAATATCATTTATTGATGGTTGTATGTACACTGGTTGCAAGTGAAACATTGGTGGTTATGTACATTGTGGAGCACTGGAATATGATTGAAACATTCCCATTTCATTTCTTGTTACGACGGGGATTATGCAGAGTGTTAGTTCATTATCATGGCTTTCCTTTAGGAAGCGTTTGGTTGAGGGTGGAAGGAGTGCATATGAAGGGAAGGGGAAAATAAGAAAGTTCATTTTTTTTGTTTGGTTGAATTTAAGTGAGAGGAGAATGGAGGGCCGCCTCCTTTCTCCTCTGTTCACCTATAACATCTCGTTTTTTTTTTCATCCCAAATTGAGGTGAAAAGAAGAAAAAATAACTAATCATCATATCTATTTAAAATATAAATGCATATATGGACATATTCGTCCTAATAAAATTAATTCCCTTCCCTTCCCCTTAGTTAATTCATCCAAACAAAGTGAATACTTTCACTCTTTCTACAATTCTAGTTTCCCTTCCCTTCCATTACCGTCCATTCTCTTTGATATTATTTCAACCAAATAGACTCTAAAGTTGAGCGTTGTAGAGGGTTTAGTTATCCTTAATTGTCTAATCATTCTAATGTCAAGGGATTCGACTTTTACTTAGTTCAATGCATGGTTATCAGGATTTTGATTAGCAAGATCTTACGATCCTAAGTTCTTTTTGAGAGAAAAATATCTCAATTTTACCTAGAGATATTAAATATAAGATTTATATCGAATCTAGATGCAGATCCTAAGATCTTACAACAATGGTACAAATATTATTTTTTAAATAAAAATTAAAAGTAAACATAAAAGACTGTCTAAATTTGATTGGCCAAGACTTTGACTAAATTTGTTGGCCATTTTATCTGTATGTTTTATACATTATTCTTGCTCCTTCAAACTCTAATATCATCCAATAGTTTAATATTATCTTATGAATTATCGATTATGATATTTCATGAAAATTAAATTTCATTTTCACACATATTATATTTTTGTACAATATTGTACTTTTTAAGATCCAATATTATTGTTTTTGTACAATATTGTACTTCTTTAAGATCCAATATTATTGTTTTTGTACAATATTGTACTTCTTTAAGATCCAATATTATTATATTATTATTTTAACATTTGTTTTAGGAATATCATATTATGCTTCATGATATATATATATATATATATATATAAGAAATTGTGAATAAAATATTAATGTTCGATGATTATATGACTTAATATCAAACATTTATGAATAACTATACTATTTTAAGTATTTTATATTAAATAATATTTTTTTATCAATAAGGTTGAATCTGACCATTCTCGATCTGATTCTTCTATCCTCAAAACACCTTATGATCCTACATTAAAAAGCGATTCTGACAACCTTGGTTCAATTTGAGGAGGGAACTTTAACCTTTTTTCACCTTTGAGTTATTTATGGAGAGTTCCACCAAGATTTATATGAAAAAAATGAGTAGTTAATCATTGATCAGCTGAACGATGATGATAATTCCTTGCACCATGCTTCAGCTATTGGTCCAAAGATTTGATGACAGTGGCAGTTGTTAGAAGACAAATGTTAGCGGCTGTCCATTAGGTTAGATAGCAGATCTATTAGTAGAAATCCCAAGGGTATGTCTAACTTGACAAGGAAATATCATGAAACCCGCCTAAATAGGGGATATTATGAACGTTACCATTGTAAGTTTTTGTATTATTATTTGGTTACGAGAAGATATCATTGCTCTCATTAATTGCTATATCCTTTTGCATACCTCTGCCCAAACTTGTGTACAATGAGTAGGTGTTAATGTGCTAATGATATGCCTCTCAGTGTAACAGTGATTTTTAAATCAACTATGTCAACTCATAATTTTCCGGGATTGGACGTCATTATTTTCTTATACCAGGGAAGTAAACAATGATTTCTCATATATTTCATGATTTGCAGATCATTAGGTACTCTTTCTTTGGTATGAAAGAAGCACTTGGCTTTGCACCTTCACTGTTGTTGTGGCTCAGGTAAGCAAGCAGCAAGAAGCCAAAATACAAATTAATGTCTCTTCTTCCACAACATTTGACCTTCGTGTTAATGCGCAGGTACAGTACCTTTCTGATTTTGTATCCAACTGGCATAACCAGTGAGGTTGGCTTGATATACATTGCATTGCCTTACATCAAGGTATAGAAATGATGGAATTAATATCCATCCCCTGTATAATTTGATATTAATTACTCTACTTCCATCTCCTTTATAATTAATATCATCCGAATTCTGCAGGCATCGGAGAAATATTGCATTAGGATGCCCAACACATGGAACTTTTCATTCGATTACTTCTATGCATCAGTGCTTGCACTCTTAATCTATGTCCCAGGCATGTTTTATTTTATTCAATCATTTTGGTGTACATATGCATTATCAAAACTGCTACAAAGCATTATTTCTTTACTGGATCCTCCAACATTGCAGGTAGCCCTCACATGTACCGTTATATGCTTGGTCAGAGGAAGAAAGCTCTGTCCAAATCGAAGACTGCATAGACCTTTTGTATTAGTCATAAAAAAATGTAGCATGTTGTATTTTACCTTTTTAGATGTATCTGTTTCTTTCATTAATGTGTGCAAAACTTGTTATAGATTGTGTTTCCAGTTAGCATCCATTCTGAAACATTTGTTTTGGTGGAACAAAACCAAATACTGAATATACTTGATTTCACCATTCATGGGCTGGAAATTTCAGAGTAGCGCCTTCAGTTCTTCATTACTTTTTTCCGCTTATTCGAGTAAAACTTTCCATTCAGTTGGTTCTTCATTACTATTTATTAAGAGTAAACACTTCCCCAGTTCAGTTCTTCATTGTTATTTACTGTTTCGAGTAAAACTTTCATATTATGAGGCCTGTAAATCTTATTTACTGTGTCGAGTAAAACTTTCCATATTACAAGGCTTGTAAATCTGACAGGATTAATTTTTTTTTCATCCTTCTGAAGGCTTACCTGTACAATTAACAAGAATGCTCATGGACAGCTGTAGTATTAATATGGAAAATAAAAATAAAAGGGACATGGATAGTTTCAAGAATCCAATATGAAACATATCTGTAGGCGGAAACTTAACGGGGGAAGTGTACATGTATGTATTATGTACATGAATCATTAAAGTTGACATAAAACGATAATCCAATGTTTAAGATTTGTTGGGGCACCCACAAGGGCGTTCCTTTCGAACATCCACAATCAGTCACCTAAATGTGTGCATGGAAGTGCACAGTTGGGGTCTCTCCTTTGAACTTCTCGCAGGTCTTCTGGTCTATACAAGTGGCGCATAGATGAACTCCATGTGTATGGTATGCTGGTATCATTTGGAAATTCCAACTTTGTTTCTACCGTTCTTTTAGGCCTTTCCTTTTCGGTCACGGTTCATTAGTATTTGAGGTTGCTACTACATGATTAATCTGACGTTTACTTTGGTCAAGTTGATGTTTTTATAAATCAAAGCACTGTTATTACTTACGCTAATCAAACTTGGTTCATATTTACTTGCATACAATGCCTGCGGTATATTTCTGGTATTATGTGATTATATGGATTCATATTTCCTTTATATCATGTTAGATTGTTGTGCTGACACCCACTACATAGCTACGAGAGAAGGACAGAAAAATCTAGGTCGACATGTTCAAGGATTTTATGATAAGATTTGTATATCCCAATATGCAGCTACTCCATATCCATAATCATTATTTCACACTAGTTTGAACAGAAAGAGCTTCATGGACAAAAAATATTGTTTTCCCGCACTAAATTACCTATTTAATGTTTAGCATTAGAAAAATTTATGACTCCGAAATTGTAGGTAATTATCATAGATGTGCAACTCCAGCTAATGAATAGAAACACAAACTCATTAAATAAATAGAAAATCTCTAAACAAACAGGTGAAAAATTGTGATTCCGAGTCTGAAAGTCATGATAGAGATGAGAGTAGCGAGGAAATAATTGATGCAAAACTGGTTCATCCAAGCAGAGGGCTTAAGCATCTTCACTAGCCGCGCTGGCCGCACTCAGATCAACAGTTAAATCAAGCTCCTGTAGCAGGCAACTCAAGCAAAGAGGTCAGAAAGAGAGCCTTCCATTTTTCTTTTTTTACTACTAATTCTTTAATAATTAGGATGAATTTGAATCTTTGTAGGTATCTAAGCTCATTAAGTTCACTAGCCTTTGAAGTTTGTTGAAATTGTATAAACCCTTTTTGTAACTCAGAATCTGAGATGATGATTCTTATAAATATGGTAACAACTTCATTTATATTTTCAGCACTTGCATGGGAGAGTTTGAGTAAAGATTACCTTTCCAGTTATCCGACTATACATTGCGAGGACATCTTTTACAGTTGACTCAAAGTGTGTAGTCGCATCATAGCTCTGCCAAAAGATCAACAAATCATGACTTAGAACTGTCATCCGAGTGTTGCAGTTAGCATGAGAAATTTCATGACACTTACAGTAGAAATGAAACAGTTGTCATCATCATTGATGTTGCTAGGTTCGTAACGGTCGTAAATATCAAAGAACGTCTCGTCGACAGGTCCAAGCAGATCAATTCCAGGTTTGAGTTCTGTCTCGGGGTTGTCAGTTTCAGCTTCAGTTGAAACAAAAGCAATGTATTTGCCTTTTGGTGCAACATTGTGGGAGTAAGAGCAGCAAAAGACATACCTGTAGCCGATGTAAATCAATGTAATTAGTTTAGCACATCACAAACTCTGTTGCCAACTTATTTCAATTTTGTTGGTTTTTTCTCTTGTCCCAGACCCTATATCGAATTCTTGAACAAAAGCAGAAGACAGAAGGCAGTGCATTCACATTAAAATCCAATATAGCAAGTTAATTAGTCATCTGACATAATCTGTATGTTAGAAAACTCTTGGCATATAAATGTTAAACAGCTTCAGAAACCTACATGTCTGATTTGCGTCCTAATTGCTTTTGAGGTAGAATAATTTGCACCGAGTGTGAATCATTTGTGTGTGGGATAGGATGACTCATTATGCAAATGGCACGAGCCACCTTTCCAACCTTCTTTACCTGTTGCAAGTTATGAATCACATATTCAAAAGTCCAAAATAGAGAGTTTGGAATCAACAATACAATGTACAGTTACCTTGTCAGGCAAGTAAGAAGGATCACAAACTATCTTTTTGCATTTAGCAGTCTCCCCCTCAGATGTCACCCCATGGGCCTTTCCATTTTCATCAAACTCGACCTATATTCCATTGTGTGTTTGCACATCAGTCTTAGCAACTCATATTAGTTTTTTACTTCATCGATCAAATTGTGAAATGACTGATGGATTTGATTAGATGATTCAAGATTGAAGGTTCAAATGGCAAATCTGATCACCTTGCATTCAGGCTTGTTAAGCATGTAGGTGCCACCATAAACAGCGCTTAATCGAGCAAAAGCCTATGAGATAAAAATGATTCGTTAGATCTTAGAATGTGTCATCGAAAGCATAATGATATATGAAATACCTGGGGAAGTTCTCCCAGCCCATACAGGGGATGGATGTATGGAGATCCTCCTTGAAACCGAGCCAATGATTCCGCATATAGCTATTTCGAGCAAGAATGGAAATTTTCCCCATACATCTTTAGAAATTAGTGTAAGTAAACATAAGAAAATAGAAGAGGAAGAAAGTAAATGGATGGAATGTGATGCATACTCATTGTGCTCTATCGGAAGATTCAGATGTAAATGTACAAACAACAGTTCAAAATGTGTCTTTTTTATCAGAAGCAACGTAGGTATGCATTGGTTTACCTTCATTCTCCTGACAGTATCAATTGCAGGTTGATCCAAGTACCCATCATCTGGATGAAGCGCCAAGGCATGCCCAATAAAGTCGACCGTGTTATCTTCCAATCCATATTTTCTACATCGAAGAAAGCAAAGGTGTGAAACTTAATCTTCTGATGCTTGAAAAATTCTGAACAGATGGGAACTTATGCAAGAGAAGGAGACATTATGTAACTAAAGACCTCATCATAAAATATGAAAAGCTGCAAAACAGCTATATGCAATCGTGCATTTTCAATTCTGGAATGTATTGAAACAAAACTACTATGATGTACATACGAGATGACTTCTTTTGTGGTAACTTTGTTCAGATCCAAGCCTTCATGGGATTTAGGATCCTCCTCATCGTAATCTTGCACATAAATGAAAAGCTTCCTGGCACGCCTCTTTTCAAAGAGACCCATCAGGGTAGATTTCAGTGCTTCCACATCGGTCGCCGGCACTTTATATATCTGTTCGTAAGATATGCAAGAACGAAAGTTAATTTTCTCTGGGTAAAGAGGGAAATGATTTGTCATGACACTTAAGACTTTTAAGAATGTACCTTTCCTTTGTTATAGACAAAGCTACCATCAACTGCCTTGAAATTTAGATACTTGGTGACACTGGTATGAATAAGAACTCGGACGAGACCGCCATTCGCCATCATGAACTGTGGATCGGGATGGTTAATCAGTCATCTTACAAAGAAATGGAGATTGAAGAAACAGGAAAAAAGAACACCTAAAGGTTTGCAGAACTGCAAAAGTATCAGACAATGCAAAAACAGACCTTAGGGATCATATCGACATTGTACTCCTTGCTTGTGCCCAAACTTTCTGGAGGCTTGTCGTCGCTCCTAAATCGCTTCCAGAGCTTTTACATAGAAACCAGATGCAAAAACGTAAAATTTTCGCTTCAATTAGAAACAGGATTCAAATGCCAAAGAAGGATGAATTCTTTTTCTAGCAATAACAGCAGAGTAATCCAAGCTTGCACTCTGGCACCTGATTGAGATTGAGAGAGGTGGATTCACCACCGTAATAATCGTTCCTGTCCATGTGAAGCACCTGCATGAGCACAGAGAAATCATGTCAGATCATCAGAGAAAATGAAGAACAAAAGTTACATTTTCATGGCTTTAGCTTCATCCACCGATCCAACAAAAATACTATCATTTATTGCTGAATCTTGAGAAAAGATAATGAAAGAAGTAAAAAACGAGTCATCGTCATAATATGACAAGAATTCTGTTGATCAGAGACGAGACCTTGAGGCCATCAACGGAAAGCAGGCCGCTGAGGATGCATTCCTTGAGGCCGGTGCCGAGGACGATGACGTCGTACTCCTCATCCATGACTTCGAGCAGAGAGAGAGAGAGAGAGAGAGAGAGAGAGAGAGAGAGAGT
This sequence comes from Pontederia crassipes, assembly GCA_030549335.1. NCBI lineage: Eukaryota > Viridiplantae > Streptophyta > Magnoliopsida > Commelinales > Pontederiaceae > Pontederia > Pontederia crassipes. The sequence continues at coordinate 11,079,788 of CM060188.1, read as the reverse complement.
TGTAGATGGAAGTGAAATACAAGTGAGAGCAAGTCTCAGGGCGGGAATGGCGTTCGGAAGCCGTTGGAAGCGGCCGAGTAGCTTTTGCAGAGGGCAGAGGTTTTGAAAAGATTACTACGTCGGTTAAATTTAATTAATTAACTATGTTGTTATTCATTATTTGAAAAACCAAATTCAATGCAAGAAATATTTTTTATGATAATCATCTCGTAACGACCGTGGTCGCTAAATTATGAACACAATCAAAACTTTTAATAATGTAACCAGTCGGATTAAATAATTTGCAACACACTGTTTTTTTAAATCAATAAGATACGTGACCTTGCAGTTTACTATTATAAATTAAATGATAATTTCAATGAAATATGACGCCATCAATTCGTCCCATAGATTAAATAAATATATGGCTTTGGAAAATGTCGTACTTTATAAGATCTTTCATTTTTTTGAGGGGGAAGATATTTTTTTTCATCTGATCTCATCCGTAATAGAGACTCCATAACTAATGTTTTTTTAAAAAAAAAAAAAATTTTCCACTTATAACCTGCAATGGAAAATGCATTATTTGAGTCAACCAACGACTTCATCTTTCCTTTTTTTCGGCGAGTCAACGACTTCAGCTTTTAGTAATACGAGTTGCATCGGTTGTATTGTATGATTTCTTGGTGGTTCCACAAATTTGCAGACGATGCAGCAACCATATCAACTACATATCAAGCGACCGAAAGAGTAAAATACAAGATCACGACGACCAACAGCAGACGGCTGAAAACTGTAAACAAAGCAGAGAAGGAAGGGGAACCAATCTCCAACGTCGTCGGGGACTCCCTTCCAATAATCTTTTTTGCTGCGTTTCTAAATCTCTATCTCTGTCGACTTGAATCATTAGGAGAATTTTCTGCAGTCTCCGACACCATGAGCTTCCTCCTGGGCAAGAAGTCATCTCCAACAGGTACTCCTTTCTCTGACATCTCTGGCCTCTCAAGATACTGCTCTGGTTTATCTTTGTCAAGCGTCTGATTGCGCAGTAGAACTGAGAATTTAGTCACTTGCATACTAATGGAGCGAAGAAGTTGTGTTTAACTGCGCGCTATTCTCGTCTTATTCAGAATTTCAGAGTGCTAAATCTTCTGGAGGATTTTTATATTGCAGAGCTCCTGAGGGAGAACAAGAGAATGCTGGAGAAGTCCATCAGAGGTATCGAGAGAGAGAACCAGGGGCTGCAGTTGCAGGAGAAGAAGCTTATTGCTGACATCAAGAAGACTGCCAAACAAGGACAGATGGTAACTGCAAACGAAAAAAGAAAAAAGACTGATGTGTTGTGCTTTGTCATGCATTAAGTGATTCTGTCGTCTGTACTCTTTGCTATGCATTAACATGAAATTCTTTAGACGGCTTCAATTTGAGCCTCGACAAAACATCTTTGAACTTGATATTTTGCACAAAGGAATGAGCATCCACATAATAACTCCAACAAGAAAAGATAAGGAAAAAGATAGAAGAGAAAGAGAAATTAAAAACCTTTACATGGAAAGTGCACCTTAGGGTATCTATAGGTAGGAAGAACAGAAATATAAGAGATCCTATCAACACATACATTTCTCATGCAAAAGCAAAATACAAGTTAAGAAAGACATTTGTAAGGTGATGTGATAATACTTTCTAAAAAGATTGGGAACTCTTGTACAATGTGTAGGTTGTTCTTGAAAATCAAGGAGAATTTTGACTCACTGATATCTATCTGAATTACTATATTTATAGCCTCAATTTTTATTATCCAACGTATTATCTTAACCTTTCTCCCGGGACTTAATTCTATGTATCAAGTTTTCCAATGTAAAAATGTCATATTTTCAGTGTAGTGTGCATTTGGTTTTCCCATGAATTAAAAATCAATGACCATTCCAAGTATATGTTTTCCATCTATGTATCATTGTAGCATTCTCGAAGGGGGTGTTTTATTCATGGTCCTTTAAGGTCTCTTTGGTTCAAAATTCATTAAGGGAAATGGAAGGTAAAAAGTGAAAAAGGAAATAATGGGAAGGGAATGTAGGAAAATGGACGTGAATAATTATTCTTGTTTGGTTGATATCATTAAAGAGAAGAGAATTAATGTAAAGTGATTAATTTATTTAGATGATTTTATCCTTTTACATATATAGTTGTAAACTTCGACTATGTTTTATAGCCGGTTCCAAGCCCGGATAAAGGAGGAGGGTTGTGTTAGGCTCCGACAGCCAGCGTAAAATCCTATCGAATCTCATGAACATGGATCAACGAATATATTGTGTTAATGCTAGGTCGTTCCCCGTAAGTAACGCGCTGTACAGCTCGGGTACAGTGATAAGAGAGCAAGAGCCGTTGCATCCTCGCCTGAATGCAGTGTTAAATGAGCAAGGACTACCCACTCTAATGGACGGAGGCGGTTAAAAAAGTAGTTCATGAGACTAAGGTCATATTAGGTTCTTGGAACATTGAGACGTTGAATGGGAAGCGTCTCGAGGTGGCACAAGTAATGGTCCAACGTAAGATTAGTATCTTATGCTTGCAAGAAACTAGATGGGTAGGAAGGGAAGTAAAGAGATTAGGATAAATGGTTCCAAACTTTGGTACACAGGTAAGGTAAAGGGAAGGAATGGTGTTGGTATTATCGCGGATGCAGAATGGAGGAAGAATGTTGTGGAAGTTAAAAGGATTGAGGATCGAATCATATCCGTGAAAGTAATTATAGGAGCAGAATCACATCTCAAGAAGAAGTTTTGGACAGATATGGAGGGTTTGATTGAAAGTATACTAACAACCGAGAAAGTTTATATTGGGGAAGACCTTAATAGACATGTTGGTAAAGAGGCAGGATCACATACAAGGGTTCATGGTGATTTTTTATTTTGGGGAGTTGAATGAGGAAGGACAAACTATTATTGATTTTTCTTTAGCATACGACTTTAAGATTATCAACACTTATTTTAGGAAGAGAGAGGAACATTTAATCACATACAAAAGTGGAACTCATAGGTCTCAAATCGATTTTTTCTTGACAAAAAATACTGATAAAAAATGTTGTACTAATTGCAAAATAATTCCTGGACATGAGGTGACTACACAACATAGATTGTTAGTTCTTGATATGCAAATGAAATGTATAAAATCAAAATCTCAAGCAGTTTTTGATCGAAAGATCAAGTGGTGGCAGTTAAAAGGGGAGAAGTGAGATACTTTTAGAAGTAAGTTATTAGAGGAAAGTGTGTGAGAGTTAGAAGGAGATGCTAGTATCATGTGGGAGAATGCGGCAAAAAAGGTTGAAATGGTTGCTAAAGTCATTTTAGGAGAATCAAAAGGTTTTGGACCACAAGATAAGAAGACTTGGTGGTGAAATGAGGAGGTCCAAGAAAAGGTGCGTAATAAGAAGAATTGTTTCAAGGCGATACACTTGGACAATAGTTCTGACAATTGGGAAAAATATCGTTTGGCGAAAAGAGAGGCTAAGAAGGCAGTTAGTGATGCTCATGTTAAAACATATGAGGAGTTTTATAAGGAGTTAGGGACAAATGCTAGTGAACAAAGGATTTACAAGATTGCAAGGAATAAAGAAAAGGAGTCGAGAGATTTGGATCAAGTAAGATGCATAAAAAATGAAGTTGACAAGGTTTTAGTTACTGAGGGAGATATTAAGAACAGATGGGAAGAGTATTTCTATAAGCTATTTAATTATGGATGTGAAGATTCTCGTTGTGATTTGGAGGGCTTGACAGTTAGCAAATGTGAGCTTAATAGGTCATTTTATCGTAGAATTAGAGTCTGTTAGCGAAACTCTTAAGAAAATAGAGAATGGTAAAGCCGTTGGACCGGATGGTATACCGATTAAAGTTTGGAAATATTTAGGAGAAAAATGTGTATTGTGATTATGTAAATTATTTAATAAGATTTTACGGTCGAAAAAGATGTCTGATGATTAGAGATTAAGTACATTAGTTCCTATTTACAAAAATAAAGGGGATATTCAGAATTGTGCAAATTATAGAGAGATTAAACTTATGAGTCGCACGATGAAATTATGGGAAAAAGTGATTGAGCATAAATTGAGAATGGATACTAGTATTTCTGAGAGACAATTTGGGTTCATGCCAGGAAGATTCACTACAGAGATAATTTATTTACTAAGGGGGATGATGGAGAAGTATCGAAGTAGGAGAAGAGACTTACATATGACTTTCATTGGCTTAGAGAAGGCGTATGATCGGGTACCAAGGGGTGTACTTTGGAAAGCCTTGCAAAAGAAGAGGGTGAGTGTTGCCTACATTAAGGTAATACAAGATATGTACGATGGGGCATTGACTAGGGTTAGGACACCCGGAGGTGAGACAAATGAATTTCCTATAGAAATTGACCTACATCAAGGATCAACTTTAAGCCCGTATCTATTTAACTTAGTTATCGATGCTATAACCGAGAGTATTATAAAGGAGGTACCTAAGTGCATACTATTTGCGGATGATATAGTACTTTTAGCGGATTCAAGAGAAGAGATTAATACAAAATTAAAAATATAGAGAAATACGTTGGAGTCAAAGGATTTTCGTTTAAGTAGGAATAAAATAGAATATATGCATATCAATTTCACAAATAAACAACTTAGAGACGATTTGAAAGTTAGGCTGGGGGAGGATATAATTCCTCAAGTGACAAAGTTTAAATATTTAGGATCAATTGTAAGACAGGATGATGAGATTGATGACGACGTTAATCATAGAATTCAAGCTGGTTGGTGTAAGTGGAGAAAAGTCACTGGAGTTCTCTGTGATAGAAAAGTACCCAATAAAGTTAAAAGGAAAATTCTATCGTACTGCTATAAGACCGGCAGTGTTATATGGTAGTGAATGTTGGGCTATGAAAGGACAACATGAACGTAAAGTGGGGGTAGCCGAAATGAGGATGTTGAGATGGATGTGTGGTCATACAAGATTAGATAAGATTAGGAATGACCATATACGTGAACGAGTCGGAGTGGCTCCTATTAGTGAGAAAATGGTAGAGAATCGTTTGAGATAGTTTGGTCATGTTCAGAAAAGACCATTAGATGCGCCAGTAAGAAGAGTAGATCAAATAATCTGGAGTCCGATTAAAAGAGGGAGAGGAAGGTTAAGGCGGACACTTGACGAACTAATAGAGCAAGATCTATTGGTAAATAATATACCGAAAGATTTGGTTACTAATAGAGCGGAATGATGTCGTATGATCCATGTAGCCGACCCCATCTAGTGGAATAAGACTTTGTTGTTGTTGTTGTTGTTATACATATATAGTTGTATGTTTAATTTATTTGATCAAAATTAAAAACACATATTAAATATGTCTTTTCCCTTTTTTCTATCCCGATTTGAAGGGGAAGGCAAAATGAAATATTAGAGGAGAATGAAAAGAAAAGGAGACTTTTCGCTTCTTTCCTAACCAATTTAAACTCAACTAAATGAAATAAACTAATTTTTCTCTTTTCTCTTTCCACTTCTTATTGTCCTTTCACCCCAACCAAACGTACCCTTATAGTATTTGCCACATTCAATTCCTTTCCTCCTTTACTTTAACTACTTCCTTCTTTAGGTCTGAATCATATCAAATATGAAACAATATTACTAGTTTGTAAATGTACTTAATTTATACCGTTCTTGTTGCATTCAAAATTCCATTTGACAGGGGGCTGTAAGAATTATGGCCAAGGACCTTATTCGAATAAGGCATCAGGTAACAAAGCTCCATGCAATGAAGTCACAGCTTCATGGTGTTACTCTAAGAATCCAGGTAACGTTTTTTTCTTTTTAATCTCTGAAAATCTTATCCCTCGATTTCTCAAAACATTATACCACTGCGATTGAGTTATTGCACTCAAGTCTCAAGTGAGTCTGCACTCCATATGCTATAGCCATTCACCTTCTATAAATACTCCACAATCCACAAGCAGCTTGTCTCACAAAACGTTTGCCTTGTTAATGTTTTGCCTACTAAGAATTTCTTTTCCTTGATAGAAGGCAAGGAACGTGTAGCGTGCATGACTTAGTCACTTTAAGCCATCATGTATTGTGATTTTACACTATGTGTGCATGTCATGGGCTGCGTCTCTGTGACATACGCACACACTTGATACACGCTTCTGCACTACACATTCCTTTCAGTCTTCTTCAAACCAGTACTGGTCAATAAACACTCTAGGAGATCAGGATGCTAAGACATTTTCCTTTTATAATTCAACAATTGTATGCTATGACAGAAAAAGGAAAGTAAACAGCAGATCATACAACTCTAAAAATTCTAGGCACTATCTCACAGTGCTTTGACTAAACGCCGAGCAACGTTCTTTATAGACACTAAGGTCGACACAAGCAATGGGTGATGCTATGAGAGATGTTACCAAAGCCATGGGACAGATGAACAGGCAGATGAACTTGCCAGGATTGCAGAAGGTAATGCAAGAATTTGAGATGCAGAATGAGAAGATGGAAATGGTGAGTGAAGCTATGGAAGATGCCATAGACGATGCACTGGGAGGGGATGAGGAAGAGGAAGAGACTGAAGAGCTCGTGAGCCAAGTCCTCGATGAAATCGGTATCGACATCACTGCCGAGGTAATTCTGATGCATTTTTTAGTTATCCTTTCCATTCAAACTTTGTGCAGGTTTTCCTCAAACAATGAGTTGATACATTTGGCTAAATATCTATCTCCATACAGCTCGTCAAGGCACCTTCATCTGCAGTGGTTGCACCTGGAAGAGCAGGACAGGTTGCCCAAGATGAAACAAGCGTCACTGGTGATGGAGGAATAGATAGTGATCTACAGGCAAGACTAGATAATTTGAGGAAGATGTAGTCTTGTACTCTTGTGCGTACAGAACTATTCGTCTGAGCCAATGCTTTGTACCATTTATCCTGCACTTATTTCCTTCTGTAACAATTCAATAAAAAGAAAAGTGAACCTGTATTCTGGTCTGCATTATAGCAACTCTACTAGATCATTCCTGTATTCAAGTGACTTTTCTGACTGGAAGTTTCTGACTTGAGAGGACTCTAATAGCCACCAGTTACCTTTATAATTAACAACTATCGCAGCCGCGCCACATATATGTCATGCTGATTTCAGATTAACAGAGATGGAATTCAAGTAGCTCTCATGAAGCTTGCAGCTCAGTATATCTTAGGTGTGCTATGATGTCATATCCGCATTAGCCAGTAGATATTAGCCTCCAAATATCATGTGGGTCAGCTGGTGCTTTTTCAGATCATAAAATGACAAGCAATTGCAATTATCTACAATTCAATGATGAGTGGCCCTTGGGGACTCGAGTGGGTGCTCTGGATATTTTAATAATTAGTACTTTAATTGCAACTTCAAGGCACGGAAACACGATGGAAATACCATAAATTTGGCTTTGTTAAGTAGATGATGCAAGGCTGACTGGTATCTGAATATGGTTGCATGGATAAATCAATAGTTTTCCCAACTTCCTGCCTGTGCTACATGACCAGGTCCCCCCAAGAAAATGTTATTTTCTTGTTTGATGCATCAATGCAATGGACATGATAAGTTTAGAATAAAATATTCGAAATCAATATTCCGCACATTGTTTAGTTAGAAAAAGATTTAAGGAACAAGTTGATTGCTGGATATGAACTAGTTAAATGTTTTGAACTTTATTCCCTCAACTTTTTTTATTTTATTTTATTTCCCTTAGAAAAAGGAAAGTTTGGAACTTGAAATTATGCAGCAAATTAATATATATGTAATTAATTTAACAACTCAGCAGATAGCTGCGTCTAGCATGGGTCTGATATAATCCGGAGCAGACTTTTTTTTTATATTGAATAAAGTTTCCATCATCTGATAAATACTCGCTCTTATCTCATCCGCATACACATACATATTATGTATGTCGATCCTTTTCTTCAATCACAAAATATTTTTTAAAAATAATTAGAAATCTTGGGTCATTCATTTCATATCTTCTATGTTAGATGGGACACAGGGATAAAATAGATGAAAATATAGAGTTTTAAGATGTTAAGAACCAGTTCATTCACTTTAGTTATCAATCACAGAAAGGTTTTTATGTGTCAAGAATTAACTTTGAGGGGGAAAAAAGATAGTACACTTTTCAGGACGTAGGTGTCCGATCTTGCAAGTGTAGCCCACAGGATCTGCATCCACTATGCACGTCCTTGCATCGGTTCTTGGGGGCTAAAAGTTTGCTCATCATGGCCAGTATGCATTCCTGCTGCACACCTCATGCATGGAGTTGAAGATACTGAATGATGCACATCTGGTAAAAAAAGTGGATGCCCCTCCAATGAAATGAAGGAACATTCTTGTGGGCTCATGCAATGACTCCTGGAGATCTGCAGTGTGCATGCATGGTGAGGCCCAAGCACCATCTTTTTTCTGTACCCTCTGGAAACTTGTCCCCCAACCAATACCAAATTACCAAGTCAACAGCAGGAGGGCTGATAAGGTCATAATCATTGCCCAATTCTGCTCACAGTTTGCATCCACAACCGTGTAGAAAAGTTAATGCAATTCATTGTTTTTGGCAAAGTATTTGGCTGCAGATGATTGGACTATGCTTCCACTGTTAATTTTAAGTTTGTTTACATACTAACCAACGTATCAGCATGATTAAATTACTAGTCCACGAATACGTATATATACACTCCACGTTCTAGTCCATCTTTTTGTATATACAGAGATGTTGTCATGCCTTACGATATGCAGTTCAAACTTTTGTTAGTATCTTATCCTGCAACGTCTGCAAGTTGTACTCAAAGCAGGTGCCTGACGTATGAATTAAGGAGGTCCAATTGTCCCTCTCTTGGTTCCTCCATATTCTTCTCTCACCATCCGTTCGCCATGGTGCAGGTCGCAGTTGAGCTCTTTGAAGGCCCCCTTGTGCACATGATGCTGCAACCAACTGATGGCTGGCTGGTGCTTTCCCCACGCCCGGCTCCGCGACCGGACACGTTACAGACGGGGACTCGCAGCCTCATGATACACGTCTTCCGTGATAAGATGATAACTGCGTGCTTCCAGGAGAAATAAAAGCAAGTGGTCCAAAGATGCCTCGCACAAATTGGTGCCAACTTGCCCCCTTCGTTTCTGTAAATTATTAGCATTCAACAGTGTTGGCACCATAACATAACTTGAGAAACAAGCATCCGGATGTTGGTGAATAATTAACACAGAAAACTTCTAATGACTAGTAGAACTGCACATCGAAATATTAGTGGGTTTTTAAGTCCTTTGAATTGTTGGAAGTTTGTGCCAGTATTCTTTTTCTTTTCTTAAGCTAACCGGATGAGAAGATTTCTGAAACAAATAATTTCTTATAACTGCAGAAGGTACTTTATGGACCCCTTGCTGAGCTGATCAAAGCAAGAACAAACACTGCCAAGTAGCTTAGAGGAGTGCATACGTTACAGGATGACAGAATTGTCCATGGATATATTTTAAAGTCAATAAGTTCCATGGCATTCCTCTAAATAAGAATGCACCTTTACTTCGATCCTGTGCAGCAAGTTTCCGTCTACTCCAAAAAGGTGCATCAATTATTAACATAAACTACACATTAAGGCCCCACATGATGAAAGTAGGTGCCATTTTTTAACTGTCAGAGCTAAAAAAGTACTATACAACCAGTAGTGGTATGAATCATATGAAAAAGAGTATATTCCACCACTTGAATGAATTAGCTCAGCAATCATAAGCCCAAGGCAATAATTGAAAAGTCCATAAACCATACAAGAAAGCTTTTGTTCTACGACTATTCCTGGTGCGCAATAAGTCCATTTGCATTTTTCTCCTGTTTCTCGAGATGCTCTTATTCACAGAACATGCATGGTCAATTATTTATTGATGTCCATTACCATAATTTCCTGTATGACATGCACCTCTTTTTAACTCTTCCTTTCGGAAATCCTCGGATTTCTACTGGTCCTTTTTTTTAAATGTTTGTTTTCCTGTAAATAATTATACATACAAGATTTGAGGATAAAGTACTGCAAGGTTTCATGTCCTGACTGTGCACTTAGTTGCTGTCATCTCCAACTCATCTGATGGAGGCACATATTATAGCCATTGCAGTTTGCAGCCCTTCATCATGCAAACAGTGAATTTAGAATCTGAAATTTAAGTCAATGGTTTTGTGGGCCCGCTCATTCATGATACCATCTTTGCTGTTGCAGGCTAAACAAATCCCCTTGGCCTCCAAATTGTATGGTGATAATACTATTTAAGTTACATGATCTTCGCAAAGAATTGTATAATTCAGAAACTACCACAGTTAGCACCCGGAACCTTAATTTTTAAACAGCTAAAGGCTGATTCTTTTTTTTTAAAAAAATAATTGGTTATATGTGGGGTAACATATTCTTGGATAGCTTAGGTGATCGTATCATGCACATATCAAATGATCTCACACACACATTTTTTTATTAATAATCCAATTATCTAAAGGATCGTTAATGATAATAAAAAAGATTAAAGTTATTAACAATAATTATATTTATCATTTTAAAATTTTACGTACTTCTGAATACTATTAACCTTATAATCGATATTATTATTATTATTTAATGTGTGTATCAAGTACGTACTTTTGTATGAATAGCGTGTCAAATGATTTCACAAATACTTATATATATATATATTGATTTCACAAATACTTATATATATATATATACAAAATAATAATACATGCATCATTAACAATAGTTAATTGTCTCACATTTCTGTCACTATTCTAGATGTTCTTTTAAGTAACTAAAATTTTTTTTTACCTAGACACAATTTTTTTTCCCTTTTTCATATGCAGAAAAGGAAAATCATCATATTTCGAAGGAAAAAAAACCTAAAAATTCAAGTGCCTTATTGTTTGCAATGTTCTTCTGATTTCATTAAACCAATAATATGGAACGAACTAATACTAAAATTCATGTCCTGATCCACTCAAGTTAACTTTTAAAAAGATGACATATTTATGTATAAATATAAAAAAATATTTGCAAATCTATCAATATATCGAATAAAGATGACTTCTTTTCATGCTCAAAGCTAATATCAAATAATGGAGATGATGATTAAAGGCTTACCATGGGAAGATTCGTGTGTTGAATTTTCTCTCTCCTCCACCCTTTAAAGGCTTAAAAACCAAGAGGAGAGAAACAGTTGACAAGGACTTGTGCGAGCTCTCTTTTTCTACCGCCCCTCCCACTATACAGCAGGGCGACGAATCCTGAGCGCATGCAAAGGCTAAGAAACAAAACAAATTTAAATGAACTAAGTATTTTTTTATGACGGAAAGAAATAGTTGAATACCTTAATTTATTGCTAATAGTGTATTTTTTTCTTTGGCATTCGAGAGATGATGACAACCTCAATGCAACGTCGGATTTGGTGTAGAGTTTGGAATATCGTCTAGTCTTTTTTTTTTAATAATTTTTTGTTGTTACAACTGACATTAGAGCATATTGTAAGAACAAAAGTAATGATACCATTTATAGCACGTGCGCAATACATGTACGTACGACTGCATGTATATATATGACATAATAATCTCCTTCGTAATTTATCCAGTTATAGCAGCACTACTTTTGTAATTTAATTCTTATAACAAGTTAAGATTTTTTTTCAGTCAAAATTTTTCGGAATAAAATAAAATTCAAAATCAGTAATAATTCAGGAACAAAAATATAAAAAGCCCATGTGTCAGTTGCCGTCAAGAAACGGCGAGAGGCCGGTTTTATTTGGTGGAGGGAGCAACGCGGCATCCAAACGCCGTCGCGGTCGTCTTCTTTCTTCTCGTTCGCGTCCTCTTCAGTTCCTCCTCGGCCCATCCGTTCCACGTCTGTTATCTTCTATAAACGTTAACCCTAGAAACGAGAGAGAGTGTGTGTGTGCGTGTGTGAGAGAGAGGAAAGAGATAGCAATAAAACTTGGAGGCGGTCGACGCTTTGCGAGGGCTCATTCGCCTTCGATTCGAACCCTCTACGTGGCCCTCGAGGCCCAAAAGGTAATCGTCCAAGATACCCTTCGATTCCTGGTGGGGGGGATTGGGGATTTCGATTCCTTGCCCCCAGTCCTTCCTCCTGGCTGTCTTTCCTTGTGTTGCCATTTCGATCCCTTCATAGCTTCATGGGAAGATGGGCGTCGGTCTGATCTCTCTGGTGCGCCTATTCCCTCCCGTTTTCGGCGGTTTTCGGGGGGTTCTTATAGCGCAGGATCGGTAAAGGTCTCTCCTTTGATCCGTTTGTATTCGAAAAAAAAATGTTCTTTTGGAGTTTGGACATTGGAAGTGTTAGGATTTAGGTTTGGTTCTTAAAAGATTTGGTTGTTTTAGTTGATGGGATTCATTAAAGATTTAAACGTCTTCTTCTTTTCTTCGGGTTTTTCTTTCTTTCTTATTGAGTAGGGATTGAGCAGAAACTAGGTTTTGTTTCATAGAGGGGATAGATTGTGTTGGTGGCGGAGGATGTCTGACGGAGTAGAGTCGTGTGAGTCTCTTTGATGGGATGCTTCTGTTGGGTGCTGTGAATTGCGAACTGCATCAGATAGACAGAATCAGGCCAGGCGAGGAGGTGATTAAACGACGGAGAGGACCAGCGAGCGTGACCGTGCCATGGGGGAGGCCCTCCTCACAGTTCTGACCATTGAGAACCATCACCCTTCCACCCTCCTCTCCATGGACCCAGCCGGCGCCCCGCCAACAATTGGTGCCTCTTCTCATGAGGACTGTGATCGTGAGCTCTTAATACAGCAGCGGCAGCCGATCCTGCTGTCTGGTGCTCCTGACATCAATCTCCCACTCTCTGCTGATCGCTCCCCTCCGCAGCAGTCCTGGAATCAAGATTCTTTAGACATGTTGGACGTCAGCCTTGGGCCGCAGCTCTATGACGATACCGTCCTCAACCTCCCCAAGTCTAGTATTATTAACGGCAGTGCTGCTGGTTCCCGGAAGTGTGCCAAGAGAGGGGATAGCATCTGGGGTGCATGGTTCTTTTTCAATTTCTATTTCAAGCCAGTGCTTTCGGAGAAATCTAAGGGCAAGATCATCCGAGATGCAAATGGTGTCTCGGGCTTTGATAAATCCGACCTGCGGCTGGATGTGTTCCTTGTGCAGCATGACATGGAGAATATATACATGTGGGTTTTCAAGGAGAGACCGGAGAATGCACTTGGAAAGATGCAGCTGAGGAGCTTCATGAACGGACACTCACGTCTTGGGGAGCCTCAGTTCCCTTTCAGTGTTGATAAAGGTTTTGTGCGATCCCACAGGATGCAGCGCAAACAGTACAGAGGTCTGTCAAATCCACAGTGTGTTCATGGGATTGAGGTGGTAAGGTCACCAAATCTCTCGATGGTTACAGAGGCAGATCTCAAGAGATGGGTAGAGCTAACTGGTAGAGATCTGAATTTCATGGTTCCACCTGAGGCTAGTGATTTTGGGTCATGGAGAAATCTTCCGAGCACTGAATTTGAACTCGAGAGAGCTCCTCCTTTGAAGACTCCTGTTCCTTCGAATTCAAGGAAAGCACTCAATGGTTCAGGCCTAAATTTATCAACACAGCAACATAATCATTCTGGTGGTGATTATATGGATCTTTCCCCCAAGGGCAGCAAACGCAAGAAGGATTTCTTCTCCCATGGTATGAATGAGGATTGTTGTCTTTCTAGTAATTCTTATCTAGATAGACCTCAAGATATGGAAGTCCACTCAACTGAACCGTCATGGATGAGTGAGTTTACTGGTGTAGTGAGGCATGCTTGTGGACCAGTGACAGCTGCAAAGTCTATATACGAGGATGAAGAAGGCTACCTCATTATGGTTAGTCTGCCTTTCTCTGATCAGCAGAGGGTTAAAGTTTCTTGGAAAAATAGTCTAACTCATGGGATAGTTAAGATATCATGTGTTAGTACAGCTTGCATGCCTTATCTAAAGAGGCATGATAGAACATTCAAGCTAACAGACCCTTGTCCTGAGCATTGTCCTCCTGGCGAATTTGTGCGTGAAATACCATTAGCTACACGGATTCCCGAAGATGCTAAGCTGGATGCTTACTATGATGAGACTGGAACAGTGCTAGAGATAATGGTTCCTAAACATCGCGTGGGACCTGAAGAACATGAGGTCCATGTGTGCATGCGCCCTCCTCATCTTGGAACCAATGAACTTCTTTTAACTTGAAGCAGTTGTATTGTGTCTTTTTGGCATCGTTGGTCCTCCATTGATTACTAACTCTGTATCATAAAAAGGGTGATATGGAATCAAAGTGAATCTTTTACCATGTGCACATGCCTTTGTCAACTTTTTGTTGTTGACTCAACTTGGTGAGCTGATATGCCTGATTGGAATGTAATCAGAGGCATGTTAGTAGTTTGTACACATGGATTTTGAAATGAACCTATGTTACTTTTATGTAGGATGATTGATTATTCTTGCTATTGCATCTTGTTCCATTGGATGAGTCAGTTCCAAGTATTTGCCAGGAACCATCGTGTGCCTTGTGATAGCAGCTCTCGTGGAAATAATTATTCAAATAAATGTGTCATTTATTATCCATCGGTACAAATATTTTATTTGACGACTTTCCGCATTATTTTAGTACTATTTTTTTCGTTTTTGAGAAAGTTCTTGTAGTACTGATGGTAGATTATATTCGGCCTCCTTGCATGTAAGTATATAACATCAATTTTCCAGTTCCATGTTAGTGTCCTCACAGGTTCAGCAATCAGAGCATGAAATATTTCTTCCAGTTCCAGCCCACAGTAGTCAACTTATCCACTACCTTGAGTATTTAAAATACATTATTGACTCTTTTGCTTGCGTTAGTCTTATATCATACCATTCTTTACAGAATCCAGCCTGGAAGTTAATTTGACCAAAGTCCTAGTGTGCTTGCTTTTCATTATTAAAGTTCCCAAATAAAGATCAGAATCAACCATACATCTTCTTATGAGGATGAAATTTCTAGTGAAATGTTTTTGCGTACAAAAAAAATTGAACTCAAAATTTTTTAAACGGGAAAAAATGTTATTTTTTTCTCAGGATGTTTTGGTGTCTTCTTTCTTGCGTGTTACCTGTTAATTCCTTGTAGGTAAGGTTAACTTGAGATGATCTTGCCATTCTTCTCTTCTCTTGCTAGCTACTTGGGCGTTTGGTTATAGAATATGTTTTAGAGAATAAGAAAATTTATTCATAAGAATATAATATTCTTCTAATATTTCTATTCCTTCATTTGTTTGATTTAAAAGGAATAAATTTTGAATATGTAATATTTTATTATTAAAATATTTTAATATAAATACTGAACATTTATTATTACAATAATAATATAAATAATAATATAGTAATATGTGTAATAAATTATAAAAAATAAAAGAAATTATTAAAAGGTTTGAAACGTGAAGAATAGCATTATTCTTTCATTTTGGCGGAATATAATTTTTGATGGAATATTGCATTTCGTGAAATAATGTAATGATTTTATAGTTTTCAAGGTGGTATCGGCAAAATCGAAGTTTGATCGGCTTATTCTTATTCTTCATGCTGTTTGAATAATGTAGTGATTTTACAGTTTTCAAGGTGGTATCGGCAAAATCGAAGTTTGATCGGCTTATTCTTATTCTTCGTGCTGTTTGACTATATTTTCGAAATAACTAAATATTCTGATATTTATTCGTCAACCACAAACGCCCCTTGATATTTTCTATTCTGTTTAATGCATCAGCATCATACCAATCTTTGGAGTCGTCCTATGTAGGCTTTGCTGCTGTGCTGCTGTCAGTTCCTTTAAAGCTTAAAACTCCAAATCCAGTTCGATTTCTTTGTGCGAGTAGTACTCAAGTTACTTTATTTTGTGTTAAAAAATATGTAGCTTTTTTAACACTTGAATCAATACTTTTATCATTAAACAATAAAAGTAGGCTGAGGCAACTCTGAAAGTGTTGAGACAAAGTCAATGTATACTCCCACTGTCGATGAATATGCATGGTCTACAAATCACATTTTGAGAGCTAGGGAGTTCCCACATAGGTCATAGTTTGGGCGCCGGGTTTACCGATTTTTAAGTGCATTTGTTTGACATTTACAAGTTCAATCACACACGCTAATCCTTCTCCATGGACATCGTCTCCTCGCTGTTCTGGTCATAGTATGGTTGCATGGTCACATTTATACCGGCAACAAAAATTTTTGCTTGCCGGCAGATTAATCACGGAAGCATTGAAGCTCAAGAACATGCAGAAAGTTTATGAAGAATTATTGTTCATATATGATAATTGTACAATACTGTATGCAGAAGATCAGGTGAACATCCATTGAGACACTACATTATGGCACTATTTATAGGTATTACCAAGTCCCCACCCACACACAACCTGAGCTCTTCTGTGTTGCTTATCCCACAAACTAGATAACATGAAGGGCTCTCCTCTCAGGGACTTAATCGACTTCCTCAATCTTCGGTCCTGCACCGCCGGAGCCGGGACCGGTCCCGTTCATGTTGGCTCCGGGCATTCCGCCTGCCATGCCTGCGCCACCGCCCTGCTGGTACATGTTGGCTATGATGGGGTTGCAGAGGTTCTCCAGCTCTTTGAGCTTGTCCTCGAACTCGTCCACCTCTGCAAGCTGGTTTCCGTCCAGCCATTTGATGGCGTCTTCGACGGCGTCCTCGATCTTCTTCTTGTCCGCCGGCGCAAGCTTTGCGCCGACCTTGTCGTCCTTGATGGTGTTCCTCATGCTGAAGGCGTAGTTCTCCAGGGCGTTCTTTGCGTCCACCTTCTTCTTGCGCTCCTCGTCCTCGGCCTTGTACTTCTCGGCCTCCCGGACCATCTTCTCAATCTCCTCCTTGCTCAGCCTGCCCTTGTCGTTGGTGATGGTGATCTTGTTTTTGTGCCCCGTGGTCTTGTCCTCGGCCGAGACATTCAGTATTCCATTGGCGTCGATGTCGAAGCAGACGTTGATCTGAGGCACGCCCCTAGGAGCCGGAGGAATGCCGGACAGCTCGAATTTGCCTAACAAGTTGTTGTCCTTTGTCATGGCCCTCTCTCCCTCGTACACCTGAATCAGGACGCCCGGCTGGTTGTCGGAGTAGGTAGAGAATATTTGCTCCTTCTTCGTGGGAATGGTGGTGTTCCTCGGAATGAGGGCTGTCATCACGCCGCCGGCCGTCTCGATCCCGAGGGAGAGCGGAGTCACGTCCAACAGCAGCAGGTCCTGCACCTTCTGGTTGCCCTCACCGCTCAGGATCGCAGCTTGGACTGCGGCGCCGTAGGCGACGGCCTCGTCGGGGTTGATGCTCTTGCACAGCTCCTTCCCGTTAAAGAAGTCCTGCAGCAGCTGCTGGACTTTTGGAATTCTGGTGGAGCCTCCGACGAGAACGATGTCGTGGACGCCGCTCTTGTCCATCTTGGCGTCCCTCAGGCACTTCTCCACGGGCTCCATGCACCTCCTGAACAGGTCCATGTTGAGCTCCTCGAACCTCGCTCGAGTGATGGTGGCATAAAAGTCGATTCCCTCGTACAGAGAATCGATCTCGATGGTGGTCTGGCTGGTGGAGGAGAGCGTCCTCTTCGCGCGCTCGCAGGCGGTCCTCAGCCTCCTCAAGGCCCTTGGGTTTCCGCTGATGTCCTTCTTATTCTTTCTCTTGAATTCCTGCACAAAATGGTTCACCATCCTGTTGTCGAAGTCCTCGCCGCCGAGGTGAGTGTCGCCAGCGGTTGCCTTCACCTCGAAGATGCCCTCCTCGATCGTGAGCAAGGACACGTCGAAAGTGCCGCCGCCAAGGTCGAAGATGAGCACGTTCTTTTCGCCGGTCCTGCTGGCCTTCTTGTCCAGACCGTAGGCAATGGCGGCGGCCGTGGGCTCATTGATGATTCGAAGGACGTTGAGTCCGGAGATGGCTCCGGCGTCCTTAGTGGCTTGTCGCTGGGAATCGTTGAAATATGCCGGGACGGTGATCACTGCATTTTTCACGGCGGCTCCGAGATAGGCTTCAGCGATCTCCTTCATCTT
This sequence comes from Pontederia crassipes, assembly GCA_030549335.1. Classification (NCBI taxonomy): domain Eukaryota; kingdom Viridiplantae; phylum Streptophyta; class Magnoliopsida; order Commelinales; family Pontederiaceae; genus Pontederia; species Pontederia crassipes. The sequence goes on along the minus strand of CM060188.1, from coordinate 11,061,741 downwards.
GACGAGGACCATGGAGGAGATCTCCTCGGGCGAGAAGCGCTTCTCCTCTCCTTTGTACTGCACCACGATCATGGGCTTGTCGCCGGGTCCTGCCACGACCTTGAAAGGCCACAGCTTCATGTCGCTCTGCACCGAAGGGTCACTGAACCGCCGGCCGATCAGACGCTTGGCGTCTGCAAAATCACAAAATAGAATACAAACGCATTCGTCAGTAGAGCAGTCAGGATCTTACGAGTGATTCGAGAAGAAGATTGAAATCAAATTACTCACCGAAAACCGTGTTGGTGGGATTCATGGCGACCTGATTTTTTGCCGCGTCGCCGATGAGGCGCTCGGTGTCCGTGAATGCAACGTAGGAAGGAGTGGTGCGGTTGCCCTGGTCATTGGCGATGATCTCCACCCGGTCGTGCTGCCACACCCCGACGCACGAGTAGGTGGTACCCAGGTCGATCCCGATTGCTAGACCTTCGCCCTTCGCCATTGCCTTCTCAATTCTACGGTGACTGCGAGTGTATGCACTAGAGAGAGAGAGAGAATACTAATCGGAATAGAGAGAGAGTACTAATCGGAAGCTTTGTTCTTAGCCTGTTTCTGGAGCACAAATCTCTTGTTGGCGCAGGGGAAAGGCGAGGGGGATGCCTTTATACGTAAGAGAGGTGTGGTGTCGTGAAGGTCGTGAACGTTCGACGGCTCACTAGACGATTTCTTTTCGCAGCCGAGTTGGAGCGGAGGGGTGATTCGCGCGCGGACTCGTCGTTTCCAGAGCTTTCAAAATCTTGGTTGGATTTTCCCCGATATCTATTGTTGGATCGGACGCAATCTAGGAGCTTCTACTTTCTACTTCTCTTCCACACGTATAGCATTTCTAAGATACTTCCATAAAATTCGTGGTCGGTGGACCCAATGGACGGCAGAGAAGCCCGTCAATTACGAAAAGCTTCAAACGTGGCGTCCACTTCTGACATGGCATCCAATTGAATGCCATGCAGGCAACCATGTCGTGTGACTGCGTTCTCCTATCCACTTCTGAGCTCTGACTTGGCATCCAGTTAAGTACCGAAAACAAATTTTTCCCCGGATCAGAAATATCTGTCTCAAACTGACATGGCATGATCAGTTGATCACTGATTTCCAGGTTCCATTGTAAGGTGCAGTTTCGTCTAATTATGACGTCGGATTAACATCAAAAGCAATCATTTACAAAGATGTAAAACAGGAAATAAATTATTTCAGAGAAAGTTTCATGATTTATACATTGACGACACACGTTCCGCAGGACTGACTATTTCAAACAGATATCTACAAAACAGGTATCCACATACAAGAACAAGCACCGGTTCCAACAGTGATCATAAGCTTCCACTAACTACTGTCACTCAGAAATTAACAGTATTAAGCTCAGGCCATTCGTCACCGGCGTCGCTTGCCGGACGATCTTCGTGCCTGCGCCGGCCGTCCGAGCTGCCGACGTACATACCGGCGATGGTGGGGTTCCAGAGACGCTCGAGCTCCTTCTTCTGGTGCTCGATGTCCTCGACGTCAGCAAGGTGGAAGTCCTCGATCAGCTGGACCGTCTGCTGGATCGCCTCCTCGATCCTCGCCATCTTTCCTCTGGCCACCTTCGATCTAATGTTTGTGTTCTGGATGGTGCTCCTGATGTTGTAGGTGTAACTCTCCAGCGCGTTCTTGGCCTTGGCCTTTCTTTTCTGCTTCTCGTCCTCCGCCTTGTACCTCTGCGCATCCTCGACCATCCTCTCGATCTCCACCTCGTTCAGTCTGCTGTGATCGTTGGTGATGGTGATGTCTGTCTTGTTCCCCGTGGCCTTGTCCTCTGCTGTCACGTTCAGTATGCCGTTGACGTCTATTTCGAAACTGATGTGGATCACTGGCACTTTCCTCGGGGCCGGAGGGATGTTGTTGAGCTCAAACTTCCCCAGGAAGTTGTTGTCCCTGATCATGCTCCTCTCACCCTCGTAAACCTCGATGATAATGGTGCTCTGGTTGTCGTAATAGGTCGTGAAAACCTTCTCCCTCTTCGTCGGGACCGTAGTATTCCTCGGAATCAAGACCTCCATCACGCCACCCATGGTGGCGATTCCCAGCGACAGAGGGGTGACGTCCAAGAGCCGCAGACCCCGAACCTTGCTGTCCTCTTCGTTGCTGATCTTGGCGGCGAGGATGGCGGCGCCGTACGCGATGGCCTCGTCCGGGTTGATATTTTTGCAGAGCTTCTTCCCGTTGAAGAACTCCCGCAACAGCTGCTGCACCTTAGGGATTCTGGTCGAGCCTCCGACGAGCACGACGTCGTCGACGATGCTCTTGATCATGACCGCGTCCTGCAGGCACTTCGCCAAGGTCTCCATGCACTTCATGAACAAATCCTTGTTCAGCTCCTCGAATTTGGCGCGGGTGATGGTGGTGTAGAAGTCGATGCCCGCGTGGAGGCACTCCACTTCGATGGTGGTCTCGAAAGCGGAGGACAGGATCCTCTTCGCCTTCTCGCACGCCGTCCTCAGCCGCCGGATTGCTCTCGGGTCGTTGCTGATGTCCATCCTGTACTTCCTCCTGAACTCCTGGACGAAGTGCTCCACCATTCTGTTGTCGAAGTCCTCGCCGCCGAGGTGGGTGTCACCCCCCACGGCGACCACTTCGAAGATGCCTTCTTTGATGCTAACAAGGGACACGTCGAAGGTTCCGCCGCCGAGGTCGAAAATGAGCACGAACTTCCCCATACGGTCGTCGGACTTCCTGTCGATACCGTAGGCGATGGCGGCGGCCGTGGGCTCGTTCACTATTCTCATGACGTTTAGTCCTGCGATGATCCCGGCGTCCTTGGTGGCCTGACGCTGGGAGTCGTTGAAATGGGCGGGCACGGTGATCACGGCGTTCTCCACATTGGTTCCCAAGTAGGCTTCGGCGATCTCTTTCATCTTTGCAAGGATCATGGAGGATATCTCCTCTGGAGCGAACTCCCTCTGTTCGCCTTTGTACTTCACAACAATGGCGGGCTTGCCGCCGGAACTCTCTACGACCTTGAAAGGCCACATCTTCATGTCGCTCTGGACGGCAGGATCGCTGAACCGCCTACCAATCAATCGCTTGGCGTCTGCAATATCGAACAAATTCATAAGAATTACCCAAAAAAAGGTCGAAAATAATTGAAAAAAAGCAACTTTAGATTGTTTAGAAGGCCTGCTTTGCGATCACGACAGAGCTTGGATTTTCCAGTGTTACAACCATGATATAACAGTTCCAGCTTGCGTTATTTTTCAACCCAAACAGACAATTATACATATAATTGGGCTCGTTCTATCGGAATAAGATAGAACAAGAAAGACCTGATCTGCAATCATCACAGAGCAGCAGCATCAAAGAAAGCAACGATGACAGATCAAGCTTCAACTATTTTTTGTCCAATAAGAACTGGAATTTTGCATGATGGACCTCGTAAAATCCAAAAAAGGAACAGATCCAGAATCCTTGTATTGTTCTAACAAAGTCCAAGTACTTATTGACTCGCTCATGAGGCAAAGCAGAGAACAAGTTCCAAACGCGAAAACACAGAAAAAACTACTCCAAAGGGGTTGACTTTCTTAAAATCCAAAGTTTTCATGTTTTTCCACTCGAACTCTTGATTGTCACAATCCAAGCACAGAATCGCCTTCAATAATTAATCCAAAACAGTTGGTCAAACGAAAAGGAGCAATCGATCATCATCATAGAACAATCAACCACAAATCCTTAAACAGATAAAGTGATTCAATCGTCACGAAGAAACTAACAGACGAGTCGAGCGTACCGAAGACAGTGTTCGTGGGATTCATGGCGACTTGGTTGCTGGCGGCGTCGCCGATGAGGCGCTCGGTGGCCGAGAAGGCGACGTAGGAGGGCGTGGTACGGTTACCTTGGTCGTTGAGGATGATCTCGACATGGTCGTACTGCCAAACTGCTGCACAGGAGTAGGTGGTGCCGAGGTCAACACCTATCGCCTGAGCTCCGGAGTACCTCGCCATTGATGGATTCGCAGACCACCGAGGTGGAAGAGACGAGGACTTCTGTTATGCACTTACACGTCCATTCTATTTAGTTCTTCGCACATCCCACTCTTCCGTATAGAAAAATTATGTCTTCTTGTTTCTAACAACTCATCGAGCGTTAATATTTTGTTCTTAGAGCACATGTACGGTGGATAATTAATCTCCGCAGATTAGGATAAGCATTGTAGTCAACTGGTCAATATTATTTTATATCCACTTGTACAGATGTTGAGTTGGTCCATTTGTTTGTTGTAACTTGTAAGAACGGACTACTTTTATGCGCCAAAGATTAAGTTGTATTGGATTGGACATTTTGAGGCGTAATATTTAGACAAATTTAATTAGAGGAAAATGTATACTTAGAACGAATGCAGCGTACTCATTTTACTTATTATATTAATAAAATAAATATATATTAATTTAAAGTATATATTAAATCGTAAATATAATTAAAATTAAGATTATCGAATCATTCAAGGATCATGATCAACTTATTTAATAAATATGATTAATTCAATTATTGTAATCTATTTAGTCTTAAATGATCATTTTTATTATTAAATTATCTCAATAAATATATATTACTTCATTTAAGAAGTATATAATTAATCTAATCATAAATTATAATCATAAAATTATTTAAATAATGAAAAATAAGCGTTTTACATCAAAAGCATGATGCTCTACATACTCATTAATCTCATTTAATTATATTGTGATCATGTTAGATTAAAAAAATTGGCATTATTTGAATTAATTGGAAATGCATGAGTAGCCAATTTTCTTAAAAAGTAAATGGATTGTAGGATTATATCATCATTAGGTTTTCTTGAGCAAGATAAAGCTCAACTTCGACTACTTTTTTAGGCTGTTGAAAGGTACATGGGCTATATTATGAAAGTGATTTTTTTTCCATAAAATGAATTCATAGTATTTTACGTCTTGATAATAAGGAAAAAGATGAATCAACAAGAAAATAAAACCCTGGTCATTAAAATAGATTAGGACTTGAAAGAAAAATGAAGTGCATCCTTAATACACTTTTCTCTCCATTTTAAATCATCTGTCAACCACATTGAAATGAACCAATTTTATAGAATTCACTTTACTAAAAAGTTTCTTTTCATGAAAATAAATGAATCTATAAATGTACTCTTAGTGGGTGTTTGGCTCTAGGGGCTTTAAGGTGAAGAATTCAATAAGAAAAAAAGTTCTTAAGCCCCTTATAAATACATATGTTCTCATATTTTGATAGTTTTAATAAGTTAAAAAGAAAATGCCCGGTATAAAATATTAGAACAAGAGTTTGTTCTTAGCTTTGTTTCTATCTCAAATGAGTGGTTAGTTCTCTTAGCAACGGATATTTGTGGTCCTTGGAAAAAAATTCTAATCCATCAAAAAGTAAGAAAAAAAGAAATCCATAAAAAAATTCAGTGGTTTTACCACCAAGGTTTTGTATTTAAATTAACACCAGAATATATAAATAAATAGATATTAAAAAGGAAATTTATCTTTTCCAACAGTGGACGCGTGGATGAGTATACCTGCATTATTCAAAGTAAACTTCTTGACGAAGAAAGGTAAGTCAACTAAAACAACAATTCAATAACTCTGAAAATGAAATGATGGATAGCATATGGGATCCCAAACAAATTAGCAAAAATAAAAGAGTCAATCTCGCATGAGTCATGAATCTTATTTTCCATGTTTCTTTTTTTATGAAAGAAGCCCCATGTTATTCATCTATTAATTGGTCCTCACTAAATTGCTAAAAAATTGTTTTACTTTTTTTATATTACGTTGAATGCAAAACAGTGTTTCTTGCTACATCATCTTTTGCCATGATAGTGATGTTCTGGATATTTTATTAGTGAACTGACTTGAAGATTTAATTTATCAAAAGAATAGTAGCTTAAAATGTTTAAAAAAATCAAATCTATGATGCTGTGAAAATTACTTAACAAAAGAAATAAGGAATAGCAGGTTATGTTTGAAGAATACTATTTTACCTTTTCACGCTAATAGTTTTGGATATTAAGAATGGATGGATAAAAAAGGAAATAAAAAATATATGTATCATTCTCAATAAGAATAATTACTTGGGTCCAATAAATATGGAGCCCAATGGGTAAAGTTGTGGTATCATCACTAATCCAATATGTTGCTTTACATGTGAACTTTTAGTTTTCCTTGAGGGCTAGTTTGAAAAAGGAACCGTTTTTCCAGTACATAATTGAATTTACAGATTAGTTCGGATTGTATTTGATTAGAGTAAAATTTGATGATGAGAAATAAGATAGTTGATGTTATAGAAAAAAGTAGATGTGATGGATGAATTTTTTATGAATTCTGAATAAAAAATTATTATTACAATTATAAAGTATAATTTTATTATTAATTAAAATAAATTTTTATGGGAAAACTTTTGTTAAAAATATATTATTGAAATATAAAAATTTATTTTTAAATTAATTATATTTAATGAAATATTAAATTTTTAATAAAATAATAAGTAATAAATAATATTATAGTAAATCCTTATTAAAATTATTTTATATTTATCAAATTATTTATTTTATAAAAAAATATGGTGTGAGAGAAAAGAAAAAGAATAAAAGAAAATGGATTTAAAAAAGCAAAGCGTCGCAAAAAAAAAAAAAAAAACTCAACAACCCCCGATTCCACCTCTTCTCTTGGCGAAAGTCTCATTTTCTGAAAGCCAAAAAAGCACTGATGTTGAGTGCCATGCATTAGACTTCTCCACCAGTGAACTATTGTGGTTGAAGGCATTGCTTGCTCCATGTAGAAATTATTTTGTAACAATCACTTTGCATTTCCTACCCCACCATGAGCGCAGCCTCGAAATTGACTTGTCATTTTATATGTCATCACATTTACCTTTTATCTCTCAACTTGAAGATATTTTTCCACTAAAGCTCTTGGTAAAGAACATTTCAATTGCTTCATCACAAGTCGGCCATTCATAAATCGATTCTTCCAGAGGCACTACAATATTTTTAATGATTTTCGACGATCAAATTTATCGAAAGATTTATTTCGTGGCAAATTTTTCAACCGAAAGACAATCATCATAAAAATGTTCATCGGTAATAATTTTTCGATGGACACATAAAACCTTAGTATTTTGAAATTTTCCACGGAAGCACACCCTTCGAAAATTTCGATGGGAAGCACCCGTTGAAAGTCCCGAAGGGGGGGAGCCTTCCGAACTTCCGACAGGAATTTTCCAAGAGACTTTCTTCGAAAGTTTCGACAGGCAACTCCCATCAGAAGTTCGACCGGTGTTGTTCGTCAAAACTTTCGATAGACGGACATGAAGTCAGCCCATCGAAAATTTCGAAGGGCAACAACCGTTGCTACTTTCGATGGATGAAATTTTGTCACAAATTTGTCATATGAACTTATCTCTCAAAAGGTTCTTTTAAAATATAAAAAAGATTAGGCCGCCTTCGGCCCAATCCGACCTAGGTGACACTAGTGGCTAATGGATCTGAATGTCGGGTGGCCTAATTTTTTATTATAAATATAACACTAACGGTTTTATCAATTAATCTGCTTATTTTATTGATGTGATGATTGATAATAATTAAATGCTAGCAAGTCTAGTCATTCAAAGTGTAATGAGTAGCGTGTCGAATTCACAAGGAATTAACTTAACTAAACTAATTTCAAGAACTAATAAGAGACAACAAGATTTTTGATAAAATATGTGCAAAAAATAAAATTACAGAAAAGTAAAGACTAAAATTAAATTAATCTAATTTAATCTACTGATGCATAGGTCTTTCGATGATAAACAAAATTGTATACAAACTGAATTCAACAAATATTACAAGTTAGTTTCTAACGATGAATTTGAGTCTACTCAAATTACTAATTTTCGTCTATGATCAATCAACTTATCTTAATTTAAATTAGAGTAAGTACTCCATCAAGGATTATAATCTAATCAAAATTCAGATTAAAATACATTAAAACGTGGTCTCTAAGTTATTATCACTCATACCATGGTAATAATTAATAAACTATATAACTAATATTCTTTCAAGGATCATACGATTTGTGACATGCAATACTTGGACTTAAAAGTCAAGAATTAATTTCGTAAACATCATGCAATCAACAGTAACTACTCTTACAAGAATAATAACTAACTATATAAGGTAATTAATCTCTGAAAAAACATTAATGATAGCATGCATATTCGAAAGAAAATTGAACTATAATCGATTATGAAATAAAGTTTAACAATTTGTCTTTATCAAGTAAAACTATTACAATTATCTTAAATAGAAAATAAAATTAAATGATCCAAATTACTAAAGATAGTAGGAAGTATTAAGTAAACATGATATTATTTTAACATTAAATAGAACAGAGAATACTCTCAGAAATACTAATGAACTACTGACCGGTCCAAAGTTAATCGTGCAGAAATCTTCTTGGTGAACCTTCTAAATTCTCTCACATTCTTGACTTCAAAACTCTGGTTGCAAGTCCTAGCATCCTCTCTCTAGGTGGTAGAAAGGTTTTATTTATAGGGGTTCAGATTTTCATGTGATTGGAGAAGAAATAAAAATCTCTTCTATGTAAAATAAAGTAAATTCATAGTAGATTTAATTCTGAAATTTTGGCCTTGTCAAACTCTCAATTTCGATCCATAATATGTTTCCAAATCATCTTTGAATCATATAGTATCAGTAGGAGTCCTTGTGTAATTAAAATTCTTCCAAAAATTCGTTCAATCTCGAATCTGCAGCCTATCACAGATGGTAATAGATGTGTAACGATCTAAACAATGTATGAATCGCATTAAAAATATATTTTCACGGCCCATGGGAGACTTTTCACGGTCCTTATGGTGTCTGATTCGCATAGAATTTGTCGATTTCATGGCCTGTGATAGACTATTCATGGTCATGTTTCGAACAACTTTCTAGGAAAATTGCATTTTTATGAATAGTAGAATAATTCTTGATTCATTATTGGACTGATGTAGTTGGAGTCTTCGACGTCGGTGATGTGTGCCTCTTCTTTTCTTTGATTTGCCACTATTTTGTTGTAGTCTAAGATGTCCTTACTGAAGTTGGTGATGTGCTTTTTTCTCCTTTATAACTTTTGTATTTGTGAAGATTGGGCAGCTGACATCGATGGTGGCGGTGTTGGTGGTGGAGATGAAGTTTGAGTAGTGAGGACTTTTGAAGGCGAGCTCCTTCTTCGAACTTGTCCATCTTCGAAGATGTATTCACTCGTCTCCTTGATATCCCAATACATAGTTGTTGTCCTAGCTGAAGTCTTTGTTCTTGGATGTCCTCTTCATTGATATGAATCTTGATGGTGGCATGGGTATATGATGATCGTTCTCTCGTTGATTTGCTTTGGTGTATTAGAATTTAGAGGAAGTCAATTGTACAACTTGACTCTTTAATACATGTAGCTTCGATCAAACTTGAGCTCTGTATTGAAGAGGGAAGGGGGAGCACCCCCTTTTTCTTTTTTATTTTTTAAATATTATATATAATTTTTATTTAAAAGTTAAATGTCATGTCAGTCGAATGACGAGAAAAATGGGTATTCCTGATTGAAAGGGCATTTCGTGAAAGAAGTCAATAATTTGAGGATGAACTAAAGTTGAAGGATAGTGTTGGTAAAATTGATAAAGTTGGAGGGTATTCGATGTAATTTATCTATTATAAATATAATTTTCCACCTTTTTAGAGTTCAAAATTATCGATATATTTTTATCCGTCGATAATTTCAAATGGGAGATTCGTCAAAAATTAAAATATTAATTATCAAAGAATCTAACCTTCAAAATTATCGATGGATTTTGAAATATTAATATTAAAATTTTAATAATATGTTTATATTATATTATATATTTTATTATAAATATAGTTACCGATAAACTATCCGTCTGTATCAAAGGCAATAATCGTTATAAATTACCGACGAATTTTGTCGTGAGTTCTGATGGGAAAAATTTGAGAACAAGAGTAAAAGATCGCAAAAAAATCACAGAAAAATTAGAGGAGACACACAAAATTTACCCACGTTCACCCTTGAGATTAAGGCTATATTCTGCAAAGAGGTTTAACTATATCTTTTTTGTTACAACCACACCAGATTACATCTGAAAAATGAGCAATAAATATGTCTCTCCTAACGGGACAGCCGTCGGGGGCGGTGCCCGCCCCCCCCCCCCCCCCCCCCCCCTTTGTCAGTATGCCAGCAGTACAGGTAATTGAGTAATACTCAAATTTTCCTAAACTCACGTGGGCGAATCTGATGTGAGAAACAAGGAGTCCTGAAGTATTCACCAACTCCAACAAGTTCTAGCGGCAGACATTTTGCTTGTCGTTAGAAAATGTGAAGAATATTTGTCCGTAGAAAATGTGTAATTTTCTTATAGTGAGGGAGTATTAAACTCTTAATTATCTTTTAGATTAGATATGATATGTTATATTACAATAATATGAATCAATTAATTTGTTAAAGATATTAAGTTCTTTTCTCTTCATATCGCCTATTGATTGTATATTTGTGCAGTTCTTTATGATAAAACATATTACCTAGTTAATTGATTGTATATATGCACGTCATAGATGAAATGAAATGAAGTTCATGAAGTTCGAATTCTATGGTTTTATCTTAGGCTTCCTTTACTTTTCTTACTCTCCGCAATCAATATTTGACTTTTTTAGTTTTTATTTTAAAATATTATGTTATTAACTAAAAAAATATGATGATTAAATTGGGAAAAAATTATAATGTGTTATCAAGTCGAGAGGATAACACATACAAAATTGTGAAAAAAAAAGTTGAGAACATTTTAAAGATAAGTTAAAGATGGAACTATTTAATAGTGAAAATAACTAAATCAAATGATAACTTGTAAAACTTATACAAAATATACTACAATCTACAAAATTGAGGTATGAAATAAGTTTGTTTAGGTCCGAGATTAATTCAATGCTATAATATAATTAAGGTTAATGTGTGTATATATAGAGAGAGAGATGAGAGATGAGAATATGAACGTGACATCACAAAAATTAGTATCATTGTACAACCACACCATATGGGTCGTCCGATCCATCTGGGTACGCATAAATGGACGAGATTTGTCCAGTGATTGGACTGTGTTAGCATGGTTGGAGGGTGGGGTGACATCTGGGCAGCGGCGACGCAAGTCGAGACATACAACTGACGGTGTTGTCCACACTGGCGGCGCCGACATTGATAGGCAAGGGAGATGGCGAGGTTGAAAATGCGGCGATGCGACGTAGCAGGGACAGATAGGCTATTAGGGTGGACGACAAAGCAAGCGCAGAGAGGCACCGGACGGTGGAATGGAGTGTGATGGATAGAAGCTCTGCCCGGGTGCCAAAGTTAGAGCACTCATAGTGGAAGGATCTTATCATATAAGTTAGAGCACTCAGCGTACTGTAGCATTTTTGGACATTATAAAAAACCCTTGTAAGAGCTGAGTTGTTGATTGCTTGAGTTCGAATATAATAGAATGACAGCTTTGCTCCCAAGTTTTGCTTCTTCAGTATCCTTTGTTTCTGCATTTTTATCTTCCTATTCTTATCATGGTGTCAGAGCTGGACCAAAGTCCTGCAGATCTTCTTCATCTTGTTCGTGCAGATCTCAGCTAAGTCATTGTGATACCTCCGTTTTGATCTCTAATCATATAGTAGTTGTGTTCTTCCAGATCTATGCTTTAGATTTGAGTTTTTGAGTGATCTATTTTTAGATCTGTTTTATTCTGATTTCTGGAGATCGTATTCATGATCTGAGATATGTTTTCATCTGATTCTGGTGATTCTAGTTCCTTTACGATTGATGTCTTAAATCCGCTTTTCTTGAGCCCATTTGATACACCGGGTCTTGTAATGATTCTAGTCCAATTGCTAGGTTCAGAAAACTATCTAGATTGGAGTGATGCTATGTACAATGCATTACTAACAAAGAACAAACATATGTTTGTTAATGGATCATATACCATAGACAAGGTAGATCCACATTTGCGTTTTCAGTGGAAAATATATGCAATACTATAGTGATTTCCTAGATTGTAACTTTCACGGCCAAGGGTTTAATTAGCAGAATTTCTTATGCTCAAACAGCTCACAAAGTCTGGGCTGAATTGAAAGAACGGTTATAGCAACATAATGTTATGCAAGTGTATACTCTTGAGAATGAACTTTGTAGTTTACGACAAGGACGACTTACGATTTTTTATTACTTTTCTAAACTGAAAATTTTGTGAGAGGAACTGGGTCTCATGACACCAGAGTTACGAAGTGTTGATCTGAACAACACTTATAGAAGTTATTTAGAAGAAAGAAAACTTTATCATTTTTTATGGGTGTTAATGAAGAGTTTTCTCACTTACGATCTTAGATTCTGTTGATGTCTTCATTGCCTTCCATAAGTCAGGCTCATTCACTCCTAGCAGAAGAGGAACATCGTTCAAGAAAATCAGTTCATATCAAATTGCTCTAGCTGATAGAAAGGTTCAAACAAGTTTTGTTAAAACAAGGAAAGACTACAACATTATTTGCAATCACTGTAAAAAGCTAGGACATAAGAAGTCACAATGCTTTAAATTGGTTGGCTATCCTGATAATTACAAATTTAAAGGTTGTCCACAAAATTCAGTTAATTCAGCTCAAATTCATGAAGTGAACATCTGTATGGAAGAAGAAATTAACAGTGTCTTCTGAAGTCAAGCCTTCAACTCCTTTTACAGAAGAGCAATAGAAATAATTGATGCAATTCCTCAGTAACAATCAAGGAAAATCTTCTCAAGATCATTCAATTAATATGGCAGGTATAATTTCTTCTAACCGTTGTGCAGACTGGATCACTCTGTGCCTCTTGTCATATGACAGCTCGTTTGGATTGGTTATCAAATGTGAAACCATTACAATCCAAAAATATGATTTCCCTGCCAGATGGAAGTATCTCCACAGCTACACGTTCTGGAATTTTTAATATCAGCTCTAAACTAAAACTTCATAATGTTCTTTGTGTTCCCAATTTCAAATTCAATATTATTTTTGTAGGACAGCTAACTAGAGATTTGAACACTAAAGTGGTTTTTACATCAAAGTCTGTGCAGGACTCTATGAGTGGAATGGATAACCGGATTGGTGATTTCAAGGATGGTTTATACTACCTGTAGGAAGAAAATTGTGGAGCTTTTCTAACAATGGAGAATGCAGATTTAGATAAATCGCACCAGAGGCTTGGTCATTTACCATTTGACATATTAAAGTTGTTGTCTGTAGTGAAAAGTTATAGTAAACTTGATTACAACCATTGTACTATCTATCCTATGGCTCGTCAAACACAATTTTCATTTCAGTCATCAGAAAATAGAACATATAAGTCCTTGTACTTGGTCCATATTGACACTTGGGGACCATTTAAACTTTCAACATCTAATGATAACAATTTCTTTGTTATAACTGTTGATGACTATACTCGATTGACCTAGATTTATTTGATTCAATATAAATCAGATTGTTATAATGTCCTTACTCATTTTTTAAACTTTGTAGAAAATTAGTTTGCCACTACAGTTAAAATTGTGAGGACTAATAATGGTTCAGAGTACCTTAATAACAAGTGAAAAGAATTGTTCAATAAGAAAAGAATTATCCATCAAAGAAGCTGACTTACACACCTTAATAGAATGGCTTGGTGGAGAGAAAGCACATACACATTCTTGAAGTTGCAAGGGTTTTTCATTTTCAGTTTAACCTTCCTTTAAAATTCTAGAGAGATTTAGTTCAAGCAGCAGTACATATTATCAATAGACTTCCTTTGAACGTGCTTTGTTTCTCCTTTTGAAATATTCTTTGATGAAGAACCATATTTAAATCAACTCAAAATTATAGGATGTCTTTGTTATGCATCCAATAAAATTCCTTTGGATAAGTTTGACAAAATAGTCAAACCAAGTGTTTTTCTAGGTTATTCCAGGGTCAAAAAGGTTATAAAATTCTTGATTTGGAAACTGAAAAAGTTTTTGTTTCTAGGGATGTGAAGTTTGTGGAGAACATTTTTCTATTTTATTCTGATATGATCAAACACCCGTCTCATCTTCGAGTTCAAGTTTCTCATTTTTCCAATCAGTTTTTGGCTCAAAACCATGTTTATGATAATATGCAGATTTCTTATTCTCAGAATCAATGTTCTAATCACAATGATTCAGACTTTCAAAATATTTTTGATTCTGGAGATATCACCACTGGCTTTCAGAATTCAATTCTAGAAATTAATGATAGTTCAGATAATTATGTTTCATCTACTACACCTCTTGCTCTTCCTTCACCTGAAAGGATTCAATGACCAAAGAGAAATACTAAGACACCATCTTGGCTCAAGGATTATGTGGTGACATCTGCCAACATCATAAAAGTGAATCATCCTTTACAGAATGTCATTTCATATCGTGTTTGTTCCTCTCATCATCAAGCTTTTCTTTCTACTTTATCAACAATAGAAGAACCAAGATCTTTTAGTCAAGCAAATAAGGATCCAAGGTGGGTCAATGCTATGAATGATGAACTGTTGGCCTTGGAAAATAATGGGACATGGGAATTAGTTGAACTTCCTCCTAGAAAGAAACCAGTAGGCTGCAAATGAGTCTTCAAAGTCAAACTCACTTCTAGTGGTGAAATTGAGAGGTTTAAAGCTCGTTTGGTTGCCAAAGAGTATAATAAAAAAGAATGTGTGGATTTTAAAGATCTCTTGTGGCAAAATCAGTAATAGTTAGAGTACTTCTTACAATTGCTGCTCAACTTAATTGGGCCCTTTTTCACTGGGATGTTAATAATGAATTCTTAAATGGAGACCTATATAAGGAGGTATACATGCAAATTCCAGAAGGATATAGGACTGAGGAGGAGACTAAAGGAAAAGTTTGCATATTATTAAAATCACTATATGGCCTTAAGCAAGTATCTCATTGAAACATTAAACTTACAGACATTCTCTTGAATTTTGGATTCATACAAAGCCAATATCTTATTCATAAAATCTCAAGGAGCTGTGTTCATAGCACTTTTAATATATGTTGATGACATTCTTGTGGCTAGTAATAGTTTGAGCTTAATTGCTTCTACAAAGGGCTCCTTACAACTTCATTTAAAATGAAAGACTTAGGGGAAGTGAAATTTTTCCTTGGAATGGAGGTACTTCGATTTTCATCAGGAATTTTGTTGACCCAAAGAAAATATGCTTTGACTTTATTATCATACACATGTCTGTCTGCTACCAAACCAGCTAGCACACTTATGGAACAGAACCTTAAGCTTACTTCTGTTGATTATGATCTTTACTTCCCTCCTTCTGTAGTTGATAATCTCCTTAATTCTGCTGAGATTTTTCAACGACTTATTGGTCGTTTGATCTACTTAACTCAAACTCCTCTAGACATCCGTCAGATATCTCAGCCAATTTATGCATGCTCCCAAGGATTCTCATCTCAAGGCAACCTTACGAGTTGTTCGTTATCTCAAATATGCTCCTGGACAAGGCATGTTTTTCTCTTCTACTTCAGATATTTCTGTCTTTGCTTTTGCTGATGCGGATTGAGCATCTTGCATTCTTACTCGACGCTCGGTGTCTACTTTTTGTATCAAAGTTGGAAGCTCTTTGATTTCTTGGAAGTCTAAGAAACAAACTATGGTATCTCGTTCCCCTGTTGAATCGGATTATCGCTCTCTTGCTCTTGTCATCGTTGAGCTGGTCTCGCTTGATTGCCTCTTCACTGAATTACAGCTCCCTTTGTGGCATCCATTTGATCTTTCTTCTGACAGTATTGCTGCTCTTCAAATGGTAGATAATCCAATTTTTTATGATTCATTTGAGATAAAACTCTCAAACGTCTTATTTGTTTGCATCATATTTCTACCAAAGATCAACTGGTAGATCTTCTCACCAAGGCTTTGGGTCAACGTCAGCACAATTTTCTCCTTTCTAAGTTGGGGCTTTTCGATCTCTTTCAACCCCCAACTTGAGGGGGAGTGCTATCATATACAAAGTTATCATCAAGTTATCAGTGTTATCGCTTACATTCATTTTTTATATTATGTAACTGTATCAGCAGTTATTACTGTAGTGTTTTTTGGACATTATAAAAACCCTTGTAAGAGCTAAGTTGTTGATTGCTTGAGTTCGAATAGAATAGAATGGCAGCTTTGCTCCCAAGTTTTGCTTCTCCGTGTATCCTCTATTTTTGCATTTTTATCTTCTGATTCTTATCAAAGGAGTCGTTGGATCTGTCAATGACCTTCTTTAGGTGGTCTGCCAAGATGATCGGAGTCGTGAGCTCATCACCCAACAAGGTGGTGGCGGGTGCCAGAAACACGGGCGGGGTTGTTCGCAGCAAACATAGCATCATTGTATATCGTGCGACGCAAACGCCAAGGCAACGAGGCATAGGAGGAAGACACGTGAGGCTCTATTCATGTGTGATCTTGCGATGCAGAATGTGTGGTAATTTTTATAGTGTCACATTAATATTTCTCGTATGTATATAATATTTCATTTAATCTAGTTGTATTATAATATTATCATGTTCATTTTCCGCGTCTGCTTCGAATATATGAATTTATCGTAGTGTCTCACAATTGTCACTTTAGTCCATCCATCATATTCTGATAAGTTTTTCATTATTTTCAATTTATTAAATGATTGAACTGCCCTCCCGAGATTGTCCCCTTAGTGGACATTTATTTTAAGTCAAATGAGGGTAGTTTAGTCATTTAATAAAGAAAAAAAATTAAAAGAATATCAAGGATGGACTAAAGCGAAAACCAAAACATAGTCTAGAGGGACGCTACGATAAATTCATATATTAGGAGCAGACACGAAAAATTGTTATACTTTAGAAGAAATTTAAGAAATTAACCCTATTTTTGTTCCAAACGTATAAATTCACAGGGGTGAAAGTTCGGGTCAGATCAAGCGATCGGTTAAAAGAAGTTAACATATACTTTTGGGTCAATTTTTAAAATTAAAATAAACCATCCTAAAACCATTTTAAGAAAATAAAATCACCCTCTAGCGGGTCAATTTTTTGGATAGTTTTTTGGGGGGTCTTATTTTATATAATTATATTTAATATATATAATAAACTAAAAATTAATTTTATGTTAAATATAAAATATACTACTAAAATTTTAAAATTTTAAAATTTTAAAATTAGAGTTCGATAATATGACAGAAAAGTATGAAATTTTACTAAAAAATAGTATACATATAATAAAAGAGTTCATAACATATGAATTAATTATATAAATAAAAAGGAGCTCCACGGGTCCATACAATTTTTTTTCGGTGGAACCTTAATTTTAACGGGTGAATTTTAATTTATTAAAAATCATCCTAAATCATATGTGAGCCCTTAATTTTTTTTTCAATTAGTTTTTTTTGGTCGAGTAAATTTTTCGAATTGTTTGAAGTTTTCTTGCACCCTTATAAATTCACTGGATGAATTTAACTCTATTAATTCAGAGCTCCAAGAATAATGTTGAAACGAGATTTAATTTCATTAATAAAGAATCTTTGTTGCCATCAAATATAAGGCACATGTTCTTTTTTCCATACATATATTGCCAAAGTTTTCATAAGACAATAAGGGCCTATTTGAATGGAACTTGTCCAAGCTATTCCAAAACAGGGCAGCAATCATCTTTCATGACGGGAACTTTTGAAGTTTCTGTCACGTGACGCCTTTATCGAATTTTTTTTCCAAATTCTTGACAAAAACTTCTCACCAATGGTGAGAACTCTACAACCGACAAGAAATTCTCAATTTTTTTATCTCTTCTTTTCTCTCTCCCTCATCCCTCTCTTCCTTCGTCTTCTTTCTCGTCATCGCCGTCCCCCATAGTTTCCACCCCCGCCCCAACCGCCTGCCAAGATAAGTGACACTTTCTCCGACATGTGCATGGCTTGCCCCCACCTCATTTGTGGCTCCTTCCTCGTCCAATCTCGCCTTCCCTCCCTCCTCCCTCCCCTCCCCCCCTCGTCGTGCAATGCCATTGTATGACAGTCCGGCGTCCACTGCGCCAAGGAGGCGATCGTCAGCGCCCAACGCTCCTCTGCCACAACTCAACAAATGAGACGCATGCCACCTCGCACTCTGGAGTTGAGATGGTGTGTGACTGGGTGAGGAGACTGAAAGAAAAAAATCGAACGTTGGATCGGACGACCATCACCGTAGGCCACCAAGAAAAAGTTCGAGAATGAGTTCGGATGTCCAAAGTTTCAATGGCTAAGAACTTCTTTGCCAAATGCTCACGAGAACTCGTCTATAACATCATTGAGTTCCAGGAACTTTAAAGTTCCCCAATCCAAACACAACATGCGATGAGAACTTTCACGTAAACATTTTTAGGCTGCATTTGAAAATGGAAGTTCCTCTTAAGTCTTCAGTGAATAGTTGAATTGATAGATTAGTTCGAGATGTATTTGAATGGAGTGAAATGTAATGATGAGAAATTAAGAAGTTGATGCGATGAAAAAAAGTTGATGTGAAGAATAAATTTTTTGTGGGTTTTGAATTAAAATGATTATTGTAATTTAAAAGTATAATTTAATTATTCAGAAAATTAAAAATAAAATAAAAAAAGTTTTTAAAAATATTGTATTCAAATAAACAAAATCATTTTTTTAAATTAATTATAATTAATTAATTTTTTTAATAAAATAATAAATAATAAATAATATTATATTAATCCCTTATTATAAATATTTTATATATAATAAATAAATTATTTTATAACAAAAATGTCTGAGAGAAAGAAAATAATAAATGAAAAATGAAATTAGAAAATGACGTAAAGCAAAAAAAAGGAAAAAACATCGTTCCGCTATAGTGCCCAATTCCACCAAAAAGGTGGAATCGAAGGCTTGAAACCAGGGTCACTAGGTTCCAAGTCATTTAATGCGGCCTGATTCTGGTTTCGGAGCCAGGCTGCGAGGCCACGTTTGGAGAACCAAACTAGAATGAAACCGTGACTTCAATTTGGTTCTCTTTCCAAACGTGGTTTCAATTTGGTTCTTTTTCCGAGCGCGACCTTAAAGTTCTTGCTTAGCAAGAAGTTCAGTTTATTTTTTTGTTAATTATTTTCAATATATATAATTTATTTATTTATACATTATTATTTATCTTATAAACTAAATTATAAATATTTTATTAATTAAAAATTATAACTTATTTAGTTCTAATAATTTAAAAATATTTTATTAATTAGTTAAAATGTTTTGCTTAGTATTATAGTGTAATAAAATTATAACAAATTATATTAATTAACTGAATTGATGTAAACATTATACTAATTATATTTATTGTATTATATATTAATGAAATAAAATTAATACAAAATTTTATGTATAATATTATATTTATTATAATAAAATTTTATTAATTTAAATGTTCAATTGTTTTTATAAAAAAATATATTTTATATTTGGAACTTAAGATTTACATAAATTTCAAATAAATAAATACATATAATATTTTATTTACTATAATTTTATACCTCATGAAATAATAAAGTATATTCTTAATTCTTATTTTTTAACTAAATGCTCACTAATTAAAACTTATCTATCAAATTAACTTTTTATTACATTTTTCATACAAACATCCACTAAAATTTTTCAACTAATCGATTAGTTTGTCGATAACTAAATGATAACTTAAATTTTCCTAGACATTTCCTAAAAAACAGAACTCGTACATAAAATGCATTGAGCTTTATTGAGGATATTTTCATAAGATAAAGTTGAAGAATTGAATAGAGAAAATAACCAAAAATGAAAGAAAACTTGTTAAATTCGTTCAAATTTATATATCAATTAGGAAACGCTTTATTAGTTTAATGATCATAAAATAATATAGATCTAGACGAGAAATGTAAGTAAAATCTTCCAGCACACCTACTAAGTAAAAAAAATATCATAATAAATACGAGTAACACTCAAATGAAAATTTTTCCGAGCACAATTATGCATATCTATCACCTTCTAAAAACATTTAGAAGTATGCATGTAATATGTTCATATGTTACAAGTAAATAAAAAAATCTCCAATTTGGAAAAATTAGGGATGATTTTCAATCTTGAGTAATGAATGAAATCCTTTTTTTTTGCGTGCCAGCCCGGATCTACGGAAGATCTTCGGTGTCCAAAATTATTAGCACTTAACTAATCCGAAGTCAAAAAAATAAAATAACGAAGGTTAATTTTCTGACAAGGACTGACTCCAAAATTCGAACATGAGGCTACTAATTCTCAGTGAACACTTCTAACTCAATCCTACTAATAAACTGAGAATGGAGACTCCAATCATGTGCCGAATGAGTAGGCAGAGACGTCAAGACACAAACAAATAAAGTAATGGTGAAATTGAGATTGTGGTTTATATATTTGAATTCATGATTTTAAGTACAATATGCAACTAACAAACTAGAATAGTCTGATCATAATGTTCAGATTTAACCTCTATTAAATTTAATATTAAATTATTTAATTTAATCTCAACCATTACTTTTTTTATTTATAGAATTAAACCCATTATTTTTTTTCCATCTTCCAATATTATAAATACTTCTTTTTCTATTGAGCTTCAAAATATTATGATTTCTCGTCTTCTCGTGATATTAGACTATTAATAGTAATAATTGAGTTTTGTTTTCTCATTATACGAGTGATAGAGTTTAGTAAATTTTCCATTTTCTGCTAACATAAATAAGTGATAGTTTTCAAATTCTAATGATTTTTAAAGTTCAGTAAAATATCAAATGAAATAAGTAACATTTCAAAAAAAAATTGTAGGAGAGGGATAAAAGAATTTTATTGGACATGGCACATTGCACAAACCGACAAAAATGGTTAAGAAATAAAATAAAAAGTACTAAAAAAATAGAAAACAATGGAAGCAAAGATGTATCAACACAGGCACCACTTATTGTTAAGCTTATATTTGATTCTAATTTAAACATTATTAAATAAAAATTACAATTATAGGATAATTTTTGAATATTTATAATAACTTTTTTACCATACTTTAAAACAATATTTAAAAAATTGGTCGAGTGACATGATCCAACTCCATGGAGACGACATTAATTAGGCCAACCAAAAATTGGGCCAAACCGGGACAACGTAACTCATCGTGGTCCAATTTACCAAAGAATCAAACATAATAAATTAGTACTAATATTTATAATTTTATCATTTATCTGTTAATAATTTGTTAAAAAAACTAAAACTAACGGCATGACTTGTATGATAATATTTATTCGTATGAAATCATTTTTTAATTATCATTCCTGAACTTGAAATGAATAACCGTTTGAGACGACACATGAAATTTCCACACAATAATGTATCATAGAAATATAGAAAAGAAAAAAAAAACGCTATTTCGTAATTTCAAGGAAAACAAAGATAACATATCAAGATTTTTATTTAATAAAAAATAATGATCTTGATCTTTATGAGATGAAACTTTCATATAATCAAGATGGACTAAATGAAACGAACTTAATGATATATACATTTAAAAAGAAATACATGTAACATAAGGACATAACACATCAAAATGAAAAAAAGAAGGAAGGTGTTTTCGGAGTATGACTTTTGGTGTTTATAAAGAAAGGAGATAATATAAGATTTTGTATGCACAATACAAAGAAGATAAAATTTTAAAAAATGAAACAAAATTAATTGCTAAATTAAACTCCAAAAATCAATCATGACTCTTCATAAGTTCATATTAAATGAAAATAATTATTATTAAGAAGAAAATGTTTGCATGATTTCATTTATTTATCTGTTTTCATTAACGGAGTGTGGCTCTCGAGTTACCAAAATATATAGTAGTAAATGTTGATTGATTTTATTAATGCCACTACACATGGTATGAACTCTAATGATCAAATAATCACTACCTAGTACTCATTAAAACGTTAATAAATGATGACAAAAAAAATAGTAAAAAAGAAAAGATAATAATGAATTTTATGAAAGGAAATAGTTCTATTCAATTTTCATGATTACTAATTATTAAATGTTATATGAACACCAAGGGTCAAATGGTCACTAACCAATATTGGTTAATAATAATCAATAGAAAGCGAAATAAAAATAAATAAATAAAGACACCATAAAAAAGAATGGTCAAAAACTCGTTTGAGCCCACGTATATATAAATGTATCACTAATTAGTGAGAACTATTTTCAAACTTAACGATGAAACTAATCAATGCAAATATATGTCATCAAGAATAATGAATTAGAGACATTGATGAAAATTAGTAATTACTTTTCATAAGTTTATATTAGATGTAAATTATTAAAAAATAAAAAAAATAAAAAATTCACATGATCAAAAGTCACGAGTTTACATAACTAATGCAAAGGCATTAAAAAATGCATAACTACTACTCATTAGTCGTTAAAATAATCAAACTAAAAGTAGCATATATAAAAAATAACAGGAAGGAAAAAGTGTGAAATAATTAAAAAAATAAATGAAATATTTGAAAAAGAAGAGCTTAAATCTAAACCACCTAATCATCATCCAACTATTTAAATTTATTGAATGCATATTGATTGTACAATTGTATATTACTTAAACCATATATATTATATGTATATATAATCATGATTGAGATTAAATTTAATAAAAATTAAATTTTAATCATGATCTAATGATTTTAATTTGTTGAATGTACAAAAGTTAATCGGATGCTAATAACTTTATATGGATAGTGAGAGAGGATGTGTTGAGTTGAGACGTCCGAATCTAATTTAGTATAATAATAAAATTAAGTTTCAATTTATGTAATGTAATAATATGTAAGGTTATATATATATATATATATATACAAATACATGGCATGTTTTTTTTGTTTCTAAAACGAATATTACCCAAGTTTCCATTAAAATTTGAAAACGTCTCCTAAAAATAAAACTCCTACTTAATAATGAAACAACAAAAACGTGGTTAACACCCTAATCTCCTTTTCCCTATTTAATAACCCCCTCTACGAAACCCCAAAAAAGGAAGAAAAAGAAAGAAACGCATCGAACTCACGCCCTGCTTGCGTTGGGCCTCCTCGCAAAAGCCGCTCGCTTTCTCGTTACCCCTCCTCTTTTGCGTTTGCCGAACGCCATTGTTCCACCTCCAAATCCCTCCGGGCTCCTCCTCAAAGATCTCCGCCACCGTCCCACTGCGTTCCTCGCGGCATCGATGGCCTCGCAGTCGCCGAGCCAAGCGAGTCTTCTCCTGCAGAAGCAGCTCAGAGGCATCCGGATCCCCTCCCCCAATTCTCCTCTTCTACTGCGATTTTTTGGGTTTCTTTTTTTTTCCGGACAAATTTCTTGACTTTCTCGTGTCTTGCGGCAGATCTCAGCAGGCACCCGGTGGACGGCTTCTCCGCGGGCCTCGCCGACGACAGCAATATCTTCGAGTGGAGCGTCACCATCATCGGGCCTCCCGACACCCTCTAGTGAGCGTTTGGTCCTTCGGCTTCTGCTTTGGATACTTTCTTCTCTCTTCTTTTTTTTTCTTGCTGTTTTTTCTGTTCTTTTTCCCCTCGAAAGATGCCCATTTCCTTGTGAAGGAGGACTTGTGCTTCGCATATTAGTTAGTTTTGTTTAGTTTCTCCAGGAATATCGTCCTTTATAACGGACTCCCTATTTTATCCGATAACTTGGGTTATGATGTTCTCTTGTTCTTTGAGAGTATAAAGTTTGAATCTTTTACCTTATTGCTATGTCATTCATTTGTTTAAATTCTTTGGAGTTTGGTTCTTGGGTTAATCTGCCGTGAGTTTTTTTCTTTGATGAAGTGAAACAAGACTTTGTTTTCTTTCTGCTACTTTTTTTATGACTAGATTGTCAGCTCGGATTATTTGTTCAGTTGTTCTCATTAGATGCCATCACTGTATAATTTGTTCGTTGAGTTATAATAGAGTTGTGATCAAATATTGAAATCTCTAACATTTGTTCGTGCTGTTTACATAAGTATAATGTGTGGGCTCTTTCGTCCATTCGTTGGTTAGGGGGTTTTGTTGAGGGATAATGTCTAGAATTTCAAGAACCAAACAGCCCCTAAAGTTTGATACCCAAAATTCTTGGATTTTGATTTGATCCACATTGAGCAATTATTTTTCTGTTACCAAGAGTAGAGTGGTAGCTCATTGAGAAATTATTGCTGATTCCACGATACAAGTACTCATCTATGCAATAATAATTGTTTATTCTTTGTGCATGCAAATGATCTTATGACCTCCAAATGTCACGGAGCCTCTATCTGTATTCCATTTCAGATAAGATGATCTCCATCACTATTGGATTTCTCCAATTTTGTTTTGTCTCTTAAAAAATGTGTTCTCAGTTACTACATCATGTATGAGATTAGTCTAGATGCGGCAATCAATTGTTCTTTATAGTTTTAACTTGCTCTATAACTTAGACTCTTCATAAATGGTTGCTTCTAAACTGTGTTGCAGTGAAGGGGGTTTTTTCAATGCTATGATGGTCTTTCCAAAAGACTATCCTCTTAATCCACCTGCAGTCAGATTCACATCAGAGATGTGGCATCCAAATGGTTAGTAGGTTATTCTCACCATCTTGCTACTCTGCAATTTATTTTTGTAACACACATTCTCAAAGTCCGTTTTGTTGATTTGTAGTCTATCCTGATGGTCGCGTTTGCATATCCATTCTTCACCCACCAGGGGATGATCCAAATGGCTATGAGCTTGCCAGTGAACGTTGGACGCCTGTGCACACGGTGAATTTCACCTTGCTTCTCTTTTTATGTGAAATTTAGTTTAGTAAGGCAATAACATGCTTATTTGCACTGCTTAAAAATAAATGCATACTTTCTTTCTGGAAATCTTTAGAATTTATATTTGCACGCTTAGGTGTTCTATCTTCTCTTTTTATTCTAAGAATAGAAGTAGTGCCACAAAGTTTACATTCTACTCCAAAAGAAGGCCTTGGATACCTGGTTCCTTTGACCTTAGAAAAAAAACATGGAGTTGGTGCTCAATGGGGTGTTTATTGGAACTATCAATAGGCATAACTTTTAATGGGGAAAAAACTTATAATGATCCATGTTGATTTTTTGGAATGGTCATCCAAAGAGTGCACTTACACTGAGGAAAACAAGATTATTTGGCTTCAATTTGGATAGTTTATTTAACTTGCTGATGCAAAAATTTAATAAAATTTGAGTAGAATGTTCATAAAATTCTTCCTTCTAAAAAAAAGAGTTCTTATTAATATATATATATATATATATATATATATGTATAAACCATTCATCTAAGAGTATGCAAATACTGACTACTTTGTTTCTAAGATTCAAAACCAAATTCAAATTTTATTTGTACTCATGATATGATTGAAAATATGAACACACATGAGAAATTGATCTTGGTTTGCATATGGATTCAATGATATGTTACATTGACTTAGATGGGAGCCGCTCCGTTTATAAGTAAAATTATAGTCAGTTAACCAGTCAATAATTTACTGATTCTTTCCCTCAAAAAAAGTACTGATTCCACATATAAAATGAACTTTATCTTTCATTTTTTAGGAAGGTCATTGAATAATCAGTATATATTCAAACTGCACACTCACTCAGAAGTATTCACACTGAACAATGTAATGACTATAGTCGACATCCTAGTATTTTTTTTCTTTTGGAGAAAGAACATCCTAGTAATTTTACTCTTTGCTTAGTTCAAATTTGCGATAATCAGATTTCGAACTGATGAATAATGTCTCTCTTAAATTGTTGACCACGGAAATGTCACAACCTTTTTTAATTGTCAGAAGTTGGGGGTAGAAATTGTTTTCACAAAGACAGATGGTTTTAATATTCTTTTCTGTCCATACAAGCTGTGTATAGACAACAACAACAACAACAAAGCCTTATCCCACTAGATGGGGTCGGCTACATGGATCATACGACCACAAGCTGTGTATAGACAATTAACAGAAATGGGAAAACACATACTGGGTTATTGGAAATTTGTCAATAATTTCATCAATATGCATCACTGGACAGATTTAGTGGACATAAGATGTTCTGTTTCTTAGTTCTATTTTTGTTTCTAGTCTTTTTGTTTTGAGCACTAGTGTTTTTGTTGGAACTATTTCTGCAGGTTGAGAGCATTGTATTGAGTATCATTTCCATGCTTTCCAGCCCCAATGATGAATCTCCTGCAAACGTTGAGGCAGCCGTAAGAACTATTAGCCTTCTTTGTATTCTGAGCTTCTGTATTTTTCTTAGTTTATCTATGTTCTTGTCTGATGTTTTCTTAATAATCTCAGTGATACTAATGAAGAAACCTGGTTTTCTACTGATGTGATCTAATATATACGTCACTGTTATTAATACCATTGGATTTTCCAAACTAAATTTAGGACAGCTGACGACAGGGTAACCTAGTATTCTAATAATATAAATTCCAATGAGATAAAAGCTACCAAATGCAGATTGGTTTGGCATGCTAAGATTTAACTATTTAACTAAAGTTCTTCTAAAAAAAACTATTTAACTAAAGTATCAACGACCATGGTATCTGAAAGAGAGCAGAGCATACAAGTCTATATACTATTCAATATGTTTGGTTAGTCTATACAATATGGTTGGACTTTCCTGTTCAGGGTTCTGCCATGATCTAACTTTTTATTATTAGTTATTGTGTGCTTGAAACTGCACTGATAGAGATAACCCCCTGTATATTTAGATGGAACTATGATATCCAAAATTTAAATATTTAGGATCAATTGTAAGACAAGATGGGGAGATTGATGACGATGTTAATCATAGAATTCAAGCTGGTTGGTGTAAGTGGAGGAAAGTCATTGGAGTTCTTTGTGATAGAAAAGTATCCAATAAAGTTAAAAGAAAATTTTATCGTACTGTTATAAGACCGACAGTGTTATATGGTAGTGAATGTTGGACTATGAAGGGACAACATGAACGTAAAGTGGGGGTAGCCGAAATGAGGATGTTGAGATGGATGTGTGGTCATACAAGATTAGATAAGATTAGGAATGACCATATACGTGAACGAGTCGGAGTGGCTCCTATTAGTGAGAAAATAGTAGAGAATCGTTTGAGATGGTTTGGTCATGTTCAGAGAAGACCATTAGATGCGTCAATAAGAAGAGTAGATCAAATAATCTGGAGTCCGATTAAAAAAGGGAGAGGGAGGCCAAGGCGGACACTTGGCGAACTAATAGAGCAAGATCTATTGGTGAATAATATACCGAAAGGTTTGATTACTAATAGAGCAGAATGACGTCGTATGATCCATGTAGTCGACCCCACCTAGTGGGATAAGGCTTTGTTGTTGTTGTTGTATGATATCCAAAATTTCTGCTTTCCTGTGGCATTAATTTTGAATTATAACCTATATTTTCTCCTGAAAAACTAATGTGAACTCATTTCTAAGTTTTCTTTAAAACTTCTTTAAGAATTACTTTATATTGAAATAAATCAATATTGCCATACATATAGCAAATGCAACTAGTAGTAGTCTAATATAAAAGTAGTGCTGATTCCTTTGACTGGTTCATATTCACATTAACTTTTGCATTACTGCTAGTGGTATTCATAACTTTCTCCATCAGCATGCAAATCAGGCCTTGCTGATTGCTGCTATGCAAATCTAATGTCCTCTCTAATGGAAGCGGAGAATAGGTATTCTCTGCTTCAGCCTGGACATGCAGGATTCGACACTGAAGCTAGTGAACAATTTGAACAGCACTAATTGACCAATTGCTTGTTTCCTTGCATCTTTTGTGGGGCCCTTCATTTTTTAAATATATGAAATACTTTGCGTTCATTTTTTGTCTGATTTCCTCCAACTGAATGCTGCAGAAAGAATGGAGAGAGAACAGGTCTGAATTCAAGAAAAAAATAGGTCGCGTTGTGAGACGGTCGCAGGAAATGCTTTGAAAGCTTTTGCGTACATACCTCCCTTTGGGATCGTCTGGTTTTGGTGTAGTAGTCTTGTAGATTCTTTCTTGTGCCCTACAAAAACCTTCTGAATGTTTGCATTCCTATCAGAACAGGAACATTTAATGTGTGTCTCGCATCAATACAACCTTTATCTCTTGTTAGCCATGTGGCAAGAGTATCAGAACACATGGATATTTTCCCCTTCATTTGTTTTTAACCTTTGCAATTTCATTTCCAGTGTCTTCGCCATTTTTGTAAGAATTTTTTTTAGAAATGGTGGCTAGTATTTCTTAAGCAATCGAGATCAAGAGTGTGTTTAATGACACATTATGGAAGCAAATGGAAACGCGTAGCAATCTCTTTCTGAATACAATATTTACAGTAGTGCCGCTGGTTCACCCACTTTGAAAACAAATTAGACATGTAGCTTCCAGGGGTGATGCCCATCATTTAGCCCACCGTGAGCATGGCCATGTCCGACGAGCATGGCTCTGTTTTCTACCGTCCGCCGAATCTCTGCAACATTAACAGTTAAACAGAAAGAGTCTGCTTTCTGAAGGTCTGGGAACACAAAAGGGAGACAAAACAAAGTAAAAATGCATGCCATGAGTCTTTTCTGGTCCCGTGCAGTTTCATGTGAACCAGGTAGCAAGAGGACAAAGGCTCATCTTCATGCATGTGAACACTGCCGATTTAGTGGTCCGATAGAGAAATGCGACGACCACCAAAAGGTGCTGGAAGATGAGTTGAGCGTCCGGCGATCGAAGTAGGATTTGAACCCACGACCTTTAGATCCGGGTCTAACGCGATATCCACTTCGCTATGCGACCCTTTGTACAACACCCAGCAAAAACAACAAAAAGAAAAGGAAAAAAAATCAAAATCAAAATAGAGTGACGAGACACATGGCAACATACTATTGAACCTCCAAATCTACTCACCTCTCGGTCCACTTCATATATAAACTCTCCACAGCAAAATTCCATCTTCTTTTTTTCATTTTCCTCATTTTTGCCCTACCTCATGAGTAGTAAGGGTTCCAATTCAGGATTGAGGTGAAGATCTCTATTTTTCTTGCAGCACATCAGCAGCAGGATCATGAGTTTTGAAACAAGAAGAAGGGTTGTTGAACCTAGCTGGAAGAGAAGGAGTTATAGGGAAGAAAGAAGAAAAGGACGGTCCTAAAAAAGATGGTTCACAGCTAAGAAAAAAGTATGTAAGGGATATCAATTTCTCTCATTTGATCCTTATTTGATCAAATGATGGTTTGATGATTATGTTATTGTTTTACATGTAAGGAGTCATGAACTTATGATGATAATCATAAGTTTCTAATGATGAAAGTGAAACAAAGAATCTGTCCAGATTCTATAGTCTTTGTTCATACATTTTTAAACATGTTATGCATGTTCAAAAATGACAAGTAATATGTTTATAGAAAGATGTTGAAGTCTAATTTCTGTAGAAACAAGAATCATGTTAATCTAAGTTGCGTAGACAAAGTTATGACTCAATAATTAACTCATTATCATGCTGATTTAAGATTTCAGATTGATGCGTCCACTTGTATAAGCACATAGGACAGGTTATCTTAGTCCAAAAATAAAAAATTATATATGTACATGTATCTATAGAAGTTTATTTTTCATAGGAACTGAAATAATCTCAATCTGAGATCTATTATTTGAGTTATGGTTCAAAGATTGAACTGCTGTCAAACTGTTCCGAAAAGTATTTGAGCTGACTTGTTAATTGCACACAAAATTGTAAAGACCATGTAATTCCATGAAATTTTATATGAAGATATATGCTTAAGATATCTTTTATATGAACCTGGATTTACATATTTTAGATCTGTGTGAAGAAAGATATGGTTATTTCTTCACACGACTATCAAACTGTTTAAACATAGGAAGATTGATGCAAATGTTGGATTTTTTGAGAGCATTACTATGGAGTTAAATTCTGAAAAATTTATCTCTAAGACATGTTAATGTCCACTTTCAAATAAAATTGGAATGAATTGAATATCATTTCTATAACTGAGGATATAATTTTAGAACCATCGGCATGTAGAAATCTGTCCAAAGTTATGATCAATGTTTTCATAATCGGACCGGATTCCTTACCGGGTCATGGTTGGACCGGTCCGATCGGGTTCGACCGAATTAAATTAGATTTTATTAAAATAATATTATTTATAATAATTATAGAGATATAATATAAGTTATATGATGTAGTATATTAATATTGTACTAATAACCTATTAATAATATTAAAAGTTAATATAACATAATTTTAATTTGTTAAAAGTTTTAACAATGATAAATAATCATAATTAACATTTAAATATAAATAGATTATTATTAATTTAATATCTATTATTTAATGATATAAATACTATATTAATAAAGTTTATCTTAAATTATTCTTATTTCATTTTTCTTTAACACTTTCCTTTTTATTTCCTTTGTTTGTCTTTTAATAATTTTCTATTTTAATGCTAAGCAATTTCAAATACTTACTTTTTTATTTCCATTCCTATTTAATATTATACTTGTCATATTCCTTCCTTCCTTACATTTCTTTTATTTCTTTCTTTTTTCCCTTTTTAACTTTCCTATTTTTGTCATTATTTTAATTTTTTTTTAAAATTTGAATTGAACCAGGTTGAACCGATTCAACTGACCCGGTCCAACTGTCGATTCAACCGGTTTTCCCTAGTTCAACATCGAAACCAGTTTTGTACTTTGACCGGACTGGATCACCGGCCGGTTTGCGGTTGAACCGGTTGAACTGGCCGGTCCGGTCCGATTTTCAAAACAATGGTTATGATCTAATACTTTGGAAAATGTTATTCATATGATTGACAATTAATGTTATATATTAGAACTGTTCTCAAATGAGGGATCATTAGTCTGTTTTCTTTAAATATTCATGATGCATAAATGCATATTTTGTTATTATTTTAAGAATGATGGTATGTTTCATTGAAGCCTAGAATATTTGCATGCTATGAATTAATTATTGAACCATGTTATGGTCCTGATTGAAAGTCTATCATGATTTTGTAATATGTGGCACATTGATTGATGTATTGAAAATTGAAAACGTAGTGAAAAACATTTAGAGTCATACTGTCGTTATAGACCGATCGACCGCTCCCTATGGCCGAACAATCGATGTATTAGCGAAAAGACTTTGATGTATGCATTGACCGATCGATCGTTAATTATCGGTCGACTGGAACAAATGACGAGAGTGTGACGATTGATCAACCGGTCGACCGGTACAAATGACGCGACCATGTCGGTTGGTCGATCGATCGGTCATGTGTTGAATATGATCAGTTTGTCTCCAAGACTTGACCAGTCAACCGATATTCCCAATCGGTCGACCGCTCTTGTCCAGGGACAGATCATTTATTATTTTTATTGAGATTGATTGATAACTTAGTCGATATCGGAATGCATGCTCAGTCATAAATAGAAATTGGTGAATGTATTGATTGATTGAATGAACCTCGAAGGAAAGTAATTGATGAGTCTGTCCTATTGGGAGGTAGATGCTTCTACATTGATCAATTGGCCCTTCGGAGCACCTATTGTTTGGGGAACAAATAGATTCCCTATGGTCTTGCTAACCACACCATTATTTAGACTACGACAAGATTCAGTCCTCCGACCTATTGTTAAAGGCTCACATATTAATTGTTAATTGATTGAATTGAAATTGATATTGTCATTTGATGAGAAATAAGAATGGTTATATGGGAACCAAATTATGGAAGTCTTGGTGTAAACTTTCACTCATCAGGTGATAACAAATAAGATAATAATCTTAATTAAGCATGAGTATTATTGGACCTTTGGTCATATTGGGCACGAAGATTCCATATTGATTGTATGGTTCATGTTTAATATTGATGATCCTAAAGATTGAATCATTGAAATAAATTTAGGATAAAATCATACCTAAATATTGAATTAGATTGCATAGTTATTGAATCATGGTTATTGATGCCATTTTATTGTTTAATGTAATGCTAGAGTAATAACTCATTTAGCAACATATTGGATTGTTATTGAAATTGATATATAGTATTTATTTATCGTTATTATTGTACATAGATAATGTTTGCATTTATGGATGACATGTGTTATCCGAATTGTCATGACTTACATATTGGGCGTAAACTCATGGGATGAATTTTCCCTGCACGTATCCACGGACATAATTGAAGGTATTAATAAACGAAATGACCCCTAACGATGCTCATGACGAATGGTGCTTGTACATGTCCACAATTAATTAAAAGTTAAGTTTTGTAATCTTTTGATTTAATTATTTAAATTATTAATCTTCCATTGTGTTACATTGTGTTCTAACCGTCGTTGCCTATTTATGTTCATAGGTGAATCTCAAAGTAATCTATGATGCTCCGGGAGACGTGCTCCCAGTGGCATTGCACTTTGGACCTTCACGTTCATCATTTTTTGTAAAACCTGAGCAGTTCCGACAACACAAGTTTTAGATGTGTACTAGTGCCCAGTGTGTTGCATATTAAGATTTGTGCGTGCACCATGTGATCTTGGCAAGATCTTAATTGTTCATTTGAAATTGTTTCGACTAAACTGAGATTTCATCAACTAAAAGAGCACCGACTCAAAGTTGGGACTGTGGAAAGATGAAGACCGGCCAATTCGAAGAGTTAAAAGAAGAATTCATTCTCTTTTTTCTCCATGTTCCG
The DNA here is from genome assembly GCA_030549335.1 of Pontederia crassipes. NCBI lineage: Eukaryota > Viridiplantae > Streptophyta > Magnoliopsida > Commelinales > Pontederiaceae > Pontederia > Pontederia crassipes. The sequence continues at coordinate 11,028,905 of CM060188.1, read as the reverse complement.
TTACTTTCTCCTCCTTGTATTACCCTCTATTCGGATTCCGGTGCTGCTCTCTATCTCTATCTCTCTCTCCCCTCTCCTCTCCTCCTCTCATAACTAACAAGCAGACCCTTTCCCTCTCCGTCGAGCTCGAAGAAATACTGTCGTTGGTCATCCTTAGGTCCAATGACGAGCTGTTGACAACTAACAATACGGCCATAGCATCCCGAAAATAGCATCTTCACCGGCCAAGTGATCTGTACCAAAGATGATAAACTAGCAAATGATTTGCTCATAATACTCATTTTAAAAATTTCAAATACTCGTAAGTTCTCGAGTTGAGTCAACTTGAGCTTGTTTTGCTACATATAGAAGAGGTCGAGCCACCGGAACACTTTTATTCCCCCCTTCACTTTTGTTTTGGAAGCATGCATGTAATAGATAATCATAGATGTTGTAATTAAGTTTGAAAATAACTTTTTGTAAGGTCGTCATGTGGGGTGTTAAATGTGAAATGGTGTGTGAATGTGATGTCTTATAACTTTTATTTAAACTTTGATGCATATGTATATGTGCATCTTTTGTATGTATTAGCAAATAGCACAAGATAAATAACGGAGGAAGGTTTTGTCGATTTTATTTTTTAGAATTGCTAAACATAATTAAGAGATATAATAATTGAGATTAGAACTTAGTCACGGAGTTGGGTGTGACAGACATGATCACTTGTAGAACATTAAAAAGTTGTACATGATCAATATTTCTCGAGCACTAATAACATTGAAATTGTACATTAAATAAGATTATGCTATATTAATATAATTGTTGGATGTTATTGAATAATTCCATTTACATATAACTAACGTGAAGGTCAACCTCTCTTTGCATTAATATTCATGCAAATTACACGATTGATGTGGGATTATGGTAAGCTAATGATTTTATTTCATTTCCACTGTCACTATATAACTTTGTTTGCCTTGTTGAGTACCATCACACACTTGGCAATTATCCTAGCCTACAAGCCTATATGTGAAATGATTGTCCTATTCTAAACATTTCTTGCTACCATGGCTCTCATTGAAATTCATATTGCACAAAAACAATTAAGGGTCATTTGGTATAAGGTAATATAATATTATCGATTATTTTATTTAAAATTCTTAAGGTCTACCACATTATCTCTGTTGTAATTGTTTATCGATAATTTTAATTTGATCTAATAATCTTAATTACCACCTCACTAGTAATCGAGGGAAGTGACTTCTTTAGACTTGCTTGATATGCATTTGACAAAAATATACATTTTTATTTTAAAATTTTTAAATATATTATTAGTAAATAATTATCATTTACTATATCTTCTTTATTATTTGAAATATATTATATCTTCTTAGTTTTGCCTCATCTTATTTTATCTATATTCACTTTTCTATTTTTGCTTTGTTTATTACGATACTACATGTGAGAATGTGAAATTTTAAGGGTATTTTGATAATTTGTTCTCTAACTATTTTAGTTATTGTTTATATTGCCAATATTTATCAATAACTTTAGTAGTAATCTATTTAAATGGTGTTCAAAATTTTTTATTAAATAAATTGATAATGCACCAAACCACCCCTAAAGCCATTGTGCAAATATATTGAATAGGCTTAATTCCTTCTTACATAATATAGCCCTATCATTTAAGGTTGTGTGGTTATTCACTTGAATCCTTTGGTAAAAAAGTCTAAATCTAACATTCAATCGTTCGCTAGGGGAACCAAATTATGTAGCACAATCCATGTTAAACAGGTCATTGTGAATCTCCAGATCACTCAAACTTCTTTAGATCTACAGCAGAGGTTGAAGAAAAATAGAAATATTAGTTTGGGAAAAAATGCATGCAAAGAGGAGTTTCCCTTTGAATTTTATTTGAATAAAAAAATGAATGTGATCTAACCGATTTTCTTTGTACAACACATTATTCATAGTTTGAATATAACATTATATTTGTAACGAAATATCAGTTCACTAAAATACGAGGTGACCCGTTAAAATTAATTAAACTGTAAAAAATGAGAAATTAAAAGACACTCTCTGTTGTATATTCTTCAAATATGCAACAACCCAACAACAACTCTAGAAATCGAAATCCAACACACACCCTCAAGGTGGAGGTTGAAAGACATTGAACAACCCCAACTTGGAACTCATATAAGAGTGTTACTAATTAGACAGTGCCTTAGTTAAAAATATCCACAACTTGCTCTTTGTTATATGATGTGTAGAATTTTGTAACAATAAATTGTTAGCAAACACACTAGTCATATCAAGTAATAAAGTAGAGAGTAGAGTGTCGAACCCACGAGAAAATAGTTAAATCTAATCTATCATAATAATCTACTATGAGAAAAAAATGGTGCTGTGATATGAAAATAGAAAATAAAGATGTAAAAAATTAAATAACAGAAAATGTTATATTGGTGTTGAGCCTAAGGATTATGGATGATTAACGATGATGATTAACTAACATTAATGACGATGATGATTGAATTATAATAATGATAAACAAGTCAAGTTCTTAAGACGGATTAAGATTACTTAAATTATTGATCTCTACGCTGAGTAAATCAAACTATCTTAAGTCTTGCAAAACTTAGGACCACAAAATGCTAAGTTAATCTTCAGTTAAAAAAATATTAAGATGCATTAAGTTGTAACTCCTAAACTAACAGTTATCCTCGCTGGGTAAAAACTGATAGACTGCACAAAATATAACACAAACGATGAGTTACCGTATTTGTATTATGATCGCTTCAACTTTAAGTTAAAAATCGATTCGCTAAAAATTATTAAATCCTAAAACTAACCACCCAAAATTTGGTTTGTAGTATTATCTCAGAATATAATAATCTAAGTAAAAAGCATTAAGCATAACAATCATAATCAAAAGAATATGAAATAACTATATTAATTCAAATCTAACAAATGAGTTCATGCAGTTTTCTCGTAAACAATAAATATCTCTATTACAAAATTAACTAAGTATAAAAAGTATGGATAAAGAGCATTCAAACAATAGGTAGAAGATATAATTCTTCATTTTCGATGATCTCTGGATCACTGCAAAGTACACGCGCTGAGTTACTCTGCAGATTCTCCCGAACAAACAACAAAAATTCTGAAATTCTTCTTCTGCAATGTAGCACGGCTCTCAGGTCTCAACATCTCCAAGCACCACCAAGCACCCAAGCACCATTATTCTGTCTTCTAAGACTTCTATTTATAGCCTCCAGGGGTCCCAAGAATTTCGGTAGAGTTTCGATTTGATTTAAAGTCTTTTCATATTAAAAAGATTAAATTCGGGATAGACTTTGATAGGTTTTTAAAATCATCTAAAACACTATCAAATATGAGTAAATATATTTCCTAATCATCCCTGAGGTTTAGGATAAAGTTTGGGTTCGATCTGGAATTGAAATCCCCAAGAAAAGTCGAAGAAATCTCGAAAACAACCTTCGTAACAGCCCATAACTTGGATTTAACGGCCCTTACAATATCCAAATCAAATCATGACTCAAAATTGGGCCTTTTAATGGGCCATAATGAGTTGTTCACGCCCCTACTATTACGACTGTTACAGTCATATAACGATCCATTATATTCAATTCAGCCCTGGCCGTTTTAACTCCGATTTGAATGTCGTTTATTTATGTGGATTTTTGACTCATTTCTCTTATTTTTTTTCTGCAATAAATGTATAATTTGAATAGATTTTCATTTTTATAAAATCAAAGCAAATAAGGTCAGAAAATGATGCATGCTATATGAAAATGAATCCAAATGTGATTAAATGCGTTGCTAATTTTATATTGTACTTTGCATGCATCAAACTCCCCAAAGCTTAAATATTGTTTGTCCTCAAGCAATGTTCAAAGCAAAAATCCAACCAAAATGATTAATCATTGCTTCCATCCTGTCACTCAACTAGTTTTTTTAGCACTAAATTTTATACATCCATCGCCTAAATGTCTCACCACTTTTCATAATAACCCAATTTTATGAAATTTTTTAATGAAAGATATTTTTAAACTCCTCCAAATTCAGCTCTAAATAATAAGAAAATAATTCTTGAAAATAAAAATATCAATGTTGAATATACAAATATAACATGAGCTTACGGATCTAATTACCCGAACTCACCAAAGTTCTGGATAACATCTTTTTGTACATCGTCATACTTTTTGGGGCTCCACTAGCCATCTTTTGTATATGATGTTAATTTTACATGTACTTATTTGTTAGTAAGCTCAACTACACTTGAGTGTTCAATATGGATATAATTATTATCAAGATAATATACATAGTAAAAAAAATAAGAGCATGAATAGGACTTGTCGTTAAACATCCATAATTTCACTAAGCAACTTTCTTCAAACCAATTACTCAACACAAAAGCGATAAATGATAAAATAATAATACTTCAAATTTTGTTAATTAATAGGATGTTCTTGAATAATGCTTGAAAAGTAAGTAAATACTAAGACATGAGAAATTAAGATGTAATTTTCAATTATGAAAAATATTCTTTATGATTTTTTAATATAAAATGCAAGGAAATATGCAACTGAAATATTAAGGGAATGTATGCTTGCAATGCAATATAAAAAGATATACATGATGCATGAAATTGCAAACTCCCCCAAGCTTGAACTCAACACTGTCCTCAGAGTTGATGGATGTTGAAGTTGTAAAAAGAACCCTAGTGTCTTTGGCCGATATAAATTTGGACGTCTCTGACTTCTACTTTTTTCCAATTTCAAGGAGACAATTTTGTTCTCTTTCTTTCTTCATTTTCTTTTTCTTCTTCTTGTCTCTATTATTTTTTCATGCTATTACGAGTCGTGAAGGTCAAGTTACGACCCATAAGATAATGTTAATGGGTCGTATTGAAGATATCACGGGCCTTCTGCGTGATGTAACGGATCGTGATATGCAAATCACGGCCCTTGCAGTGGTGATGAGGAAGACTTGCAGACGGTCACAGGTCATGGTCACGCGCTTACGACCACCAAAAAAGTGCACGGCCTGTGATATTCGATTAACGACCCTCACAGAAGCAGTGATGTGAAGATGGTGTCGTGAACTATGAGTAACAAACCTGCAAATACATATAGACAAGAGTGAGTAATAAAAATAAGGGCCGTTACAATATAGACAAGAGTGAATAACAGCCTTCCATTAGTTGTTTGCCAAACAGACCCTTAGGGATCTTCACACATACTTCCTCAAAGATATCCCCATTTAGAAATGCATTATTCACATCAAAACGAAAAAGGAATCAATTATTTCGGGTTGCCACAATCATTACAACTCTAATGATGACTTGTTTTGCAACAGTCACTCGTATACCTTGTTTTTTAGTAAAACCCTTTGCAACAAATTTTACTATATACCTTTCAACTTTATCATCTGTAATAAACTTAATCTTGTAAATCCACTTACGTCCAACAGGTCTTTTACCAGATGAAAAGTCTAAAATTTCTCAAGTTCCATTAGATTCAAAACCTTTAAGTTATGCATCAACTGTCTCTACCCACTTAACATCTTGAATTGCCTCTCAGTAAGTATTGGGCTCTTGTATAAAAGATGTTTCAACAAAAAAACTCTATGTTGATTAGAACAAAAATGATATAATATTGAATGGCTACTTGGATGAGAAATTCCAGCATGAGCAAGATTGCCAACAATGTAATCTTTCATCCAGTTGGGCGATTTTCTACTTCTGACTTTCTTTTGTTTCATAGCTATTATCGGGCTTTCAATAGGTACCATATGCACCTTCTAAGTTGATACTCTAATATGAATTATGTGGTTTTGTTATATGAACTTGAGCATTTTATTCGGTAGGTACTATATTAGTAAATGCTTTACTAGTCACTTGACCAAAAGGGTGTAATGAACAAAGTTTCTAAAAATTAATATCCTCTTTTTTCTCTAGGCAAAGTAAAAGGTAAGACACAAAGTTTCTAAATCTTACGTTAATAATATCTTAATATACTATATATTTTTGTAAAACACTAAAATAAATAAATAAATAATTATATTGCAATAAAGTTTAAATGAAAAAAGTAAGTTCACATATTTGACAAAAAATTGCAAAATTACATCAAATGTTCTCCAACTTTAAGGTTTGTTCAGTGATGTCTTCCAACTTCACGTTGTAACATCAATGACCTTCATCTTTTAACTCGTTTCACTCGGTCGTGGAGTTGACATTGTGCGAATGTGACAGAACATCTTCTCTCCTCTACGTTGTAATATTAAAAAAATTAAAAAATACCATTGAGGATGTCACCGGAGAGTGGGATCTCCTCATTGACGCATGGGAGGGGGCCTCGCCCCCTCAACGACCTCGTCGACGAGTGAGGTCGCAGAGGGGAGGCGAGGCCACCCCCTTCTTCTCGCTGGCGAAGGAGGAAACTCTAAAGTTATGGAGATACGAAGGAGTGAAGTACTTGATAGATGTGGAGGATGGAAGGAGAAAAAGGGCAGGATGAAATTCACCTGGTCGTTGCTGTAGAGTTCGACAATGCTGCTGTATGTGCAATTCATGTGCTCATTTAACTTTCATTTGTAAAAACGACTGTTGTTTGAGAAGGAAAAAATGATTGAAAATAAATCTTATATCCCTTATACACCACTTCATATTCTAAAAGAAATGAATAAAAAGATCAATTAAGGAAAAAAGATTGTTGATTGTTTATCTAGAGGAGTAAAAATTTGGGAGTTACATGAAATTGATGAATGAGTGGATGTTAATAATAATTGGTGATGAATGTATACGAGTGACTGTTAAAATATGTAAAAAATTCAAAACACTTAGAAAAAAAAGATAAATAAAATTAAACTGCAATGTCAAGCCTCCTAATAAATTAGCTTTACATATATATATATATATATATTTTGTAAAGATTATGTCATTGCATGAAATTTATATTATTATATATTACAAATGAATCTAGTTTCACTTGATTTTAGCATGTGCGAAGAAAAGACTATTAAAATGAGACTAATTAAGTGTAAATGTTGATTTCTTTTAAGAACGAATGATACATAGATAATTTTTTTATAAATTTATCATTAGAACTTCTTAATGTCTACTTTCAAAGAATTTTGGAATGAATATAATAGTATTTCTCTAAGTAAAGTTATAAATTGAGAACCATGGACATGTGAAAATTTAATTAATTAATACATAAGATTTATTTTCCAACATTCATATTATTTATAGGTCATCTTATATATTTTGGAATATTTTTTATTTTAAATATATTTATTTTAATTATTTGAGCTTTTAAAATATTATCATAGAGGAGTATGTATCAGAAAAACCATTCAACAAATATAACTCGTCTCAGGATGATTTTTTTTTGTTTTTTAAATTGTCTAAACGGATACAAAATCGAATAGCTTTTTAGAAAAAAAAAATGAATTCGTTGATTCGTTCAGTAAATTACAAGACTTTGCAGCACTTGACAAAATTAAAAGCATGTGACCTTCCATTTAAAAGTTCCCGTATCACAGCAACGGAACGCGAAGATGCTGCCTTCTGATTGGTGCATTCTCACTCCCACGGATCGCAGTGGGATTGTGCAGCGAACCGTCGATCGAAGCGCAATCCAACGGTAAAAGATGTTTCATTCCCGATCCTCTCGAAAAGGACCAGAGCGGCAAATCCAAACCTATTTAAATTCCCATCATCCTCTGAAGTCCCACCCACGCATCGCAAGCCATCGTCTCCCATTACCTTCCAAGTTTCCCCATACTACCAGAGAGATGGAATCCTCTGCAGCCGGCGGAAAGGTGAAGAAGGGCGCGTCCGGCAGGAAGCTCGGCGGTCCGAAGAAGAAACCCGTCTCGCGTTCCGTCAAGGCTGGTCTCCAGTTCCCCGTCGGCCGAATCGGCAGGTTCCTCAAGGCCGGCCGTTATGCCCTCCGCGTCGGATCAGACGCCCCCGTCTATCTCGCCGCCGTCCTCGAGTACCTGGCCGCAGAGGTAACGCATCCATCGCGCGGCGGCGTTATCTTCTTCGCTCGGACGAATTTTTGCTTACTTTTGTGAGATCTCTCGCAGGTGTTGGAGTTGGCTGGGAACGCGGCACGGGACAACAAGAAGAACCGCATCATCCCAAGGCACGTGCTGCTGGCGATCAGGAACGACGAGGAGCTCGGCAGGTTGCTCGGCGGCGTGACGATCGCGCACGGCGGTGTGCTCCCCAACATCAACCCAGTGCTGTTGCCGAAGAAGACGGCTGCGAAGGAGCCCAAGTCGCCGTCCAAGACCGCCACGAAATCTCCGAAGAAAGCGTAGTGCCGTAGTTATACTATAATGTCCACGGTGTCCCGTTAATTGCGGGGTTGTTTCCATACTTCTGTATGTAACCGGCAGTCCCTTGAGAAATGAAACGTGCTTTGCTTGTTTGGACGAATGCATCTACCTTTCACTCGGCTACTTAACGAATGCAACGCCATCAGCAATGGGAAGTAGGGATTATGATACAAGGGGAGCTAAACTATTGTTGCATCATAGGGAACCTCATATTATGCACAACGAGCCATTAGCGAAAAACAGATCTTGTAGATAAAAAAAGTGCAATGTGTGTAGAAAGGTGGCTTGCTTTTGTATCTAGAAAGCCCATTAACAAACAACTCGAGAAAAGATAATAAACAACGACATGAAGAACATTACATAGGAGGGTTAGTTGCAAATTTGACCATACTTGGCTACGGCTGATAAACAGTAAGTCGCTACTGATTGAATAGGAAGTAAACATTCGCAACATTGCTCCAAATTGAAACAATCCAGAGCATTCAGGTAAACAGTTAACAAACCTTGAAATTTGAGGTTTAACATTCAACCAGCACAAACCTTGACACACATTTTATAATTGAGGAACGATGGCACAAATCCAGTGGCACAACAGTTTCTTTGCCATCATGAGCAATAAGCGGAGTGGGAACTAAGATTTGTATAAAGATCTAGCTGCATGAGTAGAGCAACATTTTCTTCAGGCCAAAGTCAAATTAACACCCTGGTATCATTAACACCAGCAGAAAGATCAATAGGTAACAATCAGGCGAACATTTTCTTCTCATCCCACTCACAACCTTTGATACTAAACACGATTTCTGCATCATTAATGCTGACGTCGCTTGCCAGGGATTTCCAGCATGCGATATATCACTGACATTAGCACAAAGATCAATAGCTGGGATTAGTCACCATCGTAGCGAAGACCGTCGATATCAACACATTAAAAACATATTTAACACAAATCACAGTAAAGTAAGATTATAATCAATTTTACACCATTGAAGTGAGAAATATTTACATGTTTGAGCATGCTCACTCGTTGACACATAAAAAATCTCATTAAGCAAAGCAAACTAAATCGCTGGTAACTATAAACAACACATCAACAGCATGTTGGCGTAACATTAGAAACATAAGATTAATTCAAAATAAGACCTTATATTACAAATCTGTGTGATGCCACAGAAGAGTCAGAAAAACTTGCCAGGTAGTCACTAAAATCGTGTTACATCGAAATGAAAATGAAACAGGAACCCGTAACCGTCCCAGAAAATTCTATCTCGACCGACCACAGAAAACGATAACACCGATCGATGAATCGATCTATGAACTGGTGAATTTGGTTACGGCCTTGGTGCCCTCGGAGACGGCGTGCTTTGCGAGCTCTCCGGGGAGGACGAGGCGCACGGAGGTCTGGATTTCCCGGGAGGTGATGGTGGGCTTCTTGTTGTAGCGGGCAAGCCGGGACGCCTCCTGCGCCAGCTTCTCGAAGATGTCGTTGATGAAGGAGTTCATGATGGACATGGCCTTGCTCGATATGCCGATGTCCGGATGCACCTGCTTCAGCACCTTGAAGATGTAGATCTTGTACGTCTCCGATCCTTTCTTCGCCTTCTTCTTCTTCTTCTCACCGGCGCCGGCGTCGCCCTTCGACGCGGGCAGCCGCTTCCCTGCTTTGGGCTTTTTCTCCGCGGGACCTTTCCCGGCGGTGGCAGTCTTATTTTCCTTGTCCTCCGCCGGAGCCTTCTCGGCGGCCGGCTTCTTCTCCGCGGGCTTCTTCTCGGCCTTGGGTGCCATCGGCGACGATGATGGGACTAGGAATTTGAGAAGAGATGCTGGTGAGTCGGGGAACGAAGAGATCAAGTTTTGCACCGAAACGGGATCAGAAACAGAATTCTTATATGAGGGCATTGGAGCGTCGTCAGCTATTGGATGAGGGGCCTAATTTTCGGATCGTTGACATGGCGAGATATTAATCATTGGATCGTATAGAAATAAACGGCTCAGATGTTATAATTCTTTAAGGCGGTGTGAAAATAAAAAAAAATGGGCTCTGGGCCTTTTTCGGTTTTGAAACCACGAATATAATGCGAGGACGCCTCTTTCTAGATTCGTCAATAATTAATTCATTATTAATAAGTAGGTGACTTGTTAAGATGAAAAAAAAATAAATATCGCGAGTATTTTGCTTTAACGAAAATGCTATATTTCAGAAAATTATTTTCTCATCTTTTTTTATAGAATATGTTGTTGAAATATATTTTTAGCGAAATTTTCCTCTCATAAATTATTGAATTAAATTAATTTCCTTAATTTTTTGTTGAGACATTAAATGATTGAAATTAAGTAGCTACTCCTTGTTAAAATATGTTCTACATTCCATCATTCAAAGCGACAAAATCAAATCTTATTTAAAACTCCAATTTCCTCTTATTTTTCGGACCATCGCAAATGAATCGAGTTCACTTCAAAATTAGTATAATGGTGTTCACGGAGTCAGATATTCAAAATTAGTATAATGGTGTTCACGGAGTCTGATCAATATGTGAATTCAAATTCATCTCGACTCAAACTCGATCTAATGGGTATAAATTAGATTTTTTTTTTCAACCTGAGTTGATTCCACTTAACCCGATTGATTTGATTTTTTTATTTAGACTTAAGCTAATATTTAATTTAAATTTATAAAAAAATTAAATAAAAAATTTTAAGTGCAAAAATAATACTAAATAGTTAAAAAAACTTATTTTATGCTTTAAAATAAATATTAAATATTATTTTTCATATTATATAAAATATAAATTAATAAAAAATAAAAATTTTTGTGTGATCAAGTTCTACCCAAATTGAGTCGGGTTGAATTGGATTTGACTCTAAAATTTTTTTTACTCGATCTGATCTGATTAACGTTCACCGAGTTATTTGACTCGTGAACACCCTTCTCAAAAGACTTACTAATTGAAGTCTTGATGGCATTGAGAATAAGCGTGGCGCCAAAAATAGCCTCGACCGCTTTCCTCCCTTTAAAATTTATTGGGTTGACTTTGGATAATCTCTGTCCAAGTTGCAAGTGTTTGACACTGGAATTGATGAATTCTAAAATATTTCTTTATTTGAGGTGGATGATGTTTTGTTCTCGTCCATGTTGCTTTCCTTTTCTTCCTCAAATTTGAATTATTTGGAGGGAATTTGAATTATTGAAGGTGAGTAGTGCTGAAAAAATTGTGCCAACTTTGTTTGCTCTTTTATCGCCACAGTGTCATATTTTTCTGATATGCATGTTCTTGGTTTCATGTTTTTGTAGGCTTACTCGAGCTATGTAACTAATCCAATCCATAACGTAGTGGGAACTCCGTAACTTATTCAATCCAGTAATCCATAATGTAAAAGGTTTCAGTGTAGGTAATTTTATATGCAAGTTGTAAACATTAGAACACAGAAGTTTATAAAAAAAGTGTGGGAAAAGCATAATCAACATGAGTCAAATTATGATTCGAGATAACTAAATCACGATAGTATTTCTTTTGTTGAAACATATGTTTTTTTTCGAAATGATTATATTGCAGTTAGAAGAGAGAAAGAGAGTTAAGTAAAGTCTTTTGTTCATGACAATTTTGCTGCAATATCCAATCGGACACTTTTAATTGTGTGGCAATGAGACCACACCGTATCTATGTTTTATGTTGTCGATTTGTTGAAATCTATGAAATATTTCTCAACCTATAAAGTGGATTCTTTTTTTAAAAATGAATTATTTGGATGGAATTTGAGTTTAGGAAAGAGGGTGATGCTAAAATATTTGTGCAAGCTTAATTTTATCCATTTATTGCCACAAACATCGTTTGTTACCACAAGGTTACATTTTAATTTGCGTTGTTATCTTGATTTTATATTTTACATAACTAATTCAAACAATAATATAGAATGTTCTTTAGAAGTTTTAAATCTAAATTATGTATCAACATTGAAACTCAACACTATATGAAAAAGAAGTGCCAAAGAAGCATAGTTCTGCATTACAGCCAAATTGTGATATATTTCTTTTGATTGAAATTCATAACCCATTATATGATTTAATATCTTGTGCTACATTGAAAGATTTAATTTGTAATTATGGCAAGAACAACACCCTTGTTGTGTTTATCAAACTTCATATGGTAAATATGAATTTAGCATAATAGGGCAAACCAATGTTTCAAGCATAATTCGAATAATATGAGTACTCAACTACAGGAAATGAGAACACAATAAAATTACAAAGTAGCCATCACAATACACATTACAACTGACAAATAGATATACTCATTTCAATTATAACATTTAGTCATCTAAGCGTCCTCAATTTGAAGAACATCTAGAAGTGATGCGAAGAAACAATTATTATATCATTAGCACATCTCAAGAAGTACTGATTGGCATGCTATTACACAAAAGATGGAGTGAGAAAAAGCATAGGAGGCATTAACATTTTCTAAATATAGGCTTTAACATCTTCTAAATATTTTAATCATGCGGGTATGTAAAAATTTGGACATTTTTCTATCTAGAAAATTTATACTTTAGATGCTCTAATAATAGGAGCATGTAAAAAAAAATGTAGCCATTAGAAAAGACTATGTAGGAGAAAAAGATAAGTATCTCAAGTAAGCAAATAATTGTATTGAAAAAAGTAACACAATAATACCAAATAAGTCAAAGGTCCTATCACATACACAAAAGAGACAAATTTGGACAAGAATATTAAAACATTCATCAAGACATCAACAACATCAATTGAAATAACACTAACATTGTGAAATGTAAATTAATTACAAAATACATCAAAAGTAGAAAAGCCAAGACATCTGCTAGTAATTTCAAAAGCAATAAGAGATAGTTTCAGATGAAAGAATACGTAAAAAATACAACGATCCTCTATCGTAAAAGAATCTACTCGATTTTTTCAAGTGGAAACAAATCTAAAATATATTGTGAAATTTGTCATTAATATATATCATCTGATATTAGATTACTTTTCATTGTGCCATGAAATTCACTTGTTGATTAACAAAGACCATACATGTGACATAACACAATCATAAAACTTTAAAACATAGCTTAAAAAAACTCAAAAGACAAACATAATAGTTAGTCAACAACTACATTGCATTGCACATGAAAAGAAAAAGATAGCAACAAATAAGTGCATAAACGTGATCAAGCAGATCTGCTGCACAAAACATTAAATAAAACATTCATATGTTCTTAGGGAAATCTAATGTCCCTAACATAACATTAGAAAATATCAACGGTAGGTGAGACAACAGTCATAAGGAGAAGAAAGGGTGGGTGGATTTGGGTTGGACAATATATTAGTTCAATTAACAACATGCAATAGCACTTTCGAAAGATCATTAGTAATAAGAGGTTACAACTTACAAACAAATAAGCATTTCCCCATTCTTACATAATTCAATTAGCTAAATTAAAGAGAGCAATTAGCATGCAGAAGAAGACACAAGGACAACATAAATAACATATTCTTCTCAAAAAAATATAAAAAGCAGATTGATGATTTGACTTTATAAGATCTATAAAACGTCAGACTAAACAATGAAACAATATAAGACGCACTAGAGAATCCAACTTAACATGAGCACTGTAACACTACAATTGCATTGCTTTAGGTAATAACAAAAACAAAACTAGATGAATTTCGTCATGTTGGCTAATACATCCCTTAAGAAAAAATAATGGCTAAGTTGATTAGACAAAGAGCAAGATTATTTTTTTAAAAGGAATTCTAAGATATTTTGTCTAAATGCCTCAACAATTAAGGAGAAAAATAGACATCGGATCCTAAGATGCCAGGTGACACTACATTCATTTGAGAACTGAAACACCGTGTTCACATACTTAAATCACGGACTAAATACACAACCTCACATAATATAGCCACAGTTCATAAGACGTTAACAAGTTGGAAATTACTCAGGTGCTTTCCAATTAATTTGATATTGAATTGTCTAGATGTTTACTTAAGCCCATATTAAATAAAATAGTAATTTGCATATTGTATTAGACTGCACCCGTATCCAACAAGGTCCTTAGGCATCTTCACACATACTTCCTTAAAGATGTCCCCATTTAGAAATGCATTATTCACATCAAGACAAAAAAAATCAATTATTTCGGTTGCCACAATCATTACAACTCTAATGTTGACTTGTTTTGCAATAGAAGAGATGGTATCCTTATATAGTTATATTTATACCTTCTCTTTTAGTAAACCCTTTTGCAACAAACCTTACTTTATACCTTTCAACTTTATCATCTCTAATAAACTTAATATTGTAATTCCACTTACGTCAAAGAGTTCTTTTTCCACATGAAAGGTTTACAATTTCTCATGTTGCACTAGATTCAAAAGCTTTAAGTTATGCATCCACTGCCTCTACCCACTTAACATCTTGAATTGCCTCTCAGTAAGTATTGGGCTCTTGTACAAAGATGTTTCAAGCAAAAAACTCTATACTGATCAGAAACAAGAATGATATAATATTGAATTATTACTTGGATGAGAAATCCCAGCACGAGCAAGATTACCAACAATGTAATCTTTAATCCATTTGGGTGATTTTCTATGTCTAACTTCCTATTGTTTCATAGCTATTATCGGGCTTTCAATAGGTACCATAGGCACCTTCTAAGTTGATACTATAATATGAATTATGTGGTTCAGTTATACGAACATAAGCATTTTCTTCGGTAAGTACTATATTAGTAGATGCTTGATCAGTCACTTGACCAAAAAGGTGTAATGAAAAAAAACTCTAAAAACTAATATCCTCCTTTTTCTTTAGGCAAAATAAAAGGTTAGACACAGTGTAGCAAAAAATTACGGAATGAATCGGGATCCTACAAAATGCGGATTCTTATATAATCAATCCTTTCTTTCTATGAAGCAAAGCGTAAAGAAAGTTTTGACAAATCTTTGAGAAAGGAATATTCGTCAGCTCGTGTCGTGAGATGTTTGGTCAAGTCCTATACGGCTCGAATCATTCTCAGATGCACTTCCTAAGCCTAAGATAGGGACTCTACTCGAAGAAGGTTCTTCTCATTATCGGTTGAACTCCATCGTGACAACTTCCCCCCTTATTAACCCCCTTGGCAATGAACTGAAATGGATCCCCCAGGGAAACCTTTATTAGTGACATAAAATAGGCAATTGAAGACTTTGAGATGACTTAAATTAGGCACATTGTTAAAATTTTGTATTCATAAGAAGAAATATCACTTAGTACCTTAGAATGAACACTATTAATAATATGAATTGCACTCTTTACACTTTCACCCTAATACCTGAGTGGTAAATATGACGAGAATAAGTCTGATTAATTGATGAAATATGATTCAGCACCTGAGTTCTAACACGAGTGACATAAACTTATATAGTTTTTGTTGCTTAAAAAAATTAAAATATTCCTTCAAGGCAAGCAATTGAGGGTGAAGCAAGTGTAATTTACTTAAGCTCCTCTCGCAAATTCTTGAGTTTGGTATAATAGTTTGCTATGGACTGATCATTTTGAATGTACGAATAAATTTTCGTTTTGAACTGAATAACTTTTCATACCTTTCTCTAAGATCAGCTCACATAGTACTTGGATTCTGATTATAGGTTGTAGTACTAATAATCCCTTTAGCATAAGTACTACTAATTAAAGAAATAACAAGGGTGCAAACTCTAGGTTCCTTTCAACTTGATCTAAAATAAACGACCCATCAAATAAATAATGTTTTATGGGCGGGAGCACTAGGGCATCAAGACCAGTTGAAATAGAAACCGACGACGTTGTCTTCGCTACCGCTCACTCGATCATGACTCCCATGTCGCCTCCCTTCTCCTTGACAATGACAATGACACGTTGGATGCCCTCTTCAGTGACGATGGTGCTGCCGCCATGTCCTAGAGTCACCTTCACCTATGTTGCATGCGGACTTGCTAGTCTCATCATTATTGAACTGGGATGGGCTGGCTAGGTGGGTGCTTCGGGGATGTGAGCAGTGGATGTAATGTCAATCGTCTTATGAATAATTAATTTTGAACCAAACATTGCATAACTTGCTAGGTTTTGATGGTTAATTATTTTTTAATTTTATTTGAATCTGAAACTATTAACTTCAATCTCATAGAGATATTATATATGCTTTTAAAATGACCTATGTAATTTTTGGCGGGCATGCGTGATAATAAGAATGATAAAACAAATAAATTAATACTTGGAACACTTAAAAAATGTGGTTTTCGATAATTGTTTTGGTAGTATAATTAATTCTTATCCTCGTATTATTATTATTATTTTTTTTGGGGGGGGGGGGGGAGGGGGTAAATTTTCTTATCCTCATCTTTAACCATGCGAAGCAGAAGCACTCGCGACCTCCAGATAATTAATTCTTGTTTTGGCGCATTGTGCGCTGTGACCCTCCATTAAAAAGTTGGATTATTTCCTCTAACCATCCCTAAACTATCACGGTTTTTCACATCTAACTCAAAACTACGAACTTCATTTTATGGGTCCCTAAACTATCGTGATTTTTTTAATTTGATCCTTCCGTCCAATTTCGTTAACTTTTCGATTAATTTTGAATTTTCGAATTTATGAAATGTAAAAAATGCCCCTATGCAAAAAAGATCTCTCTCAAGGAGAGAGAGAGTAGAGTATAGGGGGATTTTTTTTACATAGGGGCATTTTCGACTTTTCACAAATCCAAAAAATCAAAGTTAACAAAAAAGTTGATGAAATTGGACAGAAGGACCAAATTGGAAAATTCACTATAGTTTAGGGACCCAAAAAATAAAATTTATAATTTGAGGTTAGATGCGAAAAATGGTGATAGTTTAGAGGTAATAAGAGGAAATAACTCTAAAAAGTTTCAATATCCCGGCAAGCAAATGCGAAGATGCTGATTCGTCCATTCTCACTCCCACGGGTCATAGTGGGAACCGTCGATGGAAGTGCAATCCAACGGTGCCAAAGGTTTCGATCCGAACCTCTCAAAAAACATGAAAGCGGCAAACCAAAAGCCTATTTAAATTTGCAATTTCCTCGTTCCCACGCATCACTAATCGATCAAAACAACCGGCCTCGTCCAACGTAATCCCCTAAGAACCAGAGAAATGGAATCCTCTACCGCCGGCGGAAAGGTGAAGAACGGTGCCACAGGCAGGAAGATTGGCAGTCCGTAGAAGAAGCCCGTCTCGCGCTCCATCAAGGCTGGTCTCCAGTTCCCGTCGACTGCATCGGCAGATTCCTCAAAGTCGGCTATTACGCCCTCCGTGTTGGATCTGGCGCGCCCATCTACTTGGCCGCTGTTCTCGAGTACCTGGCTGCCGAGTTAACGAGTCCTTCACGTAACGGTTCTATCTTCTCCACGCGACGTTTATGCTTACTTTCGGGAGGTCTCATTTAGGTATTGGAGTTGGTCGGAAATGCAGCACGAGACAACAAGAAGAACCACATCATCCCAAGGCACGTGCTGCTGGTGATCCGGAACGACGAGGAGCTCGGCAGGTTGCTCGGCGGCATCATGATCGGGCACGGTGGCGTGCTCTCCAACATCAACCCAGTGCTGCTGCCGAAGAAGACAGTGGCGAAGGACCCCATGTCGCCGTCCAAGGCCGCTTCCAAGTCCCCGAAGAAAGCTTAGTGCTGTAGTTACGTTAGAAATTCCATGGTTACCCATTGCTCGTAGTGGTGTTGCCATTTGTATCTTTTAGGCATCATAACTTCTAAGAAATGGCCGTCTTCACATTTTCCGGTGCTCTGACCAATGCATCTACCGCTTAACACTTTATTAATTCACATCATGTGAAATAACCAATAGATTTGTTTTATTTAAAGAACATAACATGATGATGAGAATTAATAGTGTTAAGTAAATCTATAACATAAAAAACATCAGCATTTGGAGTTATTTACTGTCATCATTTGTCCAAAAACAAGACCTTATATTTCCATCTATTAAAACTTAAAAAAAAAACTAGGAACCTCAAACAATGATATCTTTAGGGACCACACCAAACAGTAATATTGATCTATGAACAGGTGACTTTGATCACTGCCTTGGTTGTAAAACAATATTATTATGTTTAATTATAGATACTTCTCAATCCACAATAAATCCCTCATCCAATAATCCATGAGCTTTCTTACTAATCCAAACCCATTTTATCACACTATTAGACTCTTTGACATCTTTCAAAAAGAGAACAAATTCATAATGCATGTTCTTGGATGGAGGACAACATGTGTTTCTCTACTTTTTCTTATTTTTGATGTGGTCCGTCAATATGTTTTATGGTTCTTCGGATGAAAAGTTGAGAAGAAGGGAAATATCCTTGTAATGCTCCTCTACCAAACACTTCCTATAATTTTTTCTAGTTTCTCTCCTCATGGCCCTTTGATGAATTTACCCAAAAGCTTAAGAACATAGCAACCTAGCGTCCTTGTTTTCGTGAGCTCCATAGCACAAAGAGTAAACGTTTCCTCCAATGGAAAGAAGGAAAATTGTTGTGTTTAAATGAGAGAACTAAGTTTTTAGGATTATTTTCATAAAGCTCCCTAAATTATCACGATTTTTTGCATCTAACCTCAAACTACGAACTTATTTTTTTATATCTCTAAACTATTATGATTTTTATACTTTAGTCCTTCCGTATACTTTTGTTACGTTTTTCGTTACTTTGGTTATTTTCATAAACCAAGATAAATGACAAATCAGGGAAGGTAATTTAGTCTTCTTTCTAAATGACAATTTTTTTGTTTACCACTTTAATCCATCCAACAACATTTTTTTTATTTTTTCATATTTGTTATTTCATGTTTTTTTTGAGGGAGGGGCAATTTAGTTTTTTCATAAATGGAAAAAGTAAAACTAACAGAAGACGTAGCATAAGTGATGAGAGGAATAAAGTGGAAATGTTGCGATGGTTTAATGATCCAAAACATTAAGTTCGTAGTTTAGGTTAGATGTGAAAAATAGTGATAATTTATGAGAGGTTTATGGAAATAACCCAAGTTTTTATTTGTTTTGATAACTATTCGATTAGTTAAATTTGATATTTGGATGAAAAGTGTAACGATGGAGAATTAAAAAGTTTATTTGACACATAAATTTTAGTAGGTATTTACATAAATGTAAAAAATAGAGAAATAAATATTTTTTTATAATATAGTAAATCTTAAATCTTATATTTAATTTTTTTTATATTTTTTATTAGTTAAGATAATGTAAAAATTATTTTATCAAATGATATTAACAATAAACAATAATTAATAATATTTAATACAAATAATTATTTAAAGGATTTAATGGGGGTCCTCCCCCTCCCCCTCCATTCGCGCACATCGGATGGAGATCAGACGGGTGCGGATGATGAACACAGTTCAGGGGTACACGTGCGGCTTAGGAGTGGTTAAGGGCAAAAGAATTGTCGGTTCGCGGTGAAAGAAATCGAAGAGAGGGGTCGGCGGGGACGAGGTCGTTTGGCGGATCATGCCATCTTCTTTGTCGGCGATCGGGGCAGGGACGGCGAGGACGACAATGAGCGTGAATTCACGACCGGGACGGCAATGATTTTGTGGTGGGGACGATGACACAGCCACAAGTTTGACTAAAATTAATGATTAAATGACATAGTTTTCACAGTTGAAACATTATAAATTAAAAGAATAAATATTAGAATAGAGGTTATTACGTTTTATTCTAATAGTTATTTTTTTAAAAGGACAAAGTTATCATTAAAAAAATAACTCCATGAGTAAAATTTCATATACAGCTAAATTATTCTATCAAAAAATTAGAATAAGATTTATTCTTTGACTCAAACTTAAAAAAAATTAAGGTAATAGAATAATTATTCATTAATCAAATACCACCTAAAATTTTTAGATCTACTAGGTGAGCACTAACAAAAGACTTGAATAGTTCGGACGTCCCATATCATGCGCAATCGTCTCGATCATGACCAATGCCACCATTTAGTTTGAATTGCATGTTGGATCATGCAAATGAAGTCATCCGACTACAATATGTAAAGCTTGAAGACTACAATGATCAATAACATAACATAAAGGGCCACTGCTTTATCTCTCCATCGAATCAAATTAGCCAAATGTGTGCTTTCATAAGCCCATGCTAAAGTTTCAATTCTTGCCAATATCCATGTCAGAAAATTAAGAACATAAATCTAGTAGCCCAAGCAAGATGTCCAAATAAGAACATCAATGCCCATACAAATAAACTATTCATACCAAAAGGGTTATACCCATTAATAAGTTGTGAGAAGAAATATCTGAAATAGATCAAATTAGTAAATAAATTAATAGATTGTGTCTCACACATATACTTTTCAAAAAAATAAAATAAAACATGTTGACTATATCAAAATTGGAAGGAATCAATAATTTTAGTTCGTCATGGGGAAGGACACTATTGCTGATATAATAACTTCTATAAGAAATGTGGACATGGATAAAAAAAGAAACATCACACAATAAAAATATAGGCATTATTGATAATATACAATAACGATATCATCTTAATATATTAATACATAAGTTATTACTCTAGCAATAAGACTTATCTCAAATGACCATTTAAGTTCAACAATTATATACTTTTTTTGTTTTTACCATATTGTCAAGAACATCAGTAATATAACATTTTTCCTTTAAATGATTCGGGTACAATAGTTTCATGCTTTTACACATCGTTGACATGTTTATACTCATTATCATATTTGTTATCTTTTAGTAATTGGAAATTGTTCTTATAACTTTCTTAGTCGTTACCATTTAATCATAATCATCTAGTCATCCTCTTATTATCAAATGACAACTATACTTTTTAATGGTAACCTTGGTAGCCTATATGATTAGACAAACCAATGGAATGACTTGCCTTTTGTGATACATTCTTAAAATAGTCTCAATATGACAATAAAACGTTGGGTCATCTACTCCATCGATACAATTGATGCCTACTTGATGTTCAATATGTTAATTCAATCAATCAGTAAATTCAGTAAATAAATAAATAAGTCATTATTATCTTTGTGGATGAACATACACTAATGTGAGAAACTAGCTAGGCAATCATAGTCAAAATATTCATAAAAAATATAACCTTTAGGAGGTTCTTCTTGATTGTTTGTTCCTACTAGAATGTTCATTTGATATTGCCCAAGCGATTGTCCAATTCTTTTTTTTACAGGATATCCTATGCTGATTAATGTTTAATCATTCTCACCATTTAACTTTTGAATGTTCGATTCCGATTGGATGTTCATCCAATTCTCCGAGTGAAATATAGAGTCAATCTTAATATCATTATGGGCGACGAATCATGTTTTGATTGAACATTCCATTTCACACAATGTTGTACAGACTTCCGATTTCATCTTTTGAATGTTTGACACATCAGCAAGAGTAAAATCTTATATTTTTAATAAGTTTTTTCACTACATTACTACATAAAAATTTTCACAGGTATAAGAGCATGATTGACACTCTTATAGTACCATCACATTGTATTTCAATACAATCTATTATGCTTGAACTTAAGGTTTCATGATCATAGTAAAGTTTTTCATTCAAAGACGTCGAAAAAACATTTTTGCACCATTAATCACCAATACACAAAATTGAAACATAAACCTAGACCTATCATTTTCATGAAACTACTTTACATACTTCGTTTACGTTTCTCCTACTTCCATATTCTTTCTTTTAAACTTCCATCTTTCTTTCCTCTCCGATGTATTGCAACCCCTTCATCTCTTTGCTATAGAAAATGAGGTTGGGACTTGGAATCTCATATTAAAGACAAAGGGTTGACTTTCTTAGACTTCAAAGTTTTCAAATGAGAAACTATCAAAATATTTTGAATGTGGAATTATAGGGAGGTATTCTACTTACATGTTTACATGTGTCCCACTAAATTAAGGATTGTTTAGTTCTCTTCTTTCTCCTTTTTATAGGTGTTACATTGGAACTCGTTTGGCACTAGTTGACTTATGTGAATAATTAAAATCAGATTTGAAAATGAACATGATAATTGAGCTCACATTTTTTCATAATCTAAACATAAAATGCAACTAATCAGTGAGAGAAAGGATCTTGCTCAACATCTTTGTTTCCTAGCGATGATTGATGTGAAGGGAAGGCGATGAAAATGAGAGGTTTTTTTTTGTTGCACAAGATGAGTAGACTAGTTAGATGCAACTAAAGAGGAGATAGCAAGGAGATCAAGAGAGCATAAGGGCTTGAGACAGCCGCACAATCTTCATTTCTAGCATTCTCACTTTGAGGAAGAAATGCAAGGCGCAAAAAAAAAATACATGAATTCTTACTTTCCACGGAGTTGAACCTAAGTCTAAACATATTGAACCAACTAGTAAACAAATATTCTTTTTTATAAAATTTAAACCATTTAATCAAAATCATCTAAATTAAACAATTGTAGATCCTATTATTGTAGGGTGCATGATCATATCATGCCCTTTTATACCCCCTATTATCTCATATATATATATATATATATATATATATATAAGGAGATAATGTCACTTAAACAAAGGTGGTCATAAACTTGTAGCAAGTATGACACTTAAGCATAGGTTAGACTTGTAACATTATGGAGATGATTTGCTAATTTGTTTTCTTGTACTTGCAATGTTAATATTTCACCTAATATAATTAGAGATGCAATTTGAGTAGATTTAGGCTTGTTGAGAACAATGTCCTCGAACATTGAGACAAAAAATTTATAGACTACCAATCAATTGAACATTGAGATAGTAATAGGAAAAAAAATTATAGACCATCAATATATTGTACAACGTTTGTTATAGTCATGGATGAGTTATCTATTGATCATTACACCACATTGAGAAAGGTTAATTTTGGTGACTATTTTGAACATTGAAGTCATGACATGAGAGGCAATGCCAACAAGCTTTTGGGATAGCCATCAATCTGCTATTGCCCTTATAATATTGACAAATCGAGTAAAAGACGTTGTGTACCTTTGATGGGGTCTCCAATTGTTCATCTCATTCATATTTCCACTTTCATAATATGTAATCATATGCTGATTTTCTAAAGACAATGAACTTAGAAGAAAATATGCATAATGTATTTAACCACATGTAGAATCTATATCTATATTATATTAAAGAGAGAGTACTTTGCATGAGAATTTCACATTTGGCATCAAGATATGATGCCATGTGTCCTCAACCAAATATATCAAGTATTATAATATTAAATAATATGTATGATAATTAGAATGTGTGATAACCGTACAAATAAGTAACTTTTATAAAGGACATATTAAATAACTATATATACATATATAGTAACTACAATTTATAATAACATAATATTATTAGAGACAAAATGATTTAAAAAATAATAAATAAATAAAAATATCATACAAAGTTAATTTATAACAAAATTTAAAAATAATTTGACATCTATTTTATGAAATTGTTAATTATAATCAATTATTATATTAATTTATTTAAAATATGATTATTTCAATAATAGTGAAAAATTAGATGAATCATATGTTTATAAAATAAGTAAATATTACAAATAATTAGCATGGATAATTCAATATTACATGGATTGTTGGTAATCATCGAATGTTATAATTATTTCTATTACTTATTTGAATAAACATATCACAAAGTAATATTAAACCATTATAATAAGTAGTTCAAAGATTCATTAATTATATAAATTATATTTTATTAGAGTGGTGGTTAAAACTATTCATAACCATCCAGTATAGTATTTGTTTATAGATAAATTAAATTAAAAACAAAATAGTCAATTAAAATTTGAATACGCTCATCTATCATAATCATTTTAGTAGATGATTAGTTACTAATTATACATTAGATGGTTATTTAGGAACCGTTTCTTTCATGGTTGGTTCTTACATGAAATGCCTTCCTTATAAATACCAAGGAAATCTATTGAATATATGTTCCTCCCTATTCTTTTTTTCTTCTGATGAGAATCTTTCTTCCTAATGCATTTCCTTTGTAGTTTACTATCTAATTATTTCTTAGTTTTTATCTTTAGCAATTAATTAGTCATCATATGTTTATAATGAAAAATGTTATGATTTACCTAAGTAATTCCTTTTTTTATCTAATTGATATATAATCCTATTTTAGAAGTTTCATGTTTATCATATGACTTAATTGCATAATTATATTAAATGACTTATTTTTTTCAACAGGTTTGATCCCACAAATCGGATGGTAAATAATCTTCATATTATTTTCTTTTTTCTATTTTCTTTGTAAAGTAATGTATTATTATTGTTGCTAAACATTTTGTTTTCAAATTAAGCATGATGGGTTGCCTTAAACAATTTGAATTTAACATTGTTGTTTCAAATTATTATTATTACTTTATTGTGTGTGACACTTGCTTATTTTTATTTTAGTGGATTTTTTTTTCTTTTGTTTAACTGATAGAATAAGGGATCCTATTAACAAATTTTATTTTATCATTATTTACTTGGAAAATTATTTTTAATCAAATTTATGGATTTCACCATGAATAAATTACCATTATTCTATAAGTATGGTTTTAGTTGATAGAATAAGGGATCGGTCTGTGGTGTTAACAAAATTGATTTTCAAATAAATTATTTAGATGGATAATTATTTTAAATTCTAAGCCATCCACTTTTTCCTTTATCATATTAACAATAGTAGATTAATATATGTTAGTTGCGCCTACTTTTCTCACCTACTCTCTAATAAATATTACATTTATCTAACTACGAAATGTATACTAAACAACCAAAATATAGATAATTAATTAAATAATTGAGAAAATATGTATGTAAATAAAAATAACGACAATAATATGTATGAATTTTTGTGTGCCTTTAGGTTTTCTTGCTTATTTTTTTCCTTTTTTTAAGATATTGCTTATGCATATTCTAATATTATTCCTCTAATTAATTATTTTTATTTTTACGGTCATATTATTGAGTTATATAAATGGTGGATGAATAGATTAACTAATATGCAATATTAAATTACTTCAGTTATAATGGTGATTTTACTATTACAATTTAGTTATGGCTTCCTATACTCTTCAACTAAACTTTCATTGGTCATCAAGATACAATTCAAATTAAAACAAGATCGGTATGAATATGAAATTTTGATAAAAAATTTCTGACTATCTATCTATATATTTATTATATATATTATTAAAAGGAGGTTAGTATTGAAGAAGAGAGTGACATTTGGCACATTGAATAAATGACACATGTTCATATCCTAATAATTAATATCCTAAGGAAGCACTTTATGAAGCTTCTCGAAATTTAATTGATTTATTTATTCCTTTTCTACACGCGGAGGAAGAGGACATTAATTTCGACGAAAAAATTAGGTTTACTCTACCCCTTTTTACCTTTCAAGATAGATTAACTAATATAAAAACAAATAAAAGAGGAATTCCATTGAAATATATTTTTATTGACCAATTAGTTTAAATACTTAAACAATGAGTGTACTTATTTGATTTGGATATAAATCATATCTATTAGATAAATGACCATATATATTAGATGACTGAATAAAAGATATGATAAAAATATAACTGCCTTCAATATATAACTTTCTTATCCATATGGTTCTATGGTAATTTGATAATAATATAATATAACATATTTCTTGCAATTAGGCTCAGATATGTTAAATTGATTAACTATGCTTATCACAGTATGACCCTCATCAACAAAAAACATTCGTGTCACGTTGCCCCATAATGAAAATAAATTTTCTTGGAAAATTAATTTTCTCTATTTCCTTCACCCTTCCATAACTGCATAGTAATTGAAAATTATTACCGCTGCTCTCTTCACTTTTTTCATAATTGCATTCATAGTAGTAGACCTTTGTACAAATCAGACATTAAGTAAATTCTTTAGCTCCAATCTTTGGACAATTGAAGGTAGAGTATTCAATCTTTAGTGGTTTTATTTATTTATTATTTAATTTTTATATGATAGATATATGCTTAATTTTGTCTTAATTAAGATTGGAATAATATATTGTCATGATCAGGAAAATATTTAAATAACTAATTCTATTTGTTTATTTTATTTCTTCAAAGATGCAAATAAATATTATTTGTGATTTTTATCTAAAACACTATGGGGATTGTTTTAATGGACTCTTGAATCCTACCAATTAATTTTTTATATATAAACATTAATTCCTCTTTTATAGTGTATATATCATGATATTTTGATAAGTAATTAGTCTATTGACCTTTTCATTTAATTTCCACATTTTTTTAATAGTAAGTGAAATGATAATTTTATATCATATATACCGTATATGAGTTGGTCTTGAATGTAAGAGATTAAATTAACTTTGATGGAGTGTCCATAGTGCATGTGGTGGTGATGAGAGGTGGTGTATCACAATAAGAAACATAGTACAAAGAGGATACCATTATCTTCTAGACAAAAGGTTTCGATAAATAGACATGTTCACATGCTTGATTATATCTATTTTTTATTCTAAAATATATATAATCAATATTATATATAATATATTTATATATTAAATATAGTCAGTATAAAATATTTTAATAATTTAACGGAGTTTAACTCATATCACTGAATGACATTTTGTGGAACAATATATAAAATAACTATAATGTTAAAATGGTCAATAATAATAATAATAATAATAATGATGATGATGATGATGATGATGGACTCCTAAAAGTTAAATATAAGTATTCTAAGAGGGGGTTTGACCAAAAAATGGTATTGAGGTTATAAAGATTATTATTTCATAATGTATTTCTTATTATTTTAGATATAAAGTAATTTCTTCTCATTTTGTATTTGGACATTTGTTGTAACATCGAAGATTTTACTCTATATGTTATTTTTGAACGAAATATTCACAAATGATATAACTAAAGTTAAAGTTAATAAGAAAAAATAATTAGTTTCTATTCTTATAAATGTTATTATTAATTTAAATGAAATATAAAATTATAATTAATCATGACACATTTTTTGCATCACCCGCACATCGTGCGAGCTCTACACTAGTTATATTAAAGAGAGAGTACTTTGCATGAGAAAGTGACATTTGGCATAACATTATGTTGACAAGTGTCCAAGTAAGAAAATTTTGTTATAATTATCTTTGTTAATTATATAATGTTATTATAGTAGTGGATAATAACTATCCTTAACCGTTCAATAGACATAATGGTATTTGATAATTAATAAAATATTTTAATATTTTTTATTATTATGGAAGCTATTATATAAATCTAATTCGAATATAATTTAACAGCCATATGTATATGTATTTATATTTAGGCTATATGAAAACCAAAGTAATCTCACTTTATGTCTATATATTATATTGAAGAAATAGTAAGCATGAAGAAAATGATACTTGGTAAATATGTTAATTGTTACGTATCCTCAAGTAACAATTGATTAAAGCTAAATTAATAATTCATTTTTTATGGATTGTCAAAAGCGTGGAGAAAATACTATTTGGAAAATGCATAAATCCAGCACACGTCTTCAAAAAATAATTATGTTAAACTTAAACATGTTATTTGAATATACAACTGCAGTCATTAGTTATGTTAATACCAGTTACGTGCATATGAAAGTAGTTCATATAACTACCCTTATAGACAACTACATAAAGAGATGGTGGCACATTTGTTTATATGTGCACACAAACTAGATTTGCTATTTTAACAAGTAGGCATTTTATAAAGTGGCATATTTTTCTGAAGTGTGTTGTGCATCGGTGGAACTTAATATAATGTCAAAGTCATGCTACAAGTGTGAGGTATTTTTTATGCTAAAGCTATATCGGATTTTTGGCTTATGACTATCGTCCAAAATTTGGAATGCAGATGATAAATTTTGTATAGTTTGCTGTGCGATATTTCTAAATATACATTTACATCCATTGATATTAGAGCCTAAAAAAGCTTTTATATTATATTTAATTTTTCTGTAAATGTACAAAGTTTTATTCTTTTGCACCTTTAATTATCAAAAAAAGTAATATTCATGATGTTAGGTCAATATAGTATATAGTACTATTATATATATATATATATATATATACATAATCATATATATATATATTTATATATATATGAATTTATAAATATATTTTTCGGTCCTTGAAGTCTGGGTTACATGCATTTGTAGTTCTGAATATCGATGGGACTAGATCGAAAAAAATAACTTAGATGTAGAAAAAGTATTAATATAAAATTAAAAAAAATTATAGGTGTAATAAACATAATGAAATGATATAAACCAATAAAAAGAATAACTATAGTTAACTAATAATACATTTCATTAATAATTCATTACAAAAATATTGAAATGAAATATAAGTTTACATGATAATTGGTAAATATAATATATGTAACATATTACTATATTAAAAGAATAATTTCATACAAAGAGAATAAATATTCACATTATATTTAAATAAGAATACTTTTTTCATAATAATAAAATGTTATATCTAATAAAAAAATAAGATATGAATTATTGATGAAAATTATTTATCTGCATATTTATGTATATCTATCTATATGTATGCTACTATTGGCATCAATGAGTGTTGACAAAAATATTAATTATGACTTCAATAAAGTATCAATTATGATTATAAAATATGATAATTATATAATAACGATGTAGTTTTATTATCTATAGAGTTACATAACTATACGTCTTTATGTTTATACGGTTATACAAGTATAATTAATAATAACATAATAATGATTGGGAATATTTTGAACACTCATTAGATAACGGGTAGATTATGGGTAGTTATTTGATTTCAATATACTCATTAGGCACTGAAAGATAAAATTATAATAATTTAAAAAATATCAAACAAATGGTTTGATTGATGACTCGCTTGGCATCAACGAGGTGTTTTCAAATTATTTAAATAATGAACTAATCAAATACAGAATTGAAGTAACTGAATAAAATAAATATACACCTGTTAGGTAACTGATAGAAAAAAATATACACATAAAACAATGTACCCAAAATTGAAAAAAAGGTAATACTAACATTCAGTTAATAAAATAAAAAACTATCGATTAGATTTATTTTCATATAAGAGGAAGTTGTAACAATTGAAGTATATGACTTATTTCATCTTCTGGTACCAAAATATGATAAATGATTTCAATAATTAAAACAACTAAACAGTTGTTGTAAGTGTCAAAATAAATATACACCCAAGAGGTAACTAATAGATTAAAAGAACTTACCCAAAAAATGAAGAAAAATTAATACTATATTACATTTGATTAATAATATAAAATCTATCTGATTTATTATTATATGTCAGTTATATATCAATGGAAATCTATGTTTTATTTAATCTTAGATTACCATAATTGTTAATTAATAAAAATAAATCTATATACAAAAATCAAATTAAAATTTTATTTTGCATTTTGCTGAAGCATTATTTTTTTCAGAAAAAAAATAATTATTTATTTCATAAATAAAAAGTTAGTCATATAATTCTTATATCAAATTCCTTAACTTATATTAATGATATTCAACCAAGTTAACTTATTCTATGATCATTTGAGAGAATATAATGTGTTGGGTAGACTAAAAATGAGAAGACCTTATTCTTTGTTATTTCTAACAGAACAGACAATGGATTAAGAATTAACCCCATATAAAAATAATATATATAAATATTAGTATTTTTAAAATTTTTAATGATTATTTATATAAAATTTTAATTAAATATATCACTATTTTTTATGGCCAGCACAACGTGCGGGATATATACTAGTAACTATAAAGAGAAATGGTCTTTTTGGAGAGTTGTAACATTTTTTTCATTGAAATGTGTGCATCAATACTCCCACTTTGAAAGTTACCTTAGGTTAGTATATATGTTCAATAATTCAAATGAGCAATAAGCATGGATTTGCTCTATAATTTATGCCACTAGACATGCATCTTTCATTTCAAAAAAAGTCTTGATGTTTTATTGATCTAAAACATTTTTTAAGGTTAGTATTTACATTAGAAAAATCTTATAATCTCGACTAATTCAAGAAATTTAGATTTTTTAGAAAAGTTTGTGTGATAAATTTTTAAGCGCGTTGTTGTTTTAATTAACTAATAATATAATTCATTAAAATAAATTGACAAAATCAC
This sequence comes from Pontederia crassipes, assembly GCA_030549335.1. Classification (NCBI taxonomy): domain Eukaryota; kingdom Viridiplantae; phylum Streptophyta; class Magnoliopsida; order Commelinales; family Pontederiaceae; genus Pontederia; species Pontederia crassipes. The sequence continues at coordinate 10,998,275 of CM060188.1, read as the reverse complement.
ATTATAGTATTGATAAGTATTAATAATATAAATTATGATTAAAATAATTGAATAAAATATTGGAATACCTATAAAATAATTTAAGATTTATTACATATTATTATTTATAATCAGAACAAAAGATATAAAAGTTGATATGGATAAAAGAAAGACAGTTAAGATCACATGTTTTTCTTACAATGTTCAAAGAAATATAGAACAAATTGAATATATTCATCCCAATGATTTTAAAAAATAAATTTGATAGAATGAATATCTTTTGTCAATATGCATTTCACCAAATTGATAATTTGAATAGAGGCTTCTTGTATTATATTTGTACTATCACTAAGGTGATAATTAAAATTACAAAGAAGTTAAAACTATCTATAATATTTAGGACTCAAAAAAATATTTTTCTGAATTATCTTGTAGATGACTCCGGATAGCGTTTGGCGGGGAGAACTTCTTGGAACTTGGCCTTAGTTCCAATTGATTTTGTCATATAATGCGACATCTAGCGGAACCAACACTAGAACCCGAGGTTGGAACTGCGGGAATCAGTAGTCACGTAGTTCCTAGTGGAACCATGCCAATGTTCAAATTTTTTTATTTGCAATCTTTTTTTACGTTTTATTTTTTTCAAACCTATTGTTTTTTTCTTTTAGAATTTCTCTCTCTCTTACCCAAGGTTGTTTTGACCAGACCGGACCGGTCGGTCCGACCGGTCCAATCGTCGCCCAACACTAAAGGCGGGTTTGGTTCGACCCCAAAACCGGATTCAGGTTTAGACCGCTTTGAACCAATCAAGACCGGTCAAAACCGGATAAAACCGTCGAACCGGCGATTTTACGTCGATCGGCCGGTTCAAAATTGAAAAAAAACCTAAAATGTGAAGCCGGACCTAATTTTTCATTTTGATTTCGCCCTCGCCGAGATTTCGAAGCCGCCTGGTTCTGTTTGTCGACGTCGACTTCCAACTTCCATTGATCTCATTGACGGCCGGTGGCTGCTCGCCGGCGGTGCATCTCGCGTGTCAATGACCATCAACTCAAGTAAGTTGTATTTGTATGTTTTTCGGTTTTCAAATTGCTTCCCAAATCATTATCTTCACGGTCGGCCATGGCGAACAGAGCTTCGCTTGGATCACCAGACGACGGCCGTCATGGCGGCCGTGCTGCCCCTGCAAGGTCATCGACGAGCTGCGGCCATGGCGTAGCTCCGACGCACGATGTCGGGTGGCGCAACGATTGGACGACGGTCATCATGGCCGTCGTACTGCCCCTGCAAGGTCACCGACGAGCTCCGACCACGGCGCAGTTCTGACGTAGGGGCAGTATGGCGGCCATGACGACCGTCGTCCAACCGTTGCGCCATCTGACGCCGTGCGTCGGAGCTACGCCATGGCTGCAGCTCATCGATGACTTTGCAGGGGCAGCACGGCCGCCATGACAACCGCGCCATCTGACGGCATGCGTCGGAGCGACGCCATGGTCGCAATTCGTCGTTGCCTTTGCAAGGGCAACTCGGCCGCCATGATAGAGTGGTCCATCTGACACCATATGTTGGAGCTACGCCATGGTCGTAGCTTGTCGGTGACCTTGCAGGGGCAGGCACGAGCCGCACGACCTCACGTCCTCTGTAGTCTGGTGATCTATTCGATGATCCTAGCTCACACAATAATTGTCATATAGTCATTTTTTTTACTGAGACATTACTGTGATCATAATGTTGTCTCTTTTTTTCTTCAATTCATGATTCAAATGTTTGTAGATTTCATTATTATTGAAGTAACTTTTATTAGAGGCATTGATTAGTCTTTTATAGTTCTTTTGTAAGAAAATGGCATCGGGTGGAAGTAGTGCTGGTGAATCACAATCAATTGCGGCAAGCACTCAATCGGTAGTTGCAAGCACTCAGTCAGTTAGATTAAAGTCTGATCCTACGTGGGAGCATTGTCAAATTTGTTATGACACAGAAGGAAAGAAAGTTTTGAAATGCTTATATTGTGCAAAGATTTTCAAAGGTGGGGGAATACATAGGATGAAAATGCATCTTGCAGGACAAAAAGGTGATGTATTGGCTTGTACAAAAGTTAGCTATGACGTGCAATATCAACTTGGAGAACTTCTAAAATCTACGTCTGCATCCAAAAAAAGAGCACTTGATCAAAGAGGAGCAGATAATTCTAGTGAGCAATCAGATATGAATGCACATATTTTGCAAAGTCAAGAAACTCCAATTATTCTAAGTCAAGCTAAGGGGAAGGGCAAAGAGATAATAAATAGTTTCTTTGCTCCAAGAACCACTCCAGGTGCACAACCTTCTATTAAAAGTGCATTGACAAGTAAAGAAGCTATACATCGAGCTGATTTGGCTCGCTAGATTCTTTTATGATTGTTGTATTTCATTTAATTGCGCCAATTACATTTATTATCAACTTATGATAGATGTTATTGCAACTATTGGTCCAGGATATATAGGACCTTCTTATCATTCCATTAGAACCAAATTATTGTATGACATTAAGAAGGAAGTTTGAATGTTGGTTGAAACATTTAGAAGTGCTTTGAAAGAAACTGATTGCACTATTATGGGCGATGGTTGTCAAGATCAAAAAAATAGACAGCTAATAAATTTTCTTATTTACTCTCCAAAAGGAATTTACTTTGTCAGATCAGTTGATGCTTCTGATGTTGTTAAGGATGCTACAACTCTTTGCAATTTATTTGTGGACTTGGTTGAATTTGCTGGAGCTTCTAATGTTGTGCACTTAGTTACTGATAATGCTGCAAATTATAAAGCTGTTGGTAGGTTGTTGAATGAAAAGTTTTCTTCCATTTTTTGATCTCCTTGTGCTGCTCATTGTCTGAATTTGATCTTAGCAGATATTGACAAAATGAAGTTTGTGAAGAGCTTAACAGAAAAAGCATCTAAGGTAACACAATTTGTTTATAATCATCCTTTTTTGCTTGCGTGGTTAAGAAAAAGATCACAGTGGGCTGAAATTTTACGTCCCGAACCAACTCATTTTGCAATAACATTTATTGCATTAATGTGTATCAGTGATCATAAACTTGATTTGCAAGTTTTGGTGACAAGTGTGGATTTTACAAGCTCAAGATATTATCGTGATAAGAAAGCTAAGATTGTTATGAATGTTGTTTTGGATAGTAAATTTTGGAATGATTGTGGTATTATTGTGCAAATTGTATCACATTTGGTTCGTTTATTAAGAATTGTTGATGGTGATGATAGACCTTCTCTTGGATATGTGTATGATGGCATTTATAGAGCAAAGAAAATCATTAAAAGAATACTGATGAATAGAAAATCTTTGTACAAGCCTTATACAAGAATCATCAAGCAAAGATAGAATAATCAACTTCGAAAAAATATTCATTATGCTGCATATTTTTTGAATCCCGCATTCTATTATGATAAAGACACCTTTTGTATAAAACCTGAGGTTCAACAAGGATGGCTTGAAGTGTTGGATGTTCTTGTTACAAATCACAAGACTGAATTTTGAAAACAAAGTTGGTTGTATCATGATCGACTACAAAGTTTTAGTAATCACTTAGCTATTGAGACGGCTAAGAAATTGAGACCCAGTAAGTTTCTAAGTTTCTTAATTTTTGTTAATAATTTTCTTAGAGTTATGATATTTTTTAACTTTCTTTATATTGTTTGCATGATAGATCAATGGTGGCATAACTTTGGATTTAGTACTCCATTAGTGTCACAATTGGCAATTCGATTGTTAAGTCAAATGACATCTTCTTCTGGTTGTGAAAGAAATTGGAGTGCATTTGAAAGAATACATTCAAAAAGAAGAAACAAATTAGAGCACAAAAGATTAAATGATCTTGTATATATTCATTATAATTTAGGTTTGAAAAATAGGTTTGTTACAAAAATGTATGTGTATCTATTCTTTTTTAAAAACATGCTTATTTATTCTGTTATATTTATAGGGCTCTTAACAAAGAGAAAGCACTTTTAGATCCTATTGACTATGAGAGCATGGAGAAGATTGAATCATGGATTGCAGAGGAAGATGACACTCCATTACTTGATTATGATGAAATAGAGAAAATGATTTATACATATTTGGAAGTTTCAAAGAATATCAATCATGAAGGTAAAATTTAATTTTCATTTTAAAGTATTTGAATGATTAATTATTTTGAATTTTATTGTAACTTTTTTATATGTTTTGGTTAGGTGATGTGCAAGAAGATAATGTTGAAGCATTGGATTTTAATTTGGATTCTTTTCCTCGTGATGATGAAGAATATTAAAGGAGAGAATGAAATTGTGATTTTGGAAGCATGAAGTTGTGAACGTTTAAACTTATAAACATTGGTGTGTTTATTTGTAACTTTATTTTGGAAGGCATTAAAACCTTGTTATCATTTGCAAGACACAACTTATGGATCTTGTTAAGCTATAAACAAGTTTATCTATTGCAAGTTTGAACTTTGAAGTTTGAAATATGTGTGTGATATTATAATCTAAAAGTCTGAATATATATATATATATATATATATATATATATATATATATGTGATGTTTTGAAATTTGAAATGCTATTATTTTATTGCTTACTTATGGATCTTGTTAAACTATAAATAAGTTTATCTATTGCAAGTTTGAATTTTGAAATATGTGTGAGATATTATAATATGAAATTCTAAATATATATGTGATGTTTTGAAATTTGAATTGCTATTATTTTATTGTTTAATATTATTTTATCATATCCGGTTCGACCCTTCGGTTTAATCGGTTCAATCGGTTCGACCTGACCCGGAGGACTCGTCGGGTCGATGTCCGGTTCGGTTTTAACAACCTTGCTCTTACCTTTCTCACACAAAATATTATATTTGTTAAATATAATACACTTATTATAAAAAATATTTACTTAATATTACTTATTCATTGTCATTTCGGACAATTTTTTTAATATTATATTTGTCATTGAATATAGTTTATTATAGGTTAATAATATAATTTTTAATAAAAATTTTAAAATTATAATAATATTTATAATTAATAAAATTATATTTATAATTTATATAGTTATTAAGTACTCACTAAAATTAATTTATCATATTAACTATTTAATTCATCATTATTGTGTTCCACTGACGCTACGACAAAGTAATTACTTAGGCAACATTTGGTTCACGAATATGTGGCGAAATAGGTGTTTGTTCGGCCGTTTTTTACTAAACGGCACATGAAATAAGATTACGCACCAATACAGATCTCACTTCATCCGATATTTGTTTAATTCTATCGGAGCACTATTTTTTGAGTTGGCGTATTCGAAGAAAACGATCGAATACACGATATTTGTCTTCCGCACTAAGGGTATAAGCGACATTTTATTGTTCATACTTTAACTATTCTAGGCAAAAGGCAACCATCTCTCCATTTTTTTCGAGCAGTTCTCTTGCCCTAAAATTCGACGAATGGCCTTGGCGAAATGCTACAAGGGTGCAGGAGGACTCCCAGTGACGATCGACGAGGTATGGTATTGCATTTTTGCGGCTTCTTCGTTACATGTCTACAAATCCAAACGGATGATTGAGCAACCAAGAACACGAGAACAAACGGTAGAAAAAGCAAGGACGAGATATAAAACCAAACCAAACAAGTTCTCAACATCTCACCTTAAACACTGTAGCCACATATGACAATACATCGACCAGAAAAGCAACAACTCGACAATAGGTTTTCGTCGAATAGGAATGCTGATGTTGGAAGAAGAAGAAGCGTCTGCAGTAAGTTTATACGGTGAGTGGTAGACAAGGTCATTTGCCAACCTCTTATTCCATGACGAACCAAACACCCCTGGCGAATAGAACAACACGATATTGGTAAGCATGTAGTTGAATAAAGTCTAATCGGCTGATTAAATCCCACCATTCCCGTTGTCATATTCGCGAACCAAATGACACATTATGAACACAACAATCGGTGACAAGGTCACTATTTGTGACATTGGATTACCTTGCTGTCATGAACGATGGATTTAACTATGAGATGAACAATTCTAACATTGAATCGGCTATGGACGATAGTGATTTGCTCCTTGTTGGTCCGGTGCGCCAAGTTCAATTCCTTTTTTTATGGGCTTCCTACCTCTTCTCTTGCGCTCATTTTAAAACTAAAAAAAGATGAATTATAAGAAGAAAAAAACGTGGTTTGTGCATCTTAAAAATTACATCTCACTTATTTGCCTTATGTTACCATTTCAGAACTATATACATAATCATTTTATATATTATATATATGGGAGGTGGGAATAAGTACTATGCTTATCTTGCCTTTATCACACAATACCAAAGTTGTTATTATTATTATTATTATTATTATTATTATTATTATTATTATTATTATTATTATTATTATTATTATTATTATTATTATTATTATTATTATTATTATTATTATTATTGTTGTTGTTGTTGTTGTTGTTATTATTATGTAATGCATAAGTATATTGCATGCTAATATAGGTCGAACCATCTATCATATAAATATATTTTTTAATAAATAATGACTAAATAATAGATAGATCATCTTATTTCTTAGTATATTTTGTGTACATAATAAAATTCATGTGTATCATTCTGAACAAAAAAAAACGTATGCATATATTATAGTCGACGGATGGACTCCCAAAACCAAGAAACTTATGTAGCTCGAGAAAATATTGAAGTGAAAATTATCAAAATTAGAATTTTGATTAAGTTTAATGTGACTCTGGTCAGTGGTCATTTTCATTTATAGATGTTTATTATCTCATTTCAAAAATCGTCTCGATAAAACATTTTTATATATCTTTATATTAAATTATGATAAATTTTTTGAAATAAAAAAGTAAAGGATTGTATGGTGATTCCATCCGAACCGACGACGCCATACTGCAATATACTATGATTTTTTTTTTCTTTGGACCAGATGATGAAATGAAATGAAAGGGTAGAAAAGACAGGAAGGAGAAGCGAGAGTTAGCGGCGTTTCGGATCGAAGCCGCGAGGGTTTTGGCGACGATCGACGAACAAAGAGGAGGGAGAGAGAGAGAGCGCGTGTGTGAAGTTTTGGGGACTGATTTGGAGCGCTTTTGGGTGGGTTTTGTTTCGATTCGCTCGGTGGATCTCTCCGCTGCCATGTCTGCGGGGATCTGCGGGAAGCGGCTAGGGTTCGAGGAAATCTTCGGATCTCCGTCGCAGGCTCCGGCGGGCAAGCGATCGCGCTGCGCCCGCTACGGATCCCCCGTCCGCGGCTCCCCTCCTGACCTTGGCCACCACTTCCCCCTTGGATCCGACGACAAGCTCGTCTTCCTCCTCCGCATGTTCCCCTCCATGGATCGGGAGGTAGTGCATTGCCCGCTCGATTCGTAGCTTGATTGTGATGCGACTTCTGTTTATTTTAGACCCTCTTTTTGTCTGTTGACCTAGGTATATGGTAAAATGATCTTGACTCCCTTCATTTGTGTGATGAATTCTGAACGGAGAAGGGAAATTTTGTGAATTGAAAGCTGTGCTGTGAAGTTTCACTTCCTACATTTATATGATACTTGCTTTATTTATTTTTTCGCCTGTTATCAATGATATGGGAATGGTAGTTCAAACATTTAGGTGTTTGGCAAAAGGAAATTCATAATAGATTTAATGATCCTACAATTATTTGTGTATGAAAAAGAATCAGATTTTGTGCAAGCGAGAACCTTGAAGATCGATTGCATTTGTGGTTAATTACGTACTTTGTCTTCTACATATGGACCATATCGTGTGTTTATCCAATGATAAATAATCTGAACGTGAGCATATGGGTTTTGTAATCTTGTCAGAGATTACCTTAATGACCTCCTTTCGATTGCCTTAAATAAATTGCATCTTAGTATTACAATTATTTATTTGTTGACTGTGTTTCTTTACACTTTTTCTCAGGTTATTGAAACTATCTTGAAGACACATGATAATAAGATTGATGATGCAATTAAGAGTCTGCATGCATTGTGCCTTGGTGATGATTCTGCAATAAATGAAGCAACACATTTCAAGTCAATACTTCAGTCCAACGGGAATGCTGCTGAAGGTTTGTAACATTGGCAGACATATTAGGTTTAACATGTATATTGGGTTTAATTCTATATAGTCATTAACATTAGTGTGATCATTGTCTCAATCTTATGTTTATTATCATTTACTATTCAGGTGTTGTAAGCTCTGAAACATCTGATCAGAATGTCCAAGGTGTTCAGAGTGACACTGCAGGGTCAAGCGCTGGCTTGCCAGAGAACCGAGCTTCTTGGGTTGACATCTTTGTGCAGGAAATGATGAACGCCTCAGATTGGAATGATGTCCGTGGCCGTGCTATGAAGATTTTGGAAGCTTTTGAAAGAAATGTTACTGCTCAGGCAACAGCATCAGTAGAGGTACTTAGGATTCTGTTTGTTGGTTTTGTAGAAGCAAGTAAACTGTTTTTTTTTTCCCATTCTTTTGATAACCCATCTCTTTGTACTTCGTCATGGAACAGCATGAAATCAGTACTCTTAAAGAGCAGCTGCAGTGTTTGCTAAAGGACAACCAGATACTGAAAAAGGCGGTTGCCATTCAGCATGAGCGCAACATGGAACATGAGGAAAAGTTGAGGGAAGTCCAACAGTTGAAACATGTTATTAGCCAATATCAAGAGCAAGTTCAAACTTTGGAGGTAACTAAACCTGCTATCAGTCTGCTATCAGTTACACTGATAATTTGATTTAACCTAATTATGTGCTGCAAAACAATAACAGCACAATTCGGTGTAAATAATCATATAAACACTGGAGAGAACAAGCTGCATGCAACAAAAGTTCCAGATCAGTCTATTTATCCTGAGTTGTTGCTTTCATGTCCAACTTGAATGGTCTTCTTTTAGTAGTAGGATATGACTTGGATGTGCTTTCTAACTAAGTTCTTTGGTGCAGATGAACAATTATGCATTGAAGATTCATCTTCAGAGGGCGCAAGAGGCTAATTCAATTCCTGGCCAATTTCACCCTGACATATTTTAGGGCCTTCTTTGAGAACGTGATTTTTTCTACTTCGCATAAGCATAAAATATAAAAGCAATATGACCAAAGAACTTCAGCTATATATTTAACCTATTATGAGCGTTCCTCATATATATGCACGTCCAATTTTATTGTATCACTGAAGAGACGGTCGAGACTGGTGAAGGAGGTAACTGTTATCTTCAACTAGAACGGCTGCAAGGCATTTAGAGGAGATCTGGGCATTTAGCTCTCTTTTTTCGTGGAGGAAGGAATTTATTTATTTCACTTAAAATGTCAGTTTTTCATGACATGATTTTAAGTTTTTTATGTCATCTATCTGTGTAAGTTAAGATGATTAGTGTAATCTTTCGAGCTTCTTTGCTGAACCTGAAATGTTTAGCTCACAAGCTTGATGACTATGACTGCCTTTGTGACGGTCAAGATGAAGATTAGCCGCTTAGGCTCAATAGTGTATTCTCGCCTATGGTTGTGATTATAAAATCAAGTGTAGCGAGAATGTGGAAGCTCCGAGTTACTGTATGTAAATGTTGTGCATCACCGAATGATCTGAAATATGTTTTTGCTCGTACAATTTGGGACCGGAAAAAAGTCTTGCATACGTATCAAAGTTTTGCATATGTCAGTTCGATTTCTTTAGCTCAGTTGGGATTTATCCATTTTGTCTTTTCTTGAACATTGGCTTAGGTCACATGGGTGGTCGAAAAAATTATGTGGGCGTACAGAGAAACTTTTGTCTTGTATGGCAAATGTAACTTATCACATGTAACGATAGTGTCAATTTGATTTTTTTACATGTAACGAAAATGCATAATATTCAAGAGAATGTTCTTGTTAAGGAGGTTTAGCCACGTTCCCACCCTGAAGGATTCTTTACACCTCTACGTCACCGACTAACGAACCAACTAATAAAAAAGTACTGATTAGAAAAAGAAAAATGAATTTATCATTTAATATTCTTAAGAGAGAGAGAAAACTATGGAAACGTCGAAGGATTACTCGATGCCACGAATTTAAACTCATTTTTTTTTAAAGAAAATCAATCCATCCATATTAATTTGGATTTTGGACCCACTAATAAACGAAAACTCCATAAAAATCGTAATTTCTCATTCATATTTCATCTTGACAGTTAATATGAGGTTAATGACTATGTAGAACGTGTACTTTTATATTAATTAATTTAATATTTATAATTTATAATTAAGTTAATTATATATTATTTGGATGAAATAATATATATTGATTACAACAATTTGATAATAAATATAAAGCTAAATAAATTATAATCATTAAATTAGTCATAATTATTAAAACAGTTTGATCATGATGCTGATCTTAATCGTATTTATTATTTAACACATACTTTATTAAATTAGTATACAATTATTTTATTAATCTAATAAGTAAACCTAGTCTTCTACACCCATTTTTACTTCTGTATATGCATTTTCCTCTAACTTATATCATACATTGTTCTATCACAGTTTGTGTTTGATATCACAGTTTGTGTTTGATTTAATGTGATACAATGGAGACGCTGAATTTCTATATTTCAGTTCTAACGTCAGACGTATCTGAATTAATTAATCTTTTTATAATAGTTTTAGTTTTAAATGTCTTGTAAATATTTTAATGAATATGTCGGAAAATTCATACGACTCGAAGTCTCGAACGTACTGCTATTTATTCTACGTATTCATTGCTTCCCTCGGGCTCAGGTACGGATTCAAATTATATTTAGAAAAAAAGGAAAAAAACCTAAAATTACGTAGCGCTATTTTTGTGTGTGCTTTCAAAAGATTTCTGGTGTGGACGGCAGATGCGAGAATTGCGGTTGTTCGAGATCTGGGAACCGTTAGGCGCTCGCCGTCCGCTTTGCTTGCAATGTAAGCCTCCACTTCTTAACCCACTCGATTGCTTCGGCTGGCGATTTGCTGCACTCCACTCCGTCACTCTTCTTCGATCTTATATGTACAAGAAGCCTTGATCCTAAGAATTCTCTACCTCGTTGCTTATCTTGTTGAGGTGAGAAGAACGAATAGAAGCTCATATTCGGTTGAATCGAGTAGAGAGTTGTATTCATGAATTTTTATCTTTTTTTTCATGATTTTTATGCGATATTTTTGTTAATATGTTTTTGCTGTCATGGGAGTTCTAAATTTGATTTTTTGGATCACGAAATGTTTGTGCAGAGCTGTCGTTCGAGAGAAGATCCGAACCAGATGGCGAAGGAAACGGCTGCAAACGGAGATCAGCATACGATCACGAGGCCGCCCCCGCCCCCGCCCCCCTCTCCTCTCAGGTTTTCCAAGTTCTTTCAGGTATTCATCCTCTTGCTTCTGCTCGTTGCATTAGCTGAGCCGATGTCGTAAGCTAAAAGAATGGATTTGGGGCCAAAAGTCGTGCTCTGTTGATCTGCATCGTCATGCTCATTGATGCGAGCTGTTAGTTAGCTGCTGAAGCTTTTGGTTCAATGCAGGCAAATCTGCGGATTCTTGTTACTGGAGGAGCTGGGTTCATTGGGTCTCATCTTGTTGACAGGCTGATGGAGAATGAGAAGAATGAGGTGTGTATCATTTGTTGTTTATACGCCTTCTAAATGGCGCCTATGATATTTTCTGTGACTGACCTCATCACAGCATTGATCTTCAGTGTGCAACTCCTCCAGAATGTTAAAATCATTAGAGTTTCATTCTGGTGGATTGAAAGATCATTTTTTGGATCTTTCAGCGACACTTTCATGTTATGAAATGTTAGTTACACTAGATTATACACTTTCATGTTATGAAATGTATCATTTTCTTCACAATTTTAGTTGTACCCTTCCCTTTACCAGTTTTATCGGTTCCCAGGATGTTTTTCTTATAATAAAGAACCACTGAGAATTCCATATAAATAAACAAAATTTCATAGACTTTCTGTTGTGTAAATCATCTCAAATGCTTGCTCTGATATGTTGTAGGTTATTGTTGTGGATAACTATTTCACTGGCTCCAAGGACAACCTCACGAAATGGATTGGTCATCCAAGGTTTGAGCTTATCAGACACGGTACGCAGCTTAATCTAGCTTTTGTTGCTTTAAGTGCGTCTTCTTTGAAGTTGCTAATTTGTTTATATTTTTCTCTAGATTGGTACTTGGATGGACTGTGAATATGAAATGTAAAGTTTCATTGTATCTTATCTAGATTATCAAGTCCAATAACCAAAATTTAACGAGGAGTCTTGATCTGTACAGAGGCACCTAACTTTTACTGCTTGACAACTTTGCCATTGTTAAAAGTTTTTCTTTGATTCTAGACTTATAAAGGAACAGCATCCGTGGAGACTATTCAGCTGTAATCATTCTTGTTTTGCAAATTCTTTGGATTGTATCTTGTTCAGTAACATGTTTTCTTTCCTCCAAAACTAGTTTTATGATCTGTTTTCAGCGCTTAAATGTGCTGCATTTATTTTTCATAGATGTTCCCAAGTTGCCTACAAAAAGACACGTGCTGCAAAGAACTTTCAGTATTTCCATATTGTAACTTGTTTCTTTTATTATTAGATGTTACCGAGACATTATTGGTAGAGGTTGATCAGATATATCATCTGGCTTGCCCGGCTTCTCCAATATTCTACAAGTATAACCCTGTCAAGGTGTGTTATTATTCATGTAAATTTAACTACGCAGTATCCAACCATAATTATTCTACAAAATCAGATCCCATGTTCTTGCATACCATCGTGTAACTCTTTTATTCATAATTTATCCTCGATGGTCCTGAAAGTGATGGCATGATATCTGTTGTGTCAGACAATAAAAACAAATGTTATCGGAACATTGAACATGCTGGGACTTGCTAAGAGGGTTGGAGCAAGGTAGTAAATGCATGATATCTTTAATCATCTTCTTTTCTAGAGAACGCATCACACTAACTCCTTCCCCCTTCTCTCGTAGGATCTTACTGACCTCAACCTCAGAAGTTTATGGTGATCCTCTTGAGCATCCTCAAAAAGAAGAGTACTGGGGCAATGTTAATCCAATTGGTAGATAATTTACTTAGCAGTTGATGGGGCTATTTTTTTCTCACTTGTCTTGTTATTGTGATCTTTACATTCATTATTCTGCCTCCTTCAGTTAGAAACTATGTTGTATGTGATGTCTTCTGATAGATCCCAAAACATCCTTTGTGTATGTTAGAGATGGTACTAGTGTGATCTCATTAAGCCTATTTTCTCTGACCCTACCTCAAAAATTTTAGGTAGGACAAAGCATAGAAAATGTACTGGATAACTCAAATAGTCAATTTTCTAATAAAAAATTTGTCTGTTATCCTATGCAAATTTCCTAGTGCATTTTTTTTTGCAAAAGATTGATCAACAACAACAACAACAACAACAAAGCCTTATCCCACTAGGTGGGGTCGGCTACATGGATCATACGACGCCATTCCGCTCATTCGTTGATCCATGTTCATGAGATTCGACAGGATTTTACGCTGGCTGTCGGGGCCTAACACAACCCTCCTCCTTTATCCGGGCTTGGGACCGGCTATAAAACATAGGCGGAGTTTGCAAAAGATTGATCAAAGAAAAAGAAAAAAAAAAGGATGGCTTCACCCACTCGTGAATAATTTTGGGTATGATAATTGGTCAGTAGGTATTTGGATGTAAGCAGGGGAAGTTATTTTGAATCTTCTAACGTTATGACAAGCTTAGATGGGTGGAACTGCATTACCAGATAAGAAAGTGAATGAATAATATAAAATTGAAAAAATCTAGAGATTCATAACATGCATCTTTATGCTGGCATTGATTTTTGTTCAACTCAACGTCCTTGTATTCTGGCTATTAAAGATATTCCATAGCGCACCTGCAGTATTTAAATGTCAGCAGTGAAGCGTGAAGCTTTTGAACCACCGTTTCATTGTTTCTTCATTTAGGTGTCAGAAGTTGTTATGATGAAGGTAAGCGTGTTGCAGAGACTTTGATGTTTGATTACCACAGGCAGCATGGTTTAGGTGAGATTAATGAGGCAATTTCACTACCCTCCACATATGTTTTATTATTTCCATGTGAGCATTTTTTACTCATTCCATATGCAGAGATCCGAATCGCTAGGATTTTCAATACATACGGACCACGGATGAACATTGATGATGGTCGTGTTGTCAGCAACTTTATTGCTCAAGCAATTCGGTAATTGACTTATATTCATAATGTTATCCTGGTAGTTTTCTTGGCTTTGACCAAAGTTATATTGCTTTCTTTCCTGTCCTTTTCTTGTCACACAGTAATTCTCTTTGTTGACTACTTCATTATGCTGCATACAGTGGTGAATCATTGACAGTGCAATTGCCAGGAACACAAACACGAAGCTTTTGTTATGTTTCTGATTTGGTATTTATGCGTTCTTTTTACCCTACAGTTCCAATATATAGTTTTTTATTTATTTTTCGATTTGTTTTAAACGTCTTGTGAATGCTGAAGGTCGATGGTCTTATTCGGCTGATGGAAGGAGAACAAACTGGACCAATTAATTTGGGAAATCCAGGTGATTCGTTTTGCATCATTCATATATTGCATTGATATTTGCTTTTCTACTTGCCTTAAGTAATATTCCAAGATAGAGTGTCGTGAATACATTGTCTCTTTTTCCTCCTCATGAAACCGATTGTGAAAGGCAGTCCTATTATGATATGTGAAAAGGCAGTACTCGTTTTCTGTTTCTTACATAAACATGCATGATGCAGGTGAATTTACTATAATGGAACTTGCGGAAACTGTGAAAGAGGTTAGTACAGTCAGAATATTAGCTCGATACAATGTAAACAGGCAATAATGATCTCAGCTTCCATAGAATGCTTAACTATTTTCTTTCATCACTTGTTCAGTTAACTAATCCGGCTGTGGAGTTGAAGACTGTTGAGAACACGCCCGATGATCCACGGCAGAGGAAGCCAGATATCACAAAGGCTAAGGAAGTGCTTGGATGGGATCCGAAGATCAAGTTACGTGAGGGCTTGCTGTTGATGGAAGATGATTTCCGCCATCGATTGGGTGCACCAAGGAAGAACAATTAATGCCAACCTTGTCACTTCGCTGAGTCGCTGGCATGCTTTCTTGTCTAATAGCATTTGTTTCAAGATCCATAGTCTTTTTGCGTATTTTTGTGGAAGATGTCTGGTAAATAGGTAAGTAAAAGAGAAGTCATACTGGTCTATTGACGATGGTTCACATTTACCCGTAAAGCCTTCAATGTTTAGCGTGCTTGATCGTTATTCGTGGTTCATGTTGTCGATAAGATGACTTTATATTGAATAAAATGGTAATGAACCACTTAAAAGAATAATGGGCAGTTAAAATTTATATGTTTATGTTGTTCATTATTATAGTAACTCGTGTGTTCAATTTTATCTCTTTTTTTTTGTCTTTGAAAAGTATGTTAGCAATTTGCATCTAGGTATACGAATTTCCTTCTAAGGTTTCGCTTCCGATAGCTTGCTTACTCTCCTAAAAATCTTTAGTCTATCTTATTTCAATTTGTATTTGCTCCTTTGGCATTAAAAATAAAAAGATATGAAAACTTAATAAAAAATGAGATAAGAGATTCATATGATTTAAGATTTTGGTACCAAACTCAAAACACATGCACTTAATTGGGAGATCAGATAAAGTTTTTTTTTTTAAGATCCATATGTTTAATTCTTTTTGGCACCCACTTCGCTTGGGACCGCTGGTGTGTCCGGGATTAATGGCATCTAACTCATCTATTTTGGAAAATTGAAATATTTAGGAAACGACGTTATTGAATTAATCGAGTTTGATGTAGACCAATTTTTAACTTGTAAACCGTACGGCACATGTTAAATCCAACACCATTTTCCATGTACGTAGGGCTGGCTATTAAAAAAATTGAATATTTATATCGAGAGGTCTGTCAAATATGGAATTAGAGGTGTTCACCGGACCGATCTAACTTAGTTCGAGTCGGATTGATAGTCGGATTACATCCGACCCCAACTCAATAGGGATTTGGATCGGGTACGGATTCTCAACTCATGTCAACCCGATCCAAAGACTTAAATTTTTTTATTTTTATTTATTTATTTACTTAGTTTTAATTCTATACTTATTTTAGAATTTTAAAAAATAAAATAAATCATTCTATATGGAAATAATATTTCGATATTGTGCTAAATAATATTTTTCATAAGTAAGGGGAAAATAAAAAAATAAAAAAAAGTGATCAGGCAATCCGAATTAAATTGTGTTGGGTCGAATTTGTTGACCATATGGGCAACGGGACTTGACCTGGTTAAGTTTGCAGTAAGTTATTTCTTATTTGAGCTCATTATCACTAATGCCACTCCAATATACTATATATAGTGGTGACTAAAAATGAAAAATGGTGGTATAAAATATATAATATAAAAAAGAGATTACTAACAAATAAGTATTCTTCTTAATGTTTAAGGTGATGTTTGGTTGCGGATAGATGGAATATTCAGCTTTATTCTCTGCATACGAATTATTCAAGTTGATGACGCGCAATATTTCTCAACAAAATGACCGTTGTTATCATTTTTGTGTGTTAAACAAAAGGTGTTAGATGAATAAATTTTATTCCACTATTTTATTTGAATATCATAACTCATAAAAAAGAACCCCCGAAAAGATTAAACACGCTTTAGATGCAAACACACTTTGAATGTCGTGCATTCATTTGTCGTGCCTTATTTTGATTCTGACCTCCGTTTAATGATATTCTCCGAAATAAATATTTATTCAATCACTTATTCTACGACCAAATGACGCTTAACACATGGAAATAAAGGAGAAATTATTATATTACATCTCCAATGATTTTTGTAATTAATTATAACATTCTATGAGAATGTTAATAACATGATGTTAATAATGATTTAGCACTTTCCAAAAAAAATGAGTAAATATTTTGCTAGTTTGCATTACATGAATTTGAACATTCATTATTAATTTCAATATATTTTATAATATTTTAAAATATAGTTATACTGGAAATCCACTAACCTCAACTCAAGCATATGGAGCACAATCAAGTTCGAATGAAAGAATTTATCATATATCAAATAATTGTTAATTATGCTAGTATTACTAGACAGATCTAGATGGGAAAAAAATTGTTAGTTATGTATTTGTAAAACGGAAGAAATAATTACTTTTTTTATTTTTGCAAGCAATATGTGTCAATAATTAAAAGTTTTTTGTAATATTTTGTCTTTGAAATGAGAGTAACATTGTGTAAATTTAGCTTTCATATTTATATTAATGACGATTATGAGGAAAAATTACATCAAATATTCTTCAACTTTCAAGTTTGTTCAACGATGATTTCCAACTTCACTTTATAACAGTAATGTCCTTTATCTTTTAACTCATTTCACCCGATGTCCTTTTTACTTGGGGTAGACGGTCGCAGAGCTGACATGACGCAAATATAACACTGGCAGGTCATCTTCCCTTCTCTCCACGCTGACATGATAATATAAAAAAATAAAAATATTAATTAAAAATATATAAAAAATGCCACCTCACGCCAGCGAAAGACATCTTCTCTTCTCTCCACGTTGCCGTGACAATATTAAAAAAATAAAAATATTAATTAAAAAATAAAAAATGCCACCTCACGTCAATAGGGACATTTTCTCTTTTCTTCACGCTATCGTGATAATATTTAAAAAATAAAAATATTAATAAAAAAATAAAAAAATGCCAATTGTCGCCGACGAGGTCGCTGAGGGAGGGGAGGCCCCACCCCCCCACCCCCACCACACACACACCTCGGCTGTCGCCAGTGAGGTCGCAAAGGAGGGGGCGACCCCCCTCCCGCCCACTGACAAGGAGAGAGAGGGAGGGTGGGGGCTCGCCCCCCTTTGCGACCTCGACTTGAGATGAATTTTTTATTTTTTAATATTATCACGTCAACACGAAGAGAAGATAAATTACTTGTCTAACGCCATATCTGCACTACGTCAACTAACGCGACTGAAAAATCACATTATAAAAAGGACATCGGATGAAATAAATTAAAAAATATAAAATATCCTTGTCACAAAATGAAGGACATCACTGTGCAAATTTAAAAATTGAAGAACATTCGATGTAACTCAAGTTTTCATTACTGGGAGATGAGACCAATCATGTCATAGATGTACCAAGGGTCAATAAAATAGCTCACATACTTTTTATTCCCTTTCAAAATATTATATTATAAGCTTTTATTCATTCAACTCCGTAGAATAAAATATAAAATATCTTATTTTTAAAATAAAGCAGTTACTACATTTTATTTTTCCAATCCTTCCGAAGTCCAAATTTTGTTCTTAAACCAAACAATCACTTTAATAATTTCAAATAAGTAAGTGGATGACAAATTATTCTGAGCATTCAACATCATTTATTATGTACTAAAAAAAGTCATCATCTCAAGTCTCAACATTGAGATTTAATTCATAAAGCTAATCAAAGTCAAATTTCATGAAATTCGCTTAAAAAGGGAAATGAAAAGCATCAACGCCCATGGAGCAGCCACGAAGTATTTTACCTGCAAAAAAAAAAAGAAAAAGTAATCACTTTCTAGATAACGCATGTTAAATTTTGAAGGATACAAAAAACGACTGAGGAAAAGTCATGCAGATAGTCCCAAATTTAGAAAAGCCACAAAATAAGAATTTTCTGAACGACCACTTTCACAAAGATACGGAACAAGTACGGAAATGTAGTTCAAGTGGGATAGTGCGTGTACTGATGTAGCGCATCTCGTTCAAATAAAATTTACATCGTATTTTTCTCCATTCAGACATCATGTCGAATCTTATGAACATGAATCAACGAATATGAATGGCGTCGTATGATTCATGTAGCCGACCCCACCTAATAGGATAAAATTTTGTTGTTATTGTTGTATTTTTCTCCATTCACAAATGGGCTCATAATGTAAAGTGAATCTCAGCCAAGCCTCAGAAGAAAAAAAAGAACAAAATTTTGAGTTTTCGTCAAAGAGAATTACCAATATGTCAAAATTCTGCACATCTTTCCAAATGCATAAATGACCCGATACGGTTATTAAGAAATTTGATATCGTTCTGGGCTAATAAGGGCCCGAAAATAACTTTTAAAAAATAATAAATTTTATTCAGAAAAAATATAATACAATATTATTGTTATATTCTTATTCAAAGAAATAATCTATCAAATATATTATATTTTACAATTAAATATTTATTATAAATACTTGACATTTATTATTATTATATTATATATCAACAACAACAACAACAAAGCCTTATCCCACTAGGTGGGGTCGGCTACATGGATCATACGACGCCATTCGTTGATCCATGTTCATAAGATTCGACATTATTTTATGTTGGCTGTCGGGGCCTAACACAACCCTCCTCCTTTATCCGGGCTTGGGACCGGCTATAAATATTATATTATATATCATTAAATTAAAAAAATAAAAGAAATGGTAAAAAAATGAAATCC
Source organism: Pontederia crassipes (assembly GCA_030549335.1). Taxonomy (NCBI): domain Eukaryota; kingdom Viridiplantae; phylum Streptophyta; class Magnoliopsida; order Commelinales; family Pontederiaceae; genus Pontederia; species Pontederia crassipes. The sequence goes on along the minus strand of CM060188.1, from coordinate 10,978,707 downwards.
TTGAGAATCCCTCTATTTCATCATGGATAGAAATATTGCAGTTTGGTGAAAAATCATGGTGGTTTCAAGATGGTTTCACTAAAAACTATCACCGGAATAAGCACTTATTCGCAACCGAACACCGCCTGAAGGGATTGGTAAGGAGTTAAATGTTTGGAGATGGAATGCTGGTCATTATAGTGTAAGACATGATTACAAACACTTACTGAGCTGTTTGGGGATGGAATTCTGGCCATTATAGTGTAAGACATGTTTACAAGCACTTATTGAGCTGTTTGGAGATGGAATTCTGGTCATTATAGTGTAAGACATGTTTACAAGCACTTATTGAGCTGTTTGGAGATGGAATTCTGGTCATTATAGTGTAAGATATGTTTACAAGCTTTTAGAGGACAGTCAAGGGATTTTTAGAGGGCAGTCGAGGGGTTAAATGTTGATTGCCAACTTATTTCAAAGCTTAAGATTCCAATGAGGATTAATGCTTGGCTACACCGAAGACAACGATTACACAAGGACATATAGAGCAAGGTGGAGGTCGGCATTTATCACCTGCCGTCCCCCTTATGTGAAGAGGCTCTGAGGGCTCAAATCATTTTTTTTTTTAGTGTACAAGGGTCAGAAACATATGGCTAGAGATGAAAAACTTGGTGCTAGATATGCAATCCGAAATGGTCTTCTGGCGCTCTTTCAGACGTGTTACTCTCTTTCAGATGTGTTTCGAGTAACGGAATCCATACATTTGTGACAGCTACGGGCAGGGTTGCATCTATTTGCTTACTTTGGATTATTTGGAGACAGCGAAACATGGTGGTCTTTAGACAGGAGCATTTCTGTACCGAAAATGTAAGTGGGGGCAAGAGGATTGATTAACAAGTGGACAAGCTTATCATGTCTAACAAATCCTATCACGCAAAGGGTAAGATATCCTCCTTAACTTCAAAAAAAAATGCGAAAAGAAAAAAAAAACACTTACGACGATGGAAACATTTTCTTCTCCCTTCCCCACCATTTATCATTTTTCTCCAAACAAACACTTTGGATATGTTTGTTTGGCCAAAAAAAAAATCTACATAATAACGATTTCCCAATCAGATTCGTTTGCTTAAGAAAAAGATGACCATGATCTTTAGTTATTCTCTTTTTTAAGGGAACTTTTTCCTAAATATTTTTTCTCTTGTTTCAGGTCAAATAATTATTAATTTATATTCTCAACGTAATTTTTCGTACATAGGAAAAACAAAGTCATTAAGAAAAAACTTATCCTCAATGAAATACTAGGTAAAAGGCAATCAACACAAGTTCTATGATAGTACATAGAAACCAACAGGGAGAAATTACTCAAGTAAAATGGGTAGCAATCATTGTCACAAACACGGATGTTCCTTTATAATCAACGGTCCATGGATCACAAGCATTTAACCGATATCAACAAGAATGGGCGAGCATAAAGGTAGCATTGAACACTGAGAAAACTTTGCATACTTTTCATAAAAAAAATTCTCAGACGTTCAACCATAAAAACGAGAGAAATCTCCCCCAATAAAAAAGATGCGTAGTCTGTTTTTACCTTTTAGGGGCAAAAGTGATGTAAAACTAATTTAATCTGATCTAACATCAACAATTAGACATATCAAACACATACATATAGATGATGATAAATGGGAGCATGTCACTGAGAACGAAAACTGAGAAAAAAAATCGACCTCGGTAAGAGATCTGATGCCGATCGCTCACCTGTTATGCTCCTGCACGAACTTGGAGTTCTTAGCGTCCTCCTCTGCGACACACAAAAAAGGAATCGGAGTTGAGATCAGAACACATCAGAAGAGCAAAAGAGATCGACAAGAGGAACAAGTAGGGCAGGTACCAGTGAGGCCGGAGGTCATTTTGACGATGAGGGCTCCGGTGACGGCGAAGCCAACGAGGAACGGCCAGTTCCGGTTGAACTCTCGCCGGAAGAACACGGGCCACGGATCAAACTTCCTCATCCCTCTTCTTCGTGCTGCTGCTGCTGCTGCTGTCTCTCTCTTTCGCCCCTCTTCTCGAAAGAGGACGATACGATCGAGGGCTTCTGGTAGTCTCTCTTGTTTGTAAAACCGGGCTTAATATGTCTACCGACCCAGCTTCTTATTGGGCCAACGTTTGGCTTCTACTAGTCTTCCCGTCAAGGTGTGGAGTATGACGAAATGTCATATTTTTAGAATATTCAACTAATTTAAATTGGAGATAGAATCTTTTATTAATTCACTACACTCAAAGAAATTAAATAATTATAATTATTTAATTAAATATGCAATACTATGTCACTCCTTTAAATCGGAGAGGTTGTACGTCTTCTCCGTTTCTATTGGTCGGATTAAAAAAATTATGATTTATATGTAATGAAAAAAATAGTAAGAGGATCCATTATTAGATGTCTGTTCATTAAAAAGGACGTGATGTCAGGTCCTGAGATTCCAGAAAAGATAATAAAGTGATTTACTAAGTTAATCCAAAATTAGAGATTAAAAATTTAAGAACGATTATGATTGGAGGGGAGGGCAAAAAGAATAGATAATTTTTAATTGGAGTAGAAATTATGATTAAGGTATGGTTATGAATTTGAATTGAATTGGGATTCAAATACAACTTTAATGAATAAATAACGGAGTTAAGAGTTTTTTAGGCTAAAAAAATTAAGATGATAAAATAATTATTATTTTGATTCGATAATTATTAGATAAGTTAATATTATATTAATTAATCTTGAAAATAAATAAAAATAATAATTTCTTTCATATAAATTATTGATTAAAAATAATGATTATTTTCACAAATCACTCCTGAACTATCAGGATTTTTCACATTTAATTCTAAACTATAAACTTTTTTATCCCTAAACTAGCATAATTTTTTTAATTTAATCATTCCGTCGATTTTTGTCAATCTTTTTGTTAACTTCATTTTTTCTATTTCTGAAAAGTCAAAATTACTCATTCAATGTCAAATAAAAAATTTTTTAAAAAAAAAGTAGGCAAAGAGGGAGGTCGCCCTGCGCAGTGTGGGCGCTCTTCCGTGCGCCGCTCTCGGAGTTCGGCTGCACAGAGAAGATGACCACACGAGGAGGCTAAGGACTTGCAGAAACTTGGATTTTCTTTTTCTTTTTCTTTTTTTGAATGTCATCAGAGTTGAGAAAAAATAATAGTCATGTGCAGTCTAACCCAAGGAAGGACAAGAGAAGCCCTCGACATAAGAGATCCATAGATGCCCGTTGCTAGAGTGGGCGCCCACTTTGCACTCGGAGCACAGAGAGAGACCGTCGGCGGCGCATAGTGTGACGAGGGGCGCAGTTGTCATAAATCAGAGCACGAGCGTGCTTTCGGGTGAGGGTGCTTGCCACGTGCACATATAACATTCTCCACCAGCGTGTGATATTGTCTGCTCTGGACCTCGGCCCGCACGATTTTACCAAAACGTGTCACACCTGGTGAAGGACATGTTCTCATATATACCCAGCATCTCTTCCGTGACTTATGCATGTGGGACAAATTCAAGGCTGATGCATGCAAAATACAACATATTTTAAATTATTATTTTAATTAATTTTTCTGTAATTTGTTCATGGCATGCATCATTTTTAGTCACTTTTAGTCGTAATTCCGGATTTATCAATTTTAATTATTAATATTTTGAATATTTTAACTAAAGAGGAATTTACGTAATTTTTATAATTATTTTGCAGGTAAAATGAATCGGTCGTAAAGAATTATATTTCGGCCGAGATGATCTCATGGTTGGATAAATTACATCTTACTTCGTTGGGGGTAAAAACGAATGCAACTTGAATTTTGGGCGTAACGAGATCAGATTTCATCATTTTGGGCGAGATTCAAAGGGAGTAATGATAGAAGACTTTTCATTTTGGCCGAGATTTGGAGGGGGTAAAGATAAGAAATGACTTATCATTTTGGGCGTAATGATAAGGACTCCTCTTTGTTTTGGTCGAGATTTGGAGGGGGTAACGGAAAGAAAACTCATCGTTTTGGCCAAAACTAGAAGATGTTATCGTTTTGGGCGTAATGGAAAGGTGTAAAGATATGAATTGTTTATCATTTTGGTCAAGATATGAAGGGGGTAAAGATAAAATGATATTTATCTCTTTGGGCGTAATGATAAGGACTCCTCTTTGTTTTGGTCGAGATTTGGAGGGGGTAAAGATAAGAAGCCTATCGTTTTGGGCGAGATTCCAAGAAGGTGTAAAGATGAAAAGAGTTTATCCTTGGGCGAAATTATCATTTTGCCCGAGAACGTATCAACTTTTATCCACTAAATTTAATTCAAACCGTACGATATACGATCGGGATCAAACTGAAGGTCGTCCGCACCTATAAATACGTGAAGAATTCGTCGTTCCAAAATGTGCTCTGAAGTTCAGGTTTCTTCCATGGCGAGTCGTGAGCTCTGCAGGCTATGACCAAGAGGAGAGAGGTGCGACGGTTGGAGGTTGATAGAATTATTATTTTAGGAGATTATTAATTGAAGGGAAATGTTTGGACCCTATCTTATTTGCTTTAATCTTTTCTGATCAATTATTAATTGTGCTTAATGCTTTTATGTTAGTTAATTAAATTTTTGAATTAGGCTATACCAGTTTGTGGAGTGTTTAATTTCAGAATTTATTATACTAATTATAATTGATTTTGTTTGGAATTAATAATTGACATAAATTTGATAACTAGTGTGTGGAGAATCAAGTTTGTGTGGTCTATTAATCTATACCAGTTTGTGGAGTGATTAATAGTCTAGAGAATTCAATTTAATGCATCTTAATTTTAATATGATTTTGGAGGTACCAGTCGTGGAGACTTCAATCCTTATTAAATTAAGATAGTTCTATATGATTAAATTGAGGGATGCCAATCGTGAAGACCACAAATTAATTATGTTAGATTACTTTAGGGAGACTCTAATTCATCTTTAAGATTAAATTTATCTTTTATGGTTCAAATATTTATCCTGATCGATTTTCATCCTAAGACCTAACTTCAACACCACTATCTTATATTTATCTTATTTTCTTTATCTTTTAAAACTCATTTTCAAAATCCATGTTTTTCCTCTCTTATTAATTTAAAGATTCAGATATTAAATTAATAATATTTCTCGTGGGTTCGACACTCTTACTCCTATTTACTATATTACTTGAGCGACTAGTGCACTTGCTAGCGATTCTATTTTGCTACATCATCTCATACGCATCAAGTTTTTGGCATCGTTGCCGGGGAATATTTTATTAATTAATTTCTGATTTTTATGAATTATTAGGAAATGTAAATAAATTGTAAATAATTCTTTATAAATATGTATTAATTGTTTTAATTATTTTTGTGATTAAACTGACATTTTTTCTTTTGCAGATAAAGGTCACGATAATTTTTTAAATTGTCAACTTTCGGCTTAAAATTCTGTCGTCGTCTTATGGTTTTACGACCGAGATTGATTTTTATCGGCTTTACTGGTTTTACGGCTCGCAATATCGATTGAGTTCTAATCTTCTATTTTACGGCCGTAATTTTATCCGAACGTTATTTTACGCCATGGATTTGATCTCGTTTTGGCCAAAGTGGTTTGTTCTATTCGATCTGTACGGTCGTAAAGAATCTTCTTAATTCACTTTCGGCCGTAATGATTCAATTGTCGACGTAAGAGTTGGGGTAATATTCTCAAGTTTCATTCGACTTTATTTCGGCCGAAACCCTATTTTGCATTACGGCCAATCATGTCGACTTCAATTCGGTCGTAATGTATTTCTGAACGTATAAGTTGGATTTAACCTCGTTTCGACTTTAATGACTTCGAAAAATCTTTTACGCCCGGTGTCTTATCTCTCTCAGTTTTTGCGCTCTGATAATTCTGATCAAATCACAGTTAATTAAAGTTTTGAAGTTTTGCACCTACAATCATTATCCAATTTGATATATCTTATTTGAGTTTTTCTATCGTTTCTGGCTGGACACCTTCGGGAAAATTTTATTATTTTGTATTCAGCGCTTAGTTTGAGATTAAGTTGATACATCCCGTCAAGAAAATTTTGCACCGAATTCACTGAATTTATTTTATGAAAAGAATTTGTGACTAAACTTGTGGTCAAATTTCAATTTTTAACTCTTGCGACAACCTTTATACTCACAAGCACAATTTGACAAAATTTTTCTGATCATATATGATAAAAGTGACACTTTATGGCCATAATTTTTTGTAGTATATGTAAATTATCTGTGAAATTATTTGTAGTTGTATGTATTTTTTTTGTAAATAATGAGTTATTTTGTAAATAATTTCTTGTTGCAGAGATAAGTTTCGGAAAAAAAAAATTTAGTTGCGCAGCTGGAATTATTCTTTTGGCATCTTATCTTATTAATTGTTATAATGGTTCAGTTCTCTTGATGATTTTTTAGTTTGAAATTTTTAAAAATTTGATCTATCACGCCCATATCGGATTAAGACTATCAGGTTTTCTTTTTATAATTTTCTGATGTGATTTATTGCAGAATTATGTGTGAAGAATTATCTCTCGTTATTGAACTTTTTGACGTGATTCATGCTGTTAATGGTGCTTCGCCCGGGATTTGGCGCTTTCGATTTTTTTTTCTCTTTACGCCTTGCATTTGTTTGGCACTCTTACGCCCGCAATGTCGCCCAATTTCATTTCGGCCGAGATATGGAAAGTTTTCATTTCGGCCGAGATATGGAAACTTTTTAATTTGGCGGTCAAGCAAATCTGCCCTATGAATGATTACGTTGGTTAAATATTTGAGTTGCTGATTCATTTATGATTTTGGCCGATATATGAATATGAATCTGTATTGTGCCCAATTCAGTTTATTACACTAAATTTTACCTTTCAGATATTACGCCTGGAAAGCCTAATTTGCCGGATTTTCTTATCGCCTCAAATCCAATGTCCGATTTGCCCGTAATTCCAGTTGATGTATCTGCTATGCTGATTTGATTTTATCTATCCTTTAATTTTGGGGTTTATTTATTCATATTTGGCGCCTTTAAATTTTCTCTGCAGATCTTTTTATCATGATATCCAATTTTTGAATTGATTTAAATTTTTTTTCCTTCTATATGTGATCCTATAATTCGGAGATGTATTCATCATCTTGGTGGCAACTTCTGATATGGTGCCCGTAATTTGTTCGCAATTGGCGTCCGAAATTGATTTCTTATTTTACCCCCGCAAGTTGCCATCATTTCCTGATTTTTTGCCCCCGATTTTGTGGCTGGATTAATTTTTTTTTCTAATTTGATTTGCGCCCCACTGATTTGATTGCCTATTGATTTCATTTGGCGCCCAAGTTTCGAAATTGGTCTATCGGCGTTTCTATTTTTCTCATATGACCCTTATTACACCTTATATTCTACTCTGCACTGATTACGCTAATACATGCATTTTCCGATTTCGGCCGCAAATTCTGATCCGTCTACAATTTTGCCCATATCATATTACTCTATGAACTTTTTAATTTGACTTCTGGACGTTTCCATCAATTAATTTCTCTTTCCATCAAGATTTCCTTCCTTATTATCTCGAAATTTCCATGAATTTTCCAAACGTGTTTTACGCCTTGATTTGTTTCGGCCGAGATATTTGGTTTACGTCAGTGGATTGGTTTACTTCCTTATTGTCTCGAAATTTCCATGAATTTTCCGAACGTGTTTTATGCCTTGATTTGTTTCGGCCGAGATATTTGGTTTGCGTTAGTGGATTGGTTTACGCCCCTATTACGCCTTGCATCGCCCAATTATCTCTATGATATTACGCCCCTGATTGGCGCTTCCATTTGTTTACGCCCAATTAATTTACCTCTATCATATTACTTTCCAGATTACGCCCAATTCAGTCTTCTCTCTCCTTGGTATTGATACTCCTGGATTTTTCTTTTCTTTGGCAAATAATCCAAATTTCTATAAATGCTGATTGTTGTATCACGTCATTAATGTCGGCCAAGTTTCTCCTCTACACGATATGGCGTAAAGTTATGATTTTTGGATACCGGAATATTTATTGATTAAATCAATGATTTGGGGATTTTAATTATTGCTGATAAAGACGCAAATCTACCATAAATCCCACCGTGATTGTTTTATAAACAAAATTGGTGATTTTATGACATTAATTTGTTGATTCCAGCCACGATTTTCTGAAGCATTTTGTTGATTTTGTCCCCAATTTTTTTTGAAGCATTGCTAGTTGGATTTCGACAAATTTATTTCATGCATGGCGCCTAACTGATTTTTGGATTGAGAATGTATTTTATTTTTATCACGTCTAACTGTCATTTTTTTGAATATTAATTGCTGATTAAATTGATTATTGCCAAACTTTTTGGTGTGAAAGTTTTTTTGAATAACTATGGCAATGTTTTTTTTTCACATTTCGATGGCGCATATTATATTTTCCTCCAGCGATCCTATCTTAATGACTTTGAACATAAATGCATATACATTGAGACTCGACGGATGTTAATTGAACATATTTTATAAAAATTTAATTGATATTTTTCATTAATTCATGACTTATTTCTGCTATGTATTAAATTGTTGTATATGTGTAATTTTTTTTCTGATACTTGGTTGTTGCAGAAATTATTTGAAAATTACATCACAACCAATTCTTTTGCGACAGTTTTAAATTAAGTTGGTTAGTCTTTTAATTTGATTTAATTAGTTTAGTTAAGGCTTTAGATATTTTAGGTAATTGAAGATTAGTTACCTTTTAATCTCTTGCATGCATTTATTTTAGTTAGTTGTCAAGTTTCTTTAATTTAGTAGTTCGTCTTTTAGTCTTGGAGTCATCTAACTATTTTTCGTTCAAGGTGAGAAATTCGGACAAATCACTAAGAATACCAGACAGCATCGACGATCTCGGACATGACGTACATTATCAGCCGCCAACTTTTCCTCTCTTAGTGTGACAGTCAAAATGACATCCTTAAGCGCCACCATCCACTGAGACTTTTCATCATCATCGGCTACAATCCACGTTCACCACTACAGTAAATCCGGTTGTGTCTTTTCCATTTTCTTTATTTTCGTTTCTTTAATTTTCCTTTTTATTGAGTATGTATCACTTTTTCTTGCTGGCTTAACACTGAGGACAGTGTCTAGTTCAAGCTTGGGGGAGTTTGCATTTCATGCATTGCATGTTTCTTTCTTTTTATTTGCTTATGTTTGCATCTATTTGTAAAAAAAAAATATCCAAAAAATTGAAAATTTTCTAAAAAAATACCATTGCATGCATTTATTTTTGCTACCATCTTACAAACTCTTGTCTTATTGTTTTAATTATCTTTTAGCAAAAAGTTCAAAGACATGTCGTTAATTGATGAAATTTGAATACTTTTCTTTCTTATCACTTGCTACTTTAGTATCAGACTTATGGACTGTGTGCCTATGCTAAGTAGAATTATGAATGACTAGACGACAAAATCATATTCATGCCTTTTTATTTCTTTTTAAGTCTTGATAGTAGTATCCTTTTTATTGACCATATTAAGTACTCCTTGAGCTTAAAAAAGTTGAATAAAGAAATAGTAAAAAAAAAGTTGAATAAAGTTATGTGTATGTACAAAAGTGTTATCTGGAACTAAGATGTGTTCGGGTAATTAGATCCGTAGGGGTTCATGCCTGACGACCTAAGGACAATTGCTCTATGATCCGTCGATCGAAAATCTGCTACATGGACCATCTTGTGGAATATGGAGAAGCACAGGAGTACTGAATCATGGCTAAGTTCGAACTCTTCATTCAGAACTTTAGTTGTTCGGCAAGTAAACTCGATGGGTGCTTTATCACCTATTGCCCTAAGGCCATCTGGTCTGGGAGTCATCAGTCCAAAGTCCGCTACATGGACTTCCTTGTGCAATCCTGCTTGAAGATTATAACTTTTAAAATGATTGAAAATAAAAATGAAAAGAAAAAGAAAAAGTTTTAAGCTCAATTAGTACTTATTTGTTCAATATTAATGCTATTATTTGACAGACAATTTATTTTTCTGCAAGGCTGAATTTGAGATTGTTTAAATTTGTGTAGCATTCAGAACCTCTATGAAGCTAAGTGCATGGAAAATGATAAGATGCTGAGTAGTAGGTGTGCAGAAGAATTTTGTGAGAAAATTAGTCAGTTGACAATGCGGAGGCTATGATGGAACTTTCTTAAGCCTTGCTTTGAATTTTTGCTTGAGGACAAGCAAGACTTTAAGCTTTGGGGAGTTTGATGCATGCAAAATACAACATATTTTAGATTATTATTTTAATTAATTTTTCTGTAATTTGTTCATGGCATGCATCATTTTTAGTCACTTTTAGTCGTAATTCCAGATTTATCAATTTTAATTATTAATATTTTGAATATTTTAACTAAAGAGGAATTTACGTAATTTTTATAATTATTTTGCAAGTAAAATGAATCGGTCGTAAAGAATTATATTTCGACCGAGATGATCTCATAGTTGGATAAATTACATCTTACTTCGTTGGGGATAAAAACGAATGCAACTTGAATTTTGGGCGTAACGAGATCAGATTTCATCATTTTGGGCGAGATTCAAAGGGAATAATGATAGAAGACTTTTCATTTTGGCCGAGATTTGGAGGGGGTAAAGATAAGAAATGACTCATCATTTTGGGCATAATGATAAGGACTCCTCTTTGTTTTGGCCGAGATTTGGAGGGGGTAACGGAAAGAAAACTCATCGTTTTGGCCAAAACTAGAAGATGTTATCGTTTTGGGCGTAATGGAAAGGTGTAAAGATATGAATTATTTATCATTTTGGTCAAGATATGAAGCGGGTAAAGATAAAATGATATTTATCTCTTTGGGCGTAATGATAAGGACTCCTCTTTGTTTTGGCCAAGATTTGGAGGGGGTAAAGATAAGAAGCCTATCGTTTTGGATGAGATTCCAAGAAGGTGTAAAGATGAAAAGAGTTTATCCTTGGGCGAAATTATCATTTTGGCCGAGAACGTATCAACTTTTATCCACTAAATTTAATTTCAACCGTACTATATTACGATCGGGATCAAACTGAAGGCCGTCCGCACCTATAAATACGTGAAGAATTCGTCGTTTCAAAGTGTGCTATGAAGTTCAGGTTTCTTCCACGACGAGTCATGAGCTCTGCAGGCTACGACCAAGAGGAGAGAAGTGCGACGGTTGGAGGTTGATCGCGACCCTGATCAAGTCCGAGAGGCTGCCCGATTGTTTGCCGGATTCGAGAGCTTTACTTCTATTTTGGGTGTAATTCTTCCAATTTTTATGATTTGTATTTTATTATCTCTCCGGAATTTCTAGGATGAACTCCATATTTTTAGGATTATTATTTTAGGAGATTATTAATTGAAGGGAAATGTTTGGACCCTATCTTATTTGCTTTAATCTTTTCTGATCAATTATTAATTGTGCTTAATGCTTTTATGTTAGTTAATTAAATTTCTGAATTAGGCTATACCAGTTTGTGGAGTATTTAATTTCATAATTTATTATACTAATTATAATTGATTTTGTTTGGAATTAATAATTGACATAAATTTGATAACTAGTGTGTGGAGAATCTAATTTGTGTGGTATATTAATATATACTAGTTTGTGGAGTGATTAATAGTTTAGAGAATTCAATTTAATGCATCTTAATTTTAATATGATTTTGGGGATACCAGTCGTGGAGACTTCAATCCTTATTAAATTAAGATAGTTCTATATGATTAAATTGAGGGATGCCAGTCGTGGAGACCACAAGTTAATTATGTTAGGTTACTTTAGGGAGACTCTAATCTATCTTTAAAGATTAAATTTATCTTTTATGGTTCAAATATTTATCCTGATCGATTTTCATCCTAAGACCTAACTTCAACACCACTATCTTATCTTTATCTTATTTTCTTTATCTTTTAAAACTCATTTTCAAAATCCATGTTTTTTCTCTCTTATTAATTTAAAGATTCAGATATTGAATTAATAATATTCCTCGTGGGTTCGACACTCTTACTCCTATTTACTATATTACTTGAGCGATTAGTGCACTTGCTAGCGATTCTATTTTGCTACATCATCTCATACGCATCAAAGGCATACCTCATGCATCCTTCCCCCCTTAGGGGACTCAACGCTCTCGTTGAGTGATCACATCCCACCATGCACAGAGGCTCATGCGGAGTGGCTCTGATACCATATGTAACATTTCCCACCAGCGTGTGATATTGTCCGCTCTGGGCCTCGGCCCGCACGGTTTTACCAAAATGCGTCACACCTGGTGAAGGATATGTTACCATATATACCCAGCATCTCTCCCGTGACTTATGCGTGTGGGACTAATCCAAGGCATGCCTCATGCATCCTTCCCCCCTTAGGGGACTCAACGCCCTCGTTGAGTGATTGCACCCCATCATGCACAGAGGCTCACGCGGAGTGGCTCTGATACCATATGTAACATTCCCCATCATGCACTAATAATTTTATTTCCCAAGGTAAAATGTTATGTTGCTTTGGAAAGATCATTAGCATACCAAATCAATTTAGATTGTCATAAAAGATATACATATACCAATCTTAGGTGTAATATCCATATTTTGGTTCATATGTTAATTTCGAGGACGAAATTCTTTTAATGGGGGTAGAATGTAATATCCATGACTTGATCCACCTAAGTTTATATAATTTAATAATATATTATTGATTGATATGAATTATAATAAGTGTGTGAGCACATGTTCATTAACTCCATAGAATTCAACACCTGAAATTGATGACAAATGACTAAGGACAAGGAAAGATGATTTTTCAAAAATATTAGAATTTAGAAAATTGAAGTCCTGATATTTGTTCCTATATATGAAAGTAAGTTAAATATAATTTTTAATATTTTTTAAGTAAAGTATTAGTGAGGTTAAATGATAGCGCAAAATCGGAAAATCAGAAAAATGATCGATTTTGTTCTTCGGACAAAAAATTAGATTTCGATTCTTTGAAAATTTATTTTTCTAAATATTTTCTTTGAATCCAAATGGGGGTAGTTTCTTATTTACATGTAATGTCTTAAGTAAATGAATAAATAAAATAAATAATATGATAAATGACAAATCATTTACCCATGGGAACAACCATTCCACTTTAGCAAGGCAGCAACTAAGGCTAAGGAAGATAAGAAGAAAGGAAGAGGAGAAATCAAGTTTACTTGTTAGGTTTCATTTAGGTAAGTTGTCTACTCTTTTTTTATGAATTATACTTATGAAATTCAGATGGAACTATGTTCTCCTGAGCCTCCAAGATTTTTTTTTGCTTCTATGTCCATGTTCTTGTGGTGTGGAACAAACCCTAGTTCACCTACATGAAGTTTCCTCCTTGTTGTACACCAAATCCTATCCGAAAGTTGTAAACATGTTCTCAACATCTTAGAGTGCTTAAAAAATTATGAAATTTCGTAGGATGAACCCTAATTGAGTCTTCTTTCTATAGGATCTGGAATCAGGTTAATTGGAGTTTTATGTGAAAAGTTATGAGTCAATTACTCTGAATCGCTCATTCTGTTTACTTGGATGAGTAGTCCGAATTGTAAATACTATAGTAATTTAAATGTTTAGACTTAATACATGAAATTTATATGGATTAAATATGTTAAAGTTATCTTTGTAACCCAATGGAATCACGTTTATAGATCATGTACAACGAAAGTTATGAGTTTTAAAGTGAACATCACTCAGTCTGTCAAAATAGAAAAGTAGAAAAGAATAGAGGTAAATCTCTGAATTTTCTGAGAATCATATATGAGTAATAAAATTATGACATTTATATGGTTAGAACTTGGATAGTCTAGTTTCATGGAAAATTATAATTACTTAATTATCATAAGTATTACAGAAGTTATGAATTTTACAAATGATACCACTCAACCTGTCAGCAAACTGGGTATGTGAAGAATATAGTTGTTTTGATGAAATTTGTAGAGCCCTTATACAATATATCTTAAATGAGAAATTTCAAGAGGATCAGGCTTCGTAAAGATTGTTACTATACAAAATTATGATTGTATTAATATCACATGTTTATTAATTATTATGCAGGATGTTTCTAGCACCACACGAATTTCTAGTGCACCAAGGTGCACTAGAAGTAACCCATCATTGTTATAGCTCATGTTATGTCCTTTGGAATATCATTTGATTTGACTATATGTTCTATATGATCAAAATTTAAGTGGATTACTTTTAATGCAATTATATGATATGTGTTCTAAGTGATATGTTATGGTTAATGCATGCATTATGCATCTTATCTGTCATGCATTGTATTTCCTCTACTGGGATGATATGTCTTATGCAGGAAAGGTACCCCATTTTCATGGGATGATATAGTATCCTACGAAATAATATATATTTCCCGGTAGAGATGATATGATGCCTCTGGTCAGAGATGATATATTTTCTGCAAAAAATATTCCACATGATCTGGGATGATATGAAACCCTACGGGGTAATACGTTCCTCTGACCAGTTGGTAATATGATATGTGCATCATGCATACGTGCATACATGATATGATATGATATATGACATGATACATGATATGATATAATACATGATAGATATGATATGATACGTGATATGATATGTGAAATGTTATATGAAGTAAAACAAATATGTGAGACATTATATGAAATGCTAAAGATGTTATTCATTGAGATTACTTGATGTAGTATCCTTCATTATATGATAATTGTTCATAAGTAATAAGATGTCAGCTTGTTTCTTATAAGTTTTTAAAATGCTAAATTAGTTTATCTGATTTGAATAGGTGGTAACACATAGGTTATAAGTTTTCAACTTACTGAGCTATTGTTTGCTCATAATATTATTTTAACACATTTTCAGATCATTAGACCAGTCATGTGGCCGTGCTTTGAAATCCCCTATCGGGTTAGAAGTACTTTTGAAGACTTAGTTTCGTGATGTCGTTTTGTGGGGATGTGTGATTCCTCTTAATGTTTTATATGGTGTGTAAAAGTTAAATGTTTCAGAAACCTTTTAAAATGTATGAGTTTGAATTAGAGTGTGTACTTGCTATGAGTTTAAATATAAGTTGATTGTGAACAATGGTGTGATAACCTTATCTCACATGTCTCTACATGATAATATGATGCTTCCGCTTTAAGAATTTTATCGATCATTTTATGTCGCGACTTGCGGGTTAGACCAAGGTTTAAATCGGGGTCGTGACAACACATCCGTGCAACAAAAGAGGACCACGGGGGCACCCCCTTAAGAGGTCGCATGGTCCTGTCTGGCGGCCACCGTTGGCTGTTGATGACGCCCTCAACTCCTCCAACGAGCTCCTCCTCTCCTATATCCCTCGATCCAAAAGGAACCCTGAAATCCTAATTCGAATTTTTGGTGTCTCTTCTCCACCACCTCGACGTGTCTAATGAGCTCTCATATAATAAAAATGAAAGGGGGGGTCTCCAGCAGGTGTTGCGATTCACCAGGAGATGCTTGCCCTTACCTCCTCTCTCACCCTCATTTTTTCATGTTTCCTCTCTCGCCCTAAATCCTCTCTTTGATCTTTCGGGCGATCTCTGGCGTTGCAATCTAGCTCTTCTTCTCTGGCACTACAATCCACCAGGTGTAGCTCGCCCTTCCCCGCCCCCTCTTTCTCTCTCTTCGCCTCTTCTCCGACCAGTTCAGGGGTATCAACCGGCAGTTGCCAACTCACGTCATAAGAGACACGACGACACCCCTCCCATCTCCACCAGAGATCTTTTTCTCGCTTCCGTCAGCTCGACGGCTTCTTCATCGTCGATGCCATCTGTGGCATGGCGAGGTCCACTGGCACTCACGTGGTCCTCCTCACCGCGCGTTGGGACTTCGGGAGCGGCACACAGAAGGCGCCCACGCCAGTGCAAGGTCTCCTTCCCTATTTTTTTTATTTTTTATTTGATGTGAAGGGGTAATTTTGACTTTTCATAAATGAAAAAATGAAGTTAACAGAAAAAGTTGACAGAACTCGACAAAAGGATTCAATTGAAAAAATCATGATAGTTTAGGGATTCAAAAGAAATAAGTTCATAGTTTGAGGTTAAATATAGAAAATTATAATAGTTTATGAGTGATTTTTACTAAAAAAATTGTTAAACAAAATTTTTTAGTGATTCAAATTAAAATATGTAAATATTAATTCCAATTTAATTATAGTCTTTATCGAAAGTAAATTATTTTAAAAACTTATAAATAGGACTTACAGAATGTGGAGTTGTTTCCATGCCTAAACATTGAATTTTTGCACAAAAGCCTTAATTTTTTATACCATTTCTACACAATGGAGGCACTCCAATGAACAACAAGTGATCCAACTCAAAGCTATACATCAAACATTATCTTCAAGGTGGCTCCTATGTGTTTCAACTTTGTTGTCCATGCAGGAAATCAAACAAAAC
Organism: Pontederia crassipes; assembly: GCA_030549335.1. Taxonomy (NCBI): domain Eukaryota; kingdom Viridiplantae; phylum Streptophyta; class Magnoliopsida; order Commelinales; family Pontederiaceae; genus Pontederia; species Pontederia crassipes. The sequence goes on along the minus strand of CM060188.1, from coordinate 10,962,236 downwards.
TCGCAATTGATTTTTTAGTCGACTTAAAATATGTATGGAAATTTCTATATCAACGATCTTCATTGATATATGATCTTGGACTCACCCCCTACATATGAAGAATAGTTTGGTCAAATTTCATGTAAAATTGCATAGAATGACACATTGAAATAGAGTCATAAAATATTAGTAAAAAAAAGGTTATGTAAGGGACAACAAAAACGTTGTCTAGATTTTATAATGCATGGTCTTAATTCCATGAAACTCATACAAGGTTTTGAAGAGATTCAAATCGTGTTCGAAGAGTTTGGCCGAATGTTATATGTGTGATTTTGATTTTGGCAACTCATGCTTAGCGGTTTCAAATGTTGACAAATTAGTTAGGGTTTCAATTGATTCGACCTTAGTTCTTGATGACATGAATTGACAAACCGAGTTATGGCAATGATATATATAAATATTGAAGGCAATCGATTTGACCTAGGTTTTGTAGGACTTGACATGGATTCGATCGAAGATTACATTAAAGATTGAAATGAACAAACATGACTCTAGTGTCACCTAACCTGCTTGAGTTTCAATATTAAAATGAATGGGATCATGAATAGATAGAATATCGTTGGGATTTCATCCCACCCCACATGAGTTAATACAATAAAATATTAATATTAGCATACTTAATATATATTTTTATGATAATTATTATATTAATTATTCTTGAGTATACTATTATTATAATTGATCATTTATGATTAATTTGTTGTTATGATTACTATGATAGTAATAATCTAACACATATTATTTATTGTTAAATTCATATTGATTATTGATGACTTGTGAATGATAATTGAAATGTGACAAATGATGAAAAATCAACTATGGTTAATGTGTGATGTATATATTGTTTAATTGATTGTTATGACCCATAATTGTCACAACATAATGATTCATTATATATTCTTATGTTTGTACACTAAATTAAAATACATAACGTAGATATCATATACATAAATTAAATAAAAATTGAAAGTTATGGGTTATTATGACTACTGATTGCTTTATGTGACTAATGGATAATTAACACCGAATTGAATGACACAAATAGTGCAACTATGAGATTGATGTGCATCATCCTAATAAAATTCATGATTGTAGAAACATTGTATGATAATTTGTCCTCCTCATTGAATTGTCAAATGTCCTGTCTTTTAATATCACCATGATAGTGACCTTCCATGAAAGTTCCATAAGTATCATGATAATTTTGTAATAAATGAGATAAGTTGAAAGATTGAAAGGATCAATTTAAGTGCAAATCTTCAACCATTAATTTTATTGATAATTAAGTTGTACCCTTTATGATTGTTAGATAATTGATTGAAGCATTGTGGTTAACGAATAACTAAATATTTGTGTCTAATGGACAATATATAATAGAAAACTTATACATGTTAAGCAATCGATAGTTGAAGCAAATTGATATTTGCGATTGATGAATAACGACTAAAATAATATTTGTCAAATAGGATTAAAACTAACACATGGTCAATTGATGATTGTTTAAATATTCACATTAATTGATATCGATCATTTATAATTATTTACGAAGATTGCCAATTATTAATTGATTAAACCGTTAATGATTATTGATTGTTATATAATGATTCGTTGATTACCACTTGACAAAGCATTGACAAATTACTAAAATGATTAATGTAGTATCATTTTCAATTGGTTGACCATTAATTATTTGACAATGTAACATATTAATTATCTTTTAAATATTGCATACTTTGAATGCTTTATACTCATGAATTTTTCTTTTGTACCTGGATTTGTGCATGATAATCGATAGTAATGATGGGCGATAATTCAAATGATTGATAGACACATAAATATGAATATTGATAAGGACATAATTATATATAGATGTAGCCTCTTAATCTACATATCATAAGATATCGCATATATTATTTACACTAATTTCAAAATAATTATGTATATTGTTTTTTCTGTGATTGAAATAATTTTATGCAAATATTTTGCTAATGTACATTAATATATTGTCAATTTTTTTGTTCAATTAGTATGTTGATTGATCGAAAAAAAACACGTGAGATGACCCTTAATCACATGTTCAACACAAAAATATATATGTCCTACTTTTTTTAAGAATAACTAAATATTTATTATTTAAATTTGATGAAAAAGATTAATATAATGGATGATGAATGATCACATGACTAAATGTATGCCTTTGCCTCCATTTAAATGAAGATATCTACATATACTGCAAAAGGGAAAAGATGGAAAGCCTTGTCAAAGCAAAGAGAATAAAATTGACAAAACGTCATAAGATGTATAGTGAGTCTCAAATGACAATTATTAATTTAAGGAGCGATTTGAATCACGATTGGAGGACTGACAAAAAAAGTGAGAGGAGAAATATAGAACTAAATCAGTTATGGAGTTAATAATACTATAAGATGATGTTTTTGTACATGTAAATTTTGTAAGATTATGAAGTATTATGATATTAAATTATTTAGGTTTATCACATCATTTTATTCACTTATGATAAGTAATGAGCTGCATTGCATAGACAACGTGAATGACAATACAAATTGTCTATAGGAGAGTCACAATCTAAATTGTCATTGAGTTGTAATATTTTTTAATTCCACTTTTTATATTTGCTATTTGAAGTTTTATTTAAAAAAAACTATAAAACCAATTAAATGAATTATGAAAGTAATTAAATAAATTATAACAAATAATCTAATAAATCTTAGTTAAATATTATGAATATACTATTATCACATTTCTTAAAAACATTATTTTTTTTATAAAATTTTAATTTTATAGATGAAAATATATGTTTGTGATTTAAATTTGAGTTCAAAATAAATTATATACATATATATATTTAAATATAATTATTTTAATTAGGAATATATTAATAAGAATGCATATTATCTTATAAAATATTTGTTTTTATTATAACTAATTAATATAAATTGCCAATTTATGCATACATAATCTAAAAAAGAGCCATATTTGTTGAACTTCATTAATAATTCTAAATCACAGTTTTTTAAACTGTGCTCGGACTTATTAGCAGAAAAGATAAATCAAATATTACTTAAAATAATTCAACCATTTTTTTTGCATGTCAAACATATCTGATAATGATTAGAAGTAAAAAAAAAGCAGCAGCTACAATATTCCAACCTAGGGAGTAGATATCCATCATTAACTAACATTATAAGTTGTTTCCTTTTGCAGCATATATTTGCACTAAAATTAACAGTTATAAAAAGGATGTTTCACCAGATCACTGCAGTTACTTCTGCATCCATCTTTCTGTCAGGGATACATTAGAAACATCCATCTTTTCGCTCCTCGTCCCTTTTGCTTTATTCGTATCTTTAAAGGGAAAAAAGAGAGGATACAATCTATTATTTCTTCAGATGATGCAACATCTTTCTATAAATATTTCCAACTTCACGAATTACCAACATAAGAAGATTAGTAATTATTGTTACTATTACATTATTGAGTGAAGGAAATTTTTTATTTGAATTATTTTTCGGACAGCAATGAGTTTTTATAGAAGAAGTATATTCAAGATGAATTGTCTCTCCTAAAAATAAAATTATTATTTTTCTCTTGAAATGATGCTTGAAGTAAGCAATCTTAATTATACTAGTAACTACATAATTTAATAAGAAATAAATATTTTTTCATTTAATAATATAGTGAACAATTATTTGATTTCTTATTAAATAATATAGTGAATAATAAGAAATTCATTGTCCATAATTTTATAAGCATTAGGTCGTTTTTTTATCCAATACATAAATATCAAATAACTAATTATTTTTCTATTTATTTATTGACAACTAACCAAGTTCCAAACGCATATAATAATATAATACAATAATGATAATAAAAAAGGTTGCAGCTGCACAAGCGGTGGGGCCCAGTAAGCAAATGCCAGCTATAATCCTCTATCAAAACTACCCCGCAGCATGCTTATCTCCACCCAAACAATAGTTCCCCCGAGATTTATCCATACGCCCTGGGAGAGGAAATAGTCAAAGGTCGGGCGTCCGGTTCCCCCTGCGGGCTGAATCAGCGGTCCACGTAGCCATTAGTTACACTCGCAAATCACAAACGAGGATGCCGAAGGCCCCTCTCCCTTTCTCCTAAATCTCCCGAATCCGCTTCTTCTTTTGTTCTGTTTTCCTTTTGTTTCGTTCCTACAGCAGCGTTGGAGAGAGGCGCCGAGCCCCAATGTCGAAGAAGTCGGTCGCGTGATCTGCTGTGGAAGGAAGAGGAGAAGCGGGGGAGGAGTGACAGCAGAGATGCCGTCGGAGGAGGCGGTGGCGGGGTCGAAGAGGGCGGCGCTTAGCTACAGCCCGTCCCAGAGCCCTGGGAGCTCGCGGCTCTACGGGGCGTCGTCATCGTCGTCGTCGCTGAGGCGGACGGCGCAGAGAGCGGCCGCCATGAGGCCGCCGGAGCCGCTGAGGAGGGCGGTCGCCGACTGCCTCTCGTCGTCGGCTTCGTCGTCGTCAGCGGTCGCCGTCTCCGGCGTTCCCCATGTTCTCCAGGGGTACCCCTCGGGCAACGCCACCGATGCCACCAGGTTGCTGCGGGTGAGCATTCAGCTGTTCGCCTGTTGGGGATCCTTCTATGGCTTTATCCTCGACATTTGTTTTTTTTTTCTATTTTGACCTTTCGATGTCGTGTCGGCTGCAATAGGGTCGTAAATTCTGCAATCGATATTGGGATTTGAACAAAAGGAATGGAGGATTGTTTCGCCGTCGAATTCCGTTTCTTCATAGATTGTTTCAATCTTTTGAAAACTGGGAACACTATCAGAGCGATAGGGTTAGAATTCAAAATGTCAACTTCAGTTGGAAATACCAGCTTTCTGAGAAAAAAAGTGAACATAACCGAAAAAAGCGTATGATCTTATGATATTTAAGCTAATAAAGTTGATTCAGTTTCTGAGATTTAAACTGCTCTATGTGGCAATGCGATTCTGATTGGCCACCATTCTACTTAACTATGATGTAAGTGTTTGAGTGGGTGCTCTTCCTTTCTTGAATTCTATTTCTCCACTTTCCATAAATGAGATTTTTGTTTGATAGTTCCCAACTGACATCTAGCTGATGAGCTGTCAGGGTTAAATATCTGTTTCACAATCTTATTTTGAAAAGAACTCAGACAAATTCTACAATTCAAGAAGTTAATAAGAAATATTACTTCTATAAAAAAAATTAGAAGCATTACTAGATCCTGATTCTGTGTGATAACATTCAATGAAGTTGGTCGGTCTTTGACATGAAGATCACAACGGAATGGAAAAGAAGTGTCAACTAGACTAATTTAATGATCATTTTATTTCTATTTTCTTCTGCTTATTCTACTCCATTGCACAGCTAAATAAAGTTCATTTTACACACGAAAATAAAGAAAATTATGGTATTAAGGGAATGCTATGAAAAATGCATAGAGCACAAATTTTCTTAACCTGATATGACGGCTAAACTAGACAACAGCGAAACAACTATGGCCTATATTTCATCCGTGGAACAATCAAATGGTCTTTTGATGTCCTCTTTCTTTAGCATAACAAAATTTGAGGAGGAATGATAAAGTGGTTCCAATTAATTATATGTTTTATCGTTAGAATGTTTATTTCATCAGTTACATTCTTCCATTTGATTTGAAAACTATAACAAACACGCTGTTTCAACCTTTTTTTTTTTTTTTTTTTTTGAGAAACTAGCTGCTACTCCGCCTATATTTTATAGCCGGTCCCAAGCCCGGATAAAGGAGGAGGGTTGTGTTAGGCCCCGACAGCCAACATAAAATCATGTCGAATCTTATGAACATGGATCAACGAATATGGCGTCGTATGATCCATGTAGCCGACCCCACCTAGTGGGATAAGGCTTTGTTGTTGTTGTTGTTGTTGAGAAACTAGCTGCTGCAACCTTTTTGTGGATTTTCATCCTAGGTAATTCTTTGAGACAACTTGCTGCATTTTTCGTATTGTCATTGTGCAACAAGAGTCAAGACCCTCCAAGGGAAAAAAATGCTATTATAGAGAACCTGATTTATATTTCCATCTTTGTTAACTGATGTTCTTTTCCCACTTTTGATTTTATCTTATAATTTGTGTATAATATTCGTGTCTCAGCTTCTCCCCAATGTTGACATTGATACTATTGATGCTGGCAGGAATATATTGCTAGCCCATCAACCACTGACATGGCATATAGTGTGCTTGTAGAACATGCTCTTGCGGAGATGGATAGAAGGTACCATACTTCAAGGATTAAAAAGTTTCTTTTTCGAGAAATTCATGGATTAAAAAAGTTGTAATGCTTAAATGATATGACTGTTCTCTCTGTTCAGATTCATTTTTTATTTTTCTGTTATTGTGTTAATTAATTCCAAACATCAATAATGGTGAGTCGCTATGCTGTTTATCCCTACTCTTGTTAAGGGTCCATTGGCCATTCAATACCCTTTTTCTTTGTTTAAGGCATATGAACTTACTCTATATCCAAATCATATATCTCGGAAGTCATCCATAATTTTCTTTTGTATTTGAAGAAGCCTCCGTGAAAAAGCATGCATCTTTGGCTTATTAGTTCTAATTGTCTTGTGAAAACGAAAATTCAAAGATACAAAATGTATAGAAACTATGTCAGAAAGGATGTAAGAAATATTATTTTGTTGAAACTCTATACTGTCTTGTTTTGCAAGCATGATACTGTTATGATGGCTCTTAACTAATATTTTGGGAAACTTTTTTTTGTTGTTTTTTTTCCACTAGCCCTGCTGTGGTTCCAAAGTGTGTAGCATTATTGAAACGGTATCTTATCAAGTAAGTGATATCTTGTGCTATAACCAATTATAGTTATCCTTCTCTTTCTATAAAGATATATTTCTCAATTATTTTTCATTGTTTTTGCATGCAGATACATACCTGGAATGCACATATTGCGGCAGATTGATCTTTTCTGTGTAAATTTAATAGTTGAATGTGAATCAGTAACAAGTCAATCTGCCTCATTAAGATCTAGATCACTAAGCCAACGGTACGGAACATCATTGACGCCAAATGCTTTAGTTTCTTCACCATTAGCATCCAACTATGCGTCTCCCTCTCTTGTTAAGTCCTTAAACTATGTTCGTTCACTTGTGGCACGCCATACCCCAACACTGTCTTTCCAACCATCAGCAGTAGAAGCTTCAACTGCTTTAAAACAATCACTTCCAAGCCTTTCATCCCTATTGAGTAGATCATTTAGCTCTCAGCTTAGTACAGAATTAGGTGGCAGGACCACACTTATGTTGAAAGAAGATTCAATCCCGTCTACTTCTAAACTATCGAGTCTTGAAGAAGCTAATATCGGAGAAGGTATTAACTATATATTTGTTGACCTCCTTAAATGGCGATGGCCTGCGGACAAGGAATATCAAACAACATCTTTAAGAGAAAGGTACCTCATAAATTTCTTCTTTTTATCACCCTTGATTTACTTGCATATGTGAGTCTTGCCCTTTTCTAGCCCTCAATTTGAAGAAGCTGTTTTCTTTTTGTTGCATATCTGAATACAATGTGATACTTGTTTTCATCCAGTAGTTCTTTGATGTTGGAGGATGCTCACAATCATGGATTCCTTGAAACTGGTGCTGCAACATTACTTATCAGAGATCTTGAAGCTAAAATTAAATCTCAAGCATCAAAGTATAGAATGGATGAGATACCAGATATTGGCCTGTTACAGCCTTCAATGATCATGGCTGCTGATTGCACATCAGCTGACAGCCACTTGAAAGCAATAACAGCTGCGAAACGTATGAAACTGGGTCCTCAACAAATTTGGTATGTCTCCCAGAACTTGTGTGTTTCCTCATTATTTTATACTGTTTCATCAGTTCAGTTTAGTTAAATTTTAGCATTCGATGATTGATGCTGTTGTAATCAGATTGGTTGCAAACATGTAAGATTTTTGTGGGATTGTAATTAAAATAGGAGAAAAATGTAATTTGGCTTTAAGATTTGATAAAATAGGGGACTACTAAAAATAGCATCCTTTTTTCTCTTAAAAAAATGTCTTGGTAAAAGTCTGCCCAAAATGCGCTTCTGAATGATTCATTGAAGTTGTGGTTTTAAATGATATGACCTCATAATTGGAAAAAATGACAAATTAGTAATTCAGAGGCACACGAGCCCTTAATCTGTTAGATTTTTCTTAAGTTGCTGGTTTTCTTTCTCCTCAATAAGATTGACTTATTTAACACTGCTCTTTGGTCATGAGCTAATTTAATTGAGGCAACTATTTCTCTTCAGGACTAATATTCCTGTGAGCACATTCAATCCACGGGCTCGCCCACTTTTTCAGTATAGGCACTACAGGTATGAAAATGTGCCCAACGAAAAATTTGCAATTCCTGTCTTCTGAATAGTACTGATCAGTTATGTAGGGATTATCTTCATAGTTCAATTGATCTTCATTGAATGACATGAACTTTGGTGAGTGTCCATGTTTAGAACAACACAACTTGACACCTGGTCATGAAGGAAGTATGGCCATGACAAACTTCCTTTGTATATATCCTATTATCGTTGTGTTACTGATATGATCTAATGTTTGGTTCTCAACTTTCATGTTGTTCTTTGTTTCAAAAAAAATCTTTCATGTTGTTCTCTCTCTCCCTCTCTCAAAAAAAAAAAAACAACTTTCATGTTGTTCGAACACACTGAGCTTCTTAGTCTTTTTGAGACAGGGTAACAAGAGGTGCATGATAAGTGATTCACTGTTGCATCTCCAAAACATGCTGTATAAGTTGATGCAGCCCTATTTAGGATTCCTTGTTCATCTTGTACTTTTTATTCACATTCAAGTACATGGGTGTGAGATTCTATGCCCACATCATATTATATGGTATTCTATAAATATGGTATCTCTTCACTGCAGACCATAGTTGCAAGAGGGGAAATATGTAGTTCAATTATCATCAACATTAATCAGCCATAATTACTATCCCATTCCTTATACATGAATACTGCATTCTACAAAGTTTAGATATACATCTTTCTATTGACAGTCCTTTCATCATGTTACATACGCTTTATTATGTTCTACTTATTGGTGTATGTTTTTTATTCATTTGTTGTATGTCATATTAGTTCCTGTAAGCTGTTATTGGCCGAAACAACTTTTGCATATCATATCATTTACTTCTTATAAAGTAGGCTTGTGTCGAGTATTCTTATTAGCTCCTCTTTTTTGTTGTTGTTATACTTGGGTGTCTCAGTGAGCAGCAACCCTTGAAATTAAATTTTGCTGAAATCCGTGAAGTGATTGCTGAGGTTTGCTCAGAGTCCTCTTCGCCAATTACAAATCAATTGAGTACGCCAAAGATAATTGGCAACAATGGCCAGCCTGCTTCCGATGTTGCAGCTAGTGTGTTGATCAAACTTGTAATTGACATGTAAGCTATGGTAGATTTTCTGCAATTTGAAGTTTTTTCTATTTATTTGTCCATTTTTTTAGAGGGATTTACATGTCCATATTATTTCCTTTTTGGATAATTAACCAATCCATGTGTAGATTATGCATGTTTAATTCTTATATTTATGATACTTTTTCAGTGTTACTTGACATCCAATAGATCCTTAAGAGATGCTGTGTAGGTGATTCCAAACTGTATGCAGCAAAATATATTTATGAAGTTAATGTGGTTAAGGGCATCATGCATGTTTGAACTGTATGATTGTCAAAATAAGCGATGTAATTATTCCCTTAATAATCTTGAACTTTACCTTCATCATATAGGCCTTCCAGTTCTTTTGGAACTTAACTGCTGAGCACTTCTGTTCAGTGGTTTTATTCAATTTCATTCTTTAGCTGCTATCGTGTAGAAATTGAGACCTTTCTAAGTTTCTTAGTTGCAAGACTTGTCGTGGTGTTCCTGAACATATTTTTATGTGCCGTTGTCTTTCACAAAAAAAAAAACCTGGAGTTTATTTTCAAGAAAGAGTGTCTAGCAAAGTTCAGATGGAAGTAGGCTAATATGCCATATGTTGACATGATGTATGAAATGTTTCTGTTTTATGTAGCTTACCAAACAGAAACTACTGCAGCCTTGCATTTTTTATTCCTCCTTTTTTTTCCATTTACGGCCCTCATTTGTAGGTATGTGATGGATACGGGAACTGCTGCTCTCACTCTTTATATGCTAGAGGTGATAAAATTTTCGTTATGCCTTGGTAATTCCACTGTAGCTGGTTTCCTTGATTTTATTACTTGATTTCTCAGGGCATGCTTAGTTCTCGAAAGCCACTATCAAGAGCTAGGGCGTTTGATTTTATTTTAAACCTTGGAATTCATGCACAATTGCTGGAGCCTATGTTACCTGAAGATCCACCTCATGAATCTTTACAAGAGCCTGATTTGAACAATGAGGAACAATTAAGTACAATAGAGAAATTGAGTGCAGAACCAAACATACAAGAAAGGATATCTTCAGCTGTTGATAAGTTTGAATCCTGGATTTTGGTCATACTATATGAAATAATGAGCCTTCTTGTTCAGGTAATATTCAATCTGAATCTTTCTAAATATGTTACAATTTCATTTGCATGCATGTAATTCTAAGAGAAAAACTCTTTGCATGCCTGTAGAGACTTAAACTAGCCATGCTGCTAGCTCTCTCCCAAAAAAAGAAAAATACTAAAAAAGGAGAAAACGCATATTAATGGCCTTGGCATATATTTTTTTCTTCTCTAAAGGTTTATCTGATACTTGGATGCTCTAGATATGATGATTTACCTTTTGTCCTAATATCTATCTAGACTTTCACTCTTATACTCAGCTGTGGTTGAAGCACACTTCGAGATGAAAACAAATGGCAATATATGGCCTCAAGCTTAACTTTCTGATAAAAGTAATAACTTAGAAAAAACAAACAAGGTCAAACAACCATCAAGAAAATTGGTAATCAAATGCTATATAAAAATTCAGATATTTGAGTAAATTTATTCTACTGATCATAAATGCACTTGTGGTTTACTGTGTAATCTTTTAGTGCCCTGATGCTCCTAATTAATGTGAACTGTTGACATTTTAAGAGAAATAAAATGAATGCTATAATAGACATTTGATGCCAATAGTTTTAGTGATTACTCATTTCTTGTTCAGCCGATTGTAAAAGATACATTATTCAAAGAAAAAAGAAAAAAGAAAAATGACATTTTGGTCATTTGTTCATAGTTATCAAGGAAACCTTCATATCTAGTCACTGCTCATTTTTAAAAATGACATTTTGGTCATTTGTTCATAGTTATCAAGGAAACCTTCATATCTAGTCACTGCTCATTTTTTATTCAGTCAAGACACCCCTCCAATAATTTGTGAAGACAAGTGTCAATATTGAGCAGATTCATTTTCTTGACTATTCAATGGAGTTTTGGGATATATAGGCAGGAGTTCGCATTCAGGATAAGAAACTGTGGATGTGTCGCTATGTTAAAACTATAAAATTTAGGTAGTATATTTATTGTAGCTCCGTTTGTTCTTTTTTTGTATTCTTTGAAGTAGGCGTTTCACTACTTTTTTGTTGCATTTGCTAGTCTTGATTCCTTGAAATAGGTATTTCCATGATTTTTGTGATAATATATAATTTTTTTATTTTAAAAATAATAGTTCATTGTAGTAAATGTTTTCAATGTTGTGCCCGGTCATATATGATGCCCATCATCAATAAAAAATGATACTAATTTTTATTCATAGGCATATTATTTGGTTTTGCTGTAGTACTTTTTGAATATCAATATTTTGGCTTCAATTGCTGTTATTGTTGTCTGTTATCAAAACCTGCCTGTTTCTTATCGTCTGCGTGCTGTCTACGGCATTGTTTTGACATGGCATGCTCATATTAAGTTAGAATGCCATGAGAATTCATTCTAAGTTGTGACATTAAAAGTTTTATTATCTCTCAACAATGTCCTGCTTAACTATATTTTTGTAATGTATCGCAGACAGAAGAGAGGGAGGAAATTGTTTGGGCATCTGCCTTAAGTTGTCTATTTTTTTTCGTTTATGATAGGGGGCAAATATTGAGGAACAGGTTGGATGGCCTTGACATAAGGGTGAGAACTATTGCTTTATTGACTTTACCTGCATTATATATTAGCTACACAAAGATTAATGCCTTTTATGATAGTGAAAAATTGATCACTTGCCAGTTATAGTCATCATGCCTGACGAATAATGCCCTTTACATAGTGTATCTGGCAGTTTTCAGATCACATGATTGTAGATTTTTGAGATTTTAATGCACATGCCTGCATTCCGGTCAATCCAAGTTCCAGAATACGGCTTAAAATGGAGTCAAACAGCAAAGTATTCTTTTAGTCATTTTCATTATCATGAAACCTTTGTGGTACTTTTTCAAGAGAATTTATGGTACTTTTGGTTTACATTCTTTTGCTTTAATTATGTAGTATATTTTTTTATGAACATTATGTTATATTTTTTCACAAAATGTTATGAAGAATCGTTTCAAAAAAAAAAATGTTATGAAGAAGGATAATGATGATCAAGAAGCTTGAGTACCTGTTCATGACTTACAGGTCTTCATGATTACAGCATTAGATGTAGGATCATAGTTGTTTTAACATTAAGGTGCTGTTGGATTCTGAACAATTACCCTGATATAGACCTGCTATTATTCTAAAGAAGATTGAGTGTTTTTTAGAAGAACAAATAGTAGATGTTGAATGAAGATTCTCATTTCAAGTTTTATCATTGTTTCTACAGTAATTGCATCTCATTACATCCAACAGGGAACTTGTTCTACATAAATGGGCAACTTAGTTATTTTTTTGGGGAAAGAAAAATTGTCTTTGATCCTTGAGCAGTTAGAAAGCTCAACAATTAGACTTGTGTGCATTGGTGGATGTGGAGTGGGGGTTGAATTGGACCATGTCCTCATGTATTGCTGCCTATGGCAGACTTAGATGATTTTGCAAATGTTTATGATATATATTCTTTTACCGCAAACATTTTTTTTGGGGGTGGGGTGGGGTGGGGGGAGGCGGTTGTTCAATTCTCACAGGCATAGATATTCTTTTAGGGTTAATCCACATCCTTGGCTTTCATGGAAACGTCACCACCTTTGGTAGTCATAGATCTTGTTAAGGTCATAATATATTTGTGTTGCACATTAATTTAAATACTAATGCAGTTTCCTAAAAGAAAAACCTGTAGTTTAGAGGAAGGTGAAATATTAGAAAATCAGAAACTTATATATACTTTTCTGTCATCATTTCGAATCATGAGAAAGATGTTATTATCAAGGAATTTATGCTTGGCATACTAGGTTTTAAGTTCATATATCCTTCAAAATAATAAAAGTAGGTGAAAGATTAGAAAGTCATAATCATATATACTTATCTTGCTAGTAGACAAGTTTTACCTGTATTGGCCTTGTGAATTAAAAATAGGAGCATAATCTCAGTTTCAGATGCTACAAACTAACAAACTTGTGCCACAAGCCATCGATCATTTTTCTTTTGTTTTTCTTTGTTGGTGGAAGAATTATGTTGTGCTTTAGATCGAGATATATGAATCCTAGCTGGCTTCTACTTCAATAAATCCAAGGTCATAAGAGAAAAGGGAAACTCATGCTATTTATTTCACCTCAATGAACTCTAAAAGTTGTCTCCATCGGCGATGAATTATGTTCTACTTGACAGAAGCAAGCTTTCTTCATGCAAAAGTTTATGTAACTTCTCTGGTTTTTTTATTTGAATCTTCTTCACAGGTTGTTAAGACACTTTTAGAAGTTAGCAGAGAGCATTCATGGGCTGAGAGCATTCATTGTAAACTTATCTGCATGCTGACAAACATGTTCTATCAGAGTTCAGAGGGACCTGGCATTGCTCTCTCAGAAAGTCCAACTTTTGTTAACAAACAAGTTGAAAACATTGGAGGAATTGATTTCATTTGTTTTGAGGTGCGTCCTTGATCAAATAGATAGTAATTAAGAAATTCCTTGAGCATTATATGACACTGTTTGATGGCAGTGATCTTCTGATCATGATCATGATCATCATCATTTTGTCAAGTAAACCATCTGTGAGAATGATTTGGAAGTTATGTGGTTTTCTGTCCAACTGTTTGATGCTGCTGTTTAAATCATATGACACATGTTGAAGCATTCAAGAAAGAGACTTGATGATTATACTGAAAGTTGAAACTAGTGAGATGATTGAATATTTATGAAGGAACTAGTTTATTGCTCCTGCCAGTATAATCTGATTATCAGATCAATTAGATTTTATATCACCTGCTCAAATTCACATCTTACTGGAAACATACTGTTCCTAATATTTTGGGTGCTTGATTTCCAGGACCTATGGATACAACATTAATTTTCACCTTAGGATGCTCACACTAATATCTTAAAGAAGGCTAAAACAACGTACATTGGAGATAGTGTCATGTCATTGGTAGTTGAGACTGGTCTACAGTTCAATTGTTACATCTCAAACCTAAAGTTTCTTTTTTTTTTGTATTGAAGGAAATTACTGTTAAATGTGAATGTGTTAAATTTTGGGGACTTCCTGAAGGTGCATATAAGAATTGATTTCTTGGTTGTTAGTGAAAATAAAACTAAGATAAATATAATTGAAAAAATGATCGTGAAAATGAAACTAAGATAAATATAAATGAAAAGATGATCACGAAAATGAAACTAAGATAGATATGATTAATGGAAAAAAGTGCAAGATTTTTTAACACAATCACAACTAATAATTTGTTTTTCAAGTGGATGAATCTTCAAGATAAAATCATCTTTATGGAGTGAGCCAAACTTTAAAGTTTTAAACAATCTTTTAGAAGGATGTTCATAATTTTAGAACCCGTCAGTGTATTTCCAACATTAACACAACTATAACAAAGTTAATAATTGAAAATTGTCCATTATTTCCTTATCAAATCTATTATTCACTCAAGTAATGCAAATCTATATCATATTAGTACACACACCCACACCTCCTCACCCAAAAAAAAAAGGATTTGCCTTGTCCTCAAAATTCATCTGTGTAAAAATGCCCCAATGTGCATGAAATTTGATTTCTCCTAAATGAATGCAGCTTTTTTGAGCTTTTGAAGTTGTTGCATCTATTGTTATATAAGTCAATGATTTGTAATTTGACTGATAAATGCTGGAAATTATTGCAAAGTTGGACTAAAGGGCATGAATTGGATAGGTGATACGAACTTTTTGATTTTGATACCAATGTTACATATTGAAAATGCAAGTGAAATATATGATTGTGAAAATGAAAATAAGATAAATGCTATTAGCGATAAAAGTGTAAGAATATTAAACATAATTACAACTAAGTCCCATAATAAAACCAGTTGTTGCCTATACCTCCTTCTCAGTTCCTTCTTTCATAACCCAAACTCGAAGAAGGAAGAGATAAGGGGGCCCTATGGAGAATGTGGTCAGAAATTCATAATAGATTCAGTCCGACCACAACGATTAATTTTTTGTCTTCATGCATAAGGATAATAGATTACCTAGTAGAAACGGCTTCCTGTTTACTCTCCCTCATTTCCGAAGTTGTTTCTCCATAACTTGTGCACTCAATAGGACACAAGCTAAAATAGTTCTTATGGAGTGGACCATACTCCATTAGCAAAGTTGATAAACAGTCTTTTAGAGAGGTCCCCGTAAATTCTGAACTCATTAATGTGTTTATAACACGAAGGGGTAGTTACTGCAACTATAAAAAGGCTAACACTGAAGAACATAGACTAATGGATATAACTGCTACTATTTCTAGAGGAAATGAAGCCTACCTGACTTTTTAGTATTGACGCCATACCCAATTTTCATAAATGTTTCAGTATACATCTAGAAGTTCATTGGGGTTCAGTGTCATATTATTCCAACAAGTTTCTTAACCTGTCTTTTGGCATAATATCTTAATTTTAAAATTGATGGAAATATGTATCCTCTGTGCCGTATTCGCAGGCCAGTTGATGGAAGAAGAGTACATTTGTTCTTATGTTCAACTATATTGTAGTTTATACATGAGATCAAGATTTTGAGTCTGTTTGCTAAATATAAGGTCTTTCATGTTAAATGTGAAACTAATATTGTTAAACTTTGCAGTACTCACGGGCCAATACAAGGGAAGAAAAACATAATCTATTTCTTGTTCTGTTGGATTATGTTATATATCAAATAAATGAATCTTGCTTGACCAATGAAGTGTCTGGCTATGCTGATAATGAGATTCAAACAATTGCATCCATGTTAACACGTGCTGGTGCTCCTGGAGCCTTTTATGTTTCTGTTAGAAGTGGTCTGGAAGGCATTGGGGATATCTTCAAAAAATCTATTTCTTCCACCTTGTTGAGGTCGTCAAATTATGATCGCCTAAATCGGGTAAGCTACTCTTGAATCATGGTTGTTGCAAGTTTTGTTCTCAATGAGGACTCAGTCTGGCTAATGACATGCTTCTAAAACAATAAATGTGCAATTGATACAAAATTAGGGTTGCGTCTTCAGTTGGGTTCAAATGTACCATGCCTTATTTTATGAACAAAATATTCTGGCATTCCCAAACCTAGTTAAGTTGTGAAGTTGAATAATGTTTCCAGCATAGAACTAAATGTGATGGGTAATGTGTTATTGTTTATTTGGACTAGTCAGATTATTTTATAAGATGTGTTTTTGCACACATTATATCCTGCAATGTGTTTCTGTTAAAAGTGGGCATGTGCTGAAATTGGAAAAACATAAGAATATTTATCTTTAACCATTATTTTCACTTGCTCAATTCTACAAAAGTTCTACCCTTAGATTCTGTGGAATAACTAATTATCTGTCCTCTAGAAAAAAAAGCTAATTATCTGTAGCTTTTACCATGGAAATCTTTGACAATATTCCTCCGTACATATGGTATGTGTTGCTTGTTCAAGTAACTTCCACTTCTGCACACTTTTTGGTGGTTTAACATTAAATTTATGATCCATAACATACTCTTTCTAGATTTTTATAACCCTAAAAAATCCAGAACAAGGATAAAATCTTGTTTCACTGTCATTTTTGAGATGGCAACATTAACACTGCTGCTTTTTTGCTCTAAAAAAAACACTGCTGCCTTTTGTCATTTATGTTATCAACTCAAAAGATAAGTTGTCTTTATCCTGAGTGATATGGTTGACTTTTATTTGCAGTTGTTGGAGAAGATCACTGGAAAACTAGACTCAACACTGTGTGCATTCACTCGGTTAGATCATGAGTTCTCATATATGATTCGTGTAACAAAATCTGTCAAGTCATTTCGAAGCATCAATGATAGAGTTGGAGAAGCAGATGATCTTGTGGAAGCTAAATTGTCCTTTGCTACTTTGCACTCACTTCTTCACTCAGAGAGGTCATCATATCGCCATCATGGGTATATCTGGCTAGTTGAATTAATTCTTGCGGAAATAAGCGACAACAGAAATGGAAGCATATGGTTTAGTATCAAAGAGTTTCAGCATCAAATTTTGATTGCTGGTAGTCAGGATTCAGCTTACTTAGAGGTTCCACTTTCCATAAGTATGATGTGTGGTCTACTTAAGTCCAAAAACAACTTTATCAGATGGGGCTTCCTTTATGTTCTGGAGAAAGTTCTGCTACGATGCAAATTATTTTTAGATGAAAGTGACTTGCAATATCTAAACCCGGAAGGTGCTATAAATCGTAATGTTGAGAACCTACTTGACAAGGCAAATGCTATTATAGACATAATGAGCGCCGCTTTGTCTCTCGTAGTTCAGATAAATGAGACTGATCACATCAATATCTTAAAGGTAAATTTATGCACCACTATCTTGTTTAAACTTTTATCAAGAAAGCCAAGTACACATTGTCTGCAAGCTTTTATGTGTTGTCCTTGACCTGCACCAAGTCTTCTTATGCAATACCGTAGTTTTTATTCAACAATAATTAGGCCTTCAAGTTTTTGAAGTGTCTTTTTTTGTCTCAAATACTCACTTTTCTTGTTTCATTCGTAGATGTGTGAAATGTTATTCACTCAACTATGCTTCAAGCTGAATTATATCCCTGAAATTCCATTCGAAGATTTTAAAATAAGTCATATGTTTGGTTGTGCATCCAAAAGTCGCGGCTGTGAGCCTTCAATAGAAGCAACAGAAAAGAAGAGCCAACAAGGGAATAAGCTGCCGCAGTGTGTTCACATCCATCATGACACTAATCAATCCATCACGAATTGTGAAACAGCATCTATGGCAGCATTGCTTCTTCGCGGACATGCTATAGCTCCAATGCAGCTTGCAACCCGGGTTCCAGCATCATTGTTCTATTGGCCTCTCATACAACTTGCTGGTGCTGCTACTGATGATATCGCACTAGGGGTTGCTGTTGGTAGTAAAGGAAGAGGAAATCTACCAGGTGCCACATCAGATATACGAGCAGCACTGTTGCTACTTCTAATTGGTAAATGCACAGCTGACACGGAGGCCTTCATGGAAATAGAAGGCAAAGAATTTTTCAGGTGTGTTGTCTTATGTGCTGGCATAATGTATAGTACAGTTAACTGAGTGTTAATATACATCTACAATGACAGGGGACTGCTGGATGATACAGACTCTCGAGTGGCCTACTATTCTGCTGCTTTTCTTCTGAAGGTATTTAGTTCCCGATTTCTCATACTTGTTAAGTTTTTATGATCTTTTTTTTTTTGAAATTATTGATGTTTATTTAAGCTACTCGTATACAGAGAATGATGACAGAAGAACCTGAGACGTACCAACGGATGCTTCAGAGTCTTATAATCAAAGCACAACAGGTTAACCTCAAATTCCTTTTTATTTATATTAAATACGTACATCCTTTCTGCTAAAAAAAAAATACGTACATCCTTCAGCACTTAATCTTTTTATTTATATTTATAACTTGATTGTTATTATGTCTCTTTTGTTCTGTAACCAGTGCAACAATGAGAAACTTTTGGAGAATCCTTACTTACAAATGCGTGGAATACTACAGCTGTCTAATGATATTGGAGCTCAGATATAGAATCAAATGTTATAAAAGTTGGTCCAATGATCATAATGTTTGTACTCCCAAGCATGTGGATTGCTGGATGATCCAACGACTGTCTGAGCTTGTTTTCATGCAGTTGCAGACCAAAAGGTGTGTTACATTATGTGATTTCTAGGCTTTCTTGTTTGTGGAGGATGCTGTTGTTGCCTTGATGTCAGATCTTGCAGAAATATCTGTTATAAAGCAGCACATCTCGTAACTATTCTTGTTATGTATGGACTTCTGGGCTTTCAGACTTTGATTTCTTGTCTAAATGGATTGTTCTATGTGGTTCTGTTGCAGGTGTAACTTGTCAATAGGAATATGAGGAGATGAACTCTGAATGACGTGCAGAAGCTAGTTTGGAATCCGCGTATCCATAAACCCAGACTGCTCTGTCACCTACATCAAATAGATGAATGCTTCTCCAACATCCAGGTGTGATATTTCCCTAATCAAGATTGAAACCTTAGAGTTGATGTGAAATAATATATTTCAAGTGGAAACAGCTTAGATTCAACGTTGCAGATAATTATCAGGAGTAATCCTCTTTTAGAAGTGGGGTTCAACTGTAAGCGAACCAGTTTCCTTACACCATTTTGTCATCTTAGCCGTGGTAACCGAGGTTAATGCAGGTTTTTGTGAGGCATTCTCGGTTATTAGTAATTATTCTTCCTTGAAAACTTCAGAACCTAGCTGTTCTTCCTGTATAATATTTGAAACCTGAGAGTGGAGTTCACCGTATTCTCAAGATAGTCTCGTTGATAGGTTTTAATATTATTTTGTTTTTTGTCCTACTGTAAATTTGACCTACATAATGCAATTTTGTGCAGTCTTAGACTTTCTTTTTCTCCAATTTTGTCTTTGTTGTTGTAACACATTGTAATTTGGCAGTTTTGCATCAAGTATTCCTATATGTTTTTAGGTAAGTATAATGTTATGTCAATCTGTATTCCTGTTACATCTTCGTAACCATTTATTCCGAGATGCCCCAAGAACACGACCTTTTAATGGAAAATGCTCTACTTTTTTTTCCTGTGATGGAAAATGTTTTACTATTTTTATCATCTTACCGAAAGATTCACTCTTTTTCTTCTCACTTCCATCTCCCTGCAACGGTAATTTTTGTTGCAGAGGTTTTAGGGTTTGTTCAGCCCTGGGATGATGGAATGAAGATTGGTGAAGTTGAGGATGATGAGTTATTGTGAAAATTATGTTCGAACATAATGCAATAAATATTAAAAGATCACTAGTCCATCTTAGGCTGCTGCTTGAGGGATCAGTTTAGAAAAGCATTTTGAGGAAAAGGTGCTGCCGTGCTATAGAAATTTTTTAAGAAAAGCATCTACATTTTTACCAAATTTTTTAAAAAGCACTCTTCCCTCAGCTCTCCCAAACACACCTGTAGCTGCTTCACCGTCAATAATTATTCAATAAATGACTCTTAACTTATTCATTAACAGTGGTAACCCATTATTTCAAATGAGTTTATGATCCTTTACTGGAATCATTAGAGTACACTGATAACTAGTGCCAACAAAATAATTGTATTATCTTCTATTCCAAATGCAGCCAGTACACCATCTAATTTTTTTCCCCTCTTTTTCCTACTTATCAGTAGTGATGCGCGTTATTAATACTATAATATAATATTTCAACACTATGCAAATGGTCGATTATTATATTTTTTATGGCATTTTGCATGACTTAATGGCCAGTAATATCATGTGTCGAGAGATATCGCATTTGGCAAATCGACCGTGGCAGACTGCAATCCGATCTTTTAAAGAAATATCAATTACAACCATTTCTTTTTTATGATATATATCAGGGCAATTAGTTGCACGTTAAAGAAGATTTGCATGTTGAAAATATTTGCTATAGATTTAGATGTTTTCTTTTTTTTTTTTTGTGCAGAATAATCTCCAACATATTTTGCATGTTCACAATGTTTCCTTTGGATGTGCCATGACGAGCCGATGCTTCTTGCTTTTTTTCTAATTTATCTATCATGTTTTTAGCGTCCTGAACGTATTTTCTAATTCAAAGTTAATCAAGTCAAAGTTCTTCTACATACCACTTTTTATAATATCATTGTTCTCCACTAATCTGTTTGTAACTAGGTAAGAAAGAGCAGTCACATATATTATAATTTATACCCGAAAAAAGGGAGCAATTTTTTTTACCTTGTGACCTAAAATTAAAAAAGAGAAGTTAATCTGCACGAATTTGGCTTTGGCCATGCATGAGAAGATAATCGTTACTAATAAACTAATCTTTTTTGCTTGCTGCAGATTAATCCCTCACTTTGGACCTGACTGATTCAGACTTTAGTCCTAATTAGTTCATTTTCCCAGTTCCTTTCCTTCCCTTTGGCAACAATAGCTGACAACAAAGGCTACCGACCCAAGTAATAGCTTAGCATTCAAACTTACGATAGTACTTTCCGCCACTTTTGTTTCATCTAATCGGCATATAGTGTTTTAATTAATTGTAGGTGAATATACAGTTTGAGGCTCACAACATTCTTTGTAAAGCATAAAAGACATTTGAACATATAAATCTTACAGATGCCTTAGAAGTGCAACTCAATAAACCACTACCTCTTTGGAGTGCGATAGATATAACACAACTGTCAAAAGCTTTACATAGTACGATCGAGAAACACTTCCATACTTGCAAACCTGAAAAATAAGTCTCCGCTTTGTGTAGAATCGAAGTAATATGCAGCTATATGTGTGTATATACAACGTAAATATAGTTAAATTGTATATTTCCCACCAAATTCTTGTTCGATCATGAAAGTCCTCCTCTTTCACCTAAAACTTAAAGCGATTTCGCATCTTAAATCTAACGTGTGGTGGCTTGGCCGGCTACCCTATTCACATATTTAAGGTTGTGTTGGCATCTCGTTCCATATGCAAAGGCTGAGATCCGAGGAACTGAGAGAGAGAGAGAGAGAGAGAGAGAGAGAGAGAGAGAGAGAGAGAGAGAGAGAGAGAGAGAGAGAGAGAGAGAGAGAGAGAGAGAGAGAGAGAGAGAGAGAGATTGGGCTTGGATCGAAATTAAGTAATTAGGCAGCAATGGAGCCAAGCAGGATTCGAGGTTTGATGTTGGTGTTAATTATCTGCCTATTTCCCGTTCTAGCCCAAGGAAGGATTCGGCATTACAAGTTCAATGTGAGTACATATAATCTAACTACGTACGTATGCGCATGCATATGATACATTATAATCGAGTTTCATCACTATATGAAGCACAAGCGAATCTTTGAACTGTATTGGTAGTTTTGATTCAAGAATCAGAACTATAAGCTAGCATGCTGCGTGCGATATATAATCGATCAAATGATCGAAGTCAATTTGTTTCTAACTTTGAACTTTTGGTGGATGTGTATACTTGGTTGTGAATGCATGCAGGTCGTGACGAGGAACGTGACCCGGCTGTGCTCCTCGAAGCCCATCGTCACCGTGAACGGTGAATTTCCAGGGCCAACTCTGTATGCAAGGGAAGGCGACAACGTGCTCGTCAAGGTCGTCAACCATGTCAACTACAACATGACCATCCACTGGTATCTCGACAACTTATCTGCAGTTTCATTCACGCATGCACTGATGCACGAACGATTTGGAACCATGCTATAATCTTCTTTCTGACGTACGTACGACAGGCATGGCATACGGCAGCTGAGAACGGGGTGGGCGGATGGACCGGCCTATATCACCCAGTGCCCCATTAAGCCGGGGCAGAGCTACGTCTACAACTTCACCATCACGGAGCAGAGGGGCACCCTCTTCTGGCACGCACATATCCTCTGGCTGAGGGCCACCGTCCATGGCGCCATCGTCATCCTGCCCAAGCTCGGCGTCCCTTACCCTTTCCCCAAGCCCCACAAGGAGGTCGTCGTCATCTTGGGTACGTTATGTGCATGGTGGTATAATTAATTAGCTAGAGACCCTGATCATCAATGTGCATTGATTAGTTTTCTAGCTCGATCGATCAATCTCCACTGCTGGTGCATGCAGGCGAATGGTGGAAATCGGACACTGAAGCCGTGATCAACCAAGCTCTCGCGTCCGGCCTTGCACCAAATGTTTCTGATGCTCACACCATAAACGGACATCCTGGGGCTGTCTCCGCTTGTGCTTCTTCATCTCAAGGTTTTATATAACTTGGATGCTCACAGTTAATTTGCCTTGATCACACGTCGTTAATTGTATGCATCGTACGTACTCGTGCATGCATGCAGATGGATTCACGTTACAAGTAGACCAAGGCAAGACGTACATGCTCCGTATCATCAACGCTGCCCTCAATGAGGACCTCTTCTTCAAGGTCGCCGGCCATCAAATGACCGTCGTGGAGGTCGACGCCACCTACACCAAGCCCTTCAAGACTGACACCGTGCTGATCACGCCTGGGCAGACCACGAACGTCCTGCTGACGGCCGATCAGGGTGCCGGCCGGTACGTGGTCACCGCGTCCCCTTTCATGGACACGCCGATCGTGGCGGTGGACAACCGAACCGCCACCGCGACCTTGCACTACGCCAACACGGTGTCCGCCTCCGCCCTGACCACGACCAAGACGCCGCCCCAGAACGCGACCCCCGTGGCGTCCAGCTTCGTCAACTCCCTCCGCAGCCTGAACTCCAAAACGTACCCCGCCAAGGTCCCGCTCACCGTGGATCACTCCCTTCTCTTCACTGTGGGCCTTGGTATCAGCCCCTGTCCGTCCTGCGCCAACGGCAGCCGCGTCGTGGCGGACATCAACAACGTGAGCTTCGTCATGCCGACAACTTCTCTCCTCCAAGCGCACTACTTCAACATCAGTGGCGTGTTCACGAATGACTTCCCGGGGTGGCCTCCCGTGGCTTTCAACTTCTCCGGCGCGGGCCCGCGCAACATCCAGACCACGAAGGGGACGAAGCTCTACCGCCTTCCTTACAACGCCACGGTGCAGTTGGTGCTTCAGGACACAGGGATCATAGCACCGGAGAGCCATCCCATCCACCTGCACGGCTACAACTTCTTTGCGGTTGGAAGGGGGTTGGGGAACTACAACCCTGCGACCTCGCCGTCCACATTCAACCTCGTCGACCCCGTGGAGAGGAACACCATTGCAGTCCCCACTGGTGGCTGGACGGCCATAAGATTCAAAGCAGATAACCCTGGTACGTATTTATACTTCATGCGTCTCTGCACTATATCTATGCAACATCAATAAAATCTTGGCCGAGGCATGAATATAGCGGAGAAACATTGCATGTTATGCATGTCTTATAATGCATTCTTCTACCTGCAAGTCATGTATTCATGTACATAAATATTTCGAATGGACGCAGGAGTTTGGTTCCTGCACTGCCATTTCGAGGTGCACACGACGTGGGGTTTGAAGATGGCGTTTGTGGTGGACGACGGCATCGGTCCCGGCGAGTCCTTGCTCCCGCCGCCAAGCGACCTTCCAACCTGTTAGGCCAAAGTTAACTTGTCGTGCATGCCGCCGGCGGCGAAGTACATGGTTCAAACTCTTAAGGATCAATCAATCGAAGAAGATTAAGGAGAACCACTTCGTCAATGCTCGATCGAAGAGAAAAAAAAAGTCATGTAATTGTTAATAAAATGTCATCATTGGCGATGTGTATGCAGTATGTAGTTTGCCATGATTCAAGGCGCAAAACAAGCCACTGGTACGTGTCGTTTTGATCATGTAGCTATTTTTTACCCTTTCTTCTTGGGTTTGTCGAATGAATATGTAGTTGAAGTTTTTAATAAGTGTGCTTGTAGAAGTTCAATGATTTTCATGACAAGAACCAGCTTTATTAGGATGAATTGTGAAAATATAGATAAAAAAAATGATACAAATGGATTGACCAACTGGGCCACCTTTGTCATAGCCTTTAAGAACCAATATTTAAACGGAAGAGTTTACTGGATCATGAAATCCATGTTGTACATTGTTTTGATTTTAAAGTATACAAGTTTTTTTATCATTTAATTAAAATAATAATTTATATTTTTTTTATTACCAAACACGTAGAAACAGCTTATTTTCAAAATAATTAAGTTTCAGCTATTTGGGGTGTGTGTCATAATTTATATATTTAAGTTCCTTTTCCAATTTATTTGTGCTGCTCGATGCACTGAATTCATGATTGAGATCATATGTACTTGTCACGTATAGCAAGTAAGCTGTGTTCCTAGTCTCCTTTTTTTTTTTTGTTCCTAGTCTCCTACGGCTACGCTTCTACATCTATATATTAAGTCTATTACAGTACTACTAGCACCTCAACTCGTATGTGTGTATATATATATATATATATATATATATATATATATATATATATATAACAGAGAGAGAGAGAGAGAGTTGATTATGGAGTGAAAAATATTATACCTAAATAAACTCATTTTTGCTATACAGAGATTTAGATGTTTTTTTGTTTGTACAGAATAATGTCCAACATATTTTGCATGTTCATAATGTTTCTTTGGAACAAATGTGTTCTGACGAGCCGATGCTTCTTGCTTTTTTCTAATTCATCTATCATGATTTTAGCTTCCTGAACGTGTTTTCTAATTCAAAGTTCTTCTACATATCACTTTTTTATAATATTAGCATATTATACTTTGATACATAAACATATATCAACCTTTGGGGATAAGAAAACTTATCTAGAACATTACCATTGTATTTTAAATTATTTAAATATTGTGTATTTGACAAGATACTAATAAATTATTTACGTGAAACAACGGAACCAAAGGAAATACTATTTTTTCCCTCATATTGAACGTAAAACATCACTACATCAAAACAATTGGTAATATACTTTGACATGATCAGATCATTATTTCGTCACTAAAATCTTCTGCCATGTACCTTTTCTGAGTAAAACACATATCAAATACTACTTTTGGAAAGAGAAAAACACATTTTTTCCATTGTATTATTAGTACAACTTTTTGGAAAACAATATCAAATACTATTTACTTAAATCAATACATAAGTAGAAAAATATTAGATCGTATTTCATGCATACACAATATTTATGTATTAGATCATTTTTCCCTTGTTTTCTGATGTTTGATTTTTCGATACAAATTGTTTACATAGAATCCCGTATTTTTTTATAATATCTAAATATTCAGACGTGTGAACCCAAAATCAGGTACGTCAAGTCCCCAAAAATGGTAAACATAGTTTTTAAATTTATTTCGTTATAATATATTTTTTAAAACGTAGATTTTTAAATAATTTTGTACTTTTCGAACAAAAAATCCCATATTGACAAGGATAGCTTTACAATATATATATATATATATATATATATAGAAAAGATCACAAATTGTAATTACAAGAGAAATTTAGTTTTGGACCATTATATAAAAATAATGCCTGGCCAATTTGGTTTGCATATCAACGACAGAGTTTTGAAGGCCGTGACTCTTATTGACCTCAAATGTGGATTTTTGGGTTTTTGTAAATCACAATATATATTTAATACAAATAGTTCTAGTTTTTAAATCTTCATATGAGCATATTGAAATAATTAAATTAATTAGATATTTTATACTATTATCAATAACTAAATTATATTATCTGCATATATATTATTAAACTATAAATAAATGGATGTAAATCCAAAAAGTAAATACAACAACAATAAGAAAGTTTTATCCCACTAGGTGGGGTCGGCTACATGGATCATACGACGTCATTCCGCTTTATTAGTAACCAAACCTTTCGGTATATTATTCACTAATAGATCTTACTCTATTAGTTCGCCAAATGTCCGCCTTGGCCTCCCTCTCTCTTTTTTAATCGGACTCCAGATTATTTGATCTACTCTTCTTACTGACGCATCTAATGGTCTTCTCTGAATATGACCAAACCATCTCAAACGATTTTCTATCATTTTTTCACTAATAGGAGTCACTCCGACTCGTTCACGTATATGGTCATTCCTAATCTTATCTAATATTGTATGACCACACATCCATTTCAACATCCTCATTTCGGCTACCCTCACTTTACGTTCATGTTGTCCCTTCATAGTCCAACATTCACTATCATATAACGTTGCTGTCCTTATAGCAGTACGATAAAATTTTTCTTTAACTTTATTGGATACTTTTCTATTACAAAAAACTCCAGTGACTTTTCTCCACTTACACCAATCAGTTTGAATTCTATGATTAACATCGTCATCAATCTCACCATCTTGTCTTACAATTGATCCTAAATATTTAAACTTTATCACTTGAGGAATTATATCCTCCCCTAGCCTAACTTTCAAATCGTCTCTAAGTTGTTTATTTGTGAAATTGTTATGCATATATTCTGTTTTATTCCTACTTAAACGAAAACCCTTTGACTTCAACGTATTTCTCCATATTTCCAATTTTGTATTAATCTCTCTCTTGAATCCGCTAAAAGTACTATATCATCCGCAAATCCAAAAAGTAAATATTATTCAAATTTGATATGTTTACTTATATTATTTTCTAAGGATGTTGAAAATAAAATAGAAAAAGAGAAGTCATTAGATTATATGCACATATATATTTTTCATTCAAATAGAATAATAAATTATGTTATTGTATTTTTGCGCGTCACACGGGATACATCTTAGTATTAAATTAGGAATTTTTTTCAAAACATGAAAATTGAAATGTATAGTTCGGTCGGGGCGATATCTTTTTTTCAAAACACAATCCTTTTTTACTATTAATCATTTTTTAACACATCTTTTTCATTTCCTTCTAAATCAATTTGTAACGCTTACCATTTTTAAAACCAAGTTCAAATTCTTTTCCTCTCCTTTACTTTTCTTTAGCATTTTTTCCTTCTTCTACTTTTTTTTATTTTACCGTTTTTATATGTTTTCTGTCTGAAATATGTCCAAATTCTTTCCCTCCCTTTACTTTTTTTAAAAAAATCGTTTTCCCTTTCCTATTTTGTCGTCTTTCTTATTTTGAGTTTGAGTTGAATTTTTCCTCGGTTCCTAATCTTTTCCCAGTTCAATTTTTTTTCCAATTCGATGCCAGTGAAGTTAAACCAAACTGAATCATTCACGATGGAATCTGATGCAGCACAAGGATAAAAGTTCCAACAGATATTGGTAGACTTGTTTTAGTTAGTTGATTAGTAGATAAATTAAATTAGTTGTTAGTTTAAACTTATTTTCCATGTTATCTTTTAGACTTAAATTAGTTATATTGTTAGAGAATATGAACCTTTAAAAGGGTGTTAGTTTTAATGAAAGAAGGCACGATTGATATTGTTCTCTTAAAAGTTGCTTGTTTCTTCTTTCTCTGCAACCTGTGTTCCTCAAAGGATTGCAGAACTTTGGCGGGTCGCCTGAACTGTTGTCTTTTACAACAGCCTACTTAGAGTAGTAGTATCCAGGGACGAACAACGTTCCTTAATTGTTGCTCTTGTGCAAGATTTCTCTGCAAGATTTGTTTGTGCCTTTTGTTGAGTATCTCAAAGGTGATAATTCCTCTCTTGTTAATCCTGTGCTACATCAAGTGGTATCAGAGTTGCAAGAGGAAATTTTTTTCTACTGACAGGTAGTAGGTTGCTGCTTTATCAACATGAGTGGAACTCCATCTCACGCTAAATTTGACAAACTCAGCAACAGATTTGATGAGATGTCCTTGCAAATTCAAGAACTTACAGCTATGATTGGCCAACTCATGAAGAAGCCTGAAACAAATGAGGTTAGGCAGTCATCAAAACACCAAGAATACTTTGAAGATAGCGGTGAAGATGAGCAGCAGGTTCCACGACACCAACAAAGTCAACAGAAACCATATGAGTACAAAATGAAGATGGATATTCCAAGTTTCGGTGGACAACTACACATTGAAGATTTTCTTAATTGGATTGAGGAGGTCGAGCGCTTCTTTGAGTATATGGAAATTCCTGAGGCCAAAAGAGTCATCTTGGTAACCTATAAACTTAAAGGTGGGGCTTCAGCATGGTGGAAGCAACAACAAGCATCAAGGCGCCATCTTGACAAACCACCTGTGCAGACATGGGCCAAGATGAAGCAACTCCTTCGTAGTCGGTTCCTACCACCAGACTTCGAGCAAGTACTATATCACCAATGGCAAGATTGCAGCCAAGATGAAAAATCCGTTGGTGCTTATGCAACAGAATTCTATAGGTTATCATCTCGCAACAACCTGTCACTTCCAAAAAATCAACAGATTGCTAAGTTTGTTTGGGGTCTTCGACCTGCAATCAAGGAGCGTGTTGAAATGTATACTACTTACACACTAGCAGAAACTATATATCTGGCATAGAAGGTTGAACGTCAAATGGACAAAGGCACAAAACTCATAATGCGAGGAAATAATGCTCAAGCAAACACAATTCCTGAAGTAGTGGCTCGTGCAAAGACATATGGAGGGACTCTCCCTCCCAAGTTTGCTCCTTTGAATGCCAACGCATCTAATGTAGCACCCAAAAGGGCGCCCAACCCATATGCCAAGCCTGACCCGATTATTTATTACAAATGTCGTCAACCAGGACATCGATGCAATGAGTGTCGGCAATTAATATGAAAATGAAGAGAAAAGTGACGACACCATCCCAAAAGATGAGAGCAATGAAGTTTCCTATGGGGATGATGAAGGAGAGCCTTTAGCTTGTGTGGTGCAACGCCTACTATAGGCTCCCAAGAAGGAAGAATCCAACTAGTGCCATAAGATATTTTGCACAAGGTGCACTGTGCAAGGAAGACTATGTGAAGTAATTATAGATAGTGGAAATTCTGAGAACATCGTCTCCAAGAAGATGGTTGATCAACTACAATTGCCAACTGAACCACATCCTGCACCTTATCGAGTTGGCTGGATACAAAAGGGCATCATGCAACAAGTCACACTTACTTGTAGAATACCACTTTCCATTGGTAGGCGTTACCAGGATGTCATTCTCTGTGACGTGTTAGACATGGATGCATGCCACCTAATCTTGGGACGTCCATGGCAGTTTGACGTAAATTCAACGTATTTTGGGTGAGAAAACATTTACACTTTTGAGAAGGACGAATATCGGACCTCTTTGATGCCAACAATGGGGAGAATGAATCATGAAGCTCAAGTGGAGAAGAATAATTTTCTGATTACTAGCCAACGGGAGCTTGCCACCGAAGTCAGAGATGTGGGGTTGTTCTTTGCTGTAATATTCTTATTACAGAGTGAGAAGCAACAACTTGAACTCTCACATGAGGTGTCTGCGCTATTAAAAGAGTTTGCTGATGTGATTCTAGAAGAACTACTTGCAGGACTTCCACCTAAGCGGGCTATCCAGCATCGAATCGACCTCATCCCAGGTGCATCCCTTCCAAACATGCCCCATTATCGTATGAGTCCCAGAGAACATAAAATTCTGCAAGAACAGGTTGAAGAACTATTGGACAAAGGCTTTGTGAGGGAAAGCCTTAGCCCTTGTGTAGTTCCAGCATTGTTGGTGCCAAAGAAGAATGGTTCTTGGCGTATGTGCATTTATAGCCGAGCTGTCAATCGGATAACTATTAAATATCGCTTCCCTATTCCACGTTTGGACAATATGCTGGATATGCTTAGTGGAGCACGCTTATTTTCTAAGCAGGACCTACGTAGTGGTTATCATCAAATTCGTATTGACGTAGGCGACGAATGGAAAATGACATTTAAGACAAAGGAAGGACTATATGAATGGCTCGTTATGCCATTTGGACTCTCCAACTCACCCAGCACATTCATGAGGCTAATGAATCAGATATTAAAACCATTAATTGGAAAATTTGTTGTTGTTTATTTTGATGACATCCTAATCTACAGCAAGAACCCAGATGAGCACCTCGAACACCTACGAGAAGTTCTAGCTACACTACAACAACATCAGCTGTATGTCAATTTAAAGAAGTGCACTTTCGCGACAACCAGCTTCCTATTTTTAGGCTACATTGTATGTGCAGAAGGTATTCGTGTGGATGAACAGAAAGTACAGGTGATCAAGTCATGGCCAACACCGAAAACCGTTAGTGAAGTTCGGAGTTTTCATGGGTTGGCAACTTTCTACAGACGATTTATTCGTAATTTCAGCACCTTGATGGCACCCATAACACAGTGTCTCCAGAGAGGGAAGTTCGATTGGGGAGCTGAGGCTGAGGCTAGTTTTGCACTAATCAAAGAACGCTTAACAACAACACCTGTTTTAGCATTGCCATACTTTGAGAAGGTCTTCACGATTGAATGTGATGCATCAATAATTAGTATTGGGGTTGTTCTATCTCAAGAGAAGCGACCTATTGCCTTCTTCAGTGAGAAGCTATCTGATGATAGAAAGAAATGGACAACATATGAACTCGAGTTATTCGCCATCATTCGATCCTTAAGGTATTGGGAACACTATCTCATTCAGAGAGAATTCATCCTATTCACTGATCATCAAGCCCTTAAACACCTAAACACTCAGAGATAGATTAACAGGATGTACGCTCGCTAGTCAACATTCCTACAAAAATTCACCTTAAGTTGCTAAAGGGCATTCACAAAATACTGGATTGTATGCCCCTCTACCAGTGTCTGATGCACCATGGGAGGAGTTGAGCATGGATTTCGTCCTTGGATTGCCTCGTACCCAACGGGGCAATGATTTAGTTTTCATCGTAGTTGATCATTTTTCAAAAATGACTCATTTCATTCCATGTAGGAAGTCTTCTGATGCAACACATATTGCCAATCTATTTTTTCGGGAGGTCATACGTCTGCATGGCATACCCAAGTCAATTACATCAGACCGAGACTACAAGTTTCTCTCACACTTCTGGCGCCTCCTCTGGAACAGATTTGATACTACATTGAACTATAGCACCACGTGCCTTCCGCAGACAGATGGACAAACAGAGGTAGTTAACAGGTCTCTGGGTAACATGATTCGTGCTCTCTGTGATTTAAAACCAAAGTTATGGGATTAGATTCTCTCTCAAGCAGAGTTCGCCTACAATAGTATGCAAAATCGAAGCACTGGGAAGTCTCCCTTCAAGGTTGTTTATGGTCGTTTACCTCGACAAGCAGTAGATCTAGTTTCTATCACAACTTTAGGGGTAGTTGATCATGATGTGGATCAATTCATTCATCATCTTAGACAGGTCCATGATGAAACAAGGAGACAACTTACATTGTCCAATCAACGATACAAGGTTGCAGCAGACAAGCATTGCCAGGTCAAGCTATTTGCTGTCGGCGACTTGGTCATGGTATTCTTACGAAAGGAACGATTTCCAGCAGGAACCTACTCCAAGCTTAAGAACAAAAAATATGGTCCATGTCGTGTTCTCCACAAAATCAGTGACAATGCTTATGTTGTTGATCTGCTAGACGGCTTAGGCATCTCTCTTACTTTTAATGTGTCTGATTTGTTTGCTTACCATTTTGATGCTGCTGAAACTACTAGCTCGAGGTCGAGCTCTCTTTAGGAAGGAGAGACTGATGCAGCACAAGGATAAAAGTTCCAGCAGATATTGGTAGACTTGTTTTAGTTAGTTGATTAGTAGATAAACTAAATTGGTTGTTAGTTTAAACTTATTTTCCATGTTATCTTTTAGACTTCAGTTAGTTATGTTGTTAGAGAATATGAATCTTTAAAAGGGTGTTAGTTTTAATGGAAGAAGGCACGATTGATATTATTCTCTTAAAAGTTTCTTGCTTCTTTCTTTCTCTGCAACCTTTGTTTCTCAAAGGATTGCAAAACTTTGACGGATGCCTGAACTATTGTCTTTTACAACAACCTACTGGTTACAGCAGTAGTATCCAGGGACGAACAACGTTCCTTAATTGCTGTTCTTGTGCAGGATTTTCCTGCAAGATTTGTTTGTGCATTTTGTTGAATATCTTAAAGGTGATAATTCCTCTCTTGTTGATCCTGCGCTGTGTCAGAATCAAATGGAAGAAACATTTAAATCATTTTTTCGGAAAGTAAATGGATCATTTCTTGGAATGCAACTGTAGCATATTTTTCAGGAGCAATATCATTTATTTTAATCTTTTATAATAAAAAAAGTGAACAAGAATGATATATGTAATATTTCATTATTGTATTTACACTAATTTGATGGTGATTATCACCCGTCATAATTTATTTTATTGTAACTTACAAATTGGATGATAGTAACTTTCATTATTTATATTACTTATGCAATTTGAATTAATCCTACACTTACATGTAAAATGTGTTTTGTATGTTATATTTGCCTATTTGGATTGAGATGGTTGACCAAGTTTGTAATTTTTTTATCCCATGGTTCATGTACGGGTTATATTTGTGCTTTTCCAGAAGATCAAAAGTGTTTTTTTTATTTATAATCATTGTATTAAAATGTTCTTGTAAAGCATCGACGAAAAAACATGTACCTGTAAATCACAATGGTTCTAACATGTAACGTAATCAAAATTCTTACTCTTTAAAATTAATATTTCATAACACTGCATCCTTGCAGAATGATTTAATGTCACGTACTTTTTAATACCGGAAAGCATTTGATGCAAAGAAGAACTATTGCCAGAGAAAAAAGCTTATTACAGAAAACTTACTATTATAAGAAGAAAAAAATCATTCTAATAATATTTTAGCCTTACCTCTTAACGTACTGTCATGTTGTACATTCTCGATTTATTGTAGATTTTATCTGATATATATGATGTACTTCATTTGATATAATAGGAAGGAATAAAGCCTTATCTTAAACAACAATTAAACAGTCACATTAGAAATTGTTTTAATAATATGAAATGACAAAAAAGTGATTCCAGTATTGACATTCTAAAATACAAACAAGGAACAAATGGTGCGGTACGAAACCTTTGCAGCCGTATGAAAATTATCAAGTGCTTTAGTAACGCAACTTACCTGCTTATAACAAATGTCTAGATGGTGCCATGAAAAATTCTATAGCACAAGTTCGAATGTTAGAATACAAACGCAGATAATTACTGTGATGAAGACGAGTAATTGACACTAGCCGACTTTGTTGGCAGTATAAACTAAGTTAAGAACCATATGCATCCAGACCTCTGAATTCCTATATTTATCACTTGAAAGGAAAAATGTAAAGGAGACACGGAAGGTCAAAGGAAACCACCTTCAGTCCAAAAGGAACCAGATTTTCCACTCTGATTGGTGCCCTTATTCGATGAGTTATGACTGTAGCTGTTATATTCATCATCATCTCTAACATCATCCCACCCCGCCCAGTCATCACCACCTTTTGTCCCCTCCTTTCCATGTTTCTCCTGGGTTCCCTTGTCATCCCAATCATCCCAGGAGCTAACAGAGCTGTGTTGTTTGCTTGAGTTCACCACAGACGAATTCCAACTCTTGTTATCCTTTCCAAATTCTTGATAATAACCATTTCTCTCGCTTTCCTTTCCGGGAAATTCATCCCCTTTCCAGTTGACTCCTTCTTTGGTGTATTCTTCAACCTTTTGAGAAGCCAACGCCATTACACCCTTCATGATTCCCCATGTCTTATGCCCAATTTCAGTAGTTTTTGAGGCCACAACGCTCACAGTTTCATTGACTTTCTGATCATAACCCCCCTCTATCATCTGGCACAAAATGCAATGACATGATGAAGATAATGCAGAAATATATGTATGTGGGTGATGGATAGCAAATGAGTGTGCAATGTTTTTATGAATATTAACCAATAAGCTGCACTGCAAAAGGTTTATTGTTGCACTAGTATCCATCTATCTTTGGGTCAAAGTTAAAATCATAGACACCTAATCAAGACTATCCCCAGTGTACTTTTTGTCATAACATTCACTTACTAGTGCTATTTCAGTATTAACAAACTAACGTACATCTGCTTCCATAAACATTCATGCAACAAAAAATATTCACAAGGACCTTATGCAGTAGGTTGGCAGAATTTCTCCACCCTAAGCTTCAGCTGGGTTTGTTTGCTTTGGGGTGAAAGAAAGGTAAAGAGGAGGGAGGGAAATGAGGGCAATAGTTTACCCTTGTTTGAATTTTATAACAGAGAAGAATGACTGGGAAAGTCCCTTCCATTCCCCTTCATCATCCTGGTTTTTTTTCCAACCACAAAATGGGGTGTAAATGAGAGGAAAACTATTAAAAGAATTTTCCTATTTGACCTTATTTAGTTAACATATCAATAAACTTATAAAGGACATATTCAGCCAAATAAAATTATCACTTAACATTCACTCCCTTCCCTTCCTTTTCTTCCCCTACTTTAGTCATGTCATGTCATCTTATGTTTCCTTCCTCTACTTTGCCATCCCCTCCATAATTACCTTCCCCTTAATGAATCTTCAACCAAACAAAGCTTAAAAAAAGTTTTTATTGAGACAGAATGCCTGTTATTTGGAAAACAAAATATTTGATCGCTAACATGTTACCTATGATCTTCTAGTAAAACAAAGTCTGGCGGAAAACAGATCACAAGGACAGTGGTCTTAGGAAGCTACTACTGTATGGTCCCCAAGACATGTAAAAGACAGTTACTGAAGTCATATGAGGTAAAAGTACACCAATAACGTTTCAAAGAAAAGTAGACCAAATAAATGTGAGCTTGTTCTTAAAATCATGAGTTGGACTCATAAACTCGGACAGTTTCAAGCCCCTAGAGCCCAAAACTGAGTGAATTCGGTCCAGAATAACTTTGGGTGGTAAACTTGCCTCTCTCACTCTCCCTCCCTCTCTCTCTCCTTCTCACACATAGGGGTTTGGAGTCAACGGATTTTGGTTTTCGGGTCATCACCTCAACCTCCCAGGCTGATCAGTGGGGCATGTCAGGCTGAAGCTGCAGTGATCATCTCACGTCGAGGACTTGATCGAGCACCATGTGACGCTGAGTATTTCATGGCATCTCATGTGTTAGCCGGAGCTCTATTTCTCTCACTCTCACTCACTCTCTCTCATGGCTTAAAATCATGTATTGTAGGTAAAGTACAATTATAAAGAGCAACTATCTGATGACCATATTTAAGTCCTATCTCTTTTGTTTACCTTTCGAAACCATGTTAGAAACTTTCTTCCCAGTCAAGAAAAAACATAAGAGTTCAACAATACCTTTGATTGTAGCTCCTTTTTTCCTGCTTGAACAACAGTGGCTGCAGACTGTGCAGCAGCAGTAGCAACCACGGAAAGTCGACCAAGACCCTGCAGAAACACATGATAAATTAAACCAATGCATTAAGCAACAAGAACAAATAAAGATATTCAATGTCTCCAGGACTCATATAGTCTCAGGTCAACTAGTGCCCTAGAATGAAACAACTTCTAGGTGATAACAAAACTCTCCAAGTACTCTGAACAACAACATGCTTTCCTCTACTATCCACATTTGTGGCACATGGAACTATAAAAGATAGACGCTGATTCTTCTGAGAGATGCATATATATGTATATATATGTGCTGCACACACACCAAGAGTTAGTAGTCATGAACTCATGATCAACATGATTTCAAAATATATATGGTTAGTTCCTGTTAGCCATTTCTAAGCCCAATCTTGGTATTTGCTTACATACTAGCCTATAAATAAGCGCAAATTATTCAACCATTATTTGTGAATCAATATAGACGCTACTAGTACTGTATTACATTATGTCGAAAAGAAATCTCAATGCATACTTTTGGGGCATTCCACTGCAGTTATGCAACCAGAATAAATCAAATTGATTCGTGAGTCATCATGTGTAACCAGAGGCGACAGACAATAACCACCATTAACAAAGTTTTAGAGTTATTCACGAAACTTGAGTTCACATCATTTTACCTGAGAAACAACAGACATGACATCCCCTTGTTGATTGTTCCTTTTGGCAGAAGGCGGCAGTGGAGACGATCCAAACCCAACGTACTTCCCCCCCTGGGAAGGTGGGATCCCGTCAGGTCGAGACTCGTTTTCTGCAATCTTCCTGGCAAAAAAATCGTCCTTATTTGCAGCCGACGCCTCCAGCTGTGCCTTGGTGTAGATGTCCTGTGTAGATTTAGATCGCGACGAGTGTTGCATCCCATTTCCTCCGCCGCCGCCCGAGGCTCTGAAGTCGCCCGCGGACTGATTCCTCCTCATGTCCGAGGTTGATCGATAGTCATCGTTGTCCCAATTGTCCCAACCACTATTGATGTTGCTCGTTAAGCTGTTACGCCCCGCAGCACTCTGAGCCAAAGGCGGTCTTTTTGCACCCGAACCAAGCGTCTCCTTGATGACGGGCGGATCCTGCCAAGGGCGGCCCTCGGCCAGGGCCTGGATGCGATCGCGGTAGGCTGCGGCGGCCTGGGTGTTGTACTTAGCGACGATGTCGGTCTCCTTGGGGATCCCGCGCTGGGCGAGAAACGCGTTGAGGCGGTCGTTGCCCCCGGCCTCCATCTTCTTGAGTTGGATCTCGGACCAGGCGTCCATCGTCACGGATCGGACGAAGCTGATGTGGACGCCGAGACCGCGGTGCTTGCCGGAGCACTCGAGGCACATGAACACGCCGTAGGAGACGGACGCCCACTGCGGATTCTTCTGCGCGCAGTCCACGCACGTCTTGTTCCCGGGCTGCGCCTGCAGATTCCGCAGCCGTCGCGATGCCGTGGCCTCCGCTGCCATGGCGAACACCTTCCGATCCGATCGGAGATGGGCGCACTAAAATCGACGAGATGGGGAAAGAGGAGGAGGCGATCAGGAATTGGGGCGGCGGATTTGGGGATCTCGGGGCGGCTGCCGATTAAAAAAAGGTTTAATTACGATCGGACGGTATGATTTGGTCCGAGTGAAATCGGGCCATGCGTTTCAAAGACAAAAAAAATGGTTTGCTTTGATAAGAACAGACTCCTTAAAATGATTTATAATCGAATTTTGATTTTGATTAATTTTATTTATTGATTCAATAAATAATTTCGGGAAAATTAGTTTTAAACTTAATAAAAAATATATATATACGAAAAGAAATGTCCCACAAATTAAACTAAAAAACTTTGCAAGTGGTTTTAACTGGGGTTTAAAATATTTATTATTTTAATTCTTTTATCTCAAGAAATAGGATCTAACACAAGCAATCCAAGTGAAGCATAGTTCCAGAACATAGAATTCAGCAAAATTGTAAATGTTTTTTGTGAAGTTAGAATCTTGCGATCGATCAGGTCATTAGACCTGCAACTAGAAACTGCATCTTTTCCTGAAACAGGTTTCAATTTTTTATACATTTGTCAGCGTTTGGATGGCACCACCAGAAACAGCAATTCGCAGCCGAACATTGGTGATTATTCTTAATTAACCGCAAGATCATCTCATCCAATGCTCTCTTCGTCGCCT
The DNA here is from genome assembly GCA_030549335.1 of Pontederia crassipes. NCBI lineage: Eukaryota > Viridiplantae > Streptophyta > Magnoliopsida > Commelinales > Pontederiaceae > Pontederia > Pontederia crassipes. Next base: position 10,923,777 of record CM060188.1, on the reverse strand, counting down.
TCTTGTTCGCCTTCGTCGGACTCCCACAAGCCAATGGCTCCGGTGACGCAGAGGGAGACGAGGACCACCATGACGGCGAAGACCGGCGGGACGAACACGTCGAGGACGGAGCGGTCGAAGAGGTGCGCCGGCACGCAAACAACCTCGTCCGGCAAGCCCTCCAAGGGAAGCCTCACGGAGCCCTCGCCGCAGGGCCGTTGGAAGGACGACGCCGGTGAGACCGCCCACACGAACGCCATCTCCGGCGTGAAGGCCGCGACCGCCACGGTGGCCGTGATGAGGGCCGTCCAAGTGACGAAGTACAGGAGCAGCGGCCAGCGGTGGGTGAGCGCCTGAAGGTGGAGGAAGCCGAAGGCCATCGCTGCTGCTTCTTCACGCGATCGATCGAGGACGCCTGCGAGGTGCAGATCGCATGTTTGAAACAGATAGTATAAATATAGCAGGCGGCAGCAGCAGCTTCAACTAATTTTTTACGACAAATAAATATTATAAGATGGTCAATGCGGAGGACGACGACGATTCAGCGACTCCTCAACTCAACGCTACGTTGGTTTAGTTAGTTAGCACACGGCGGACGTCACAAATATCTGACCGTGACAAAGCAGGAAAGAACAAATTTGCTTTAGTTAAGAGTCTTTAAAGAACAAGTGTTCATGTTTCGGGACACAATAATTCTTCAACATGGAGGTTGAGAAAAAAATATATATTAAGAAACACCTACTTTTTGCTTTAGTTAAGAGTGATTGTCTTAACCAAAGTTTCTTTAGATTATGAGTATTATCCTGCAAACAACAAATCCAATTAAGTGCATAAAATGGTATATATATCTTGCAGGGATTGACCAGATGCTCTTTCCTCGACGAAATATATTAAAGTGCTCGTGTTCCTTAAACCATTAACCGTCCTTGCATGCAAACCAGCACTTCATAATGCACTATATCAAGTATCAATCCATTCTTTTGCATGAGGCATCGCGTGGAACCACTAACACGTTTCTCCTGCATTTACGTTCAGAATAAACAGAAGGAAACAAAAACACGAACTAACAACAGATATGGAACAAGTTGGAACTTCCATCATGGGCATAGTTTTAGACGAAATAGTAATGCTAGGGCTCCTCTTTTTTTTATCGGTGATGCTAGGGCTCCTCTTTGACACCAATTACAGAAATTGCTTTATTAAAATCACGCCAAGAGCACCAAGTCCGGATTACTCATTCCTTGCCTAATTCCCATTGGCAAAAAGAAAAAGAAAAGGTTCTGGCTGAAAGAAGGTAGAGTTTTGTGAAGATGATATTGGGAAGAAGGTTAAATTGGTTGATGTTCCTAGCGGTACACTTTTTTGTATATTATATAATAACCAAATGAATACAACACGAATATAGAATTAAGCTTGCAGTTTGGGGTACCTAAGTTGCTTCATAGCATTAGCAAGGTAAAGAACTGTATTGTGACTGCCATATAAGGTAGTAATATCACAAACCAGAAGAAAAAAAAAGAGAATAAATATATGAATGTGGTTGAGGAATGGATCTGAAAAGTCAAAACATATGGGAGTGCAAACAATCTCTTAAAATGAAAAAGGTGCAACGTCACAACAACCTGGAGGGATAAATTACACGATTAGTCTTCTAAATTTGAGTCACTTTCTAATTGATCTCCCAATTTCAATGTATAATTAGAACGTTTCTCATCTTTGATTTTCTTATACGATTAATCAACTTGATAAGATAGTGATTTTTCGATTGCCTTACGTATGTGGTCGCCTCGTGAGTTCTTTTTATTTTATTCACGTCATTCAAGTCATCCACGTCATTTAACATCACTAAACTGAGTAAATTACACGGATTGTCCTCCAACCTTGTGTCGATTTCTAAATGATCTCCCAACTTTAATTTGTAACTAGAACATCCCTCAACTTTGATTTTATTGCATGATTCATCTACTTAATTGGTTAGACAGTCTCTCAATTACCTTGCTGACATGGCATAATAAAATATAATAAAAAAATTTAACTTATTCACATGACATAATAAAAAATAATATAATAATAAAATATTATAAAAATTAATAAAAAAATGACACGGAGCGTCGGTGAGCCTGCGAGGGGGCCGGCACCCCTGTACGAGCTCACCCTCCGCGGCGAGCTAGCAAAGGGGGCGTCGACCTCCTTTTTGCTCCTCGCCGCACGCAAGAAAGAAATGTGGGGGGAGGGGGGGGGGGGGGGGGGGGGGGGTCGGCGCCCCTCTCTACCAGCTCACCGGCGTGCGAGTTGGCAGACGAGGGCGTCGGCCCCCTTTTGCTCCTCGCCGCGTGCGAGGACAAAAATGGGGGCCCAAGCCCTCCTCTATCAACTCGCTCGTCGTCGGTTCTCCTTTTGCTCCTCGCCGCACGCGAGGATGAAAAGGGGGGCCGACGCCCCCCTCTTCTAGCTAGTCAGCGTGCGAGTTGGTAGACGGGGGCATCGACCCCCTTTTGCTACTCGTTGTGCGCGAGGACGAAAAGCGAGGCCGACATCATGTCAGTAAGTTAATTTTGTTTATTATATTTTATTACATCATGTCAGTAAGATAATCAAGAGACTGCCTATATTTTATATTTTATTACAACCACGTACGCAAGGCAACCGAGAAACCTACTATCACCGATCAAGGGGACTAATCGTTCAAGAAAATCAAATATGGAAGATTACAAATTGAAGTTGGAGACCAATTAAAAACGACTTGGAAGACTAATCGTGTAATTTACTGAGGTAAATTCCCTAAATTTTAAATATATGTAGAATTACCCGTCCGTGAGAAAAAATTTTGGTGGTCTTGTAACGCCCCAAATCGCACCCCGTCACGTGACAGAATACGTTTCGGAGATGCTACGGGTCATCCTTACGTATAACTCATGTTGATCGAAAATAAAACTTTGACTGGTCAACTCAACATCGATAAAAGCGAAAGACTTAATCATCATTAAATAACAAAAAAAGTATGACATCTTAGTATGCGGAAGACTGATAAAGAACTTCATGTGAGTCCAAAGGAAAGCTAGTACATCAAACTAATGGACTCAAGATACCCATGTGCAGCCACCTACGAGCTCGATCTGTCACCGTTGGCCATCTTCATCATTAAGATCTGGTCCTGCATTTAAGAACATGCAGGGGAGAAACCTCCCTATGAGTTTTACAACTCAGTATGGAAGTAAGATAAAAATAATCATAAGATCATGATAGTAAATAAGAATCATAAAGACATCATCATTATCATAAAGAAGAAAAATAAACATCAGCATGATATAAGTAAAGGATTCTTGTAACATGTCATGTGGATAGAAGATCACCAAGATCATAAGAAATCAATAGATCAAAATGTCATCTTTTTAGGATCATAAGATCAAAAGATCGAGATAGATCATAATAAATCATCATTAAGTGGCAAGCGTCAATTATCATGATTATGAAGTCATCATCATATAAAGAATAAGGAGAAATCATCGTATGAGCATAGGTAATCATGATGTGAATCATCTTCTTTAGTTCATATTAATAATAGATCAAGAGATCATGGAAAGGTGTGGCAAGAGCCACTAATCATCATGAAGGAATTTTATTATTAATATGTTTCATCTTCTTCATCATCTTATTATTCATCTTTGACTTATAGTGGAGTATATTTCAATCCACGGGGAGGCCTGCCTCAACCCGTCCATCATCATAATTAGCAGAGCCAGTCCATAACTGACCGAGGTCAGCCCAAAACTGTCCGAGGACAGTCCATAACTGGTCATCATCAGTCCATCATAAAAGAGCTCTCCATTTAACGTTTTAAGTTTTTTATCTTGCATCTTTTAATTAAAGAAATCATATTTTGATAAGAACTTTAAATCAGGATACATGACATAATCATGGAGAGTAAATCAGGGATAAAATTGACGTCATCATTATTATACATAGATTAGAATTAATCATGTGGGACATGGAGTAAATGATCATAAACATGTGCTTAATCTGCTCGGAACTCGGGCCGAGTAGGGAGAAACTCGGGTCGGGTTCATACATATGCATCATCAGTAAAAATCAGGAGAGTACCCGGGCCGGGTTCGGGTTACACCCGGTCCGAGTCGGATCGTCATCGAGTCGATGTCATCATTGATATGATTGGATCTAATTTTAAGTCATCATAATAAGAGTCAAAAGATCATAGAGTCATATTGGACATCATCGTTAGTAAAGACATAAATAATATAATCATCATTATGACTTAAATCAGGATTAAGCACATGAATCAGGGGTCTAAACATCATAGAATCATCATAATTTGGTATCAGAACTCGGGCCGAGTCGGGTAGAATGCGGGCCGAGTTCATCAGACATCATTATCGGAAAAATAGAGTTAAACCCAGGCCGGGCTCGGGTCACACCCGGGCCTGGTCGGGTCATCGTCAAGTCGGGGCAGTCATCGCGTCCGACTTCTTCATTGTGGGTGGAACTCGGGCCGGGTCATCATCAACCCGGGCCGGGTTCGTCCTGTTGCAGAGCTCCGAGAGCGCAACAATGACGGATCTGGGCCGAGTTTCTCCGAACTCGGTCCGACAGAGGACCTGCCCGGGTCAGGTTTAGGTGAATCCAGGTCGGGTTCTTCTTACGCAGAATCTACGCGGACGCGCAGTGCGTGTTTCGATCATCTTTTTCAGCGATGCCGGCATCAAACATCATCATACGACATCATACTATAACTTGGAATTAACTAGAACATGCTTCAAGGCTAAAATCATGATTCTAGGAAGAATCTACCCTAATTTCATACCTTGTTAGTTTCTGTCTAAAAATTAATCCTGCAGTCTTCTTCTTTCTCCTCCTCTTCCTCTTCTTCCTCAGTTCAAGCACGCTTCGACGGAATCTCCTCCCTCTGGCGAGTCCCCTCTTGGCGGCGGCAAATCAGGGACGAGAAATGAACGAAAAAGGTGCACGAGAGGGAGAGAAAATTAGGGCCGGCTTGTAGGAAAAATAAAAGGGACTGATTTATTTGATTTGGCCTCTTATTTATAATGGAGGAATTTGAAATTTTTTGGGACTTCAAAATTTGATTTAGTTCCCTCATATTTTAATATTTTGTTTCCTATTTATCTTTTCCTTTATTTGGTTTTATCTTCCTATTTGTTTTAATCATTTTCATCCTCTTCTTTTTATTTTTCTATTTAAGTTTATCTCTTTTTTTTTAAATGAATCGGGCGTTACAGGTCTGATATAGACGAATATTTGTGTCATAATATTTACTATGCAACAACAAATCTTAGTAGACACCCAATCTATTGATGAATCATGAAACTAATATATAAAATTAATCGACTAAAAAGAGCCAAAAAGATTTTGGTCTACACATCCGGTCAATTTTGCTGGTAGTGATGTTAATAACCATGTCAAGCAGCCCAGCAAAAGAAAATCCACGCATGGTGATGTGAACAAAGTATAAAAGAAAAGAAAAAGGAAGGGTACGTGTGTCACGGGGTCGTTTTTCGTTCGACCTGCGTCTAAACGTGCCCAATGTATAGGCAAGCTCTTTTGAGCGTTTTGCGAAAGCTTGCATATGTCACTTTTTGTATGCCACAACTTTTAGGACGCACGGTCCCGAGCGGACACTTCTTCGGTGGAGGTGTTTGTGAACAAACGGGCACCTCGACGTAACGCTCGATCGCTTGGGACACTTTGGGACGTTCTTTTGTGGTTGCTACCCCACGCTTGAGGCACGATGCTAGATTTAGGGAAGCTTGAAATATTTGTTGAGTAAATAGGAATGATTACAATGTTTCGTGGGAACACTAGCGTGTCTCCTCTACTATACCACCGTTTCAGGTGGTAGGTTTGCGACGTGTGGTGTGGAGGACCATATCCAGGGGTGTATTTTTCTGGAGTGCAAATTACAAAACTGCCACCATCATACTTGAAAAATAAACTAAGTACAAAAGTGATTGAAAAGGAAAATACATGGCAATATAACTCGACGTGCCCCGGGGAGAAGCCCCCGGGACATTTTCCCCCACTCAAGTCAGCGACGTCCCTGGAGCTGTATCTTAGAATTCTTCAATCTTCTGCTTGAACTGCCACAGGTCTTCAGCTGTCTCCCAACTTGTGTCGGCGTTCGGTCTTCCGTTCCATCAAACAAGATACTCCTTCTTCCGATTCTTCGTGCGGACGGCGAGTACTTCTTCAACTTAATCAGTAAACTACTGACGGATGGTCGACGGGGCACGGTCTGAAACTCCATGCCCGAGATCTTCAGGGTCCTCAACGAAAGGCTGACATGGAAGACGGGGTGTTGTTGCATCTGAGACGGGAGCTCCAATTTATAGGCCATCTTGCCTATCTTTTTCAGGATCTTGAAGGGGCCCTCGTAATGCCTAACGAGGTCCTTGTGCAGATTCTTCCCACTTAGCCGAAGATGCTGGACCAGCTTCACCAGGACCAAGTCTCCGACTTTAAAATTGATGTCCCGTCGGGCGGTGTCCACCCACTTCTTCATGCGCTTCGATACCTTGTGCAAACATGTTCTTGTCATGTCGTTCTGCTCATGTCATTCCCTCGCCATGCGGTGAGCGACGGGGACTTTGCCACCATAATAAGTGGCGATGGCCTGGGGCGTCAGAGGTTGCTACCCCATCACTATCTCGAAGGGACTCCGATTGGTTGACTCGCTTCGTTGCAGGTTGTAGGAGAATTGCGCGATGTCGAGTAGCTTAGCTCAGTCCTTCTGATTGGCCCTCACATAGTGCCGCAAGTAGATTTCTAGAATACAATTCATCCTCTCAGTTTGGCCGTCGGTTTGAGAATGAAGTGATGTCGAGAAATGCAGGTTGGAGCCCATCATCTTAAACAATTCCTTCCAGAAGTTGCCAACGAATCGCCCATCCCGATCGCTGACAATCCTTTGTGGTAGGCCTCAATACTTCACTACATGCTTCATGAATAACTCCGCAGCTTCAGTAGCAGGACAACTTGCGGAGCCGGCGACGAAGATGACAGACTTGGAGAATCGAAGGACGACCACCATGATGGTACCTACCCCTTCAGACTTGGGCAGGCCAGTGATGAAGTCCATGGAGACAACTTTCCATGGACGCTCTGGATAGGCAGAGGTTACAGAAGTCCGTCGGGCGCCTGAGTGAGATTCTTGTTTTGCTGGCAAATAAGGCATGTCTTCACGAAAGCTTCAATGTCGTCATCCATCCTTGGCCAGAAGTAGTTATCTTCGATGAGTGCCAAAGTGTGACGAATGCCCGGATGTCCCGCCCACTTTGAGTCATGACACTCTTACATGATAGTGGGCCGCAAATTGTCAAAGAGTGGAACGTAGATGCGACGTTCCTTGATGAAGATCAGCCCATCTTCCACCCAAAAGCGGTGTGTCTTACCCTCCTTCGCTTGCTCGAACAAGTTCTTCGCCGAGGGATCTGACTACAATCCCTTCTCATCCTCTCGATGAGATCGGCCTGAGAGAAGCTTATGGCCGCCAATTCCACGCGTCGGCTGAAGGCGTCGGCAATGCATTCGTCTTGCCAGGCTTGTACTTCACGACATAGTCGAATTTCGTCATAAAATTTTGCCATCTTGCTTACTTTGGCGAGAGCTTCTTTTATGTCTCGAAGTAACTTATCGCGACATTGTCCATCTTGATGTGAAATCACGATTCGAGAAGGTAGTGCCGCCATGCTCTAAGGCAATGAATCACCGCGGTCATCTCCTTCTTCTGAACGGCGTAGTGTCGCTCCGTGTCGTTGAGTTTACGGCTCTCGAACGCCACGGGATGCCCCTCCTGCATAAGAACTCCTCCAATGGCATAGTCAGAAGCATTTGTCTGTACCTCGTAGAGCTTGGTGTAGTCTGGCAGGACGAGCACCGGTTCCTCTGTCATGGCCCTCTTGAGGGTGTCAAACGCTTCCTGGCATGTCGGCGTCCACTCCCATTTCACATTCTTCCGGAGGAGATTTGTCAAAGGGGTCGTCACATGTGAATACCCCTTGACGAACCGCCTATAGTAGTTCGTCAGGCCAAGGAACGAACGCATGTCGGGAACCCACTTGGGCGGCTCCCACTCCATGATGGTTCGAATCTTCGCCCCATCCATCTTCAGCTTTCCACTTCCGACGACATGTCCCAAGAAATGCACTTCCGGTTGAGCGAAGACACACTTCTCCCGCTTGACGTAGAGCTCGTTCTGCCGCAACACCTCGAACACTTGCCAAATGTGCTCGATATGCTCCTCCAAGGTGCGGGTGTAGATCATGATGTCGTCGAGGTACACAACCGCGAACCTGTCAAGGAATGGCTGCAATATCTTATTCATGAGAGTGCAGAAGGTCGTCGGGCATTGGTGAGGCCGAACGGCAACACGAGAAACTCGTAGGAGCCGTACCTTGAGACGCACGCCGTCTTCTGCACATCATCCTACGCGATCCGGACTTGTCAATAGTCCGAACGAAGATCCAACTTGGTAAACCATTTTGCACCACCAAATTGGTCGAACAAGTCCGCCATCAAGGAGATGGGGTACTTGTTCTTCACCGTAAGCTTTTTGAACGCCCGGAAGTCGATGCACATCCGGAGGGAACCGTCATGCTTCTTCTGAAAGAGAACCGGGGCGCCATATGGAGACTTTGAAGGCCGAACATATCATGCATCCAATAGTTCGGTGAGTTGCTTACGGAGTTCTGCGATTTCCGAAGGGGCGAGCCGATAGGGGACTCCATGTGGGGCTTTTGATCTTAGGACCAAGTCGATGACATGGTCCACTTCACGCTTCGGAGGCAACCGCTTTGGGAGTTCCGGAGGCATGACGTCCGCAAAATTCTCAAGGGTTTCAAGGACTTTGGAAGGTGTTGGAGTGGAGGGCCCCGGATCTTCCAAGATGACGGTCGTCAGGAAGGTGTGCTTCTGTTTGCGCAACCCCTTCGCCACTTGCATGGCGGAGAGGGTCTTCTATTTGAGGTCTCCGTCTGACCATCGAATTGCATGGGTCGACCTCACAGGGACATTGTAGGGTCCCTTGAAATCGAAGATGACCATCGAATTGGTGAGCGAGATGACACATGCAGCAATGTGTCGCAGAAAAGAGATGTCCGACACCACTTCGTAGACATCCACTGGTGTCATCGTCACGTCGAAGCTTTTCGACCATTCGCCGATGCGAACCTTTACTGTGAGAGAAATTCCTATGGTCGAGATAGACTTCGCGTTCACCGTCATAAACGTGGCGTTAGTCTTTTGGAATGGCAGCTTTAGCTTCTTGGCGGTCACTTCTGACACGAACAACTCCGATGCTCCCGTGTCGATGAGGGCGTTGAAGACTTGCCCGTTCAACTCGATGTCCGCATAAAATCGCGCAGCCGATGAAGGACCCTTCGAGGCGTTGATGGCGCTGAGGACGTGCATCGAACTGAGACACGCATCCTCGTTCTCTTTCTCCTTCTCATCGGGGCAATACATTGCGTTGACTGTCGCCTCCTGCGGACAATCACTCGTCCAATGGGGACCTTTGCAAATGCAGCAAAGCTTTGGCGGCTTCCATCCCTCTTGAATCTTTCATTGTTGGGCTTCCCGTCTTGGTGTCCCTTGCCTTTCTCTTGATAGTGTGGTTTGCCTCCTTGCGACTTGGACTTCTCTCCCCCACCATTGCCCTTGCCCGAGAGCTTTGGTGGTGGAGCTCTCGCTTTGGCATACTCCACGAGCGACTCAGCAGCGGCGACTAGCGAGCGGAGGTTGGGGCAATCTCGTCGCTCCAACTCCGTCCTAGCCCATGGCTTCAAACCCTTCACGAAGACCGCCAGCAATGTGTCTTCGTCCACTTAGAAATTCTGTAGACGGAGCTCGGTGAACTCTTTCGCGTACTCCTTCAACGTGCCCTTCTGGCAAATGTTGAACAACGCAATCTTGGCCTCCAATCCTGACTTGGCAGGGCAGAAGTAGTTGATAAGCTGCCTCTTGAAGTCGTCCCACCTCTGAATGGGATCCACAATGCCACGCCCCACGTCGTCGCAATGGCACCGCCACCATAGACTCGTCGCATCTTGCAAGTAAAAGGATGCGATCTTCACCATTCTCACTTCAGACGTCACGTCCAAGTCCTCCATGTACCTTCGGACATTCCACAGGAAGTCGTTGATCTTCCTTGCCGACCGCTCGCATTTGTAAGGCCTCGACTTTGGCAGATCAATCCTTGCCTCATGCGGGGCGGGCGCCTCGGGACACCGCCCATGTTCATAACGTCGCTTGAGCTCCTCCCGGAAGGTTTGGAACTCTTGCTCCATCTCGAACCGCATGTTTGAGAGACCATTGTCCAAGGTCTCCCGTATGTCCATGATTGTCGCCTCCATGTACTCGAGCCGCGTATATAAAGGCGCCATCTCTTTCCGCACCGTTGCGAGATCCACCGTCTTCTCCAACTCCCGCTCATGCGTTGCGAGTTGGTCTTGCATCTCGTCCACGTCCAATTGGATTTGGTCGAAGGGTTGCTCGAATGCGGACATGGCGTCCTTCGAGCGGGCGCGCCCTCGATCCTGGAGGTTTTCGGTGCGACGGGTTCATTCGTCATTTCCGAGTTCGACGTCATTTCTCCTTGATCGCCGAACGCCAACTTAAGCAGTCCCAGAAACGCTGCTCTGATACCAACTTATCACAGGGTCATTTTTCGCTCGACCGACCCGTGCGGCACCTAGACGTGCCCAACGTCTAGGCAAACTTTTTTTAACGCTTTGCGGAAGCTTGCTTATGTCACTTTTTGTATGCCACAACTTTTGGGACGCACAGTTCCGAGCGGATGCTTCTTCGGTGGAGACATTTGTGAACAAACAGGCACCTCGACGTAACGCTCGATCACTTGAGACGCATTTAGAGAAGCTTGAAATCTTTGTTGAGTAAATATGAATAATTACAACGCTTCGAGGGAGCACTAGTGGGTGTCCCCTACTATACCACCGTTTCGAGTGGTAGATTTGCGACATGTGGTGTGAAAGACCATCTTCGGTGGTGCACTTTTCTGGAGTGCCAATTATAAAACTATCACCATCACACTTAAAAAATAAATAAGTACAAAAATGATTGAAAAAAAAAATACATGATAAGATAACTCGGACTCCGAAAAAAAGCCTCGGGACACGTGCACCAAGATTGCCTGACATGCTAATCAATTTCCATTCGCCAAACAAAGACCACTCGAGTTACGACAAGTATCTATTGAGACGGTTGTTCTTTCTTTTTTTTTTTTTTGAAAGACAATGCACGTATCAAGCAAGCAATTTTGATAACCATCACTATAAATTCTGCACCTTACCATCAAAATTATCAAGCAACTAGCATGGATTTCATATAGTAGACATAGGTAATTAGGCACTGACAAAATATATTACTGCACAACTCTAACGAAAGCCAGAGTAGACCGAAATAAAACAAAGATTAGACCAAGAAAGCACCGGAAGTCGAATAATACTTTTTTCATTAGAACGCAAAAGTATAAAAGCCAGCCCAAATTTGTTCAAGCTTGTCAAGGAAAAGAATTAGAACATACTACGGCTTTTTGTTCTGTAACCACAAATCAATCAGATTTTTTACATTTCAAATCTTTTGACCTGTTCAAGAAAGTCGATAGATAAAAATACATACAAATACAACATTTCTCTGTCAACAAGCATAATCATGTTCATCAAAAGGAATATGCAAACAGTGATCCTCCGCATTTACTATCAACTTTGGCAAATAAAAAGCTTCAGAAGGATTAATCACCTAATGAACTTCCTAAATATCTCATCAAACCCGTCAACAAAACTAAACGATGACAAAGGCCCCAAAACAAATTTCTTGTCTGTTGTCAATCCCAGCCAAAATATATGAAGTAAACACACGTACCAAAGGGCAAGACACAGAAGAAAAGGCATAAGGACCAAAATTGTCGTAACTGTTAATCAATTATCAGTCACTATACAAGGACTACTCAGGGTATCACAAATATCTACTCAATCAACAACTTCTGAAAACAACATGAAAGTATCGAACAAGAAATGTTCGATTGTTATCCCGTACTACATGTTCTCTAATGTGGCAATAAAACTACCAAGCAATAAACATATGCAGAAATAAAAGGCATATAAATAAAGATTAAATCAGAAACAAGAACCATTCAGATGTTTCCAGAGCTTACCAGTATACAATGAAGAAAACAAGTACTATCTACAAAGGATAAAATTGTGTTAAGAAAGAAACTACAAACAAAAATGCAGCAACTAGAACACAATGCACAGGTAAAGGAAGACGTTTTTTTTTATGGAGAAGAGATAAACGCTGATGCAATTACTCCTATTTAAAATATATATATTATAGGCGCAAACGTTCCAAACAAATTAATCAACGACTTCGTTCAAAAGAGCGAGACTTAAGTACATAAGAAGAAAAATTCCATGGGTTTGATATATCATATACTTGGAATCAAAAGACGACACCTTTGTGTTCAAAAGACTTCCATTTAGAACAGTATGATACAAGATTGGGCACTTTCTACTAAATTCCCGCAGAACAAAATATCACCACAAAAAGCCTTGAAGCACAATCCTAATATCATCAGAACACCTATGGAACACCACTTAAGAGCTTGTGAACTTCGTCACGGCCTTGGTGCCCTCGGAGACAGCATGCTTGGCAAGCTCCCCTGGAAGAACGAGACGGACAGAAGTCTGGATCTCCCGGGAGGTGATGGTGGGCTTCTTGTTGTAGCGAGCGAGTCGGGACGCCTCCTGCGCGAGCTTCTCGAAGATGTCGTTGATGAAGGAGTTCATGATGGACATTGCCTTACTCGAGATGCCGATGTCCGGGTGCACCTGCTTCAGGACTTTAAAGATGTAGATCTTGTAGGTCTCCGTCGACTTCTTCGCCTTCTTCTTCTTCTTGTCGCCGGAGGCGGCGTCGCCCTTGGATGCCGGCAGACGCTTCCCGGCCTTGGGCTTCTTCTCCGCCGGAGCCTTCTCAGCGACGGCCTTCTTCTCCTTGTCCTCGGCCGGAGCCTTCTCGGCGGCCGGCTTCTTCTCGGCGGGCTTCTTCTCAGCTTTGGGCGCCATGATCCGTCGATGTCGCAAGGGGTTCGAGAGAAACGGGCGCTTGAAAGACAAATTAAACTTTGTAAGACGAGTGGATGCCTACATCCTCGCTTTCCTACTTATATGATACAAAGAAGGGATCTTACTGGCTTACTAGCGAGGTCTAGGATCGCTGACGTGGTAGGAATCCAAGCGTTGGTTACTGGGTTGCAAGAACGTCTGAGATGTTAGTTCGTCAAGGGGAGTCATCACACGTGGGCATTGCTCATTGGATATGCGAAATTTCTGGAGGGATCGGTGACGTGTCTCTTCCGCTCGCGAGAAATGTTTGGAATTATTATGCGCGCGGGAAAGAGAGACTTGGAAATGTTTTACCAACGCGGGAAATTGATCGAAATCCATGAATCTTTTTTTGTTCATTTCTTTGGAAATTCACAAAAATTTGAGGCGACCCAAGTACACAAAATAAATGAAGGAAATTAAAATGAAAATTAGGCATCCTCACAATTATGTCAAAGTGATTCGCACATCAAGGCATGCAAGTCATGGACTTTTTGTAAGGCTCGGGATTAATAGGAAAAAGAGGAAAAAAATTAAAAGGAAAAGATAGAAAAAAGAATAGAAGAAAAGATAAAATCTGCGTTTAATGTGATTTGATCCTTTGACTACCACATAAACTCATATTTCTTCCCAATATATATAGAATTAAATCCAACATATCAACCTCTTTTTCCCTACACAAGTCGGCCATAAGTTTCTTCTTCGTCGTCGTACATTTTTCTTTGTTGGGCTTTGTTCGTCCTTGATCCGTCGTTGTCAACAGGAGACGTGCAGGAGGACGTGGACGCCGACGAACGCACCACTAAATCGAAAGGGAGTGGCAGAGGAAGAGAAAGAAGAAGAGGCAATAATCGATTTCTTGGACAGAAACTTCGAGGTATGAAACTAAGATAAATTCGTAATAGAATCTTGATTTTAGACTTGAAACATGCTTTAAGTAGTTCCTGATGTTCTACTATTATGATTTATGCCGGCCATCGCCATAAAAGATGAACGGAACATGACTGCGCGGACGCGCAGTTTCTGCGCAAGATGAACTCGGCCCGAGTTCACTTTAACCCCGCCCGGGTGGGTCCTTCGCCGGACCGAGTTCAGAGAAACTCGGCCCGGATCCGACATTGCCAACGCTCGTCGAGCTCTACAAACGGATGAACCCGGCCAGGGTTGAAGACGATCCGGACCGAGCTCTGCAAACGGATGAACCCGGCCCGGGTTGAAGACGATCTGGACCGAGTTCTGCGTACGACGAACAATCGAGCTCGAGAGACGCCCCGACTTGATTATGACTCGACCCGGCCCGGGATCTTTTATGATTTTTACCGAGGATGATCATGTCGGACCCGACCCGGATTTCACTCTACTCGGCCCGAGTTCCGACCAGATTAGGCATATGTTATAATCTTTTAATCCCTGTTTCGTGTGATTAATCTTAATCTACCTATGATGATGATGACGATTTTATCCTTGATTTACTCTCCATGATTATGTCATTTATCATGATTTAAAGTTTTTATCAAAATATGATTTGTTTAATTAAAAGATGCAAGATAAAAGACGTAAAATGATAAATGGAGAGCTCTTTTTATGATGGACCGATGACGACCTGTTATGGGCTGACTTTGGTCAGTTATGGGCTGGCTCTGCCAGTTATGATGATAATAATGGACGGGTTGAGACAAGGCTCCCCGTGGGTTGAAATATATTCCAAATAAGTCAAAGATGAAAACTAAGATGATGATGAAGATGAACACATATGAATAAAGAACATTTCTTATAATGTCCGACTTTTTGCCTTTATTATTATGATTCTTTATGATTTTTATTCATATGTCCCTTTACATGTCCTTATCATTTATGATCATGATTCCTTCTCCTTTTATATGATGATGTTACCTTTATGATTCAT
This sequence comes from Pontederia crassipes, assembly GCA_030549335.1. Lineage (NCBI taxonomy): Eukaryota > Viridiplantae > Streptophyta > Magnoliopsida > Commelinales > Pontederiaceae > Pontederia > Pontederia crassipes. Next base: position 10,908,744 of record CM060188.1, on the reverse strand, counting down.
GCCTAGTATCATGATCTTATGACGATATTTATCTTACTTCCATACTGAGTTATAAAACTCATAGGAAGGTTCTCCCCTGCATATTCTTAAATGCAGGTCAATGTATTAATGATGATGGTTGCCAACGGTGACAGATCGAGCTCGTATGTGGCTGCATATGATTATCGAGTCCTTTAGGTGATGGATAGCTTTTTCCTTTCTTTTATTTATTTGATGTATTAGTTTTTCTTTGAACTCCTACGAAGTCATTTATCAGTCTTCCGCATATCATGATGTTACTATCTTTTATTCTTAATGATGATCTAGTTATTCCGCATTTTTCATTATCCAGTTGACCAGTCAAAGTTTTTTTTATCAATATAATGTACACGTAAGGATGACTCGTAGCGTTCCCGAAACGTATTATACCACGTGGCGAGGTGCGATTTGGAGGGGTTACACTTTTGATACAAAATTTAAGTAGTATTTGGACGTAAGAATTTAATTTTTATTAATTATTAAAGTTAATTAGAAAATTTTTATTTATTACTAGGATGAAAATATAATAATGACGAATTAAAAAATTAATTAGACTTATACGTTTTAAAAAGTGTTTTAATAAAAAAAATAATTAAAGAAATAATTTATTATTTTATAAAAAATGTCGTAAATAATAATGCCATAACTTATTCTTATTTAAACAAATCCACCATATATATACATGTATATATTATTAAATTCAAATTATATTTTTACTTTATTAAAAAATTGATTGTGGTACAATGCATTAATGTTAATTTTGATTAAATTTTATAAATATGTAATATAATATATTAATAAGAACCTGATATAATATAATTAGATTATGTATTAATGTTATTTTAAATATACTATTAGAGATTATTATTTATATATATCTAAAGTAAATTTAAATAGGAGACTAGTCTAGTAACACAAAATGACTTCTTCATTTTTTAAGTTTCTTAAATCTAACTGACCACTATGCTTACTGTCATAAGTATTTTACAGGCGAAAAGTTTCAATCCATTTCTCTTGTTGATATTGAGGAAATGAAGGAGTTTTCTTACTTTGTTTGTTGTGCATTACTCGGGTAAATTACATGAATCATCATTAAAATGTCGATGAATTTTGATTTTTTTGTACGATTAATTCTCTTCACTAATAATAGCAAGTTTCCGATTATATAATTTATGTGTCACAATAAAAATAATAAAACATCATAAAAATACTATAAAAAATTTTAAAAGAAGAAAAAGAAGCCCCCTCTTCTTCTTAGCCGCGCGAGCTCGCACCGTGGGGCGCCGGTTCCCCATTTTTCTTCTTCGTGCGCGGCGAGGAAAAGAGGGGACTCGGCGCATATGTAATATTTTTTATGAACATGTGATATTGTCCGCTTTGGATCTTGATCCTCACGGTTTTGTCAAAACGTGCCACTTAATATCAAAGTAGCACAGTAGCTTACCTCTATATTCAACGTGATATTATTCGCTCTGCTCCCATTCTAGGCTCACGATTTTCAAACACGTCACTTTTGAAAAATGACATATTTCCATATATACATAGCATCTCTCCCGTGACTTATACATGTGGGACTAATCGAAAGCATGCCTCATGCATCCTTCCTCCCCTATGGAACTTAATGTCCTCGTTGAGTGATCATATCACACTATGCATAGAGGCTCACGCGAAGTGGCTTTAATATCATATGTAACACCCTTGCACTTGTATAGAATATTGTCCGCTTTGAGTCTCTACCCATACGATTTTCTCAAAATGTGTCCTACTAGGGTAAGATCATGTTCTCATATATATACTTAACATCTCCCTCATGACTTATGCATGTGGGACTAATCCAACGCATGTCTCATGCACATGTAACATCCTTGCACTTATGTATGATATTGTCCGCTTTGAACTTCTGCCCATATGATTTTGTCAAAACGCGTCACCTAGTATGAGAGTAGCGCAACGGCTTACCTCTATAATCAACGTGATACTATCCGCTCTACCTCCACTCTAGGCTCACGATTTTCAAATGCATCACACCCGAACATGGACATTTTTTCATATATATTTTTAGCATCTCTCCCGTGACTTATGCATGTGGAACTCATCCAAGACATGCCTCGTGCATCCTTCCCCCTTAGGGGACTCGATATCCTCGTTGAATGATCGCATCCCACAATGTACTCAGGCGCACACGTAGTGGGTCTGTTACCATATGTAACACTCTCGATTAGTGTGTGATATTGTCCGCTTTAGGCCTTAGTCCGCACGATTTTCTCAAAACGCGTCACACTTGGACAATGACATATCACCATATATATCCAACATTTCTTCCGTGATTTATGCATGCGGGATTAATTCAAGACATGCCTCACACACTCTTTACCCGCTTTAGAGACTCAACGTCCTCGTTGAATGATTACATCCCACCATACACAGATGCTCAACCAGAGTGGCTCTCATATCATATGTAACATTCTCGATCAGCACGTGATATTGTTCGCTTTGGGTCGTGGCATGTACGATTTTACCAAAACGTGTCACCTCGTATCAGAGTAGCACAACAACTTACCTATATACTCAGTGGTATACTATCCACTCTGCCCCCACTCTAGGCTCACAGTTTTCAAATGCGTCACACATGAACAAGAATTTGTTTCCATATACATATTCAACATCTTTCTCTGACTTATGCATGTTGAACTAATTCAAGATATGCCTCATGCATCATCGCACACCTCACCGTGCATCAGCCCCCCATTTTTCTTCCTCACGGCGTGCAAAGAATAAGAGGGGGGCCAACGAGCCCCTTGTGCGAGCTCGCCTCGCGACGAGGAAGAAAAAAAAAGGGGCTGACGCCCCTTGTGTGAGATTGTTGACGTGGCGAGCTCGTACAGGGGGGCGCCGACCCCCTCCCATTTTTCTTCCTCGCACGAGATGGGGCGAGCCCCCTTGTGCGATCTCGCCGTCCCTACCCCAATTTTTTTAAAAATTATTGTAATATTTTTTATTATGATGCATAAACCATGTAACCGAAAAACTACTATTATCTGTTAAGGGGACTAATTGTGCAAGAAAATTAACGTTTGCGAATGTTTTAGGTACAAATTGAAGTTCAGGGACCATTTTAAAATCGACTCAAAATTGATGGATGATTCGTGCAATTTACCCTGCATTACTCAATTACACACACCGCATTTTAAAGCAAATATCAATACTCACACTTGAACAGAAGGGAAAATAATCAAAACTCACCGGTGTAGTCTAACAAATAATTTTATCATGCTTATTCACAAATCTAAATATTCTTTAATTTCAAATGAAATTTATACAAGATTATTAAAGTAAACTTGAATTGTAGTATGAAAGTGTGGAGATGTTTGTTGGCATTGAAATGCTTATTAACATATTTTAGTACTTACATAAATGAAGTGAAGTGTAAAAAGTTATTCTTTTATCACTCATTCAACGATGATACTTATACTCCTATCCATAAGACTATCTTGATAATTTCACTCAATTTTATGACTTAATTATTATTTTTTTATTTTCATCAGCCAACATACTGACTTACATCAATGGAAGATCGATTTACAATAGACTTTACAATATACGAAAGTTACTTATACAATATCAAATAATATGTGAGTTAGGATCCACAATATGCATGTCACTTTTTAGAGGAGTCACCAACTATTTCACCATCTTCTTCGTCTCATCCAACATGAATTTAAGTACAGGGCAAAGCCCAATTAGATAACTACGCAGAGTCACCCACCACAATTATTAATATGAACTATAGATCAATATCAACATCAATATTAATTATATCAATAAACTATTATCTATAAATAATCTATGATTGATAAGAAAAAATATCAATTAACAATAATGATAACAATAGCGAATTAATCAATCATGGTAATAATCCAAATAATCAATTATTGATGACTCATCCATTTTAGTTATCTATAATTAATAATATCTCACTCTAATTCAATATCAATTACATTAATCAATTATCAATTGGGCCACAATTCAATAATTAATAATTATCAATTGGCCAAAGGTCGGTGAAAGTCTTAGTAACAATTATCAATTCATTTATAAAGTACAAAGATCATAATTTATTATTCATCAATCATGAAGACGCAATTCGATTATCCATCAACCATAAGGACGAAATCAATAGCTTATCATCCACTATGACAAAAATCAATTATTCATCGGCCACTATGATGTAATTTAATTATCATTTCAATTATCGATTCAATTCAATTATCAATTCAATCTTTGTAATTATAATTAACTCTTTCGGGTGCAATATTAGAGCTCTCCAATCCATCCATTAAGGCTAAACCTAGGTCGTGTCTACCTACAACCCGGGCCGGGTCAAGAGCATGGGCCGTGTTCATCGAACATGGTCCGTTTTTTTAATTCAATTTTGTTCGGGTTCTATCCAACCTGAGTTGTGTTAATCAGTGCTCGGATCATATTACACGAAACTCGGATCATATTAGATAGAATTTGTATGAAATGTTTTTAAGTAAAGAAATATAAAAGTAATAAATGAATAAAAGCTCATGTCACACTTGTGTATTCAACATTGATATTTTTATTTTCAATAATTATTTTTTTATTATTGAGAGTTGAATTTGAAGATATTTAAAAATATCTTACATTCAGAAATTTCACAAAGCTAAATTATTATGAAAAATGGTGAGACACTTAGGTAATGAATGTATAAAATTTACTGCTAAAAAGAGTAGTTGAGTGACGTTGTGGAAGCAATGATTAATGATTTTGGTTGAAGTTTTTCTTTCAACATTGTTTGAGGACAAACAAGTGTCTAAGCTTAGGAGAGTTTGATGGAAATAAAATATAACATATAATTAGTCATGCATTTAATAATATTTTTATTCATTTGCATACAACATACATCATTTTATGAGTTTCTTTGTTTAATTTTATAAAAATGAGAATCTACCCAAGTATTGTGTTTTATTGCAAAAAAAGCAAAAAGAGTTACGAAGTCACTGGAGAAAATGACACTCGAATTGGAGTTAAAACGGAAGTAGAAAGAAAAAAAACAATGGAGCTTGTCAAGACTGAATAAATATAAGAGTTGTAACAAGACTGAATAATGGACTGTGATAGAGTTGTAACAACATAAAATAAATATAAGAGACCATGACAGAATAGTAATAGTCGTAACAACAGGGACATTACAATCCCATAATGGCATGTTAAATGATCAATTTTGTGCTAAAAAATGTTAGATGAGCCATGCAATTTAGACACTATAGGAGTCGTGAAATTCATGTTACGGCCCATGAAAAGTCATATTTAGACTGTTACAAAGTTGTTATGGAGCATAATGAAGGCTATTTTTAGCTTTCTTCGACTTTTATAAGGAATTTCAATTGCAAATCAACTTCAAATTTTATTCTAAGTCCTAGGGATCATTATGAAACATATTTACTCAGATTTAAAAAAGTTTTTAGATGATTTTAAAGTCTAATCAAAGTCTATTATGAATTTTTATTATTTTGCTTTTCAATTAAATTGAAACTCTATGAAAACTCTTGGGACACTTGGGATTATAAATAGAGGTCATAGGAGAAAAAAATGGAGTGGTTGAGACCTGAGAATAGTTCTTAAGACCTGAGAGTCGTGTCAACCTATTGAGGACGAATTTCAAGGCCTGAAGATCAACCGATGGAAAACCTACGCAATAACTCGTCATTTATATTGTGCAACAGTTTAGAGGTCCCGAAGGCTATGAGTTCTTCTTTTATCTTTATTTGAACATTCTTTTACTTATTTTTTCATTGTTTATCTTTTTTGTGATGGAGATTTCATTTTTTTTAAGAAAGAAAAATGTTTGAACCTTATTATTAGTTGAGTTAATTAAACTTTTCTGTTTTATTATGCAACTTGAGTTCATTTATTTTTATGAGTGATTTGATTTCTAAGATTAGATTACAAACTTACATGAGGAGTGATTAGTTTAATGAATTATTATTACTTTAATAATTGATATTTTATTTTTAAGTTGAAGCATACATAACGCGTGTTCGATAACTCGCCATTTGTATCAGATTTCATGTGATCTATTATTCTGCATTTGTGGGTGAATCATAGTATAGATGATACATATTAATGCATCTTAACTCTTTGTAAGATTAATAATTGACTCATCGTTTGCGGTTATTAGTTTTATTAGAATTTAAGATAGTTTAGTTTACTCATCTTGAGATGCCAATACTTTAGGTACTCATAATTTATCATAAGAATCAAAGCTATTATTTACCGTTATAATTCAACTATAATAGTGGATCATATAAGTTTAACTTTGCATTAATCATCCATAATTCTCAAGGTTCATACCAATTTATTTTATTTTGCTTATCATTTATTTTTTGCACATTTAATTTTCCGTTTACATATCCTCAAACCTTTTTACTCTCCTAGTAAATTATTAAGATAGATTATATTTAACTACTTGCTCGTGGGATTAACAACTCCACTCTACACTTATTACTTGATACGACTAGTACACTTACTATAAAATTTATTTGTTACAAATTCTACGCATAAACTATTATCACATCTGATCATATCATTAATTCTATTACTCATCTGATTGGATTTTGTTTAGTGTAGGATAAATTGTTAAAGATAAACATTAATAGAGATAAATGCTGAAAATAGTTGAACTCATGTCCATTTATTGCTCCTGATAATGATGGCGCCTTCGGGTTGATTGATTATTGAATTGAATAGGGCATATAGCATAAAAAGTATGACTATTGTGGGTATAGTCCTTCGTCCCCCATCACACGTAAATCTATTGATGTGTATGAAATGGCATGATGTCTCTATTCGAAAGGGGTTGATTGTAATTAAAAAGATTAAATTAATCATCGAATTGAATTGCTAATTGATTCGCCCTCGTGACTGATGGATTGATTCGCCCTCGTGGCTGATGGATAATTGAATTGCGCTTGCGCTCATTGTGCCCGATGGATAAATTGATATTTTGTTAATAAAATTGAATTAATAATTATTATTATGGTCTTATTGATTAATTGATATTTTTTTATTAAATTAATAATAGTTGATTGTGATCTTCACTAATCTATGACCAATTGATAATTGATTTAAGATAATTGGTAATTGAATTGATGGGATTTGATTTAAGATAATCAGTAATGATGATATGGATAGTTTATTAATATATGGATAATCATTGTAATTATCATGATAAATCATAAATTTTTTATTAGTAATTGTTCATATAGCGTTGATACAGATATTGACACGTGGTTCATATAGTTATGATTACGGATGATTTTATGTATTAAGTTATCTCATTGGACTTTGTCCGTATACTTGAATCCGTGTAGGACGTCGATAATGAGACAAGTGATGGATATGGTATAGAATGCTTCTACTATTGTAAAAAATTATTATAAATTGAGTATTCAACTTGTGTAAGCCAGTATATTGACTATATTAAAACAACTAAGTCATAGAATTGAAGATAACCTTATAGACAAGCAAAGAAAAAAAATTGAAAAGTTACAAGTATTGGATGATCATGATGAATTATAATAATAGTTACTATTATTTATTTCTAATTATATTGTTAATTCGTACTAGATTGTTTTTTACAGATGCTTGGATCGAGACCTCACAGTTGATATTGGTAAAGAAATGAGTCAATTACATGAATCGTCCCCCAACTTTGTATGGTAATTACATGGTCACCTAACTTCAATTTGTAATTATATTATTGTCGAGCTTTATTTCTTTTGCACGCTTAGTTCTCTTGATCGCCAATAATCAATTCTCCAATTACGTTGATGATGGAACAAGAAAAGTAAAAAAATATAATAAAAATATTAAAAATAAAAAGAGGCTCACCGGAGCACTCCTTCCCCTCTCCTCTCTAGCACCGGAGAGAATTAGGGTATGGACATCAACCCTCGTTTGTAAGCTCGCGTGACAAAGGGGGCCGACGTCCCCCTTTCTCTCTTGTGCGCGTCGATGAGCCCGCATGAGAGAGAGGCGGACGTCGGCCCCCTCTATGTGAAGTGTGTGTGTGTGTGTGTGTGGGTGGGGGGGAGGGCTCTTTCTCCCTTCAATGATACAGGGGAGCGACGTCCCCCTTTCTCTCTCTAGCACACGTCAAAGAGGCGAATGGGCACGACGCCTTTTTCCTTCTTCTCGCCGTCACCAGGGGATGAGGCAACGACACCCTTATTTCGTCTCTAATGAGAGGTGTTATCTACTTCGACATGCTTATTTTTTATATTTATATTATGTTAACTTTTTTTTACTACCTCAACATCGGCATCGGATAATCAATTATTGACGGGAGAATCAAACATGCAAGAAAAATATAGTTCGGGACAAACTAGTTATAAACGAAAGTTTGAATACTATTGAAATATCGATCTTAAGTTGAACTACGATCCGTGTAATTTATTCGTAAAGAAACGATTCGACCGCATTGTCATAATTGTCATAATTGTCATTATATTTAAATTTACGCATGTTGATCAATCAAATGAAACGAAATAATTTTTAATTCCGTGTTTAGAGAACTCTTCTATTCAAACATGACAATAAGACTTAAAGATTCATTCTTTTTCAAAGGGACAAAGATTTGAAAATAAAGAGGCACCCCCCGCGGACTCTGGGGCCTGGACTCGCATCGGATCAACAGAACACGATCGCTTTGTAAACGCGAGTCGCGGCGAGGCTCTGGCGCCGCCCCGACGTCGGTCCCTTTTACCTTTTACTGCCGTCGGCGCCCAGCCTGGCACTTCTACGCGTCCGTCGGCGAGTCGATCCAACAGACCTCCTAAAATGGAGCGCCTCCGACTTCAACATGCGCCAACTCCTCCAACTTCACGCCCGCCTTGTGGTCTACCCGCCGCCCCTTGACCCCAACCTCGTCGCCGTCAAGCTCATCTCCGCATGCACCGCCCTGTGCGACGCCCGCCACGCCGCCCTGGTCTTCTCCGCCCTCCCTTCCTCCCCCAACCTGATCGCCTGGAACTGCCTCATCCGCGCCTTCGCCCTCCACGGCCGCCTCCACGCTCTCGCCCTCGCCCACTTCCGCCGCCTCCTCGATGCCGGGTCCCCCGCCCCGGACGAGTTCACCTTCACTTCAGTCATCAAGGCATGCGCTGGTCTCCTCTCAGTCCGCGACGGTGAGATGTCCCACGCCAGCATCTTCAAGCACGGGTTCCAGTCCAACCTTTTCATCCAGAACTCCCTGGTTGACATGTACTTCAAGTTTGGACGACCGCATCAGGCCCGCAGATTGTTCGATGAAATGGCCGTGCGGGATGTTGTTTCTTGGAACACCCTGATTTCTGGCTTATCCACCTCTGGCGACGTGCGTGCTGCAAGAGACGTGTTTGACCGGATGCCTGAGAAGAGTCTGGTCTCATGGTCCGCTATGATTGCTGGCCATGCGAAAGTTGGTGACCTGGGCGCTGCGCGCGAACTCTTCGATCGGACTTCCGAGAGGAATGTAGTCTGCTGGAATGCTATGATAGCCGGATATGCTCAGAACGAGAAGTTCACCGAGGCAATTGCTCTTTTCCGCAGGATGTTGCAACTGGGGGAGGTGCAGCCCAACGAAGCCACACTGGTGAGCGTTCTCTCGGCTTGTGGCCATTTAGGCGCGCTCGATTTAGGGAGGTGGATTGAACGCTTTATCAAGCGAAGAGCCATGGAGCTGGGCCTCTTTGTGGGTAACGCTCTCTCAGATATGTATTCCAAATGTGGATGCATAGACGAGGCAAGAAGGGTGTTCCACATGATGCAGGAGAAGGATGTCATATCATGGAGCATCATTATCACGGGTTCCGCAATGCATGGCCATGCCGAGGAAGCAATTGCTTGCTTTGGTGAGATGTTGAGGAATGGGGTAAATCCCAATGACATAACCTTCATGGGAGTCTTATCGGCTTGCACCCATGCAGGTTTAGTAGATGAGGGAATGGAGTACTTCCATAGTATGAGTGAACAATTCGGAATCGCTCCAAAGGTTGAGCACTATGGCTGCGTTGTTGACCTTCTCAGTCGCGCTGGACGACTTGACGAAGCTGAGGATATGATCAATTCCATGCAGGTGGCACCAAACACTATTGTTTGGGGTGCTCTGTTAGGTGGATGTAGGATCTATAAAGATGTATCCCGTGGCGAGCGGGTGGTGCAACGGATACTAGAATTAGACCCAGAGCATTCCGGCAGCTATGTCTATTTGGCGAGTGTATACACTTCGATGGGCAGGTTGGATGATGCCGCAAAGTTTCGGTCAATGATGCGAAATAGAAGGGTGTCCAAGACGCCTGGGTGCAGTTGGATTGAGGTAGACAACATTGTTCATGAGTTCTTCATGGGAGATCGCTCTCATCCGCAGTCTGAAAAGATTTACCAAGTGCTCGGTGACTTGGGTCTGAGAATGAGGCTGGCTGGATACGTCCCAAATACGTCTGTGGTTTCTCAAAGCATAAATGATGAAGAGAAGGAGGTTGCGCTGTCAATGCACAGCGAAAAGTTAGCTGTCGCATTTGGGTTGATCAGCACGAAGGATGGGACTACAATCAGAGTGGTGAAGAACTTGCGAGTCTGTACTGATTGCCACGAAGCAATGAAGGTGATATCCAAAATAGTTTGTAGGGAAATTATTCTGCGAGACAGAAGTCGATTTCATCATTTCAAAGAGGGTCATTGTTCTTGTAAAGATTATTGGTAATGAGAAATATGCCGAAGTGGACCTCATATTCATCCCTTCTTCAATCTACATGTTTGTTGCTTATGGTAAGACATCTGGAAATTGTGGGGTGGCCTCAACAAGATGCAATAACTGTTTAGAAGCACCAGGTGATGTCTCTGCAAGTGTCAGATGGTTGAGAATAATAAGTCAATTTAGGCTTCTTTTTTGAAGATCATGGTGATCATTGCGCGTAGATGGCATACAACTACTTCAGGTATGATAGTTTCCGTGATTAGATTCTATTGCAAAATTTGGAATGGTCGTGTTTATTCTTCAGGATCAGTTGTACAATAAATTTTATTGCAAACATTTGTTGCAGTACATGTGAATGACCTGATGGTTTTTGTTTTGCAAACTACTATGACCAGGGTAGTTAGACAATAAAATCTGTCTAGTCCAACTGGAGAAGCTGAATTATAATGGTTCTAAGGAGAGAGTTTTATTTTGGCTATCACTCTCATTTCTTCCCTTCACCTAAATTTAGGTAACTTGATAGTGCTTGTATTATTTGGCTAGCCTTTGTTTTGACTTTATAAATTTGTTGTCTCTTGTAAGTGGAGAGCAAGTGAATCCTTATCTTTTTTTTAGATAAACATATCATGGAACATATTTTGACACAGTGAATTTATCTTTCTTAACAGGGATCAAGGCACTTGGGTAGCAAATTAATTGGCAGGCATAAAAAGTGGAAGACCCTTTTGCAAACACCCAGGGGAGCACCTGTGTTGTTACTTGAATATGCACCGTGCCATATATTTTTGTTTTTATTTTACATGCAAATTCTTTAATATATAAGTTATTGAGTGATTTTAAAAAATATAGGGAGGATACTTTGTTACACAAATTATTGAGAGATGCTATATTCTTTTACCACTGTACGACCTGCATGTATAGTAGGATGACTGTCCTGAAAAGAAAGAAAAAAATCTGGAGAACTTAAGTAGTGCTAGCCTGCTAGGGGGCATACAACACATGTTTTTGCTCCCTTGTATTAATTTAAACTATGAAGATTTGATCCAAATAAGTTATGGAGGTGTTTTTTTTCCTTGACAAAGAATCGAAGATGACATCAAACATCTGATAGGGTGACTCCATTCATTTTTCATGACACTTTCCTTTTTTTCCTCTCTCATCCCTCGCAATGTCTCTCATCCCTTCTCTCTATGAATTATTCTTTATCTTAATAACTTGTTAAGTCTAAGTTTATCTTTTATTTAATAATTAACTCAACCATAATTATTAAAATTCAATTAACTCTTAATTATAAATATTCTCTAATTAACTCATTAATAATTAAAAGTTGTACAACAACTTTTATTAATAAAAAACTCAATATATTTTATTGAATATATCAAAATTATCAATAATATTTTTCTATATTATTTTAATATAATATTTATATTTTAAAGTAGATGTTTAAAGATATTAATTATCATAGTTTTATTCAACTTAATTTTTATGTACTTTAAAAAATATTCTAACATTCCATTTAAATACCTACTAAAACTAAGATATCATATAATCCTTTATCCTCGTCGTTGTATTATTTAAATACATTCATAACTAGTATGTTAATTTAATTGATCAGCAATTTAGAAGAGTTACAATTTCACTTGTCAAACATTGCATTTGGATTTTTATTGAGATGAAAATAGAAAATTTTATTCATATAAATAAATGCAAACTCATAAAAATTGATTACGTGATTATTAGGTTTGTTAAACCCATCAATAACTTGAAAAACAACGGCAACATAGTTTAACTATTCCTTCTATCTCCACGAATATAAGTTTCTTGAATCATTGAATAAAAAAATATATCATTATCTTACTATACTTTGCGCAATGCTATATTCTTTTAAATTAGAAGAATATAATCTCATAACTATTTTCAGAAGGGCATGAATGATGAATATATCAACTTGTAGAGATATTTTTAAAATGTGCGTAAGGTGACCATAAGGCAAGTATTATTTTTCTTATCCTTTTATATCCAAACACTTGGAGACTGTTTGACTTAATTAACATAAAATAGTTGTTAAGTTGACTTGTGGATAATCAGTCTAATAGTTGAAATTAATTTAAAAAATAAATGTTACAAATTTAATAATAAAAAACTTATAAGTTATTATTTCAGTTAAATGACAAAAGAAATTAATACTATAACAGGAGAAAACGTTTATTGTAAGAGTACAATAGTACATTAATTGATCAAATTAATTATTTTTTTACAAAATAAGTTGGAGTCTCCTAATTTTTATAAAATAAGTGTTTATCTACTCTTATTTAATTATAAAAAATAAAGAAGATTTAAAAATATATATATAGATAATTTTGATTGACTTATAAACTTAGTGAAATAGCCTCTTATTATTATTGATCGCATAATCATGAGGAGCAAATATGGTATTAAAAAAATTATCCCCATAAATAAAGAAAAACGAGAGATAAACAATTCTTGCTTTTCATATTTAGCAAGATTTGTTTTAACCCCCTACTGCAATTCTAAAAGAAATAATTATTCTTAAGAATAAATAATCTTATTACGGGGATAATAAAAAAAGTTAATTTCATAAATCTTCAGTGGATTTTACTTTAATTGATATATGATAAACGAACATTTTTAGTACAAAAAATGTATATTATTCAATTTTTTTTTTGCACTAAGAGACCGTTTGGATAAAAATTATCTCGTGAAACTACTTATTCGACTGAATATTATCAAACACCAACGGAATACAAATAAATTGGTCAAGTTGAAACCACTTTTAAAAATACAATATTTGAATTTCATGAAAAATGAAGGAATAAACTTATTCTCTCACTTTTCATCTTTTTAATTATTTCTTTTTTTATAATTTAACCATATATTATTATATTATTATTTTTATCATTATTATAATAATAATAATAAGTGTTAAGTATTTATAATAAAATAATTTAATTATAAAATATTATATATTTAAAATTCATCCCTCTTAAATCAAACGGATGGAAGAACAAGAATATAATAAAAATATTTATATTTTTCTGAATAAAATTTGTTATTTCCTAAAAAATATTCTCCATCCAAAATGGCACCGAGCTGTGAAGGAGATACGTAAATAGATCGGAAATTTTCGCAGGGCTCAAGTACCAACAGCACATATTGACACCTACGTCCTCAACTGAAGGACGATACAATATCCATTTCCGATTCCTACCTGAACCAATCCTTCGATATAAAAGCTATTATATTGGAATTCAAATTGTAGAAATAATTAACTAAATCATTTACGAGTAACCTATAATATATAAAACGTAAATTGCATTAACTGGTTACTTCAACAATATATATGTAAAAAACACTGCAGTATAATGAGCTCGTAAATCAAGCTAGCGGAATTTGGATGCCTGCTCTGTTTGGTACAAGAACTTCAATATTCCAACATGAATAATATACAGAGAACAATTATGTTCTAACACAATCCTTTCGTTTAATTTTGTTCCTACTGTGTTAAGAACTTATTGTTCTACTTTTTCAGTGTACGATGTATCAGACAAGGATCTGACCAACTTAATTCTTATGGCATGCACTGTTCTCACGATGTTTGGCAACCAATGTGAGAACAGAGACTTTGTTCTCACTTTACGTTCAGTTTAGTCTCACGTATAAGGCACAAACATTCTCGTTCTACCATATCATTAACATTCTCAGCTAATACACGCAGCAAAAGAATAAGCAAGAACAACAAGATGTAACAAATCATAATCAAAATAACATCATTGTACCTTTATAGGATTAATTAGCAGTAAATGAAGATCTTTTTATGGCAGAAAAAAAATTTATTATAATTGTCTTACATCTGCCGACCCCACCTAGTGGATGTTGTCTTACATCTACAAATATTTTTTTCCTAGTAACAGATGTAATTCCAGTTGGCCATTAACTGGGACTGCAAAACCCATAATCTCTATGCTTATTTCAAAAGGCCTTTTGCTAAGATGGGAAGTTATATTACATTAGAACAAAGGACCACTCATGGAAATTAACTTGTCTACAGCATCAAATATATTTAGCTAATAGAGAATTACTTAGTTTGATTACTGTTCTAAAAGAAAGTTCATGTAACTACAGTATTGCTAAAATATGACCTTGCAAAAGGAGGAAATCAAGCTGACATGGAAATTTATAAAAAAGATCCCAGTAAAGTAGGAAGCCAAGTTATCATAAGTTATCTGCTACTTCCCTCTTTATCTAAACTATGAAAACTTGCATGAGAGAAATGACATCATCATCTGCAATTGATAATGCATGATCAGTGATCAAACAGATGAACAAAAAATGTATCATTTAGATAGCAAGTGGTAGAATTTCAAAAAACCTACTTGAATAGAATTGCGAGGGGTTTGACAGGATAAAATTCTCTTCAGACGAACTCATGAACAAAGTATTTCAAACTTGTTGTTGAAGTAATGGCCTAAATTTAACACAGTAATGGCCTAGATTTCATAACAATGCATGGGACAACAATGGAGAAGAATAGTATGAAAAATATATTAAGCACAGCAAACAAGACTTGAAAATCTGAAGATCATAAATATGCAGTCAATAGAAAAGTAACACCAGTTGTTCAAGAAACAGAAGTTATTATAACAGTCTACAGAGTTGCCTACCCCCCCAACCCACGAACTGTTACATACCCCTACCCTGTAGGATCGGACCATCAGCAGGCACTCATCCCATAACTTCGACAACAGAGAAACAACACAGACAATATACCCAAAATTAAGATGCTTCATAACAGGAGAACAAAGATTGTAATTTTAATAACCTGAGCTACAAGCCACCATGATCTCACAAATTCACAACCCCTTGCCAATATAAACATAACATAAGAAACCAGGCAGGAATCATATCTCCACTGCCCAATTAAGCAATACATACTCAATTGGCACGGCCCCTGATAACATCAAGGCCCATTTCAGTTGGATCAGTAGCCTGAAGTTCCACCTGGATGCCGTCCAGCTCTCTCTTGAACCTGTCCTTGGAGCTTGCGTAAAGCATCTTACTTCTCACTCTTGAGATGTCAGGGGACCTTCATATGATGTAGAAGAAAATCAAGCTAGCGAACTTTGGGATTCTATAGAGGATCTTGCAACTTAACCAACTTCAAACAAAGTATTTAAATTTACCAAGCAATGAAGAAGATCTTGCTCTTCTGGCAGTTCTCCTCCGTCACAAAATCAAAGTCATAAATTGCGTATCTGCACTCATTTGCAGGAAGGCTAGCAGTAAAATCCTCATAGCCCAACGTGGGCTCCCCAAGTTTCTCTACAATAACCTCTTTTGCCTTCTCATCAATTTTGTATATTATGAAGCGATAAGTTCTCTTCGCCTTCAATTCCAAGAACTTGAGCTTGCAATCATCGTTCACAGCCATTCCTGATGCTGCGTTGGCCTGTCATTCAGTAATAATCGAATTACATTTTATAATGTGAAACAATTCTTAAATGACACAACTAACACTTTATCAAAATATAAAACAAAATTTTGCATACTTGTTTTTTTTGAGATATAGGGAAAAAGGTCGACATAGGCATTACATGCAATCGCATCCCACATTCTCGTCTCGATAGAAAAAAGGATTTATGTCCGAGGTCAAAGTAACGCAATCACGCTCTTATCACATTCTTTAACTAAGAACTAACGACGCCCAAATTATATAGCGAAATCGCTACAAGTGAGCCTTCGTTTCCCATTGGATCCAAACACTTCTAAAAAACCTGATGCAGAATGATACAACGACCCGTACAACCCACAGCCATCATATCCCTGTGGTGTCCGGTAACGACCGATCCCAGATGCATGAGACCGGATCCGCACCAACGCAACCATTCCTGAGCCCATCAAGGGCATCGGAGCTCCGATCACAAAAGGGACAACGATGGCGGTCGCGACCGGATTCCCAGCCTCGCCTTCTGACCGACCGATCGCCGAAAAACCCCACGAAATTTAGACGAAATCAACGCAAAGACAATTATAAACGAGGCCGATCGGCCGATCGAACACGCGATTAACCTACGAACCCTAATGATCAAAGAGTGCGGAAGGAAAACGGAGCGAAGGAATCGGATCACATACCATTTTTAGGGCTCCAAGAGGCGACGACGGGGAGGGAGCGAGCGGAGGAAATCTAGGGATCGCGCGACGATCCGCTCCAACGCGACGCGGTGAGATGTGGAGACGAGCGCCCCAAATCGGAATGGGTCGAAAAGCGTGGTGTGGTGCGCCTCCCGTTCGCCACCAACCCTTTCGTATAAATATACCGCCTCGGTCGCCGATCGCGGGACCCGCCACTGGATCGACGGAGCTCCAATGGGATTGTGACACGTCCGAGTTGCTCCCGTGCTCGTAAATTTAACTCACTCTTTTTTATGGCGCCGCTCCATCGAGATATTCTTTTTGTTGCTCTTTTTAATTTTTCCAACGACCGGTAAAACCAATATAATAATTTGTTCATGACCTTTTTGTTTCAAATAAAAAATGAAAGTTTTCTTTATAGTGGAAAGTCATATTCAATAAAATAATAACAAAAAACAGCTATTTTTTTCAAGAAAAATAATCACAGTTTTTCTTCTATTTATTTTTGCGAGTAATCAAATGGAATATGTAAGGCACACAATAAGTGGAAATATAAGAGACACACACCACATATTTTCTCTTTCGAAGTATGGAAATGCCCAAGGAAAATACTTTCTGATATATATACACATATACACACACATAAAAAATAAAAAAAACTAATCACCTGTATAATATATATATATATATTCTTTGGTCTTTTTGTTTTATTATTAATTCTTGCTGTAGAAGCACTATCTCAAACGCTTTTTGCTAGTCGGCCAATTTGAACCATCCACGTCCGCGTAAGAAGCACGCACCGGCACTTTTATAATTTTATTCCATCCCCCACCTTTTAAGCCATGCTTTCCAAGCCATCCTTCTTTTTTTTCTTTTTCTTTTTTTTTCTAATTGATGTTTATCTTATAACCAAACAGTAAAACGATGATATAATAATTATGATAATTAAATTAATAAGAACAAGTAATGTTTTAAATAATATAAATTAAGATTAAGATTGCTGACCTGGGAACCCCATGAAAAAGAAATATAAATGTCTATAAGAAACTACATGGTCGCTCGAATTCCATTTTCAGCAAAGGAAATTTATATTCTCATTTTATTTGTTCCAATACGTGGGACACGGGCCTTGAGAAAAATAGCACAAATGTGACGCTTTTATCTGTTGTGCATATAATATGCTACGCATGTATTATTGACGAAAAAGAATTTATAGGTATATAGAATATAAAAAAGACGAACGGTCTGTTATTGGCATTAGAACTCTTCACTGTTTGATTAGACCAGATCACCTTTTGATCCGATTCGATCGGATTGCACCTAATTTAAAACTTTATCCCAAGTTTATTCTTCTTTTTCTTGTTTTTTTACATGATTTAATATAAAAAATACTATTTAATATTTCAAA
Organism: Pontederia crassipes; assembly: GCA_030549335.1. Lineage (NCBI taxonomy): Eukaryota > Viridiplantae > Streptophyta > Magnoliopsida > Commelinales > Pontederiaceae > Pontederia > Pontederia crassipes. The sequence continues at coordinate 10,890,406 of CM060188.1, read as the reverse complement.
GCACAACATAGGTCTTCGAGTAAAGAGGCGTTGCTTGTGCTAAGCAGCCTGCGGAGTGCATCTTGGGCCATCGGATCGAGATCTGACAGCTCTTTTTTTTTCTTTTCCTATGTTCATTCTCCTCCCCGCCGCCTCTGCTTGCTCCCTCCTCCCCGTCGCCGATGAGATCGACGCCGCCGTCGCCGTCGAGATCGACGCCGCCGTCGAGATCGACGCCGCGGTCGCCCTGTGCCATCGCCCAACGTCGTTGCTGCATCGCCGTCGAGATCGACGCCGCCGTCGCCCTGCGCCATCGCCATTGCCGTCGAGATCGATGCCGCGGTCGCCCTGTGCCATCGCCATCACCGTCGAGATCGATGCCGCCGTCGTCCTCGCCCAACGTCGTTGCCGCCTCTGCTGCACCGCCGTCGCCTCCACTTCGCCCTCGCCCTCCCTCCAACGTCACTGTCCGCTGCGCCGCAACCGCCGCCTCCGTTATGCCCTCACCCTCCTCGATGGCCGCTTCCGACAACGATGAAGATTAAAATGTCAAAAAAAAACGCACCATCGGATCTCGATCCGACGGCCCAAGATGTGCTCCGCAGGCTGCTTAGGTGCTAAACAGCGCCTCTTTACTCTAAGTCTTCACATAAGTCTTCCGAATATTTAAATACCATTTTCACATTTAAAGTTTTTTATTTTACTATTTTGGAAGGTTTAAAGTGAAATATAAGCTTAAATAATAATATAAAAGATCGAATTCACCGAGTCGACCTCGGATATTCCTAATTGGCATAATGTGAGCAAGTGATTAGAATTCATTTTTTTTGGGTGAATAGTTATCATTAATTTACTTTCACCTCAATATCTCAACGCAGTGGGGATACCATTAAATCCTTGTGAATTTTTCTTGGATAAATTTTCGACCTGGTTGAATAAAATTTTAAATTTAATTATCGTCCGATTAATATGTCATCCCTAAACACATTCCCAACACAAAAACAAAAAAAAATCCGGATCTGACATTCTTATAAAATTGTGGAAGCCTTTGTGTATTTGGAGAGTGCAGGTGTTGTATGATCTCCAGGGACCAGCTTGCACATAACAGGCAGGACATTAGCTGGAAACTTTAATGTCATCGTGCCTACAATAATAATTATCATAAAAGAAGACTGCCGCTAGCCCTCCATATTTATGGTCCAAGAGAGGTGACCAAGGCATAGTTTAAATTAACATAGGTATTATGCATCTAACAGGACAACGTACTGAAACATCATATTAATAGATGGTTTATGAACAACTACTCAGAAGTAGCTTCATCAATGGAAATTCAGACACAGAATTGGGGAATGCCTGCTTTTTTTTTCTCTTTTTCTTTTGTCCAAATTGAAACCATGGCCAGATTCAGTACCAGCTTTCATCTGGTACAAGAAACCCAGGATGCACCTACCAAACATTCATCATGATCCATGATGTTGCCAGAAGAATGTTTGGATTCCAATCAAAAGAACATTGAGGGCAGTTTCAGTGCATACAAACTGCTTGAGTAATCTGTCATGGGTTCAATATCCAATGCAACATGGAGGAGTGAACAGCTCGAGAATTGTTGTCTCGACCGATCAAAGTTACAAAAGGAGTTTTATTCAATTGGCACCAACACCTTTTCTTATGGTTTCTTCGGAACAAGCCTTATTCTAGTTGTAACCAATAATTGGATCGAGTGAAAAAAGCTAATTACATGCATTCATGTCATGAATAAAATTTCCTTTCCAGCTAACGAGAGGATCGTTGCCCTAATACCAAGAAATTAATTTAGAATAAAAAGGCACGAAAAATAAGAGCCTGATCTCACACAAGTTAGAGCATAATAAAAGAAGGTGGCCTAATCATAACCTGTTGCTTCCCCAATTTCTCTCCACTGTACATAGCACTTGAGTGCATCACTCATTTTCAGTCTCCCAGTGAAGATCAATTCAGTAACTAAGAAATGTTTTGCAAACCAGAATGAACATATTTTGGGTGTTTTTATTTATACGAATAATAAAAAAGCAATGAAATATAGTAGAATAGAATGTAGTGTTTACTTATTTACTATACATGTATGTATGCTATACAATTTAGTGTTTTCCTTCCTTTGTGCTTTGACTTGTTATAAAATGCCATGCTATATTACTGACAAATAAGGAATGTAGTTTCTTGTTTTATGTTCGATGAGACATTGTGATCCCTGGTTCTCACCAATAAAAACTGAAGATCATTCAATTTGGAGGATCATCAACACCATCCAATTGCATCATTTGTTCTAATATTGTTTTTCCGAATTGTTCTAGGTGGATTTGGCTGCTTTGGCTCCCTTGTCTCTGCAGGATCAACAACAATGATCCAATCGTCTAGAAACTTGGCATTCGTTCCATGCCGCTCATTGTCTGTCTCTTCTATTGTAACATACCTGACAATAGCAAACCCCTTGGACCTCCAAATGACCCTACCAGTTATGACATTTTGGATATTAAAAGTGGCAGATAAAATTCTAAATCTACTATCATCCAACTAATATGTATTGCACGGATCGTGAGTACCCGACTATAACGAATGAAACTTATAATGTACCTACACACAGAAATTGAACACAAAATAATATTTAAGCAAAGAGTCGCTTACTGCTCCACTCAAAGTTTGGTGGTCCTTTACTGCAAGAAAGATTTGCATGAAGAATGGATGCAATGACTAATAAAGGCAAGTGCTAAATTACCTTGGTGAAACCAAAAGGAAGATCAGCCTCTTTAAACTTCTCAGATGTAGTAAACCTTGAAAGTCTGGAAAGTAAATCAGATTGTACAGTTTGAATTTTAATGCAGTTCTACCCCCAGCTTTGTACATGAAATATCATTTGTTGATCCATTGCATTTTATCATCCTTTGTACCAAGTGTTAATATTGGAGAAGACCTAGTTAACATTGTTCTGGTTCTGTTAACTTAATCTCGTATTCAGGACCATAGATTCAGTTTTCCAAACATAATAATAAAACCACTTCCTCTCAACAAACAATGAAAATGAGTAGAAAGTAGTAAGTGGAACTATGACATTGTCGGTTAAATCTCAGCGCAATCTTTTTGGTGATGTTTACTAGCATATCATGGAACTGGAGAAATGTCATTTTGAGGCTTGCAACAACAATGTGACAGAAAAGCCAATACATTAAGAGTTGTGTATCTCTTTTGATGGCAAACAGCTAAGAGCTTCCATTTGTACCAGTTTTGTCAAGACCATTTGATCTTGTTATCACTAAATTAATCACACCTTCACCATAAAAGTTATGATCTTCCCAAGACATGACGACAAAATCGCTTAATAATAGAGTTAAAAAATAGTAAACGGAACTATGACATAGTCCAGGAAATCTTGATACAATATTCTCACAATTTTATAACTATTTATGGTCAAACTTCATAATTTTGACTCTCGGTGACAACAGAATAAAAATGAAAAAAAATCCACTCTAAGAAACATATCGATTGAGAAGAAAATAATACCGCAGTGATAAAGTTTATGTCTTTCTGCGTAGGAGTTATTCTGGAATACTTTTTGAATAGTATCAAGGCTCATGGATATCACGGTTGTGAACATTTTAAGTTTTTTTTCTAGGTGAGACAAGAGTCTTAAAGGTCAAACCTTCCCAGCTTCTAACATAGATTCTTTCATTGTTTTATGTAATGACCTCTAGTTATCGTAATTCAGCTCTTGACCAATCAATTGTCGGTATGAACTCAAAGTTAATAAAGAAGAAAAAGAAAACTCACCTATAAGAAAAAAGTTGATAAGAGAGTGGATGAGAGGCTGATCCCTTTGTAATATGTCAATTTCATACTGATTTGGACGGTTACTCTTTGTAACCATCCATTCTGAAATAAATAAAGCAGAAAAAATAATTAAAAAGGGAAACAAAGAAGTCAAATAGAAATAAGAATTGACAGATTTCCTACTGCCACTTTTCAGGAACCCAACTTTGAGAACTAACAGAGAGATGTTAAAATAAAAAAAAGAGTGACGTAGAAAATTTTCTTTTGGGCTGTGTTTGAATGGGGATTTACCCCTAGAATTTGTGCAAGTTCATTCAAACGGGTTCGAATTTCGTTCCCGTCAACGTGAACTTTATAACACGGTAGAATTTTATCATTTTTTCCTCCTTCTCTCCCTCTTCTCTCTCCACTCACATGATCTAAGACAAAAGTTCTAACACGGAACTTTCATTCAAACACTAAAGAAAATAAAAATATCACACCGTTAAAATTTTAAAAACTCACAAGAACTCTAGTTCTCCGATTCAAACATTACCCTGAAGTAAAACATTATTTCCACACTTCATAATTTGTTTTCCATTTGAGGCCTTGTCCCAAGTCCCAACATTGATTGTTTGAAAAAATTTACATAGCATGCTCCAATTTAGCAGCAAATATTTAGGACGCTCAAGCGGCATCACCTTTTAGTCAATGGCTTTCCATTTAGATGCCCTAGAAGCAACACTAAAAAGAGTTCCACGTTTACTTTTGTAATTTGGTACACTGGTCGCATGTTGAGGCTGCAGAAGCTCTCATTAAAACAGTCGAATCATGTCGGTAACTTATGACTTATTTGGATTGAGAGATACGAAGAGATGAGATAAAATATGGGAGAATAAAATTTATGCTTGACTATATTTTTTATTTAAGTTAAGAGAAATAAGATAAAATAATTAAATTCTTTAAACATCATTTCATTCTAATTTGATGGAATGAGGAAGAATAAATTATTTTAAATCAAATTAACTTTTTTTTATTTTTTATTATCAAATTAAATTATTTTTCTTCGTACCAAATTAAACCGTCTCTCTTTCCTTTTTCTCTCACACATTTATTGATATATATCATCATATATTATCTTTTTTCTAATATGAATACATATTTATGTATAATTTTTTATTAAATAAAACATTTTAGTAAATATAAAATTTTATTCAAAATAAACATAAATATATTATTTTAAAAAATTTTAATATTAATATAATATATGTAACCGAATTGGGACATAAAATCCGAATTCGATCCTGATATGATCCGGTCGAGTGTCAAAGAAATGAGACTCGGTCCTGATCCAATTATCCATCAGGTCAAAAAAAATTTAAAAATTCCTAGTCGATGCGGACGAGGGCGACCAAGTCATCTCAGTTCATGCTCATCACTAATTAATAATTATAAATACATATATAATGAAGGATAAAAATGACTTTTATACAAATAAAACATTCATTACCCCATCCCACATCTTATATAATTTATTATTTAAATATGGACTTTCTAATGACACACTATGTCACCACATCCCTCACTCACCACACCACCTTATCTTATTCCTCCATTAGTTATTTCACAAACAAACTCTTAGCATTGTCCTCACGCCATATCTCACGAACAGTTTAAGCTGATATCCCCAATTCCTCGAGTCAGCATAATCAATGAACGACAGATTAAAAGAAATGTAAGATGCCAACGCAGAATTTTCTATTAGCATATTAACCCACAACATCAATAAATAAATTCCCCATTTCAGGATCAGGAATTCGAGGCCATAGGAAACGTTTAACAAGAACATTTTGGCTAGCCGTAAAGCACCAAACAGGTACAAAAATTTGCAACTTTGGTTGGCTTGTTCTATGGATCTAACTAAAGAGTCGTGATAACTTTTATTTTCTAAAAATCCATTAGCTTCCTATAGATTCATCAGCTTGGCAAATTTGTTTATGGTGCCACAGAACCTATTTTTTTTCCCTCCTACTTTCAGGCAGGTGCAGTATTTTCTATAACTATCAACAAGTTCTTGACCATAGGTGTTCACTTGATCTTGCGATAGTAACATCCCCATGTTCGTATATTGTGCAAAATGACCTACCGGACTTTTTTTTAACTTTACAGAATGTTCAAGATGTGCAGCAGTTTGGTGATGCTTTCTTACCACTTTACGTTGTTCAGAAGTCATAATCTAATTGGAAATTGCATTCACGACGAATTTTTCATACCAGTGGCAGGTTTGTCAGGAGTTTCTGTTGATCTTCCTCGGTCTGCAAATAATACAAAATTAGTGTCGATAATAAATTTTGCAGAAGAAGACATTGCCATCAGGAGTCCCATTTTGAGAAGCATATCGCTTATCAATTTTAGCATTCCAGTTCGTGGCAGTAAGTTGAACTTCTACAGATTATTTGGTTCAGGAATTCGAAGGGGTTAGGGTAAATTACACGTATAATCCTCTAACTTTGACTCAATGTTTCAATCATTTTCTAACTTCAATTTGTAACTATAATATCCTTCAACTTTAATTTTCTTGCACGCTTCGTTAACTTGACCGGTGATAGTGGGTTTTCCGATTTTTTCATTTATGTGACTGTCGCGTAGACCATTTCTCTTTCATCCACATCATTTAAAAATAAAAAATATATATAATAAAAATAAAGAAAACTGCAGCCTCGTGGCTGCCGCAGTCGCTCGTCGTTGTCGGCCGCTCTCTCTCTCCGACTGCGGGTGCCGACGCACAAGAGAGCCGATTGGCAACGACGGCGCCTGCTCTCCATCGATGGCGGGGGATGTGCGGCATGCTCCCGGCAAAGGCGCTTGCCTACATGGAGCAGGTAAGTCCGACGAATCTTGAAGCCTACATCGCCGATTACTTCGACCTCGCCATCGGTATTGGCCTCGGCGGGCTCTTCACTGCCATGCCCTTCGTCACCCACCACCCGCTCTTCGAGGCCGATGACGCTTGCCACTTCATGCTTGACAACGCCAAGCACCTCTTCCACCTGCTCGCGGCCGACGAAGGAGAAAAGGAGGGTCGGCGTCCCCCTCTCTCCCTCAATGCCCCTTGCCAGTCGACTCTCTCGTGTGCGTCGGTGCCGACGGGCGTATACGAGAGAGAGCAAACGGCAACGATGAGTGGCGGCGGCAGTCACAAGGCTGCCATTTTTTATTTTTAATATTTTTAAATGAGGTGGATGAAAGAGAAATGGTCTACATGGCGGTCACGTAGGCGACGAAATTGAAAAACTCACTACCATCAATCAAGTGGACGAAGCGTGCAAAAAAATCAAAGTTGAAGGACATTCTAGGTACAAATTGAAGTTGATGGACGATCTGTGTAATTTACCCAATGGATTGGGTGGAATATGAAAAAATGAGATTAATTAAATCATATTTGATTATATTTTTATTTAAGTTAAAAAATGTGGGATGAAATAGTTAAAAGCGTTAAACGACACATTTTTCATTCTACAAAATTGGTGAAATGAGAATAAATAAACAATTTTAGAACAAATTAATCCTTTTTATTATAAATAAAATCATTTTCTTGTTACCAAATTAAGCCATATGAATATTTATTTATTTATCATTTTCACTTTTTAAAATATATTAATAAAATAGTTTTAAAAATAAAGAATATAATAAAAATTGGAAAATGTGCAAAATAAAAAGTGAAATTTAAATTAAGTGGTAAAGTAATAAATATTTATTACTCATTAGATATTACAAATAATTTATATATAATAAAGTGTACAAATATTTTTTTAGTAAATAAAACTTTATTTCTTCATACCATATGTTTTACACCATCCACCACTGCATCTCTCACTACAACATCACATTCCACTCCTCCATTAATTAATTGTCAAATAGACTCTTAATCCTTGTGGATCTCTTTTTGCCTTCGGAGAGTTTGGTTACTAGGAAAATATTCTTCTAGGCAAGTATCTATTACTCTTGATTTGGGAGAAGGTGGTCTGGCCTAACATATTGAATAGGGAAAAGAGCGTCTCCTTAGCACTCGTGCGAAGGAGGCAGCTTGGCACAGTCACACACCATTAGATGAGATCCGACGGTACGCGTTATCTTTTTTACGTTTTCTTTTTAGTGACTTGATCTCTAACGCCCATTTTCTTGGATGGCCATAATCTGTTGATATCTAAAAGACCCTAAATGTCAAAATCGCTCTCCATTGACGATCAAAATCGCCATGATCCGCTGACCTCGCTTGCATTCTCGCGTGCTTCACGCTACTTCGAAGATGTTGCCGCTCACTTCTCACTTGCGTTCTAATGTCGTTGCGTCTAATGTCGCAATGTTCTCGATCCCATTCTGACATTATTGTCTCCTCATTCGCTGCGTAGGTACATCGATATTTTGATCTTTTGTGCGTCTGATATCGCTGCGTTCTAGATCCAGTTCTATTGTGGTTTATTGTGGAGGTGCCCTCTTGCATTATTATGATTTGATCTCTCTGCTAGAAAACCTCGTGAAATTTGGTTATCTCTGTACGAAAATAAGAGACGAGAAAACCTCATTATCTCCATATGAAAAGAAAACTCTTTCTTCTTTCTTTAACTCCTCTTTGGTTTTTCATATTGTCAATTTAATATTTAATTCTAAGCTACTTTAACTTGAAATTTCCCCCATCATTTGCTAGGCCCTAAAGGAACCATATTTTGCTATTGACTCTCTATCCTTATTTTTCAAATTTAATTACATCTAATTCTATAATTTTACATGCATAAGTGGTTGGATGTTGGCTGGTTTACTAACACGACATTGGGCGACTTTCTTTGTCTTTAGACATGGGTTATGCTTTCTTAATTCGCATGTTTAGAAATATTTTATTCTGTAAAGTAATAGTCATCTCCTTTTGTTTATATGCCAATTATGTTCTATGTAGTTGTATAATTGATTGTTAGTAGTAACTGACAAAGACAATTAATAGTGTTTTTTAGTGAACTATTCTTCAATATAGGAATCATATTTTCTCCTAAGACATGAATGCAATTACAAGTAATGAACATTGTGAAGATCAAAGCAATAAAGAACTTGGATGCACACAAGAAAGGTATGTACATTATTCTATGTACTTGTTACAATTTATTAAACTTTGTAGCAAATTTTTGATATTTTTTATTCAAGTTTGCACAATGTTGAGGAATCTATGAAAGAAGATATGCAAGCCGATGAGGTGATCCCAGAGTCATATGAAATTACTAAACCTTGTCTTGAAATGAACTTTGATACAGAGAGTGACACATATGCATATTACAATCTTTACGCTAAGGTGGCGAGTTTTTCCATCCGTAAAGATTATCCTATGAGATTAAGAAAAAAACAATGAAGTCACAAGAAGAATGTTTGTTTGTTTTAAACAGGGTTATAAGAATCTCAACGACAAATGAAGTGTGGGAAGAGAAGTGAAGTGAAGAAGCGATGTTAGAGACGATTGTGAAGCACACTTGATTGTTGGATTAAATAATTATTTTAAGTGGGAGGTCAAATCATTTGTCGAAGAGTACACACATTCTTTAGCTACTTTGTGGAAAGTTCGCATGTTGCGTTCTCACCATTCATTGTCATCATCTTCTAAAGAGAATATGGAAAGATTACATCAACATGGGTTTGGTCCATCATCATTAGTAAAGGTTCTGAACTTTTGCGGTGATGTTATGACACAGAATTTTAAGGACCATCTGAAAACAATAAGACGAAACAATATGGATAGACAATGCATGAATGTGATTTCATACTTTCACGAGAAATCTAAAGAAGAAGAAGCATTCTTTTCTAGTTGGGAATTGGATGAAACTTACACTGCAAGAAGTTTCTTCTAGGCTGATAGTAGGGCGCAGGATTCTTATATGATCTTTGATGATGTTCTTATTTTCAATACAACCTACAAGACTAATAAATTCTGCATGTCATTTGCACCATTCACTAGAGTGAATCATCACGCAATCACCATTATTTGGATGTGCGTTATCAGCATGTAAGCGAATTGTTGATTTTGCTGATCATGGTGCCGGAAGCAAAAGGGATTCTCAAGGTGGTAATTAATCCATCAACACCATAAGCATGAACACAAGCTGCAATTTTATACTAAAAAGAATAATAAAGCACCATAACCATTACATCAAGAATAACAAAAGTGACACTATAGTTAACAGCGTCACTGACATTTTATTTCAAAATGATACAAAAAAATAAAAAAAATACACAAAAAAACATTATTCTCAACATACCTGATGTCGTTGCTTTTTCAGCTTCAAGCTCCTCCACCAATTTTGTAAATGCAACCATGTATTGAGGCTCAAGTGGTGAATTCATCCGACGAAAATAATCACATGACCTTGATTTCTTGCAAAAATAAAAACATATGTACTCTTAATTAAGTCATTGTTAACAAAACATGAAATTAAAAAGGAGAGGAAGGAAACTAACTCCATAATTATTACAACCATAAAATCTACGGACCGGATTTTTATTCGTCAACGAATAACACACGCTACTTCTCCGCATTCACATATCTGCAGATTAAATTTTTTGCCTAAAATCACCAAGGATCTATAAATTTGAGAAAATACTATAGAGGGCAGATGTATTGGACAAATAGTAACAATTTTATACAACAACTACTCGAAGGAGGCTGTTCTATATACTAACAATTCTACAAATAGTAACAACAAAGGTTTATGATCAGACAAATTTAATATACAAAAGTCATTATCAACACAAACCATAACCAAAGATCAAAACCTTCATTATTTATTTTTAATCACACCAAAAGGGGTAAATCATACTTTCTAGCTCGTTGTTAGTGTCATTAAAAGGTCGATGCCTCGAACTCCAACAGTCTGATAGTGCAGCCTTCGCCATTGAAGCTCGCTCACCGCCTCTCGCTTGGTCGATCGCCACTCAGCCGCATCTCACTTGGCCGCCGGTCAGTCGCCGCTCGCTTGGTCTCCTCTTGCTTGGTCGCCACTCGCTCGTCGCTCGCTGGTCGCCTCTCAGTTGTTGCTCAATTGCCTCTCGCTTTGGTCGCCGGTCAGTTGCCACTCGCTTGGTCGCCTCTCGCTACCATCGGATGAGATCGAATGCCTATGGTGGAGTAAAAAAAGAGATAAAGAAGACCGTTCAATGAAAATCCAATAGTTAATACACGTGCCAAGGCTAAGCAGCATGCTTCTTTCTCCTTTTGAATACACACTCTCTATTTGAGTCCAGTGGCTGACTTAACTACATGAATGCCGAGTACATGTGGAATCTTTAGTCAATATGACATGTACTACCATTTTATTTTACCTAAGACAATATTGCAAGTGAGCAGATAAAAATTAAAATTTATTATCAACCGTAAATTCATGCTTTTGGCATATCCCATGAATGACTATCAGATCCTTAGCAGAAAATATTTTGCTTGGGCAAGATTTAAAAGTCTAAACCTACTTAAACGTTGATTCAATTGTCCATATCAATACCATTTTACACAAAGATATTATTTTTATTTCAAAATAAAACTTTAAATCTCTTATAAGGGCCGATTGCATAGAAAATATTACAAGAAATAATAAATTTTAAGCATATCATATCTTCTAATTAAAAATATTTTATTATAAATAGTTATAATAATAATTATTATTATAAAAAATAATATTAATATAGTTACATACTAAAAAATGACGACAAAATGGAAAAGATGGAGAACATCATTATTCTGTTATTGTAGAATAATATAAATATTCTTAATTTGGAATTAAAAAAATAACGGGTTCACATCTTTTTAGATGATTTTTAAAAAAAATGACGACAAACTATCTGCGAACCAAACAACCTCTTAAAATAACATCAAAATATTGCATTATCCTTAGAAAACGGATATTAAACTAAAAAAAGGGAAACAAAACTGCTAATTTCGCTCTAATACGGGAGTATTTTTTATGAGAATATGACATTTGGCACTTTGCTATGATGACATGTGTCATCTAGAGTTTATAACTAATTAAAATATGATATAATTTATCAATCTTTTGAGTAATTAGTAATTTAAACAATTAAGTAATAACCTCTCCATTTACTATGTATTATAGCAATTATAACTAATAAATAAAATATTATGTAAGTATATTATATTTTTTTCACTTCACGGTTAGATAGTAATTTTTTTCACTTCACAGTTAGTTAGTAATTAGTAATTAAAATATATTTTGTGTTAATAGATACAGATAAATTTTTTATACAAATGACAAGCAAATGAATACTTGCCTTAAGCACATTATAACTAATAAAAATGTTAACATAATAATACTTCATGCAATTATGTAATTCAAAGTTATTTTTATTTTATACTATTATAAATATGACACTGTAATAAAATATGAAATTATAAAAATATTATGTAGTCATTATGAAAACTTACAAATATAAAAGAAATAAATATTATAATAATGTGAGATTACAATATGGGCCTTAACTGCCCATCAACAAGGGATAATACATGAAGAATCCATATGCATAGGCAACTGCAAGTTTGCAGTTTTGTGAAAAACATGAGCGCATAACTGCTCTAATTGGCATCTATATAAAGAAATGGTGGAACTTTGGGACCTTCCTTGGAGCATGTTGTTTGGCATAGTGGAAATATCCATTAGAAATTTCAGGTATCTTGATAATTGAAATATTATTTTTTTGTATAATTTGTTTGTTATAATCAGTTTTTTTTCTTAATCAGTATAATCTATTCACAAAATTTGTATATTTCATATTTTTTCTTTTCTTCTCAATGTGTTATGTGTAAAGTGTAATATTTAGTTCATGCCATTGTCTTATAGTATTAATAATTATTATATAATTAGAAACTATTAAAGATGCAGCCCCTTTTTCTATCTAAACCTATGCATGCATAAATGTGTGGCATGGAAACTCATATGGCATGGGAAGAATACAAACATCTCTAGCATGTTGCATTCAATTATTTCACTTTCTTTTCAAATGTTGAGTGTAACGGTGTGTAAGGACAAAAAAAGTACTGACACTAAAGCTTGCAAGGTATAGGCACACGCTTGATCGATATTTATTTCTTATATAAATTAATCACTACTTATACAATTTAATGTCTTAGTGTGGATTCATAAAAAAATAATAAAATATTTTATTTTGAGTAGCTTATATAGAATGGTCTATTATTAAAATTTATAGAAGAGGTTATCAATATTATTCCTTCCCTTTATATTTTCATTAGAATTATTTCTTGACCTTTATCCGAATGAGCTAACTATTTTTTGAATTAGTTTTTGTAATGTTTATTTTTTATATTAATTATTTTTCTTAATTATTACAGTCAAACATTATATGTGGTTAATTCAGTCTTTCTTTTGTATGTCAACTTTGATGTACTTTATTAGTTGTATTACTGTATTTTATTAATTTGTTTGCACTATTTTAAAAAGGCTAAAAATTAGTCAAATTAGCACAGAATTTAAGATTTAGTAAATGTATCAAATAAATATTAAAAAACATACATGCTAATGCAAAATCTCATAAAATGTTTTATCGGTCACGTTTCACCTCAAATGGTGTGTGCCTTGCATAAGGCTGACAGTAATAAATTTACCTTATTATTTCAACATTGCAAACACATTATATGATATATTATTTTTTCATGAATAAAGTCTTTGTTGTTTCATTAGTGCAAAGGCTCATATTTTGCAATTTTTTTTTTGGACATGATTGTATTCTTGCAACAACGGAAAAAGATGTATACCTGCGCATATAAAAAAATATTTGGGCTCTTAATGTCATAAAGAATATTTGATGGATCCAAACAAGCTATATTTCAAAACCACAATAATTTAAAGTATACGTATTGTTATCTCGATAATAAATATTATGCACTTGATTTATTTTGTATAAAAAATCATTACTTTTTGTTCTTTATCAATATGAATTAGCTCATTAGTATATAATTTTTTGTTCAATAATAGTGGTGTGGACACTGGACAAGGTGGCAAGAATGAGATCGAGTGAATTTGTCATTTGTAATTGCTATGATTGGATATTGTTTTGCGGTGGTGTTGAGTACAGTCATACTTGGCAACAACAGTAGTAAACATTGTGTATATAATTGATAATTAAACAAAGATACCAAAATAAATAAATAATTCTAAATTTACAAAAAATTAAGTATTATTTAATATGTAAATCATATTACCTAAAATGTATATATAAACTCTGAGTTAGTTTATTTTTATTAATTAATTAAATTACCAAAATTTAAAAATTGCATATATTTCTACTTTAATATTAATTTCATGGACCATGTATGTCAAACTTCTAAATCATACATTAAACTTAGAAAATAAATATAATTAACATGCAATAATATTATGTATGGGAAATGAGACAAATATTTTTAATTCTTTTTAATTTAATATATTGTCTTTCTGGATTGCAATATAAAAGTCAATCGCAGACAAAATAATATTATGCTCTATTATTATTTTAGAGGCAAAACAAGTATGTAGAAAATATATTTTATATTCTGATAGGTTCATTGATTTCTAACTTTATATCGAAAATACTATCTTTTGTAATAGACATATTTAAAATTTCTAAGTTATGGTAAAAATAATTTGATGACTAAATAATGAATCCAAATTTCAAAAGTTGTTCATAGTCAAGGTAATGTTATAATAATTATTCCAAAATCAAACACGTGTATGTAATGAAATTGAAATTGGATACAAAAGTTATATTTCAGGATAATTATGGAGTGCTAATGTCACGATCCCGATTTAAACTGGAGTTCGCGACTTATTACGAATAATCAAATAAAATTGGGAAAGATTGTGGAAATATGATGTAATTTTTCTTTTTTTTAATAACATAAGAATGAAAATATCATAAAATAAATTACATAATTTATGATGATCCTTCAGAACAAACCACTAATCCTTAAGTTTTACATTTCACAAAATACTTTTACCTTCTTACAAAATAATACATATGAATTGTACATAACTAAACCCCTCGACATCCTAATAGAAGGATACGAATGACTCAAATCTTTCCATCTTACCACGAACCCTTCAAATAATATCATCTCGCATGATCCCCAAGAATTATCTGAAAAATATTAAAAATAACAGAGTGAATTAAAATAGCTCAGTAAGTTAATAACTCATAGCCTATGTGTTACCAACTATTCAATTTGGAGGGACATAGAAAAGCATGCAATAATCGTAATAGTAAAATAGACATTTTTTATATATTTGATAATTACATGTAAACGTACTAATCAGAAACATCACACTCAACTTGCAATAAATATCATATAAATCATATCAAACATGTGTATGCAAATGCAACACTCTCATATGAATGCACGGATCACCAATTGGCCAGTGATCGATAGGTAGACTCTAGAGGTGGCTCCCATCGTGATCAGCGATGTATCACTTAACTCCATTCTACCTCATTTCTTTCGGGGAACAAATCATATAACGATAGATTGTCTCTAGAGGTGGCCCTCACGAATTCTAGAGGTGGCCCCCATCGCGACTACTCACGATGTGGCACTTAGCTCCGCATGACACTTAGCTCCAGACTATCTCATCCCATTATTGGGGAACAGAATGATGGATTGGACTTTAGATGTGGCTCCTATCGTAATCAGCGATGTAGCACTTAGCTCCAACATCACATATGCAGATGCATATGCATGATTCATCATATAATAATTTGATATCAAATATTAAAAGATTAACCATATCTTGTAACTCAAATATCAGAAAATGAATCATGTCGAACATCGATTCAAACGGAATAGAATTGCATTTTATTAAATCAATCCTTAACATATCACATATGCTTTTCAATTGTACCATCACTCAATCAATCATTTCAAATGGAACAAGATTGCACTTCTCGTAATTTATTCATATCATATCACATATGCTTTTCAAATGTGCAATCATACAATCATTTATATATACTTTTCATAGTTGCATTTCTTGAAATCAATTCATAACCTATCCAAAATATATTTAATATATATAACAATCGATGTCACACCAAATTCAAAAGAGGTGAAAACGTAGAATAGGATAAATCAACTTACCTATAAGGGCTAACAAAATATTTTTCTTTCTCTTTTCACTACTTTACTCTTCTACTCCTATAATAATAATAATAAGAAACACATTATACTATGATATGAACACAAGTCTATCACATATGAAATATAATTAATTGAAATGGTACATGAACATTAAATATTTACTCTTATAACTCAAGTAACTATTAAACATAAGGATTGACCTAATATTATAACAGATTGCACACATAGTAAAGAAAATTCGTATCTTCTAATATGCATAATCAAATGACATCATTCTAATTTTATTTACTTTCATATTACATAGACATTAATCTGTAAAAGTTTCATTTCCTACTTCATTATGATTTGCTCTCATGAAAATCAACATTTAACCTAACTTTTATGTTGTTTCTATATCTCGACAGACTGAGTAACCTTACTTTTATGATTTATATAAAATAATAATCATTCCCTATTCTGATTCTTTTAATTTTCTCACATAGTAGACATCCTAAAGTGCAACTCATAAAATTATTTGAATTTATATCTATTTGTACTGAGCACAATAAATTTAATCAATACTAGCATAATCTATCCTAAGTTCTCTCTTGACAGATTGAGTAAGACTTGGTAAATTATTTATAACTTCCTCTAAACATATTATTTACTAGTGATTCCAATTGTCAATGAAACCTACATCAAATTCTATAACACCGTAAAATATCAAATAATTACACGACATATTAGATTTAATACATAATTTACAAATTCGGATAATAATTTCGACGGACAGAGTGTTAGTACCATAAAGATAAGAGCATAACTTTACCTACAAGAATCCTATTTACTTGATTCCAAAGCTCAATGAAAGTAGACTCATAGAGGATCTATTAGAAGAAATTTAATAATTTTGGGACCACCCGAAGGTATGTAATTATGTAGCTAAAAATTTGGGAACTAATTGAACATGACTAGGGTTAATTTTACTCATGAAGAACATGAATTTTACCCCATGATTAGCTAAAATTCGAGAGTGAATGAGATTGATGAGGTTCATAGAAATCCTAATTAGAAAGTTATTTAGTTGAAATTAAAATAAAGTGAAGTATGAACTCACCATATAACAAAACCCTAATTTCCCTTCACATAGCTTCACTAATAGAACATGGTCCCCTTTCACTTTGATTTTCGTACGGGGTAGGTGAGGAAGTGAGAAGATGTGGTAGAACATGTAGAGGAAGAAAGATAAGGCAAGTTTCAATCGACCTTAAGTCGGCCAAACACAATAAGAAAATGACCTTAGTATTGAAAATATTTACATGTAATGCCATTTAAATAAATAATTTTGTCTTATTTATTTATTCATTTCCTTAAGACATTATATGTAAATAAGGAACTACCCCATTTGAATTCAAATAAAATATTTATAAAAATAAATAATTAAGGAATCGAAATCTAAATTTTTGTCCGAAGAGCAAAAATCACGATTTCACAGATTTTGCGATTTTGCATCTATGTTTTACCTGTAAAACACCTCCTAAAAATTATTAAAAATCACATATATAATACTTTAATATATAGGAATAATTATTGGGACTTTAATTTTCTTAATTATAATATTTTCAAAGATTATGTTTTCATGCCTTGGACAAATTTTCGCCATATTTCAGCGAACAAACACTATGAGCTATAACTCGTGCATTAACACATATATCAATTTTCTTATCAATAATATGATATAATATTAATCTATGTGATTATATGTGAATTAAATTTGGGATATTACAGCCAAAACTCTTATATGAAAAACATTATCAAATTGTATTGTATAATTTATAAACTCATGATCTAATCCTATATGAATAATATATTGTCATCTTAAAAAGTTATAATAGAATAATTAAATAAAATTTTATACATTTTAAATAAACTAATTTTCTAATGACACATGTTATATATTTATTTATTTATTTATACTACCCGCACATCGTGCGGGATATACACTAGTAATTAATAACAATAAAGTTTTTAGTGGAGGTGCGATTAACTACTCAAATTAAGTCACTTTTTTTTCTTTGTGAACTTAAAATCACCCCATGTTTCACTGGCACCTAAATAAAAAACTGATTTACAGATTTAATAAAGTCATTACTAATAATTACAGATCTTAGTGACCCAAGTGGTCCAAGAATTAGAAATAACGGATGCACACGAAAAAAAAATCGACGAAAATAGAATCGAAACATTTTAATTTACGAGCAGATTATTTATCATTGCAAAGACATTATTTCACATTGATTGGGCATCGAGTAAATTGAATCATAATCAGGAATTTCTTAGAAGCAGACTCACTACCAGCAGCATCTACGCCATTATTATTGTAACGCCCCGAGACCCACGTGACTTTCACGTGCTCAGAGTCGTCCCAGAGGCGCTACTCAATTTTCTATAAAACATTTTTGCGGAATATAAACAATAAATGCGGAAGACTTTTTCAATAATAACAACTAATAATCCATTATATTCAAAATAATTAAAATATTAATAAGTTCACAATTCTAATCAATGCGGAAATAATAAAAACTAGACAACTCAATCTAGAACATGTGCAACATCTGTCTATCACTGAGCATAGCCACCTGCAGGATCATCCTCTATCGAAGTATTCTCACCTGCACGGATCCAGGTACAGGGAAATATCCATGAGTATAAAAAAATACTCAGTACGTAGGGTCTAAAAGACAATCAATATGCTCAATCGAAAATAAGATAAAATCAATAATGAGTCGATTGAGCAGTCAATACAATAATCAATTAACAATTTATCAATATGAACAATATATCATGCTATGGTCAACAGACCAATGTAAATCAATAACAATTGTTCCAATTAATAATTATCAATTGCCTGATTAATAAATCAATATTCAATTAACAATTTCCAATTCAATAATCAATGGTCATTGGCCAATAACGATTCAATTCAATAGGGCAATAGTAATTGCCAACTCCATGCCAATATATCCAAATGACCATGATTTAATTCTATTTACTGCAATTCCAATTTCAATTCAATTCAATTCGATTCGATTTTCAATGTTCGGAGTTATCCAATTCAATGAGGAGCGCTCAGTCAATTAAGGGACACCATGCCACTTTCATGCAGGCCAGTGGGGGATCAGTGCCACGGCAAGCCCAATACGATTCAATGAGTTCGTGTATGGTGGGGGACGAGTGACCATACACAGGACAGCCATAGTTTTTACACTATCTGCCACATTCAATTCAATTCAATTCAATTGGTCCCGGCTTAGTGGCAATCAGTGAACATGGGTCAAGTAGCTTTCGGCTTTTATCTTGTTTACCTAAAATGTCTATCTTTAAATAAATTATCAATGAGATAAATTCTGAACTCCAAACTAAGTAGGTCAACAATACAATCAAAATCAAAGTTTATCATAGTATAAACAAATCAATCACCAACAATATCATTAATACATCAAATTAATTAATAACAACAATAATAATCAGTAATTAAAATTTACTCAAAAATAAATAATAACTCTATGTGGTACTCTCTGTTCATTACGGCCGTAACATCATTTTTCTTTCTCCAAATTTTTACCTCCTATTTTATTACTGTCATAAACTTTTACCCCCTTTCCGTTACGGCCATCAACTTTTACCCCCTTTCTGTTACGGCCTTCAAATTTTACACCATATTCTATTACCCCCTTTCTGTTACGGCCTTCAACTTGTACACCCTATTCTATTACCCCCTTTATGTTACGGCCTTCAACTTTTACACCCTATTCTATTACCCCTTTCTGTTACGGCCTTCAACTTTTACACCATATTCTATTACCCCCTTTCTGTTACGGCCTTCAACTTTTACACCCTATTCTATTACCCCCTTTCTGTTACGGCCTTCAACTTTTACACCCTATTCTATTACCCCCTTTCTGTTACGGCCTTCAACTTTTACACCCTATTCTATTACCCCCTTTCTGTTACGGCCTTCAACTTTTACACCCTATTCTATTACCCCCTTTCTGTTACGGCCTTTCCCGTTACGGCCTATCCCGTTACGGCCGTAAAACTCTACTCTTTGGCCGTAACAATCCATCTCTCCTTTCTCTTTCTTCTTTTCTCTCTCTCCCAACTTCTCGAATTTTTACGACCGTAAAAATCATCTGTTACGGTCGACATATATTACGGCCGACATCTATTACGGCCGACATCTTCTCTCTCTATCTTTTCTATTTCATTACGGCCGAAACCTAACTCTTCGGCCGTAACATTATTATTTTTTTTTCTCTCGACAAAGTCGATCTGAATAGGCTTTACAAAAATTAACATAATCTAATAAACCTACGGATCCCCTCTACGTACCTGCGAGCCTTGTCCTCTGAGGTTGCCGAAGACGAAGCCGAAAATCACGCAGACGGAGTCGTTCGTACCCCCCTACTCTTATTTATAGTGTTTATAGATTTTTAATTATTCTCTAACCATATTATATAATCTCAATCAAATTAAATCCTCTAATTTATCCTTTTAACCACTCCCTATTTTATTCTAATAGTTAATTAGATAAATTACGAAATTAATTGAATAATCCCATCCCTAATCAAACTCCTCTCAATTATTTTATTTTTATTTTCGGAATTATTAAATATAGTAATAACAATATTTCTTCAAAATAAAATAATAAAATATCTGTTTATTAAACCTAAAAAAAATCTGGGTCGTTACATCATAACCTCCTTAAAAATAAATTCGTCATCGAATTTGAATAAAAGAAGTTATATTATCTCACCTAAATAATTCTGGAAAATCTCTTCTCATTTCTTCTTCCAGTTCCCAGGTGGCATCTTCATTTCTATGATGTGTCCAAGCCACCCTCACCATGGGTACCATTTTATTCTTCATATGCTTAGTTTGGTACTCCAAGACTTCTATAGGCTGCTCAGCATATGTCAGATCTACATTCAAATTTGGTTCCTCCATATTCACCATATTAGCATCATCATGTTGGTACTTGCGCAACATGGACACGTGAAAGACATTATGCACGTGTCCATATGATGGAGGCAACGCCAACCTACAAGCTGCATCTCCGATCAATGCAAGTACTTCGAAGGGGCCAACATATCTTGGACTCAACTTACCCTTCTTGCTGAATCTCATTACCCCTTTCATTGGAGAAACTTTTAACATAACTCGATCTCCCACTTTAAAAATTTGTTCTCTTCTCTTCTTGTCAGCATATGTTTTCTGTCTTGTGAATGCTGTTTTCAGTCTTTCTCTAATAAGGCGAACTTTTTCAGCATCTTCCTTGGTTTGCTTCATTAACTCCTCTGATAAGAATTGACGTCCTCCCACCTCACTCCAACAGATGGGGGAGCGACAAGGCCTTCCATACATTGCTGCAAATGGTGCCATGCCTATGCTGGAGTGGTAGCTGTTATTGTATGCGAACTCGATCAGTGGGAGATGCGTGTCCCAACTGCCACTCCAGTCCAACGCACATGCACGGAGCATGTCTTCTAATGTCTGAATCGTTCGTTCAGATTGCCCGTCTGTCTGAGGATGGAACGCAGTACTGAAATTTAATTTTGTTCCAAAAGCACTTTGGATGCTCCGCCAAAATTTGGCTGTAAACCGTGGATCTCTATCCGACACAATGGAGACTGGCACTCCATGTAGTCGGATAACCTCCTTAATATAAATGTCCATCAGACTTTCGACAGACTGTTTCCATTTGATGGGGATGAAATGGGCTGCCTTGCTAAACCGGTCCACCACCACCCATATTGCATCATGGCCTTGTTGAGTTCTTGGAAGCCCAGTGACGAAATCCATAGTCACCTTTTCCCATTTCCATTGTGGGATTCCAAGTTCTTTTAGTACACCGTAAGGTCTCTGATGTTCCACTTTCACTTGTTGGCATACTAGACATCTTGCAACGTACTCAGCCACATCCTTCTTCATATTATTCCACCAGAAGGTCCGTTGCAAGTCTTTGAACATCTTCGTGCTTCCAGGATGAATGGCGAACTCCGACTTGTGGCACTCATTCAACACTTGTCTTCTCAATGCTTCATACTCAGGGACCCACAATCGTCCCCTATATCTGATCACTCCACCTGTGACCGTAAAATCTGTAGGAATCTTTTCGCACAACTTGAGTAGGTGGTTGTACTCGTTATCGTTTGGTTGTGCTTTGCCTATCTTCAATAGTAGCTCGGGTTGCATGCCGAGGTGTGCCATAATTCGTATACCGTCGCTGCTGGTCACTGGACTGACCTGGATAATGCAGTCAATCATGTTCCAACGACTCACTCTCAGGCATGCGAGTGATCCTCCCCATTTTCTACTAAGTGCGTCAGCAACTGAGTTTGCCTTTCCTGGATGATAGCTGATAGCGAACTCATAATCCTTTAGAAACTCAATCCACCTCCTCTGACGCATATTCAAGTCTTTTTGAGAGAAAATGTATTTCAAGCTCTTGTGGTTTGTGAAGATTTCAAACTCTTCGCCATATAAATAGTGTCGCCAAATTTTGAGGGCGAAGACCACAGCTGCTAATTCGAGATCATGCGTCGGATAATTCTTCTCATGCTTCTTTAATTGTCTTGATGCATATGCAATTACCTTCCCATGTTGCATCAAGACGCATCCTAAACCAGTGCCGCATGCGTCGCTATATATGACATAACCTCCTTGGCCTGAAGGTATGGTCAGAATGGGCGCCGTTGTCAGTCTCTTCTTTAACTCTTGAAAACTATCTTCACACCTCTGTGACCATTCATACTTGATGCCTTTTTTATTGAGATTTGTTAGTGGCGATGCAATTTTGAAAAAGTCTTGAATGAATCTCCTGTAATATCCAGCAAGTCCAAGAAAGCTTCTAATCTCTGATGCATTTTTCGGTTGTGCCCAGTTGGCAACTGCTTCCACCTTTGCAGGATCTACCGATATTCCATTTTCACTGATAATATGCCCGAGGAACATAATCTCTTTCAACCAAAACTCACATTTTGAGAATTTGGCGTACAATTTGTGCTCCCGTAAGGTTTGTAGCACAACTCTTAGATGTTCCTCGTGTTCTTCTGGGCTCGACGAATATATAAGAATGTCGTCGACGAAGACGATTACGAACTTGTCCAAGTACGGCCTGAATACTCTATTCATCAAGTCCATGAAGGCTGCGGGGGCATTAGTCAGCCCAAATGGCATCACTAAGAACTCATAATGCCCGTATCTTGTTCTGAAAGCGGTCTTCGGCACATCATCATCAGTGATTCGTAGTTGAAGATAGCCACTTCTCAGATCAATCTTCGAGAATACCTTTGCCGAAGACAATTGGTCGAACAGGTCGTCGATTCTTGGTAGTGGATACTTGTTCTTGATTGTGACCTTGTTCAACATCCGATAGTCTATGCACAGCCTCATCGACCCGTCCTTCTTCTTTACAAATAATACCGGAGCGCCCCATGGAGAAACGCTCGGTCGAATGAATCCCTTATCCAGCAATTCCTGTATTTGAGTCTTCAATTCTAGCATTTCCGCTGGAGCCATTCGATAAGGAGCCTTTGATATAGGTGTCGTGCCTGACACCAAGTCAATGCGGAATTCAATCTCCCGTCGTGGTGGCAATCCTGAAACGTCATCTGGAAAGACGTCTGGAAACTCCTTCACCACAGCAATGCTATCTCGATCTACTTCAACTCTGTCTGTCTTGATCACACTTGCCAGGAAACCCCGACATCCTTTCTTCAGCATCTTTTGTGCCTTTAAAGCTGACACTAGGATCTTGACCCTCTCTAGTGGTGTACCTCTGACAACAGTCTGAGGTCTTCCTGGCGTTCCGATCAGTATCTTCTTTGCTCGGCAATGTAGGTAGGCGTCATGGTAGGACAACCAGTCCATACCCAACACCGCATCGTAGTCCCTAATCGGGATAATGATAAGGTCTGCGGAGAAGTTCTTGCCTTCCACTTCGACCGGCACCATGGGGATGTACTTCTGGGTAACGATGGATCCCAGAGGTGTGCCAATGTCAAGTGGAAAACTAGTCGCTTGTGGCTTTATGCTCAATAACGGAGCGAATTGCTCTGAAATGAACGAATGTGTAGCACCTGAATCAAAGAGAATATTAGCATGAACACCATCAATTTTTAGCGTACCTTGGATGGTGTCATTCGCCCTTTGCTCGTCTGCAGGCTTCATGTTGTATACTCGACCTTGCACCATTCTAGGTGGTCCGTCGTTACGTTGCGGCGGAGGTCCAGCACGCCTTGGCTCTTTGCAGTCTCTAGTGAAATGGCCCATCTTTCCACAATTCAGGCACGCTCCAGTTCTTCGGTAGCACTCACCGGGATGCATTCTGTTGCAGTAGTTGCACGGTGCTCTAGGCGGTTGAGGCTCATTCCTTGTTGGATATGGTCTTCCCCGATTACGATCATCTCTGCGGCGGAGATCTCGCCTAGCCTGTCTTCTACCTTTGTTTTCATATCTGTTCTGATACTGATTGGTCGGTGCTTGGCTTTGTTGCTTGTCGACTGTCTTATCACCATCTTCTAGATAAATGGCAAATTCTTCAGCAAATTGGAGGGTCTGGCAGTTACCCCCCTTTACCCTTTCTCTGAGGTTGGGTTTCAGGCCATCCACCCAACGCTTCACTCGATCAAGTTCCGACTGCTGTAAGGTGGAGTACTTTTCTAGGCTTAGAAACTTGGAAAGGTACTGCTTTATAGTCATAGTACCCTGTTGGAGTGTCAGGTACTCCTTCTGCTTCCTGCCCCTTTCATAGGCTGGTATGTAACGATTCTCGAACGCCTTCTTGAATTCTCCCCAGGTGATGTTGTCCTGGCCGGAGAACGTAGTGAGCTTGGTGGCCTTCCACCAATCTCTGGCATCTGTCGTCAGTTTTCTGGTAGCGTAAATTATCTTGCGATCCTCGCCGCAATCCATCTCAAGGAATATCTGTTCTATCTCCTCAATCCATTCCTCTGCATTCTCAAAGTCACCATTCCCGCTGAACTGAGGGGGCTGCAATATGAGGAACCACTCAATGATGTCTTTACGATCATGATGTGGTGGCACATTGGGACTCGAGTACTCAGTGTGCACGGAGTGGAACTCCGATTGTAGTAGTCCCTGTCTCAGTTGTTCCTCTCATTACCCATTAGCCTGGGCCTGATCCACTTGGAAGCCATGTACTTGTTGTCTACTCATTTCTTGGTTCAGGGCACGTTGATTATTAGGTTGAGAACCTTGGGCCTCCTGACCGGCCCGCTGTAGCCCACTTCTGGGAGCTCGTGGTATCTGATTCGGAAATACCATCTTAGGAGGAGTCTGTTCTCACACAACAATAACAATAAAATTCATAAGTGTGAGCTCAATAATACGTAGCACAATTCAATACTTACTTAACCCTGCTGGATGGCTGTAGTGGTTGCTCGTGACAGTTGCATATGAACTCAATTCTATCTATTAGAGACAGCTAAGAAGTGCCTCTCCTTAGGCTCTGATACCTTCTGTAACGCCCCGAGACCCACGTGACTTTCACGTGCTCAGAGTCGTCCCAGAGGCGCTACTCAATTTTCTATAAAACATTTTTGCGGAATATAAACAATAAATGCGGAAGACTTTTTCAATAATAACAACTAATAATCCATTATATTCAAAATAATTAAAATATTAATAAGTTCACAATTCTAATCAATGCGGAAATAATAAAAACTAGACAACTCAATCTAGAACATGTGCAACATCTGTCTATCACTGAGCATAGCCACCTGCAGGATCATCCTCTATCGAAGTACTCTCACCTGCACGGATCCAGGTACAGGGAAATATCCATGAGTATAAAAAAATACTCAGTACGTAGGGTCTAAAAGACAATCAATATGCTCAATCGAAAATAAGATAAAATCAATAATGAGTCGATTGAGCAGTCAATACAATAATCAATTAACAATTTATCAATATGAACAATATATCATGCTATGGTCAACAGACCAATGTAAATCAATAACAATTGTTCCAATTAATAATTATCAATTGCCTGATTAATAAATCAATATTCAATTAACAATTTCCAATTCAATAATCAATGGTCATTGGCCAATAACGATTCAATTCAATAGGGCAATAGTAATTGCCAACTCCATGCCAATATATCCAAATGACCATGATTTAATTCTATTTACTGCAATTCCAATTTCAATTCAATTCAATTCGATTCGATTTTCAATGTTCGGAGTTATCCAATTCAATGAGGAGCGCTCAGTCAATTAAGGGACACCATGCCACTTTCATGCAGGCCAGTGGGGGATCAGTGCCACGGCAAGCCCAATACGATTCAATGAGTTCGTGTATGGTGGGGGACGAGTGACCATACACAGGACAGCCATAGTTTTTACACTATCTGCCCCATTCAATTCAATTCAATTCAATTGGTCCCGGCTTAGTGGCAATCAGTGAACATGGGCCAAGTAGCTTTCGGCTTTTATCTTGTTTACCTAAAATGTCTATCTTTAAATAAATTATCAATGAGATAAATTCTGAACTCCAAACTAAGTAGGTCAACAATACAATCAAAATCAAAGTTTATCATAGTATAAACAAATCAATCACCAACAATATCATTAATACATCAAATTAATTAATAACAACAATAATAATCAGTAATTAAAATTTACTCAAAAATAAATAATAACTCTAGGTGGTACTCTCTGTTCATTACGGCCGTAACATCATTTTTCTTTCTCCAAATTTTTACCTCCTATTTTATTACTGTCATAAACTTTTACCCCATTTCCGTTACGGCCATCAACTTTTACCCCCTTTCTGTTACGGCCTTCAACTTTTACACCATATTCTATTACCCCCTTTCTGTTACGGCCTTCAACTTGTACACCCTATTCTATTACCCCCTTTCTGTTACGGCCTTCAACTTTTACACCCTATTCTATTACCCCCTTTATGTTACGGCCTTCAACTTTTACACCATATTCTATTACCCCCTTTCTGTTACGGCCTTCAACTTTTACACCCTATTCTATTACCCCCTTTATGTTACGGCCTTCAACTTTTACACCCTATTCTATTACCCCCTTTCTGTTACGGCCTTCAACTTTTACACCCTATTCTATTACCCCCTTTCTGTTACGGCCTTTCCCGTTACGGCCTATCCCGTTACGACCGTAAAACTCTACTCTTTGGCCGTAACAATCCATCTCTCCTTTCTCTTTCTTCTTTTCTCTCTCTCCCAACTTCTCGGATTTTTACGACCGTAAAAATCATCTGTTACGGTCGACATATATTACGGCCGACATCTATTACGGCCGACATCTTCTCTCTCTATCTTTTCTATTTCATTACGGCCGAAACCTAACTCTTCGGCCGTAACATTATTATTTTTTTTCTCTCGACAAAGTCGATCTGAATAGGCTTTACAAAAATTAACATAATCTAATAAACCTACGGATCCCCTCTACGTACCTGCGAGCCTTGTCCTCTGAGGTTGCCGAAGACGAAGCCGAAAATCACGCAGACGGAGTCGTTCGTACCCCCCTACTCTTATTTATAGTGTTTATAGATTTTTAATTATTCTCTAACCATATTATCTAATCTCAATCAAATTAAATCCTCTAATTTATCCTTTTAACCACTCCCTATTTTATTCTAATAGTTAATTAGATAAATTACGAAATTAATTGAATAATCCCATCCCTAATCAAACTCCTCTCAATTATTTTATTTTTATTTTCGGAATTATTAAATATAGTAATAACAATATTTCTTCAAAATAAAATAATAAAATATCTGTTTATTAAACCTAAAAAAAATCTGGGTCGTTACAATTATTCTGATGAAAAATCAACCATTGTGCGTTCGTTACAACCAAACAGCTAGATGCATACGTTTCATACTCTTCAACAGCGAGGTGTCGGTGTCCCGATGCCTTTCTCTCTCATCATTTTCTTTGTAAAAAAGACTTTCTAAGAAAATGTTCGAGGTCAAATTTGCTGGAATAAATTATTTTCTTTTGATTTTCATTACTTGCATCTGATATTTGAAAAATATTTATGTCACATGCAATAAAATGCAATTTCAACTTAACCTTCATTTCCCTGATGATGATTGGGTTGGAGTGGTATTCCTCGTTTAAATATGTTTTGAATTTGAATTATTGTGAATGTAAAATTTTTTTATTAAAATTCTCACATGTTAGATACATGATGCGGGATAACCTAATCAAATTAATTAAGCTCAATGGTGAATCGTATTAAAAATATAAAATAAATAATATTATTTTTTCTAACGATTTAATTTTTTAGAAAATTAATCAACACATCAAATTTAACAAACCGATCTCCATCTTATGAATAGTACGCTTTTTAGTGTCGCACGAATTAAATCATCGATACCATTTTTTCAAACACCTATTATTGACGCTTAACCTACCTTTCAAGTTTCTTCTGAAGTCCATAACTTTTCTTCTGTAACCTGAAAAATGAATGGACTTTTTATTTAAACAACTCTTCTAAGAATTTTGCCATGCGAAAGTAAGGGCAAGTTCCACAAAGTTTCTGGAACCATTTTTTATGCATTTTTTTAAAAGAATTAGTCTTATTTTTGTTTTGCTCGAGGACGAAGACTCTAATCTTGCGGAAATTTATTTCTTAATCGTGTCATCTCAATTTAGAAATTGGAATAATCAATTCTCTATTGACCTTGTACATACCAAGATCACCTACGCGTTTCTAACAGAAGGAACACGTCAGAAGTAGAAGGAAGACAGAGCAGGACAGGTAAGAACATATAGTATTACTTATAAATTTCATTGTGTTATAGCCATTTTAGTAAGCATTAAAAAAATTACTAAGTTTAATCTTTTACACTAAAAGCATGCACAATAATAATAGCAAGAGAAAAAAAATTGTGAGCTCAAAAGTCTGTTTTTATTAGAGCTAGGAATTAAAATAGCTCCTTGACGAGATAAAACCATGATTTAATCCAAGTGAATATATAATCCATCTGAGAGACAGCATAATGCAAGGTAACTAAATCGTCTGAAACCAGAATAATATAACAAAATGAAAAGACCAAATTACTAAATTAGAATATCCGAGGCGAACATTCTCAGCAAATTTCTTGAGAAAGGCAAGTTGTCAACGTCTACTTCCAACCATGCAATCAAAAGTCAAAACTACCGCGCAACCAACAAACTACATATGATTAATTATTCACGAAAATTACGAACGTGCTTAATTTGCATGCATATCGAATGATAATATACATATATAGCAATATAAGGCTCCCCTATTTCTTTTCTTTATTTTAAAAAGTTTATTGCAACGGACATATAACAGGATTAGATCAAGTCAACGAGCTGTATCCACGTAGACAAGTGTGCATGCACGCCAAATTTAACTACACGGACGTGTTCTCGTCGTCGGGTTTGTTTCCACGATCCGAGCTGGCACGCGTAATAACAATTATCTTGAGCTTGGTTAGTTCGTGCTTATCGATTAATCAATTAATTACTTGAATCGTAAAATAACCGAGTCCAACATGATGGGATTGAATCCTTCGGCCAATTCAACAAATGCACTTGTGATTACTAATTCCTACTTTTGAAAATTAATTTTCCTGATAAGACGTAAATATCCACGTCATTCATTAGTCATCCTAATTTCTTTTTTCTTTTTCCTTTTTGCCTCTATCATGGATATATTTGGGTTTTCCTAATTTAAAAATGAGAAAAAAACAATTGCCAAAAAAATTCTCCAAAAAAAGAAATGCTGATAATAATTTATTATTACATTGGGTCGTGATGACGTGAATTCCACTACACAGCACCATCACGTGCCTGCAGAGGGCACTCGCACCATGCGGACGGCACCTTCCGCTTTATCCGCATAATATTCCTCGCTCCGTTTCTCTTTTTTCTGGCCTTCTTTTTCTACCACGCCCATCAGGCGTCGAGTCCACGCCACCATTCCATCCGCCACCGACGGCCTCAGACCCGATCCCAGCCGTCGGATGTCGTTTCGACCGCCGGATGCCTGATTTGGCTGTTAGTAAGACGTCTGGCTCCTGCGTGTGGGGCCCGTTCTGGCAGCTGATGTGACACGTGGCGGTGACGCGCAAGATTATACTGTTTCCTGTGCCTATGTTTCGGGTGCCAGAGAGAGAGGATGGCTTGCTTTAAATGGGAGGGTGGCGGAAAGAAGCGGGAACAACAATCAAGAAACCCTTCTCGTCTCTGCTCATTTGGTCGTCGTCTTCGTCGTTGTTACGAAGCTGCGATCTCCGCGGATTTTGTGGCTCTCCCTTTTGGATTCCTCAGGTATTGCGTCCGGATCGTTGCGGTAGATCTTGGTTTCCTGGTTTCGGGGGAGTAATGTTAACTGATGAGTTTTGATTCACCGGGTGTTTTGGGGGATCCGTTTTTTTTTTCCTCTGCAGGTGACCTCAAATGAGAAGGATTGGGGATCTTTTTGGTTTTGGTCATTTCATTGCGTTATTATTCATGGAATATTTGCGTATTATCTGTAGATGTGAAAACAGATTTCTCTTCTCTAAAATAGCTGTTGCTCTGCTTTTTTTTGTGTGTGTTTCTGAGATCGACCTAATTTTCTGCAATGATGCCATGGCATTAGATCCAGCAACCCAATGAAGTGAAGCTGTTCTTTTTTGCTCTCTTACCTTTCGTCATTTTTATCCTAAGTTTGTGTTAGATATTGGCTAGACCTACTTTTGCAGCTATAAATGTGAGGATATTGTTGTTATTTCGGACACACTTGGATATGTTGGTGGTTGTTTTTCGCTATACCTTTTCATGAAATAAAATAATGAGTAGATTATAGTAAGTTCACGGTTGGTGATTTGCAAGGATGTTTTGGAAGTGTTTGTCTCTGATCCTTTAAATAATACTCGAGTTCAGACATCTCACCTGATTACCATAAACAGATCCATTGCTAGTTTAGAGTATTTCGTTATACTTGTTCTTTGCAAACCGATTAGACAAATGTAGGATTTCATAGCAACGTCATATACCGGGAGTTGGGGTGCGGGTGCTGGAGGAGCTTTTCCTGTTCCAGACCCTTTTATGATTTTTCTCTTGTTAGATATACCAATATATTTTCTTTTTGGGTTTAGTTTCTCTACGTACATTTTACTCATTTTATCATCCTAGTAATAATGATATGCTTCTAGATATGGGAAATAATTATTGTGTTATGCTTCTGATTGATTTTGGATTTCAATTTTTTTCCCAGGTCATCATCATGGCTCCACCTCTTGCGGTTCCAGCTAAATCTTTGGACTCATTGCCTTCCCATCCTCCACTCAGTGAGAGGATCTTATCTTCCATGTCTAGAAGATCTGTTGCAGCACACCCTTGGCATGATCTTGAGATAGGTAATGGACGTTCTTTGAAGAAATACATAAAAGTGCTTTGTATAATTTAGTTGATAAGAAGTTACATCTTCTCTTATTTGTTTCTTGGTTTATTGTTGTAGGCCCTGATGCTCCTGCCATTTTTAACTGCGTAAGTGTTATATGTAACATAATAGACTGTTAACTTTATTTAGACTTCCCTTCTTGAGAATGACATGATATTTGTACAAAAGATTTATCAATGGTTGCCCTTGAAGTAAGATTATGTTACCATTTGATTTAAGGAAATTATTGGATTAAAAGTATGTTGAAGTTGCATCAATTCATTTAATGTTTTCCAACTGCAATGTGGATTTCTGCCATACGTATATGACAAAATGACCATGTTGCAGGTGATAGAAATAGGGAAAGGAAGTAAAGTGAAGTACGAACTTGACAAGAAGACCGGTCTGATTAAGGTCCATGTCATACACTTTAGTATTATTTGATGAATATTTTTTTTGTATTTCTTCGATAGTCAATTTTCTTTTATGTGCACAGGTTGATCGGGTGCTGTACTCATCAACGGTGTATCCACACAATTATGGTTTTATTCCTCGTACACTTTGTGAAGATAGTGATCCTATAGATGTATTAGTTATTATGCAGGTATACTTTGAATATGAAGTGTCACTCATTTGTTTAGTATTAATATCACAATAAAACAAGAGCATACATGTTCCACTGATTTATCTAAATGATTTATTGCTGCCTCTTTGAGAAGCATATTTAATGCACATATGCATTTCTTTGCTTTTTGTTGTTGTTCTACATATCTTTCTTGTTTGCATAATTGCATTACTTCATGCAATTATTTTTTAAATTCATCTTGACGATCTTAAATTGCTTCTCAAATAGGAACCAGTACTTCCAGGAACTTTTCTTCGAGCAAAAGCCATTGGGTTAATGCCTATGATTGATCAGGTCTGGTTTTTCAAGACAATAGGCTAATCTCTCCTATGTATGATTTGACAAGTCAACTTTTTTTTTATGTTGTAATATTTTTCTTATTTCTTAAAGTTAATGTTCCCTTTGGATATTTATGTTTGAAGGGTTTTTTTTTTGTTAACTTTTGGTTAGCTCGGACATTTTTGTTGAGGATTGTTTTTATTGTGATATTCCATTGGTGATTTGTCTTCTTTGTTAGAAGAATCTAATGCAATTTGTGGTTCTTTGTTTGAGCAGGGTGAGAAAGATGACAAAATTATTGCTGTCTGCGCCGATGATCCTGAATACAGGCACTATAATGACATCAAAGAACTTCCACCTCACCGGTTAGCAGAAATCAGAAGATTCTTTGAAGACTGTATCCTCTTACTAGGATTTCGTTAAAGCAACCACTTTCAACTTTAGCAACTACACTTCATATTATGTAAGAATTGAAAATACTGCATGTGGTTTTTGCATAAAGATGTAGTACCTGGGGGTTTTATTGCCTACTCTTTATCAATTGCTTTTGGTCCTTGTATTGGCATATTAGAGTTCCTTACTAACCACAAGATGGTAGTTATTTCCTAGAGACTTTTATGCAATTATTGTAAATGTTGGGAGTTCCTCTATAAAAAAAAATGTGGGGACTTTCTCAGAGAAAAAAAAAATGAGGGGAGTTGGTTATGACATAAGAACAATGTCGAACTCAATGGGTCCTGATAATTTCTATTCTATTAGTCTATTCTAAAATCTTCATCTTTCCTCCCTTGTCATTACATATGTGTTCCTCCTTGATCATTGTGTGATCAGATAAGAAAAACGAGAATAAAGAAGTTGCTGTCAATGAATTTCTACCTGCAGCTAAAGCTTTCGAAGCCATCAAACACTCAATGTAAGTAATCTTCCCTTGTAAGAGTTCGATGGCTTTGATTTATCATACACAATATTACTTGAAGATTGACAATGTGCTGAAACTAAATCCATGCTAATTTTTTCCTCTGGAACTGTCAATTGCTTGATGAGATGCGATTTGGGTAATGCTTGAGATGCAAATATCAATATGGTAGTACCCAGTTTGAATTCTCTTTGAAATTTGAAGAGAAACTATGACGACTTTCTTTATAAGAGTGATTCTGTTTTCTAGAAGTTATCTTTGATTCCCTCGTGAAAGAAATGAATTTTGATATCGTGTGAAAACCAACCACTTATTGAGATTGTAAATATCAATTTTCATCACGATGCTTGTAATTCCATGTTTTTTTTTCAGTTCTTAGCTTGTAGTTGTCCCGTACTTAAATTTCGTGTTGCGGAGCTTGCCAGAAATCCTCACCACTAACTAAAGGAAACATCAAATACTACTTTTGTCATAAGTATTTTTCTTATGGTCTCACTGTCTAATCTAGTGACCTTGTAAATTTTCTTTGTGATGTTTATCTAGGGATCTTTATGCAACTTACATAATTGAAAGCTTGAGGCGGTAGTGACAACTTTGAGGAAGACATCGGGTGCTGGGTGGTGATACGAAGGGATGATATACAAGATTCTTTCACTTTGATATGCATACATATATATTATATTTTATTGAGGCACGAATTTAGGCCACTTTGTATTTTTTAATTGGGATTTATATGATTAATGGGATGACGGAAACAAGCAAAGGGAAGAGTACCAGCAGAGCATATGGGTGTATCAAGCTTGCTTTCTGATATAAATACATAGAGCATGCAGCCATTTGTTTACAATGATCCCTCTCTAAAAAATATTTTACTTACAATGATCCCTCTGTTAATAATGCCTTGAATCTGAACCCAATTGGTCCCCCTACATAGTCAGGCGCTTCAGCAGAATTCCCTTACGGGGGTTTCGCTAGGAGTCTAGACCGAGACCTATTCTTGTAATCATCATTATTTCATAACAAAGAGCCGTCGTCGTTTTTTCTCTTCGTGTTCTTCTATATTTCGCGCGATCCCTCTCTCCCTCTTTTCGTAACAAATTGGTATCAGAGCCTTAGAGTTTGTCAACGATTCTCGATCAGCAGGGAGATGGCGTCGCACAACGTGAGCGTGGAGAAGTTCAACGGCAGAAATAGTTTCGGGTTGTGGCAGATCAAGATGCGGGCACTTTTGAAACAACAAGAAGTCTGGGCGCCGCTCTCAAACGTGTCGAAGAACAAGCTAAAGGAGGAAGACTCGAAAGGCAAAGAAAAGGAGATCGACCTCGCAACTTTGGCGGCACAGGAGGAGAAGGCGCACTCGATGATCCTGTTGTGTCTGGCGGATGAGGTGATAATTGAGGTCGCAGATGAAGAAAAAGCGGCCGGTCTGTGGTTGAGACTCGAGAGTCTATATATGACGAAGTCTCTCACCAACAAGTTGCTGTTGAAGCAACGTCTGTTCTCTCTCCGCATGCAGGAAGGTACCCCTCTGAAGGAACATCTTGATCAGTTAAATTCTTTGTTGATGGAACTCAGAAATATCGATGTTAAGATCGAGGATGAAGATGCTGCCCTAATTCTGTTAGTTTTGCTTCCTCCATCATATGAAAATTTTGTTCAGTCTATGATTATCGGGAAGGAAACTATAAGTCTGGAAGAAGTAAGATCGAGTCTCCATACTCGTGAACTTCGGCATAGGGCATCTGAAAATTCTGCAGAGACTCAGGCCGCGGGTTTGATATCAATCGCAGAGAAGGGACAGTCCTCAAATTCAAAGAAATCCAAGTCGAAGAAGAAGAAAATCACTGCGAAAGACATCTGTAATTACTGCAAGGAACCAGGTCATTGGAAGAAGGATTGTCCGAAGAAGAAGAAGGCCCATGTCGCTGCGGTGGCACATGAAACAGGAAATTCCGAAGATGATTTGGTTCTGGCTGCTTCTGATCAAGGATGTCTGGCGGATAGTTGGGTTCTGGATTTGGGGTGTTCCTATCATATGACTCCGAATAAAGAGTGATTCTCAACTTATCAGAAGATTGATGGTGGAAACGTCATCATGGGCAACGATGCAGTCTGTCAGATAGTTGGGATCGGTTCTGTGCAGATCAGGACTCATGACAGTCTTGTGAGGACGCTGACAGATGTCCGCCATGTTCCGCAACTGAAAAAGAATTTGATATCACTTGGAGTCCTCGACTCTAAAGGGTGTCAGATCAATGCTGTTGGAGGCATCCTCACGGTCATGAAAGGTGATGCTACGGTTCTGAAGGGAGTCAGACAGAAGTCCTTGTATGTATTACAAGGCAAGACAGTCTCTGGCGTTGCTGCAGTGGCTAGTTCATCCGAATCAGATAGGTCCAGGCTGTGGCACATGCGGCTTGGGCATATGAGTCAGAACGGGATGAATATCCTCAGCAAACGAGGTCTTCTAGGGGAGAAGAAGATATCTGAAATCAACTTCTGCAAGCACTGCGTATTCGGTAAACAGCGAAGGTCTCAGTTTAGCAAGGCAGTGCACAGGACGAAGGCGACACTTGACTACATTCACGCCGATTGTTGGGGTCCCTCTCGTGTTCCATCATTAGGAGGTGCGAGGTACTTCCTATCTGTGATTGATGACTACTCGAGGATGACTTGGGTATTCATGATGAAACACAAGAGTGAGTCCTTCAAGGCCTTCAAGCAGTGGAAGGTTCTGGTGGAAAATCAGACGTCGAAGAAAGTGAAGCGTCTTCGCACTGACAATGGTTTGGAATTCTGTTCTGCTGAATTCGACCAGTTCTGCAAAGATGAAGGCATTGCCAGACATCGCACAGTCAGGGATACTCCACAGCAGAATGGAGTTGCAGAACGAATGAACAGGACACTTCTGGAGAGGGCAAGGTGCATGCTCTCTAACGCTGGTCTGAATAGGACATTCTGGGCTGAAGCTGTTAATACAGCTTGTTACTTGGTGAATCGAAGTCCGGCGACTGCAATTGATCTCAAGACTCCAACTGAGGTATGGTCAGGAAATCCTGCTGATTATACTTGTCTGAAAGTTTTTGGTTGTCCAGCGTACTATCACGTCAGTGAAGGGAAGTTGGAGCCAAGGGCCAAAGAAGGGGTGTTCATGGGATATGGTGCAGGAGTGAAGGGCTACAGAATCTGGTCTCCTTCAGAACACAAAGTCATTCACAGCAGAAGCGTAACCTTTGATGAAGCATCAATGCTTCAGTTGAAGGTGGAGGCTGAAGAGAGTGTCAGTAAACAGGTGGAGGTTGAAATCACTCAAATTGAGGATGATGCTGAAGGATCACATCAAAAAGCAGAACTAGAAGGTGAAGAATCTGATGAGCAACCTGAAGAGGAGTCAATTGCTACTAGACGTCCTCGCAGAGAAGTGGGTCCTCCTAAGCGATATGGTTTCGAGGACATGGTTGCTTATGCACTACAGGTAGCTGAAGAGGTGGAGTCCCTGGAGCCGTCCTCTTATAGGGATGCCATCACATGTGCCGAATCTGGACAGTGGATCGCTGCTATGGGTGAGGAGATGGAATCTCTTCACAAGAATCAGACGTGGGAGCTGGTCAAGTTGCCTAAAGGCAGGAAGGTTGTTGGCTGTAAATGGATCTTCAAAAAGAAAGCAAGAATTTCAGGAGTTGAAGGCACGAAATACAAAGCACGATTGGTTGCTAAAGGTTATAGTCAGAAAGAAGGTGTGGACTACAATGAGATATTCTCACCTGTTGTCAGACATACTTCTATCAGGGTGCTACTTGCTCTTGTAGCACATCAGAATCTAGAGCTCGAGCAACTAGATGTGAAGACTGCTTTCCTACATGGAGAACTTGAAGAAGATATTCTTATGAGCCAACCAGAGGGATTCTCCATTCCTGGAAAGGAGAATCAAGTTTGCAGTCTGAAGAAATCTCTGTATGGCTTGAAGCAGTCTCCCAGACAATGGTACAAGAGGTTCGACAGCTTCATGATCAGTAAGGGATTCAGTCGAAGTCCCTATGATTGCTGTGTATACCACAAGAAGGTGAAGGACGGTTCCACCATCTATCTGCTCTTGTATGTTGATGATATGCTTATTGCTGCCAGAGACATGGCAGGCATTCAAAATTTGAAGAAGCTCCTCAGTGCAGAATTCGACATGAAAGATCTTGGTG
The DNA here is from genome assembly GCA_030549335.1 of Pontederia crassipes. Classification (NCBI taxonomy): domain Eukaryota; kingdom Viridiplantae; phylum Streptophyta; class Magnoliopsida; order Commelinales; family Pontederiaceae; genus Pontederia; species Pontederia crassipes. Next base: position 10,853,022 of record CM060188.1, on the reverse strand, counting down.
CAGCACAGAAGATTCTGGGGATGAAAATTCTAAGGGATCGCGCACAGGGTAAACTCTTCTTATCTCAGAAAAGTTATATTGAGAAGATTTTATCCAGGTTTGGAATGTCTGTAGCGAAGCCTTTGAATACTCCATCAGCTGCAAATGTTCATCTTTCTGTTGCCTTCGCACCAAAGTCAGATGCAGAAAAGGAGTACATGTCTCGGGTTCCATATGCTAGTGCAGTTGGAAGTTTGATGTATGCCATGGTTTGTACAAGACCAGACATTGCTCATGCAGTCAGTGTTGTCAGCAGGTTCATGAGCGATCCAGGAAAGGAGCACTGGCAAGCAGTGAAGCGAATTTTTCGGTATCTGAGAGGAACATCTGATATTGGCCTCATCTACAGAAGTGATAAAGAGTGTTTGGTTGCAGGGTACTCAGATTCAGATTATGCTGGAGATGTTGATGGAAGACGATCTATGACAGGCTATGTCTTCACTTTGGGCAGTTCAGTTATTAGTTGGAAGGCTACACTTCAACCATCAGTTACATTGTCCACTACAGAGACTGAATACATGGCACTGACGGAAGCTGCCAAGGAAGGCATCTGGTTAAAAGGCTTAGTTGGAGATCTCGGATTACATCAGGAACAGGCTATAGTGCACTGTGATAGTCTGAGTGCAATATGTTTAGCCAAGGATCAAGTACATCATGAAAGAACCAAATACATTGATGTCAGATATCACTTCATCCGCACTGAGAAGAGGATCAAGGTGAAGAAGATTGGCACTGAAGATAATCCAGCTGATATGTTCACCAAATCTGTTCCTTATGGCAAGTTCCAACATTGTTTGGACTTGCTTAACATAAATACTTGGTAATAGCTTTAAGATGGGACTGGCGGCGGCATGGCGTGTTTTTTGTGCTCTGAAGATGATTCAAGTCAAGGTGGAGATTTGTTAATAATGCCTTGAATCTGAACCCAATTGGTCCCCCTACATAGTCAGGCGCTTCAGCAGAATTTCCCTACGGGGGTCTCGCTGACCATATGTAATTCCTATCATCTGTCAAAGGGAGTGCTTATATAAACTTCCTAGGGGTCTAGACCGAGGTCTATCCTTGTAATCATCATTATTCCATAACAAAGAGCCGCCGTCGTTTTTCCTCTTCGTATTCTTCTATATTCCGCGCGATCCCTCTCTCCCTCTTTTCGTAACACCCTCTCTAAAAAATATTTTACTTACAATGATAGGGGTCTTTTTTGCCCAAAAACGTGGATCATATGATTAGCGTAGACGTAATCTTAGTCTACATCATTATATTTCATTTGGAATTGGGAATATCCAATTTTATCCCTTTATGCTTAAAGCTTAGATATTCTAAGTGACATTTGTTAGTTTTATGATCATTACTATAATTTAGATAGAATTTAATGGGCGTCCTAACCATATGTGCGGCCGTCTGATCCGTGATCGATGATTGATTAAAGATCGCGCAGTTTAGTTGATTGATTAAAGATCGCGCAGTTTAGTTGAGATTGAGAAAAAAAATAGTGGTTCAACTGAAATTGGAAAAAGGCTTAGCAGTTCAGCTTCCAACAGTGTTCGACTCCTCTAGAATCATCCAACAAATGATGTTGACATTCATCATCGTCTACGTTTGCCTCGCTGTCATCAGTGTTCGAAGTTCACTGCGTCGCCAACGTTTGTCTTTCCCTCACTGATGCGCACGTAAGACGGGGGAACGTCGTATGTAAGAGGAGAGTGGGAATCGGGAACCACGATCTCAACCGTTGATTTTTTTTCCCAATCTTAGTTGAATCGCTCGATCTTCGATCAACCGTTGACAACCGCGTGCGTGTGTGAATGGGTAGGACGCCTATTAAATTCATTCAGATATGTTAGTTCGACTTTTTTATTATTAATATTTGACCTCGTGATATTGGATAACTATTTATACCTTGATCAATGTGATCAAGTTATTAGCTTTAAAATTTACCAATAAGCTTAGTAATGAAGACATGAAATAAAATAATTTAGGATGCGGTCTTAAATTGGGCAACCCTCCATCCTCTCGAGATGGCCCGTAAATATAACTAGGACCCTTGGCGGGGACCCTTAGCGGGCTGAGCTTTGTACATCGAGCCCATTTAACCGTCTCGCTCGCGCTTCGTGCCTCTTTAGATATTTTTCGCCGCATCGCCGTCGCCAATTGCCAAACCTCCACGAATCCGTCTCACCAGCGCGCGAGTGAACAAAGGAAACCGCAGGGGAAGTAAAAACCCTAGAAAGATGTCGTCGTCGCCTCCTTCTCCACCTCCCTCCGGCTTCTCTCCCGCCAATACCGCAGCCACCGATCCCCTCTTCCTCGAAAACCTAATGAACCGCCTCCAGCTCCGTCCCCCTCTCCTGGAAACCAACTCCTTCCTCTCCCACTCCATAGACGACTTCCTCCTCCGGTCGCTCCTCTCCGAATCCGAACTCGATAACAACGAGGACGCCGATGATCCTGACGGCGACGAGGACATGCTGCCCTCCAGCGGCGCCGATGAGGAGAGCCGCCGCAGGGCGCTAGCCAGGGAGGAGGCCAAACTCGAGAGGGAAATCGTGTGCATCATCCGCTCCGGTGGTGCCACCGACGCCCTCAAGCCCAATTCCGGCCAGTCCGTCTCCATTGGCGACCACAACATCTGCGTAGCCTACCAGGAGGAGCCCGGTTCGGAGTACCGCGTCTGGGAATGGCACGGCCACATCATGCTCTTCGATTACGAAGATGGTTACTCCGCCGAGTACATCTACGGGAATTACTTCGAGCGGGTGACGGAGAAGAAGCACGAGGAGAAGAAGAAGAAGAAGAATAAGAAGAAGAACGAAGAAGAGGAGGAGACATCTCGTGACTTTGGATTGCGGGACTTGATAGCGGATCCCAAGGACTCGAAGGACGGGAACGGCGGAGGTAGAGTTCTTCACAGAAACGCTCTCAATGGAAGCACGGCCACAAGGTAATCCGTTCACGGTGTCCCTTTGAAAGGCCAGGAAACAAAATGCGTATATTCGCCTTAGGCGATTCGCCGTGTTCACTTAGAACTTAACTCTTTGAGCAAAGTTTCTGGGTTGTTTTTAGTTATTTACATCGACGTGATTATGAATATGGTGTCGCAATTTTGGTTCTTTATTTGTTGCTGAAATTGGCGCCTACTACAGATTTGCTAGGGTTTATGATTTAATAAATTTCTAAACGAAGACATCCTGTACATACGTAGTGTTCTTAACTTATGCTGAGCAGAGTTTTGACTTTTGAAGATTCCTGATGACAATTAGTTGCTTAAATATATTAGTTGATAGATGTCGATAGATCCATGAAAAGTTTTTGGTTCCTAGCATTAATAATGCCTTCAATCTGAACCCGTTATTTAATCAGGCGTTTCAGCATAATTTTCTTACGGGAGTCTCGCGAGCCCTGTGGAGGGTCGCGGGGGTTGCAAAATTTTTTTGAAGTATTCTGTTTATGATTCGGATTTGATTTATTTTCTTATCACGAGATAGATGTCCTATTTTCAGATGATTTATTTAGAGTTCCAGTCCGTATATAATTTCTATCGTCTGTTAAAGGGAGTGTCTATATAAACTTCTTAGAGGTTTAGACCGAAACTCATCCTTGTAATCATCGTTATTTCATAACAAAGAATTGTCGTCATTTTTTTTTCTCTTCGCGTTCTTTTATATTTCGTGTGATTCCTCCCTCCCCTTTTCATAACACCTAGGCTAGAAGGTCGCATTAGAAGGGTTGATTTTACCGTTCTACACTTCAGAGCTTGTGAATTGTGAAATTTAGTTCATTTCTACTTTTTATACTGAAGACAAAAATTATTGTGTACATTAGGACTGATGTCAGACAACAGTAGCGTACGACTTCTAATCCGTTCACTCTTTTCCCTTATTTAGTGAGGTTGTTTCAATAGAAAGTATTAAAAGATAACTTTCTCTCTCTCTATCTCTTTTTTTCTTTCTTTATAGTCTACGACTTTTGTTGATATGAGTGTTAATATCTTCTAGGTATAAACATAGTCTTGGTTAGTGTATGCATTAATAAACTGTCGCTGCTTCATGATTGCGTTAGAATTTAATCGGATGACACATGCTAAAATAACTCAAATTGCCAGAGAATAAAGATGGAAGGCAATGATACTCATTGCTGATCTAAGAAGATTATTTTATGATTAGTGATTTAATGGCTATTGTTCCGTTGAATCTCTGTTTCTAGATTCTTGATTATTATCACTTTGGATTAAGGTGTGTTTGGATATTGGAGAAAATGGTCGATAAAAAATTGAAAGAGAAAGAAAGGGAACGGAGGGGAAATAACTCAACTTCAACTTTTGATAAATTATACTTGGGCCATTTGAAAGAAAAAAAAAGGTTAACATTTGTTTTTTTTTCTCCATTAAATTTTCTATTCAAATAAAACGAACTTAGCCGTCCTCATCCTCCTTTCTCAATCCAAACACGGGGCCACCTTTTTTAGAAGGCTCATGCTCTTGAAAATCTCATTGAAATGAATGCTTTGCACCTGGAACATCGAGGTTGGGGCTTTAGTTCTACTGTGCTTTTAAGTTTTCAGTTGCCTGTGTTTTTAACTAGGATTGAACTTGTTGCTTGTGTTTTTTCGTTTGGGTCCATCCATCGTGTCTTCAATGAGGAAGCAGTTAGTTGTTTAACTTAAAATCCGAGTTATTTGTCACCTGACATTTTTTTTAAGAAGTTTATGAGTATTTAGAGCACTTCATTTTACACCTTGTTGTAAAACGCTTATTATTTAATTATTATAATTGATTATTAGATCAATAATATATTATTAATGAAGTGATATATTTTTATTAGGAAAAAAAGAATACGTGAACCAAAATATATGAATTCACCCTTGATTGATAAATCAATGGTGATTTTTGATAAATATTTTTTTGAGTGAATTTAAAATGGATTTAAGTCCACCATTGATTTGTTAATCAATGGTAGTTCATATATGCGGATCCATCTTGCGTTCACATAATCCTCAATCCATTTTTATTAAATTAATTTGATAATAAAAGAGTATCATTTAGGATTAAATAAATTGTGACCGTTGAATTATTATATTTGTTAAAATAGTTTGATTAGGACTCTCAAATAATTAGATCTTTATCTTGATTAAATTTACTATTTAATTAATAAAATATTTTTTTATATTATTATTTTACTAATTTAATAAGTAAAGTTAGTGTTCTATATTTGTTTTACGTAGAATGTTTTACATCAATGTTTTTTCTTTTTTATATTGTGTATCCCTCGTCCTCATATATGACTTAGGTGCCCTCCGCTCTAATTATCATAGGCACGTTACATTCTTAAGGCAAATTAAGTGGAGAAAATCTCGAGTCCGTTGGCTCAAACATGGAGACTAGTATATTTGATTCTTTCACATGAGTAATGTTATTAGACATTGTAGGAACCTCATTTCTTCCATTTAGAACCTGTACAAGTCTATTGTTATTGATAACCAAGGTATACAAGAACCACCAATATCCTCACATCATGGAAGTGTGACCCCTCTCTTCCGACTTTGTCCATCCCTTTATATCCCCGGTCACAAATAAGGAGATTAAAGACACCTTTGGTCGATGTCTATTGAGAAAGCCACAAGTTCGAATGGCTTTGCATTAAAATTTTTTTTTGCTTGCATTAAACTTTTACTGCAACTATTAGAACATTGTGGGCCATTGTGTAACTGAATCCATTACCAAATTCTTCTGACACCACGTCCTTCTGCTTGATTGGGGCAATACATCTATAGTTTTCATTCTTAAGACCCCCTCCCCCGATCCAAAATTGTTAGGGACTTTAGACCCACATCGTTTTGGGACGTGATATATCATTGCTTATCTAAGATTCATTGATTTTGTGCAGGTGACTTTCATTCCAAATCGCTTCATCCAATCTAATATCATTATCACTCAAGAGTTAGCAAAGTCATTAAGGATACGACCAAGGAAATATAAGTTAATCAAAATTGACATGAAAAATGCTTTTGATGGGATGTCTTGGCAAGCCATTGTCACTACCCTCTCGATTAATGCATTCTCCTCCCTTTTTCGTATATTGGGTTATGGTGTGCGTTAGATCACCCACTTACACTCAGGGCCCCACCCACACACACAATTTTTTTTGTTACCCTTAATGTATATATTATATCTATAAAAATTAAATGTTAGTTATGAAGTCCCCTCCCCCCCTCCTAAATTAGAGTAAAGTGAATTAGTTTAGATAATATGTAGATATATATTTTTTATATGTATGCAATACTTAAAATTTTAATACTTGATCTTCTTAAATTAAGTTAAAGTTTATTAAATTAAATATTTTTAAAATTTAATTTAATATTTTAATAATTAATTAATATTTTATTGTTATAATATTAATTTGTCCCCCCTTGGAAAAATCTTGGGTTTGCCCCTGCTTACACTTGTTTCATCAATGATATCACATTTCCAACTTTTAAGTGCACCTTGATATGTGGCAAGGGGACGACCCCTTCTCTTCCTATTTGTTCATTCTTATCTCACAAATTTTCTCTTCTTAACCAATGATCGGGGTTAATAAGTGGGACATTATCCTTTTTGTCCATATGTCCTTTTCCATGAGCCACCTGTTTTACGTTGATGGCTTCCTAATTTACCTTGTCGCCACTAAGGTTAATTGCAAACAACTTAAGAAGATGATTTTATGTTATGACCACCTTACAAATTAGTAAGTCAATCTTAGTAAATAAAAAATTTATGTTGCCATCCTTAGGACCCGTCTCTCCCAAATATGGGTCCAAGAGGAATTTTGGCTGGCACCAAAAGCTTCTTTCTCAAGCCGTCAAGCGGGTCAAGCTACATTAATTAACCCGGTCTTGAATATTATGTTTATCTATTCCTTAGACTTTGTGTTCCTAGCTGAGGGTACTATGGAATCCTTAAAGCACATGTCCCTTTTATTCACACGACGCTCCTCGCGAAGCATTTTTCTTAATTATAACTCCCCATGGGTTAAGTTCATCTCCTACAAATATGAGAACTCAATTTTTTTTTTTTTTGCAAGTGCGAGCAAGTGGAATGCTTCTTCGGCCATCGAGATCAACCGCTTTGCCTTCCTATGTGACAAGCTTCAATGGTGTTCAAGACCACCATCAGCTTCCAGGGGCGTATCAAAGAACTAATGACTTACTTCAAGTTTTGTTAACTCCAACATTTTGGCTAGCATTGTTGTCTATGGAAACTCAAGAGCATAATGATAGACATTTGGGCAACCTTAGAGTTATTATCGTTGACATACGTACTGCATTGTTATCAGTGGCGGAGTGGGTGCACGACTACTGAGTAATAATAATACAAACATTTCCATTTGCTCAACCGGAGGTCAAAATTATTGAAGATTACGTGAATATATAATATTTTGATTTATCTTTACAAAGTGTTCAATTTTATATCATCATAATCAAATATTTATATGTTATATATACATTTAATAATTATTTTATTTCATATTCATAATTATTTTCAAATAAATAATTTTAATATAATTAATAATAATGTGCAATAATATCTTGAAAAAGCAATTTCCATTAGGAAAATATATTTATCAGATCCTATCCGATCCGGTTAAATATATTATATTAATATTAAATTATTTTATAATATTATATTTATACTTATTTTAAATAAAAAGTATATTTTATTTGGCATATATCTTAAATATACATTATTTTATATTCTCATATATATAATTTAATTAATAGTTATCATATTTATATAATAACATTAATTTTTTTACTATTTTATTTATTATTTATATTTTTTTTATGATCAAATCGAGATAATCGAAAATTTTCGATTTTTATCCCGATTTGATCAGGACGTCTTGATTTCGAATCCGACTAGGATAAGGTCCGGAGCCGAGTCTCCTTTTTCAAAAATCCGGAGCAAATCGGGTCAGGACTGAGTCGGCCAAGGCCTAGTCCCGGACGTTTTGCTCACCCCTAAACTGAGATTACTTTATTTAAAAAATATATATATGCAACTGCTTTGTTTTATATCAATATCAATATCAATTAGAGATGGACAAATGCAAAATGTCTGGTCGTGTTCGGACCCATCAAATTGGGTTTGATCGTGTCTGGCACGCTTCGGCTCGTTCGTGTTGTCAGATACTCAGATCACTGACTTGGGTTGTGCGGTTCATTTTTTGCCACTTATAGTTTATATGTGTTGGTCGGGATCTACTTCATATTTTTGTCCTATGATCGGGTTGATCGGCGTGGAGGAGCAGTCGCCGGAGGTCGAGAAAGTAGGTGCGAGCCCCACCCCACACACAACAGTGCAATCGGAAAGGAAACGATCAAATCACAAGTCGAAAGACACTGAAATAATTTAAAAGAGATCAGTTTTATTACAAAACGAAGCTGGAAAAATAACTTAAGTTTGATTTTAATTTAAATTATAAACCTAATTCAATCCACACTTCTTTCTTATCTACTATTTATATATATATATATATATATACCTACATCTTATCTACAATTAAAATATATTTTTATAAATTAATAATTATTATTATTTCTGTAGTTTTCTAAATATTTATTTAGGTTATTGAAAAATGGAGACGTGACGTTTAATATTCTTCAAGTGAGGTGTTCGTTTTAAAATTTTATTCTCCTAACTATTATTGTTACTCCACCAAATTGATGGGTTAACCTATTATTTTTTAGGAGAATTGGCTAATTTATCATTATTGGGTTTAGTAAGAAAAATTCGACCGAATCAAAAAACTTACTCGACCTTAAAAAATAAAAAATTATGTGATCGAATATGATTTAGGATGATTTTCAAATAAAACAAAATCGCCCGCTTAAACTACACTTGAAAAAACGGTAGAATCCATGGAGTCCGCTTTTATTTATTATTTATATAATTAATTTAGATATAATTAATTATTTTATTATTGATGTAATAATTTTTTTTAGCTTAATATATTCTTATTACATTATTTTTAATAGTTCTAACATTATATCCTATATTTAGTTATAAAAATATAAAAGTTAATGTTAATTTATTATATATTTTTTGAAAAAATTATTTATTAAAATAAGGTCTGAAAAAATCATCCAAAAATTATTTATTTTTTGATCGTGTCTGGCACGCTTCGGCTCGTTCGTGTTGTCAGATACTCAGATCACTGACTTGGGGTGTGCGGTTCATTTAGGTTATTATTATTTAGGTTCATTTTAATCCAAACTTCTTTCTTATCTACTATTTATATATATATATATATATATATATATCTACCTACATTTAGAAGTTTGGTAAATTCAATCCAAACTTCTAAATATATATATCTACCTACATGTTATCTACAATTAAAATATATTTTTATAAATGAATAATTATTATTATTTCTGTAATTTTCTAAATATTTATTTAGGTTATTGAAAAATGGAGACGTGACATTTAATATTCTTCAAGTGAGGTGTTCGTTTTAAAATTTTATTCTCCTAACTATTATTGTTACTCCACCAAATTGATGGGTTAAGCTATTATTTTTTAGGAGAATTGACTAATTTATCATTATTGGGTTTAGGGGCGTAAGAAAAATTCGACCGAATCAAAAAACTTACTCAACCTTAAAAAATCGAAAATTATGTGACCGAATATGATTTAAGATGATTTTCAAATAAAACAAAATCGCCCCGCTTAAATTAGGACCCACTTGAAAAAATGATAGAATCTATGGAGCTCGCTTTTATTTATTATTTATATAATTAATTTAGATATAATTAATTATTTTATTATTGATATAATACATTTTTTAGCTTAATATATTCTTATTACATTATTTTTAATAGTTCTAACATTATATCCTATATTTAGTTATAAAATTTAAAAAGTTAATTTTAATTTATTATATATTTTTTGAAAATATTATTTATTAAAATAAGGTCTGAAAAAATCATCCAAAAAAACTGAACTGATAGTTTTTCTTTTTTCTAAATGATTTTAAGATAATTTTTATGATTTAAAAAAATGTTTCATAATGAATATTTTTTTTGAATGGAAAAATCGATTCGACTGGAATACTTTCACCCCTAATTGGGTTATCCAAATACTTCGTTGCGGCATAAATTGCGGGACTATTCCCAGTACTCGGGCTTCAACTTGGTCCAATTTCTTTCTTGTAATTAAAGGCCTGCATAGTTTGACAGTCCAACAAAATGCCCATGGCCCACGTACCTTCAATCCGGTACCTTGGAGAACGATTACATCAAAACCGTTCATTTCGTCAAAGTATCCGAATAATCGAACGGTGGAAAGATTCCCATGTCAGCGATCCGGAACTAGCACTCATCCTCCAATAAGAACCACACCACACACCTTATATATGGACTTCCTTGCTGCCTCTGTCTCACAGCAAAAATTAATCGCCTTCTCCCTTTCCCCAAACCGCCTAACATCTCCCTCCAAATCCCCGACCGATCACCGTCGCAGATGGCGCCCAAGGCCGAGAAGAAGCCCGCGGAGAAGAAGCCGGCGGCCGAGAAGGCTCCGGCGGAGGACAAGGAGAAGAAGACCACGGCCGGAAAGGCGCCGGCTGAGAAGAAGCCCAAGGCTGAGAAGCGGCTTCCGGCGTCGAAGGGCGACGGCGGCGATAAGAAGAAGAAGAAGGCTAAGAAGGGAACGGAGACGTACAAGATCTACATCTTTAAAGTTCTGAAGCAGGTGCATCCCGACATCGGCATCTCGAGCAAGGCCATGTCCATCATGAACTCCTTCATCAACGACATCTTCGAGAAGCTCGCGCAGGAATCGTCCCGACTCGCGCGCTACAACAAGAAGCCCACGATCACCTCCCGGGAGATCCAGACCTCCGTCCGCCTCGTCCTCCCCGGCGAGCTCGCCAAGCACGCCGTCTCCGAGGGCACCAAGGCGGTAACCAAGTTTACCAGTTCTTAGGCCGTTGCATCGGTTCTAGGGTTTGGGGTGGTTCGTTGGCGATGTAGTTTTCAAGTACTGTTAGGGTTTATTTTTCTGGATATCTTTGTCTTGGATTATTATCTGTTTTTTTATATATATGGAAAGCAACTCAGTAATTTCCAACTTGTTAACGTCTTATTAACTGTGGCTATATTATGTGAGGTTGTGTATTTAGTCCTAGTGATTCAAGTCTATGAACACGGTGTTTCAGTTCTCAAATGGATGTAATGTCACCTTGATTCGATGTCTGTTTTTCTCCTTAGTTGTGGAGGCGCTTAGACAAAATACCTTAGCCAAAAAAAATAAATCTTGCTCTTTGTCTAGTCAACTTAGCTATTGTTTTTCTTAATGGATGTATTAGCCAACATGATGAAATCCGTCTAGTTTTGTTTCTGATGCTAGTCAGTTTGATTTGCCTAAAGCAGTGCATTTGTAGCGTTACAATGCTCTTGTTAAGTTGGATTCTCTAGTGTGCCTTATATTGTTTCATTGTTCAGTCTGACTTTTTGTAGGTCTTACAAAGTCCAATCATCAATGTTTTATTTATGTTTTTTGAGAAGAATCTGCTATTTATGTTGTCCTTGTGTCTTCTTCTGCCTGCTAATTGCTCTCTTTAATTTAGCTAATTGAATGATGTAAGAATGGAGAAATGCTTATGTGTTTGTCACCTGTTATTGCTAATGATCTTTCGAAAGTGGTATTGCTTGCTATTAATTGAACTAATGGTATTGTCCTCCCCCCCCCCCCCCCCCCCCCCCCCCTGTTTTTCTCCTTATGACTGTTCTCATCTACGTTTGATATTTTTCTAATGTTATGTTAGGGACATTAGATTTCCCTAAGAACATATGAATGTTTGATTTAATGTTTGTACAGCAGATCAGCTTGATCACGTTGTACACTTATTTGTTGCAATCTTTTTCTTTCCATGTGCAATGTTTGTTGTTGATTAACTATGTTTGTCTTTTGAATTTTTTTTTTGAAGCTATGTTTTAAAGTTTTATGATTGTGTTATGTCACATGTATGGTCTTTGTCAATCTACAGGTGAATTTCAAGGCACAATGAAAAGTAATCTAATATCACATGATGTGTATTAATGACAAATTTCACATTATGTCTATTTTAGCTTTTGTTTCCACTTGAAAAAACCGAGTAGATTCTTTTACGATAGAGGATCATTGTGTTTTTTTATGTATTCTTTCATCTGAAACTCTCTTATTGCTTTTGAAATTACTAGCAGAAGTCTTGGCTTTTCTATTTTTTGATTTATTTTGTAATTAATTTACATTTCAGTGTTAGTGTTATTTTGATTGATGTTGTTGATGTCTTGAGGAATGTTTTAATATTGTCCAAATTTGTCTCCTAAAAAAAAATGTCTTTCCTGTGTTAATCCTCTTCTGTGTATGTGATAGGACCTTTCACTTGGTCTTATTGTGATACTTTCTCCAGTACAGTTATTTGCTTATTTGAGATACTTATCTTTTTCTCCTGCATAGTCTTTTCTAATGGCTACATTTTTTTGACATGCTCCTATTATTAGAGCATCTAAAGTATAAATCCTCTAGATAGAAAATTGTCCAAAAATTTACATACTCGCATGATTATTTTGTGTAATAGCATGCTAATAAGTATTTCTTGAGATGTGTTAATGATATAATGATTGTTTATGCCTCCTATGTTTTTCTCACATCTTTTGTGTAATAGCATGCCATTCAGTATTTCTTGGGATGTGTTAATGATATAATGATTGTTTCTTTGCATGACTTCTAGATGTTCTTCAAATTGAGGACGCTTAGATGACTAAATAGTATAATTGAATTATCTATTTGTCCGTTGTAATGTATACTGTGATGGCTACTTTATAATTTTATTGTTTTCTCATTTCCTGTAGTTGAAACATTGGTTTGCCCTATATCATAATTTGACTCATGTTGATTATGCTTTTCCCCCACATTGACAACTTGCATATAAAATTACCTACGCTGTAACCTTTTACATTGTGGATTGAATAAGTTACGGAGCTCCTCATGCACGTCAGAAATATGACACCTAGTTTGTGGTGATAAAAGAGTAAGACAAAGTTGGCACAATTTTCTTAGCACTACTCACCTTCAATAATTCAAATTCTCATAAAATAATTCAAATGCGAGAAAGAAAAGCAAAGTAACATGACCGAGAACAAAACATATTCCACTTTAAATAAAGAAATATTTAGAATTCATCAAATCTATAATGTCAAACACTTACAACTTTCAACCCAATAATTTTGAAATGGATGAACACGGCTTATTCTCAATGCTATCAAGACTTCAAATAGGCCTTGAGAAGGGTGTTCACTAGTCGGATAACTCGACCGGTGAATGTTAATGGGATGAGATGGGGTGAAAAAAAATTTAGGGTCAAATCAAATTCAACCTGATTCAGTTTTGGTCGGATATGACCACACAATTTTTTTTTTCATTATTCTATATAATATGATAAATAATATTGAATATTCATTTTAAAGCATAAAATAAATTTTCTAATTATTTAGTATTATGTATGCACTTAAAATATTTTATTTCAATTTTTTAAAAATTTTAAATTAAATATAAGCTTAAGTCTATATAAAAAAATCAGATCAATCGGCTCAAGTAGAATCAACTCGAGTTGAAAAAAAAATCTAATTTATAACCCTCACATCTAAATTCACAGATTGATCCGACTCTATGAACACCATTATACTAGTTTTGACGTGAACTCGATTCATTTGCGATGGTCCCGAAAATAAGAGGAAGTTGAAGTTTTGAATAAGATTGAATTTTGTTTTTGAATAAGATTGAATTTTGTCGCTTTGAATGATGGAGTTTTAAATTAAGCCTTCCAATTCTTATTGTGATTCCAAACTCATCATTTACCTTTCATTTATTTTATTTTATCTATTATTCTCTCTTAAAGTCCCCTCAATTTCCACCCAACTTTTATTCTTTAATCATCACACACACTTTCTCTATTCTCTCTCTTGATACTATTGGTTATTTAATTAATGATATAAATTAAATTATTGAGCAAATATATTATTTAATTAATATGAAAATCACAATAAGATTAGACAAAAAATAGAAATATATTTATTTCTTAAGATTATTAAGTTTATGAGGAGTGTCTGTTGCTTTTTATTTTTTTGTTAATAAACTAATAATATATTTTTTAAAGCAATTTGTTCAATTAATTATTTGTAATTAAATTAATATCTTTTAAGACATGAGGACGAATTAAATTGGATCTAACACATAAATTAAAGATGTTTGAATCAACTTGTAATTAGTATTTTCTTAAAAAATTAAAAAAATAATGGACTAATTATTTTGACAAACGATTACACTAAAAATAATTTATCTCTTCCCATTTCCCCTTAATTTTATATAATCATAAAATAATATTATATGTTTAACCTTGTTATAATTTATATATGAATTAAATTAATATGTTTGTTCAATAATCTAAATTGCACTATTTTTCAAAAAAATTAATTAATTGCATGAACAATAACATGAAGAAAGAGATTATACAGAGTTAATGAGTATGATATTATTTAATAAGTATAATTGAGTAAAATTCGAGGAGACTTGGAGAGAGAATAATAAATAAGATAAAATAAAATGAAGGATAAAATTATAAATTTGGAATGACATTAAAAATTTGAGAAGTGACATTGAGGACACCCCTACTCAATTTCAATCATTCAATGGTCTCAACAAGTCATCTAGTTATTAATAATGAAGTAATTGTTGACGAATCTAGAAAGAGGCGTCCTCGCCTTATATTCGTGGTTTCAATTTTCAAAACAAAAGAAGGCCCAGAGCCCATTTTTTCATTTCCCAACCCACCGCCTTAAAGAATTATGAAATCTGATCCGTTAATTTCCATAAGATCCAATGATTAATATCTCGCCATGTCAATGATTAATATCTCGCCCTCATCCAATAGCTGACGACGCTCCAATGCCCTCATATAAGAATTCTGTTTCTGATCCCGTTTCGGTGCAAAACTTGCTCTCTTCGTTCCCCGACTCACCAGCATCTCTTCTCAAATTCCTAGTCCCATCATCGTCGCCGATGGCACCCAAGGCCGAGAAGAAGCCCGCGGAGAAGAAGCCGGCCGCCGAGAATACTCCGGCGGAGGACAAGGAAAATAAGACTGCCACCGCCGGGAAAGGTCCCGCGGAGAAAAAGCCCAAAGCAGGGAAGCGGCTGCCCGCGTCGAAGGGCGACGCCGGCGCCGGTGAGAAGAAGAAGAAGAAGGCGAAGAAAGGATCGGAGACGTACAAGATCTACATCTTCAAGGTGCTGAAGCAGGTGCATCCGGACATCGGCATCTCGAGCAAGGCCATGTCCATCATGAACTCCTTCATCAACGACATCTTCGAGAAGATGGCGCAGGAGGCGTCTCGGCTTGCCCGCTACAACAAGAAGCCCACCATCACCTCCCGGGAAATCCAGACCTCCGTGCGCCTCGTTCTTCCCGGAGAGCTCGCAAAGCACGCCGTCTCCGAGGGCACCAAGGCCGTAACCAAATTCACCAGTTCATAGATCGATTCATCGTTCAGTGTTATCGTTTGCTGTGTCGGTCGAGATAGAATTTTCTGGGACGGTTACGGGTTCCTGTTTCAGTTTCATTTCTTTTTCGAGTTTTAATCGATGTAACACGATTTTAGTGAACACCTGGCAAGTTTTTCTGACTCTTCTGTGGCATCACACAGATTCGTAATATAAGGTCTTATTTTGAATTAATATTATGTTTCTAATGTTACGCCAGCATGCTGTTGATTTGTTGTTTATAGTTACCAGCGATTTAATTTGCTTTGCTTAATGAGATTTTTGATGTGTCAACGAGTGAGCATGCTAAAACATGTAGATATTTCTCACTAAAATGGTGTAAAATTGATTATAATATTACTTTACTGTGATTTGTGTTAAATATGTTTTTAATGTGTTGATTTGTAACGTCGCAAAATCCAGCCTAATATAATTGTCGAACTCTGGACGACGTCACTTTTACTTGATCTAATTTCATAAAACTTTACAACGGAAACATAATATAATAAATTTAAGACATAACATCATGAACAGCGGAAGACTTCATGGATAAATAAAATAAATTCAAAATAACATATTGGCCTATGAGCCTAATAGACTCTAACATATATTCAACAAAAGATTCTTACAACATAATAAATTCAAGTAAAATACATAACTCCATGGAGTCCATAAGTCATACATAAATGACTCTTACAAGAGTTCATCATAATGACATAATATAAGTAAGATAACTTGAGTCGTAGTCCGATCCGTCCATGTGCAACGTTTTCGTCAAGAGGTCCTCACCGCCGAACCTATGCCTCATTCATATCTGCACGGATCCATAAGGTGCAAGGGATTTCTCCCGTTAGAGTATGTTGAGGCCCATGACCTTATAACATAATTTCTACATATCATAGCATATGCATATCATCATCATGGAACATAAGTCATATGCATGCTATGAACTACTTATGCATACTACATGACATGTGAGCATATCATCATGGCAAGATAATATAACATGTAACATCATAATCTTTAAGTCAAACATATCATAACTTATCATTATGCTAATGCATATCATGATCTTATTTTACTTTACTGTATCATCTTTCATCAAGTCATGATATGATGTGACAAGTGAACATTTATATCGCATCCTCATAAGTGCATACTTTATCATATTTATTTAACATCTTTACCTTATGTCCCAAGCCATTCATCATTCATATTTTCATCTTTTATCTTTACTTAGATACTTTCTTATCTTGTTGATTGGGAAGACCATGTTGAGTTCGTGGAAAAATGACTAGCTAAGCCATAATTGGATTCGTGGGAGGCCAATAGAGACGCCGCACTCAAAGGTGGAACTTGCTTCAGTTTATGGAAACGTCACACTCAAGGGTGAAACTCGTTTCCCTAAGATATGTCACACTCAAGGGTGGAACTCATTTCCCCTCCTCGATTGCAATAAATCATCTTTATGCCAATCTGTCTTTTACTTGCTTTTGTCAATACATACAATCATTCAATATATGTTGCAAGTTTTAACCCTATTTAATGTCATACATATTTCAAATCATACTATGTATGGACATTCAATTATAGCCAATCAGCTTTCAGAACGGACGATCATTTCGGGTAACGGTCGACCATTGGAAGGATATCGGTCGATCGGTCGGATTATCGGTCGATAGTTATGGTCCTTTCGGACGATCGAAATAGGACGTTTGGTTCGTCCGCTAATCACAGAATGTGATGACTCTCTGAAATGGACGATCGTTGGTATAACGATCGACCATTATGGATCTTTCGGACGATCGAAAATGGACTTCGGTTCAACCGATAATCACAGTGTATGATGACTGCTTAAATCGGACGACCGGTGAAATATCAGTCGACCAGTGCATGACTTTCGAACGATCGAAACAGGGCGTTCGATCGATCGCTAATCACAGTGTGTGATGACTGCTTAAATGAATATCGGACGACCAGTTCAGGACTTTCGGACGACCGAAACAGGACGTTTGATCGATCGCTAATCACAAAATATTTTGACTACACATATTGGATGACCGTTGGTATATCGGTCGACCTTTACATTGCTATCGAACGATCGAAACAGGGTGTTTGGTCGTCCGCTAATCACAGAATGTTCGACCCTTCTCAAAATGGTCAATCATTATAAAATCGATCGACCACTGGACAGAGTGCGAGACTACAAACAGTCTCCAGAACGATCGACTGATACTATATCGACCGCCCATTCTAGGACGACAGAACACGATTTTACATCTTTTTCTTTCTATTCTCGCATACATTTACATATTGAACACATACTTGATTCCAAACGACATATGAGATATTTCTTAACATTCTTAATATTCAAATCATAAACACATGAGGTTTTCACGTAAAGATTTTTAACTTGCTAAGCAAGTTCATAAATGTACCTAGGTTTTAAACAACTTCATAATGAACTATCATAACAACAATAATAAATATTCTAATGCTAAGCAAGATGAGCAATAGAACATCAAGCTATCAATCACATGACATTTTAAGCATGATTAACAATGGAATAGTAATCTAAGGAGCATTAATTATAAAATGCACCTTTCCCAAATCTTCATTCTAAGAACAAAAGGTATGTTCTTTATGCCCTAATCCATACATTCAATCATCATTAAGGAAAAAATTAGGGAGGTTAGGATCCCCTCAAATATACATTTAGGCTGTGTTTGGATTGAAGAACCAAAGTTCTTCAAAGTTCTCAAAATGTTCTGATGTAAAATGAAAGTTTTCATGTACTATTTGGATAAAATTCTTGTCCAAGTAGAATTTTTGTCCCCATCGTCTCAGTCAAATAGCGACAATAGTGACGACGACGACGGCAGTGGCAGCAGCAATGGCAGTGGCGGCAGCAGTGACGGCAATAGCAGCGGTGGCAGCTGCAGTTGTGACGGTGGCAGTGGCAGCAGAGCAGCGGCGACGACAACAGCGACAGCGGCGACGACAACAGCGACAGCGGCGACGACAACAGCGGCAGCGGCGATGGCAACAACGACGATAGCAGAGCGACGGCGACGACAGCGATGGCAGCAGAGCGGCGACGACAATAGCGACGGCAGCAGAGCGGCGGCGGCGACAACCGAGAGGCGGCGGAGGCGATGGCGGCAGCAGCAGAGATAATGGGTGGCGGAGACGGCAAGAAAAGTTGGAAAAGGAAGAGATGAGGGAAAGAGAGGAGAGAGAAAAAATGGTTAAGTTCGTGTCCACCGCAATATTCTCACCATTGGTGAGAATATTTTTTCAAGAACTTTAGAAAAAAAGTTTAGCATTGATGTCACATGACGAGTTTTTTGGAAATTCTGTTACGAAGGACGTTTTGCCAAGTTCTGGACAAAATTCTACTGCCTAACACTGTCTTAAAGTTTAGGTCCAAATCTTAATCTTAATTTTAATTCTTTATTCTTCTTTTCTTCTCTTTCTTTCATCTAGCTGTCAGACCCCTAATTTCCCTCTCTCTGTTACTGCTGAATGGTGATGGAGACTAGTGAACTTCCCTCCTTTCTTTTTTGCTCAGCTGCCTATTTCTTTGAAAGAGGGAGGACGAGTGAGCTGGCTGGCTCCGTCTTGGTGTTGCTGCCGAGAGAGTACATGAGAGAAGGTGAGGGAGAGACTTATGGAGAGAGGGAGTGAGGTGAGTGTTCTTGCTTACCTCTTCGTGAGTGAGAGGACATGAGAGCGAGACTTAGGAGCCGTTTGGCATCCGAACAACACGAGGAACAGCCTCCTAACCTCAACTTTTTTATTAAACGGCTTTGTTTTGTATCAATGGACCCCACTTCAGCGAATGTATCTCACCCTCATCTAAGAATAGACGAGTCCTTATTTTGTTCCTATTTAGAAACATAATGTGGATAATTTTTTTTATCCTAAGAACAAATACATTGATACCAAATAGTCCCTTAAAATGTCAAAGTGAGAGAGCTTTGAGTTGATGGAGAGAGGAAATGGGTGAAACCTTCTTGTTGTTCGTGAGTTGACATGAGGCAGAGGAGCTAGAGAGAAGCGAGTAGGTGAGAGAAAAGAGGGAAATGTGGGAGAGGGAGGAGATGTCGGCTGGTGTGGGGTGAGAAAAAGTGAAAGATTTTATGAGTGATTTAGGTTAAAGAAAGGTATTTATACTCTAGTTTTAAAGCCTATTATCGGGATAAAATGAAACGGTCATAATAAAGATCTTTACTGTTTACTCTTGATTCAACGCCTTTCACTGTAGTGTTTACGTGGATTCTACTACTTTCTCTCGGTTTTATAATGGCTTCATAATGGGCTTTTAAATAACTTAAATTTCTTTTATCTATTTTTTTCCTTTTCTTTTATTTAATTTTTGAGGATATTAGAGTTGATATCGATGGTCTTCGCTACGATGGTGACTTATCCCGGCTATTGATCTTTGTGCTAATGTCAGTGATATATCAACAACAACAATAATAATAATAAAACCTTATTTCATTAGGTGAGGTCGACTAGATGGATCATACGACGTCTTCGTTGATTCATGTTCATAAGATTCGACAGAATTTTATACTGATTGTCGGGGCCTAACATAACTCTCCTCCTTTATCCGAGTTTGGGATCGACAATAAAATATAGGCGGAGTTTGAAAAAAAAGATACATGTAAATAAAAGATTCAGTAAAAAGAAACCAGCTCCATCACCTGAGATGTTTTGGACTGTTCTGGCAATTTCTTTCAATGTGACCTCTTTCACCGCAGCGATAACATTTGTTCTTCCAGTCTCCAGCTTGGCAATCTCTGGCCCAGTGACCCTCAATTCCACAGTTGAAGCAACGACCAGATCCAGGAGCAGGGCCTCTCCCAAGATATTCACGGGAACCACCAGGACCACGGGGATTCCCCCGTGCAATGTCAGTGATATATCGCATGCTGGAAATCCCTGGCAAGCGACGTCAGCACTAATGATGCAGGAATCGTGTTAAGTATCAAAGGTTGTGAGAGGGATGAGAAAAGAAAATGTTCGCCTGCTTGTTACCTATTGATCTTTCTGCCGGTGTTAATGATACCAAGGTGAAGAAAATGTGGCTCTACTCATGTAGCTACATCTTTATATAAATCTTAGTTCCCACTCCGCTTATTGCTCATGGTGGCAAAGAAACTCTTGTGCCACTGGATTTGTGCTGACGTTCCTCAATTATAAAATGTGTCATGGTTTGTGCTGGTTGAATGTTAAACCTCAAATTTCAAGGTTTGTTAACTGTTTACCTGAATGTTCTAGATTGTTTCAACTTGGAGCAATGTTGCGAATGTTTACTTCCTATTCAATCAGTAGCGACTTACTGTTCATCTGCCTTAGCCAAGTATGGTCAAATTTGCAACTAACCCTCCTATGTAATGTTCTTCATGTCGTTGTTTATTATCTTTTCTCGAGTTGTTTGTTAATGGGCTTTCTAGATACAAAAGCAAGCCACCTTTCTACACACATGGCACTATTTTTATCTACCAGATCTATTTTTTTACTGATGACTATTTTTTAATAATATGAGGTTCTCTATGATGCATCAATAGATTTAGCTCCCCTTGTATCATAATCCCACTTCCCATTGCTGCTGGCGTTGCATTCGTTAAGTAGATGCATTCGTCCAAACAAGGAAAGCACGTTTCATTTCTCAAGGGACTGCCGATTACATACAGAAGTATGGAAACAACCCCGCACTTAACGGGCACTTAACGGGACATCGTGGACATTATAGTATAACTACGGCACTACGCTTTCTTCGGAGATTTCGTGGCGGTCTTGGACGGCGACTTGGGCTCCTTCGCAGCCGTCTTCTTCGGTAACAACACTGGGTTGATGTTGGGGAGCACACCGCCGTGCGCGATCGTCACGCCGCCGAGCAACCTGCCGAGCTCCTCATCGTTCCTGATTGCCAGCAGCACGTGCCTTGGGATGATGCGGTTCTTCTTGTTGTCCCGTGCCGCGTTCCCAGCCAACTCCAACACCTGCGAGAGATCTCACAAAAGTAAGCAAAATTTTGTCCGAGCGGAGAAGATAAAGCCGCCGCGCGATGGATGCGTTACCTCGGCGGCTAGGTACTCGAGGACGGCGGCGAGGTAAACGGGGGCGCCTGATCCGACGCGGAGGGCATAACGGCCGGCCTTGAGGAACCTGCCGATTCGGCCGACGGGGAACTGGAGACCAGCCTTGACGGAACGCGAGACGGGTTTCTTCTTCGGACCGCCGAGCTTCCTGCCGGATGCGCCTTTCTTCACCTTTCCGCCGGCGGCAGAGGATTCCATCTCTCTGGTAGTACGGGGAAACTTGGAAGGTAATGGGAGACGATGGCTTGCGATGCGTGGGTGGGACTTTAGAGGATGATGGGAATTTAAATAGGTTTGGATTTGCCGCTCTCGTCCTTTTCGAGAGGATCCGGAATGAAACATATTTTACCGTTGGATTGCGCTTCGATCGACGGTTCGCTGCACAATCCCACTGCGATCCGTGGGAGTGAGAATGCACCAATCAGAAGGCAGCATCTTCGAGTTTGGTTGCTGTGATACGGGAACTTTTAAATCGAAGGTCACGTGCTTTTAATTTTGTCGAGTGCTGCAAAGTCTTGTAATTTACTATAAATATTTCGTTCATACTTAAAATAAAAACTATAATTATCAGGCACCGTCAAGAAATTAGAAAAATGTCACTCCCCGAAAATTGACGCGAGTAAATTAAAAATATATCTGAATATTGTCCAGGGGAAATCGTACTCTGAACGAATCAACGAATTCATTTTTTTCTAAAAAGCTATTCGATTTTGTATCGGTTTAGACAATTTTAAAAACAAAAAAACATCATTCTGAGACGAGTTATATTTGTTGGACGTTTTTTTCTGATCCGTACTCCCCTATGATAATATTTTAAAAGCTCAAACAATTAAAATAAATTATTTGAAATAGCCTAGAAGAGAATGTAAAGACTGCGAAGAAAAATAATGAGAAGAAAATGTAAAGAATGAATATGAATAGATATTTAAAGAAAAAAAAAGAAATGAATTTTAAATAATTAATTTATTTAGACTATTTTATTCTTTACATATATAGTTATATATTTAATTTAATTAATTAAAATTAAAAATATATTTAAATATGTCTTTTGCTTTCTTTTTATTTCGATTTGGAGGAAAAGAAAATTAAAACATTGAAGATGAATGAAAGGAAAGACTCATCTTCACCCTCCTCCAATTTAAATTCAACCAAATGAGAATAACGGATTTTCCTCTTTTTACTTTTCCCTCCTTATCGTCCTTTCACTCATAACCACACAAACACTAAAAGCATATGCCAAATATTTAAATTACAACTAATATTAAAAAAAGATTCATAATTTATTATAGTGAAAAGTATAAAAAATATGGAAATATGGTCCGAAAATGAATAACACAATTACAAGTCATTTTCAAACTAATTTATTTGTTATATAATATATTTTCAAACAAAATTACTAGATTCCTATTTATTTTTTATAAACTATTTAGAATTGATTGTGAGGCATTGGATTTCCCAATATACATTGCATGTATTCATATTTAATTACAATTGCATTTAACTAATATAATATATATCTTCAATAAAACAATTTCCAAGATATAAAATTTTTAGTATTTTTATAGTAAAAAAAGGTCCTTCATATGTCTTATCTTTTTATTCATCATATGAAAATTATATATATGAGATTAAAAATTCTTAAACGAAAATAAATTAAATATCATTCATATTTTTAAAATTTGCTGATTAGATAATTAATGAACATGAAACTTTTATGTTATTCTTAATATAATAAATATTTATAAACTAATTAAATCTTGCACAAAGCACGATGTGATTCCCTAGTTTTATGTATAATTTACAAATCAATTAAATACTTTTTGAAACTTTTGACAATAATATAGTATTTGAACTATAACTCCACTTTATACATCTCTGATTGAAATAATTTCATGATTGAAATCACCATAACTTCTTGATTACTTAAATGCGAAATAATAACATCATCATTACTGATCAAATAAGAATGAAGATGAGAAAAATTGATATTCCCTTACATATCTTCAATGTCCATTTTCTTATAATTGTTATTTTAAGCTATGTTTGGATGAATATTTTAGGCGAGAACTTTCATTAGTTCTACCAAATACCGAATAAAAATTCTAACACATTTCACAAAAAACTTAAATTTTGGTCAACGCATCAAATTCCACTAAATTCCAATTGAAAAGTTCTTCTCGAATTGCAAATTTTCGTTAAAGATGTGAACTTACTTTTTTCATTTAAACTTTATTGCAACATAATTTTTAATTAATTCTTTTAGTATTTTACAAAAAATATATAATCTAATGTATAGTATATTAAGATATTATTAACATAATTTATATATAATCTAACATATATTACTTTATTTTATATTAATATAATTTTTAAATGATTATTTATATTAATTATTTATGTTATACTATGATATTATTTAAATAATATAGTATTTGCTAAAATAATTTTTACATTATCTTAACTAATAAAAAATATAATAACATTTAAACATAAGATTTAAGATTTACTATATTATTAAAAAATATTTATTTCTCTATTTTTTACATTTACGTAAATATCTACTAAAATTTATGTGTCAAATAAACTTTTTAATTCTCCATCGTTACATTTTTCATCCAAATACCAAATTTAAATTTTCAGTCTAATCGAATAGTTCTCAAAACAAATAAAAACTTGGATTATTTCCATAAAGCTCTTATAAATTATCACTATTTTTCACATCTAACCTACAGTTACGAACATAAAAAATAAGAAAAAGTAGAGAAACATATGTTGCCCTCCATCCAAGAACATGCATTATGAATTTGTTCTCTTTTTGAAAGATGTCAAAGAGTCTCATAGTGTGATAAAATGGGTTTGGATTAGTAAGAAAGCTCATCGATTATTGGATGAGGGATTTATTGTGGATTGAGAAGTATCTATAATTAAACATAATAATATTGTTTTACAACCAAAGCAGTGATCAAAATCACCTGTTCATAGATCAATATTACTGTTTGGTGTGGTCCCTGGAGATATCATTGTTTGAGGTTCCTAGTTATTTTTTTCTTTAAGTTTTAATAGATGAAAATATAAGGTCTTGTTTTTGGACAAAAGATAGCAGTAAATAACTCCAAATGTTGATGTTTGTTATGTTATAGATTTAATTAACACTATTAATTCACGTCGTCATGTTACATTCTTTAAATAAAACAAATCTATTGGTTATTTCACATGACGTGAATTAATAAAGTGTTAAGCGATCGATGCATTGGTTGGAGCACCGGAAAATGAGAAGACGGTCTTATCATTTCTTAGAAGTTATGATGCCTAAAACATACAAATGGCAACACCACTACGAGCAATGGGTAACCATGGAATTTCTAACGTAACTACAACACTAAGCTTTCTTCGGGGACTTGGAAGCGGCCTTGGACGGCGACTTGGGTTCCTTCGCCACCGTCTTCTTTGGCAGCAGCACTGGGTTGATGTTGGGGAGCACGCCACCATGCGCGATAGTGACGCTGCCAAGCAACCTACCGAGCTCCTCGTCGTTCCGGATCACCAGCAGCACGTGCCTTGGGATGATGCGGTTCTTTTTTTTGTCCCGTGCTACGTTCCCGGCGAACTCCAATACCTAAGCGAGACCTCCCAAAAGTAAGCATAAACGTCGAGTGGAGAAGATAGAACCATTACGCGAAGGACTCGATACCTCAGCGGCCAAGTACTCGAGGACGACGGCGAGGTAGATGGGGGCGCTGGATCCGACACGGAGGGCGTAATGGCCGGCCTTGAGGAATCTGTCGATGCGGCTGACAGGGAACTCGAGACCAGCCTTGACGGAGCACGAGACGGGCTTCTTCTTCGAACTGCCAATCTTCCTGCCAGTGGCGCCCTTCTTCACCTTTTCATCGGCGACAGAGGATTCCATCTCTCCGGTTCATAGGGGATTACGTTGGACGAGGCTGGTTGTTTCGATCGATTAGTGATGCGTGGGAATGAGGAAACTGCAAATTTAAATAGGCTTTTGGTTTGCCGCCTTCATGTTTTTTGAGAGGTTCGGATCGAAACCTTTGGCACCGTTGGATTACGCTTCCATCGATGGTTCCCACTGCGATCCGTGGGAGTGAGAATGGACGAATCAGCATCTTCGCATTTGCTTGCGGGGATATTGAAACTTTTTAAGGTTATTTCCTCTGGCCACCCCTAAACTATTGAAATTTTCCACATCTAACTTCAAATTATGAATTTTATTTTTGGGTCCCTAAACTATCATGATTTTTCCAATTTGGTCATTCCGTCCAATTACATCAACTTTTCGATTAACTTTGATTTTTTGCATTTGTGAAAAGTCGAAAATGCCTCTATGCGAAAAAATCCCCCCCTACTCTACTCTCTCTCTCCCCCAGAGAGATCTTTTTCGCACAGGGGCATTTTTAACTTTTCACAAATTCAAAAAATTAAAGTTAACCGAAAAGTTGGTAAAATTGGACGGAATGACCAAATTAAAAAATCACGATAATTTAAGAACCCAAAAAATGAAGTACGTAGTTTGGGGTTAGATGTGAAAAATCGTGATAATTTAGGGGTGGTTAGAGGAAATAACCCAACTTCTTAATGGAAGGTTACAGCGCACAATGCGCCAAAACAAGAATTAATTATCAGGAGGTCGCGGGTGCTTAAGCTTCGCATGGTTAAAGATGACGATAAGAAAATTTACCCCAAAAAAAATACGAGGATAAGAATAATAGTAATTGGGAAAATAATTAATTATACTGCCAAAACAATTATCGGAAACCTCATTTTTTAAGTGTTCCAAGTATTAATTTATTTGTTTTATCATTCTGATTATCACGCATACCCGTCAAAAATTACATAGGTCATTTTAAAAGCATATATAATATCTCTATGAGATTGAAGTTAATAGTTTCATATTCAAATAAAATTAAAAAATAATTAACCATCAAAAGCTAGCAAGTTACGCAATGTTTGGTTCAAAATTAATTATTCAAAAGACGATTGACATTACATCCACTGCTAACATCTCTGGAGCACCCGCCTAGCCAACCCATCCCAGTTCAATAATGATGAGACTAGCAAGTACGCAGGCAACATAGGTGAAGGTGACTCTAGGACATGGCGGCAGCACCATCGTCACCGAAGAGGGCGTCCAACGTGTGATTGTCATTGTCAAGGAGAAGGGAGGCGATATGGGAGTCGTGATCGAGTGAGCGGTAGCGAAGACAACGTCGTCGGTTTCTATTTCAACTGGTCTTGATGCCCTAGCACTCCCGCCCATAAAATATTATTTTGTTGATGGGTCATTTATTTTAGATCAAGTTGAAAGGAACCTAGAGTTTGCACCCTTGTTATTTCTTGAATTAGTAGTACTTATGCTAAAGGGATTATTAGTACTACAACCTATAATCAAAATCCAAGTAGTATGTGAGCTGATCTTAGAGAAAGGTATGAAAAGTTATTCAGTTCAAAACGAAAATTTATTCGTACATTCAAAATGATCAGTCCATAGCAAACTATTATACCAAACTCAAGAATTTGCGAGAGGAGCTTGAGTAAATTACACTTGCTTCACCCTCGATTGCTTGCCTTGAAGGAATATTTTAAATTTTTTAAACAACAAAAACTATATAAGTTTATGTCACTCGTGCTAGAACTCAGACGCTTTTGATGAATCATATTTCATCAATTAATCAGACTTATTCTCATCACATTTACCACTCAAGTATTAGGGCAAAAGTGTAAAGAGTGCAATTCATATTATTAATAGTGTTCATTTTAAGGTACTAAGTGATATTTCTTCTTATGAATACAAAATTTTAACAATGTGTCTAATTTAAGTCATCTCAAAGTCTTCAATTGCCTATTTTATGTCACAAATAAACAAATTTTTGCTACATTGTATCTGACCTTTTACTTTGCCTAAAGAAAAAGGAGGATATTAGTTTTTAGAGTCTTTTTTCACTACACCATTTTGGTCAAAGTGACTGATCAAGCATCTACTAATATAGTACTTACAGAAGAAAATGCTTATGTTCATATAACTGAACCACATAATTTATATTATAGTATCAACTTAGAAGGTGCCTATGGTACCTATTGAAAGTCCGATAATAGCTATGAAACAAAAGGTAGTCAGAAATAGAAAATCACCCAAATGGATTAAAGATTACATTGTTGGCAATCTTGCTCAAGCTGGAATTTCTCATCCAAGTATCCATTTAATATTATATCATTCTTGTCCTGATCAGTATAGAGTTTTTTTGTTGAAACATCTTTTGTACAAGAGCCCAATACTTACTGAGAGGCAATTCAAGATGTTAAGTGGGAAGAGGCAGTGGATGCATAACTTAAAGCTTTTGTATATAGTGCAACATGAGAAATTGTAAACCTTTCATGTGGAAAAAGAACTGTTTGACGTAAGTGGAATTACAATATTAAGTTTATTAGAGATGATAAAGTTGAAAGGTATAAAGTAAGGTTTATTGCAAAAGGGTTTACTAAAGAAGAAGGTATAAATATAACTATATAAAGATACCATCTCTTCTATTGCAAAACAAGTCAACATTAGAGTTGTAATGATTGTGGCAACCTGAAATAATTGATTTTTTTTGTCTTGATGTGAATAATGCATTTCTAAATGGGGATATCTTTGAGGAAGTATGTGTGAAGATGCCTAAGGATCTTGCTGGATACGGGTGCAGCCTAATAAAATATGCAAATTACTATTTTTTTAATATGGGCTTAAGCAAACATCTAGACAACTCAATATCAAATTAATTGCAAAGCACCTGAGTAATTTCCAACTTGTTAACGTCTTATGAACTGTGGCTATATTATGTGAGGTTGTGTATTTAGTCCTAGTGATTTAAGTCTATGAACACGGTGTTTTAGTTCTCAAATGGATGTAGTGTCACCTGGCATCTTGTGATCCGATGTCTGTTTTTCTCCTTAGCTGTTGAGGCGTTTAGACAAAATACTTAGAATTCCTTTTAAAAAAAAATCTTGCCCTTTGCCTAATCAACTGATGCATGCATTTCATGACATATAATTAGACTTGCATTTAGGCTTATTTCATATAATTTGACCATAGCATGCATCTCTTTCTACGTTATTTCCTATAAATTCTTTGAAACAACCATCTACATTTAGTTGGCTGATTTTGCAGGAATTATCGATAACAATGGTGGAAAAAAAAAGAAGAAAAATACAAAACGGAGTCCAAACACCTTCTTGAAATATGAATTAACCTCCTTCACGGGCCGTGAAGTACTCATAATGGCCACGCTCACGCCCCGCTATCACGCGCTCACGATGCTCACAGAAGAAGCAGTGAAGAAGAAACGACTTTAACGGGCCGTGAGTCATATATCATGGGCCGTGAAGTGCAAACTCACGCTTCAAACACCCGACCTCACGACCCTAGCAGAAGCGAAAGAAAGATTTAACGGGTCGTGAACTACACTCACGACCGTGAAGACTGGAACTCACGGATCATGCAGGACTCACGACTCCTATAGCAACCAGATCTTCGATGACTTAATGGGCCGTGAGAGAATCCTCACAGGTCGTTACACATTTCAGGCATTTGTATCACCAGTCGTTATATTTGTTTCACGAACATCACAGAAACTTTGGAATCTACATATCAATAACTAACGAGTCATGATAGATATTTAACGGACCGTTATTGCTTTAAAGGGACAACAAGGCAAATATCTAACGGGACATTACAATCTCTTCATGGATATCACAGAACGATTGAAGATTTTGGGTTCACGGTTAACAGGCCGTTTTTATTCTATAACGGGCCGTGAGAATATGTAAGTTGCGTAACCAAAAGAACAAATTGCCCGATTTACGGTCGTGAAGTCATGTTCATGCCCCGTGAAAGATAGAAAAATATCTACTCTGACTCAAATTAGGTCGT
Organism: Pontederia crassipes; assembly: GCA_030549335.1. Classification (NCBI taxonomy): domain Eukaryota; kingdom Viridiplantae; phylum Streptophyta; class Magnoliopsida; order Commelinales; family Pontederiaceae; genus Pontederia; species Pontederia crassipes. The sequence continues at coordinate 10,823,384 of CM060188.1, read as the reverse complement.
TAAAATGATTGCAAGGGGCATGACAGACACCTAAATCAACACAAAGACGTATTTTCGGAAGAATTCTCAATGCACAAGGACTCAAACTCCTATCAGATGTCATAAGGATCAATTGGAAACTAATTAAGCCAGAAGTCACATAATTATACAAGGCAACTTTCAAAAAAACCAGTAGAACTCCAAGTTTACCATATTTCATATAGAAAATATTTCTATTTCTTCTTAAATCACTTGGAAATCGAAGACCCTATAAAAGGAGACGTCTAGCAGCCAGAATTGAGTATGCTAGAGCCTACAACCTATTCTTCAATGCCAAGAACATGAGAAGACTCTGAAGACTTACTGAGAAGACTTCGGTTGGATTGACTCTAGACAAGAGTTCAGCCATAGTTCATCGATGATTCCCGACAAGCGTTATCTGTTCTAAATTATGTTGGGATGATATTAAATTACTGTAGTTCTTTTGTAGTTTTCTTTTAGTTTAAGATTATTTCAGTTTTTAGCTTTTAATTTCGAGTCTAGGTTTGTAATAGTTCTATTGTTAAACAGGCAGACTCATAGACCTCTGTTTTAATTGAATAAAGTTAGTTTCCTTTGATTATATATGTTATTCTTAATGCTTTCCAGAGGTTGATTGTTATCCTTAATCGACTATTGTCCTCATGAGAATTCTTGTCCTGAGTTTGCATGATTTCTCTGGAATTGATTTAAGCATTATATAACATAATCATGTGATCCTCGATGGAAGTACGTATTGTGCGGTCTATTAAACACTACCATTATATGGGTATCAATAGTTTATGATCTGCAATTTGATGCATCTCAATGTCTGTTTGATTTAATTATGATCGTAGATAGAGTAATTATATTAAATCTAAAATTGAGATAGTTCGATTTGTTCTGGTAGAAAATCGATACATAGAGTAGATCCTAATTCGTCAATCGAAACAACTTAATGCTTTTTGGTGCTATTAGTTTGTCTGTCTTAAGATATATCATCCTAAGGACCTATTCATCGGTAGTTTATTTTTAATTTTTTTACCTCTTTATTTTCCTATAATTTATTTACTTTTTACACAACTTCTACCCCAAAATTTTATGTTGTCTCCTATTAGCCTCTGAGATTTGATAGAGAAGTAAAGTAGTTTCTCGTGGAATCGACAACTTATACTTTTCACTTTATTACTTGAGCGATTAGTGCACTTGCTAGCTATTATTATCAATTTTCGCATCATCAACTTAGTCATTATTGTTTCTTAAGGGATGTATTAGCCAACATGACGAAATCCGTCTAGTTTTGTCTTTGTTATTAGTCAGTTTGATTTGCCTAAAGAGTGCAATTGTGACGTTAGAGTGCTCATGTTAAGTTGGATTCTCTAGTGTCTTATATTGTTTCATTGTTTAGTCTGACGTTTTATAAGTCTTATAAAGCCAAATCATCAATCTGCTATTTATGTTTTTTTGAAAAGAATCTGTTATTTATGTTGTCCTTGTGTCTTCTTCTGCCTGCTAATTGCTCTCTTTAATTTAGCTAATTGAATGATGTAAGAATGGGGAAATGCTTATTTGTTTGTAAGTTGTAACCTCTTATTACTAATGATCTTTCGAAAGTACTATTGCATGTTGTTAATTGAATTAATGTATTGTCCAACCCCAAACCCACCCCCTTGTTTTTCTCCTTATGACTGTTGTCTCACCTACCATTGATATTTTCCAATGTTATGTTACGGACATTAGATTTCCCTAAGAACATATGAATGTTTTATTTAATGTTTTGTGTAGCAGAATAGCTTGATCATGTTTATGCACTTATTTGTTGCAATCTTTTTCTTTTCATGTGCAATGCAATGTAGTTGTTGACTAACTATTATGTTTGTCTTTTGAGTTTTTTTTAACTATGTTTTAAAGTTTTATGATTGTGTTATGTCACATGTATGGTCTTTAGCAATGAACAGGTGAATTTCATGGCACAATGAAAAGTAATCTAATATCACATGATGTATATTAATGACAAAATTCACAATATGTCTATTGTAGCTTTGTTTCCACTTGAAAAAACCGAGTAGATTCTTTTACGATAGAGGATCATTGTGTTTTTTATGTATTCTTTCGTCTGAAACTATCTCTTATTGCTTTTGAAATTACTAGCAGATGTCTTGGTTTTTCTACTTTTGATGTATTTTGTAATTAATTCACATTTCACAGTGTTAGTGTTATTTCGATTGATGTTATTGACGTCTCGAGGAATGTTTTGATATTCTTGTACAAATTTGTCTCTTTTGTGTATGTGATAGGAACTTTGACTTATTTGGTATTATTGTGTTACTTTTTCCAATACAGTTATTTGCTTACTTGAGATACTTATCTTTTTCTCCTACAATCTTTTCTAATGGCTACATTCTTTTTAACATGCACCTATTATTAGAACATCTAAAGTATAAATCTTCTAGATAGAAAATGTCCAAATATTTACATACCCGCATGATTAAAATATTTAGAAGATGTTAAAGCCTACATTTAGAAAATGTTAATGCCTCTTATGTTTTTCTCACTCCATCTTTTGTGTAATAATTATGCCAACCAGTATTTCTTGGGATGTGTTAATGATATAATAATTGTTTCTTCACATCACTTCTAGATGTTCTTCAAGTTGAGGACACTTAGATGACTAAATGTTATAATTGAAATGAGTATATCTATTTGCCAGTTGTAATGTGTATTGTGATGGCTACTTCGTAATTTTATTGTGTTCTCATTTCCTGTAGCTGAGTACTCATAATACACGAATTATGCTTGAAACATTGATTTGCCCTATTCTACTAAATTCATATTTCTCATATGAAGTTTGATAAACACAACAAGGGTGATGTTCTTGTCATAATTACAAATTAAATCTTTCAATGTAGCACAAGACATTTAATCATATAATGGGTTATGAATTTCAATCAAAAGAAATATATCGCAATTTGGTTGTAATGCAAAATTATGCTTCTTTGGTACTTCTTTTTCATACGGTGATGAGTTTCAATGTTGATACATAATTTAGATTTAACACTTCTGAAGAACATTATATATTATTGTTTGAATTAGTTATGTAAAACATAAAATCAAGATAACAACACAAATTAAAATGTAACCTTGTGGTAACAAATGATGTGTGTGACAATAAACGAATAAGATTAAGCTTGCAGAAATATTTTAGCATCGCCCTCCTTCCTAAACTCAAATTCCATCCAAATAATTCATTTTTTTAAAAAAGAATACACTTTATAGGTTGAGAAATATTTCGTAGATTTCAGCAAATAGACATCGTAAAACATAGATACGGTGTGGTCTCATCGCCACACAATTAAAAGTGTCCAATTGGATATTGCAGTAAAGACGTCATGAACAAAAGACTTTACTTAACTCTCTTTCTCTCTCCTAACTGCAATATAATCATTTCGAAAAAAAACATATGTTTCAACAAAAGAAATATTATTGTGATTTAGTTATCTCGAATCATAATTTGACTCATGTTGATTATGCTTTTCCCACACATTTTTTTATAAACTCCAGAGTTCTAATATTTACAACTTGCATATAAAATTACCTACACTGAAACCTTTTACATTGTGGATTACTGGATTGAATAAGTTACGGAGCTCCCACTACGTTAAGGATTGGATTAGTTACGTAGCTCCAGTAAACCTACAAAAACATGAAACCAAGAACATGCACAATAGAAATATGACATTGTGACGGTAAAAGAGCAGACAAAGTTGGCACAATTTTTTCAGCACTACTCACCTTCAATAATTCAAATTCCCTTCAAATAATTCAAATTTAAGAAAGAAAAGGAAAGCGGCATGGACGAGAACAAAACATAATCCACTTCAAATAAAGAAATATTTTAGATTTCATCAAATTCACAATGTCAAACACTTGCAACTTGGACACAAGATTATCCAAAGTCAACCCAATAATTTTTAAAAGGAGGAAAGGGGAAGAGGCTACTTTTGGCGCCACGCTTATTCTCAATGCCATCAAGACTTCAATTAGTAAGCCTTTTGAGAAGGGTGTTCACGAGTCGGATAACTCGGTGAACGTTAATCAGATCAGATCGGGAAAAGAAAATTTTAAGGTCAAATCCAATTCAACCCGACTCAGTTTGGGTCGGACTCGATCACACAATTTTTTTATTTTTTTGTTTATATTTTATATAATATAGAAAATAATATTTAATATTTATTTTAAAGCATAAAATAAGTTTTTTTAACTATTTAGTATTATTTTTGCACTTAAAATATTTTATTTAATTTTTTTATAAATTTTAAATTAATATAAGCTTAAGTCTAAATATAAAAATCAAATCAATTGGGTCAAGTGGAATCAACTTGAGTTAAAAAAAAATCTAATTTATACCCATCAGATCGAGTTTGAGTCAAGATGAATTTGAATTCACATATTGATCAGACTCCGTGAACATCATTATACTAAATTTGAAGTGAACTCGATTCATTTGCGATGGTCCGAAAAATAAGAGGAAGTTGGAGTTTTAAATAAGATTGAATTTTGTCGCTCTGAATGATGGAATATAGAACATGTTTTAACAAGGAGTAGCTACTTAATGTCTCCGCAAAAAAATTAAGGAAATTTATTTAATTCAATAATTTACGAGAGAAAATTTCGTTAAAAATATATTTCAACAACATATTCTATAAAAAAAAGATGAGAAAATAATTTTGTGAAATATATCATTTTCGTTAAAGCAAAATACTCGCGATATTATTTTTCTTCATCTTAACAAGTCACCTAGTTATTAATAATGAACTAGTTATTGACGAATCTTGAAAGAGGCGTCCTCGCATTATATTCGTGGTTTCCGACACACCGCCTTAAAGAATTATAACATCTGAGCCGTTAATTTCCATAAGATCCAATGATTAATATCTCGCCATGTCATCGATCCGGAAATTACGCCCCTCATCCAATAGCTGACGACGCTCCAATGCCCTCATATAACAATTCTGTTTCTGATCCCGTTTCGGTGCAAAACTTGATCTCTTCTGTCACCCGACTCACCAGCATCTCTTCTCAAATTCCTAGTCCCATCATCGTCGCCGATGGCACCCAAGGCCGAGAAGAAGCCCGCGGAGAAGAAGCCGGCCGCCGAGAACGCTCCGGCGGAGGACAAGGAAAATAAGACTGCCACCGCCGGGAAAGGTCCCGCGGAGAAAAAGCCCAAAGCAGGGAAGCGGCTGCCCGCGTCGAAGGGCGACGCCGGCGCCGGTGAGAAGAAGAAGAAGAAGGCGTAGAAAGGATCGGAGACGTACAAGATCTACATCTTCAAGGTGCTGAAGCAGGTGCATCCGGACATCGGCATATCGAGCAAGGCCATGTCCGTCATGAACTCCTTCATCAACGACATCTTCGAGAAGCTAGCGCAGGAGGCGTCCCGGCTTGCCCGCTACAACAAGAAGCCCACCATCACCTCACGGGAAATCCAGACCTCCGTGCGCCTCGTCCTTCCCGGAGAGCTCGCAAAGCACGCCGTCTCCGAGGGCACCAAGGCCGTAACCAAATTCACCTGTTCGTAGATCGATTCATCGATCGGTTGTGCTCGGTCGAGATAGAATTTAATGGGACGGTTACGGGTTCCTGTTTCAGTTTCATTTCTTTTTCGAGTTTTAATCGATGTAACACGATTTTAGTGACTACCTGGCAAGTTTTTCTGACTCTTCAGTGGCATCACACAGATTCGTGATATAAGGTCTTGTTTTGAATTAATCTTATGTTTCTAATGTTACGCCAACATGCTGTTGATGTGTTGTTTATAGTTACCAGCGATTTAATTTGCTTTGCTTAATGAGATATTTTATGTGTCAACGAGTGAGCATGCTCAAATGTAGATATTTCTCACTTCAATGGTGTAAATTTGATTATAATCTTACTTTACTGTGATTTGTGTTAAATATGTTTTTAATGTGTTGATATCGACGGTCTTCGCTACGATGGTGACTAATCCCGGCTATTGATCTTTGTGCTAATGTCAGTGATGTATCGCATGCTGGAAATCCCTGGCAAGCGACGTCAGCATTAATGATGCAGAAATCGTGTCTAGTATCAAAGGTTGTGAGTGGGATGAGAAAAGAAAATGTTCACCTGCTTGTTACCTATGATCTTTCTGGTGTTAATTATAGCAGGGTGTTAATTTGACTTTGGCCTGAAGAAAATGTTGCTCTACTCATGCAGCTAGATCTTTATACAAATCTTAGTTCCCACTCCGCTTATTGCTCATGATGGCAAAGAAACTGTTGTGCCACTGGATTTGTGCTGACGTTCCTCAATTATAAAATGTGTGTCATGGTTTGTGCTGGTTGAATGTTAAACCTCAAATTTCAAGATTTGTTAACTGTTTATCGGAATGTTTTAGATTGTTTCAACTTGGAGCAATGTTGCGAATGTTTACTTCCTATTCAATCAGTAGCGACTGTGTTTATCTGCCTTAGCCAAGTATGGTCAAAATTGCATCTAACCCTCATATGTAATGTTCCGCATATCGTTGTTTATTAGCTTTTCTAGATTTGTTTGTTAATGGGTTTTCTAGATACAAAAGCAACTCACCTTTCTACACAAATGAAACTATTTTTATCTACCAGATCTATTTTTTTGCTGATGGCTCCTTTTTAATAATATGAGGTTCTCTATGATGCAACAATAGTTTTAGCTCGACTTGTATCATGATCCCACTTCCCGTTGCTGATGGCGTTGCATTCGTTAAGTAGCCTAGTGAAAGGTCGATGCATTCGTCCAAACAAGCAAAGCACGTTTCATTCCTCAAGGGACTGCCGATTACATACAAAAGTATGGAAACAACCCCGCAATTAACGGGACACCGTGGACATTATAGTATAACTACGGCACTACCCTTTCTTCGGAGATTTCGTGGCGGTCTTGGACGGCGACTTGGGCTCCTTCGCAGCCGTCTTCTTCGGCAACAGCACTGGGTTGATGTTGGGGAGCACACCGCCGTGCGCGATCGTCACGCCGCCGAGCAACCTGCCGAGCTCCTCGTCGTTCCTGATCGCCAGCAGCACGTGCCTTGGGATGATGCGGTTCTTCTTGTTGTCCCGTGCCGCGTTCCCAGCCAACTCCAACACCTGCGAGAGATCTCACAAAAGTAAGCAAAATTTTGTCCGAGCGGAGAAGATAAAGCCGCCGCGCGATGGATGCGTTACCTCGGCGGCTAGGTACTCGAGGACGGCGGCGAGGTAAACGGGGGCGCCTGATCCGACGCGGAGGGCATAACGGCCGGCCTTGAGGAACCTGCCGATTCGGCCGACGGGGAACTGGAGACCAGCCTTGACGGAACGCGAGACGGGTTTCTTCTTCGGACCGCCGAGCTTCCTGCCGGATGCGCCTTTCTTCACCTTTCCGCCGGCGGCAGAGGATTCCATCTCTCTGGTAGTACGGGGAAACTTGGAAGGTAATGGGAGACGATGGCTTGCGATGCGTGGGTGGGACTTTAGAGGATGATGGGAATTTAAATAGGTTTGGATTTGCCGCTCTCGTCCTTTTCGAGAGGATCCGGAATGAAACATATTTTACCGTTGGATTGCGCTTCGATCGACGGTTCGCTGCACAATCCCACTGCGATCCGTGGGAGTGAGAATGCACCAATCAGAAGGCAGCATCTTCGAGTTTGGTTGCTGTGATACGGGAACTTTTAAATGGAAGGTCACTTGCTTTTAATTTTGTCAAGTGCTGCAAACTCTTGTAATTTGCTGAACGAATCAACGAATTCATTTTTTTTTCTAAAAAGCTATTCGCTTTTGTATCCGTTTAGACAATTTAAAAAACAAAAAAAATCATCCTGAGACGAGTTATATTTGTTGGATGGTTTTTCTGATTCATACTCCTCTATGATAATATTTTAAAAGCTCAAATAATTAAAAGAAATATATTTGAAATAAAAATATTCCAAAATATACAACGAATTCATTTTTTTTCTAACAAGCTATTCGCTTTTGTATCCGTTTAGACAATTTAAAAAACAAAAAAAATCATCCTGAGATGAGTTATATTTGTTGGATGGTTTTTCTGATCCATACTCCTCTATGATAATATTTTAAAAGCTCAAATAATTAAAAGAAATATATTTGAAATAAAAATATTCCAAAATATACAACGAATTCATTTTTTTTTCTAAAAAACTATTCGCTTTTGTATCCGTTTAGACAATTTAAAAAACAAAAAAAATCATCCTGAGACGAGTTATATTTGTTGGATGGTTTTTCTGATCCATACTCCTCTATGATAATATTTTAAAAGCTCAAATAATTAAAAGAAATATATTTGAAATAAAAATATTCCAAAATATACAACGAATTCATTTTTTTTCTAAAAAGCTATTCGCTTTTGTATCCGTTTAGACAATTTAAAAAACAAAAAAAAATCATCCTGAGACGAGTTATATTTGTTGGACGGTTTTTCTGATCCATACTCCTCTATGATAATATTTTAAAAGCTCAAATAATTAAAAGAAATATATTTGAAATAAAAATATTCCAAAATATATAAGATGACCTATAAATAATATGAATGTTGGAAAATAAATCTTATGTATTAATTAATTAAATTTTCACATGTCGATTGTTCTCAATTTATAACTTTACTTAGAGAAATACTATTATATTCATTCCAAAATTCTTTGAAAGTAGACATTAAGAAGTTCTAATGATAAATTTATAAAAAATTTATCTATGTATCATTCGTTCTTAAAAGAAATCAACATTTACACTTAATTAGTCTCATTCTAATAGTCTTTTCTTCGCACATGTTAAAATCAAGTGAAACTATATTCATTTGTAATATATAATAATATAAATTTCATGCAATGACATAATCTTTACAATATATATATATAGCTAATTTATTAGGAGGCTTCGCATTGCATGGTTTAATTTTATTTATCTTTTTTCTAAGTGTTTTGATTTTTTTACATATTTTAACAATCACTCATATACATTCATCACCAATTATTATTAACATCCACTCATTCATCAATTTCGTGTAACTCCCATATACATTCGTCTCTAATTTTTACTCCTCTAGATAAACAATCATCAATATTTTTTTCGTAATTGATCTTTTTATTTATTTCTTTTAGAATATGAAGCGGTGTATAAGGGATATAAGATTTATCTTCAATCATTTTTTCCTTCTCAAACAACGGTCGTTTTTACAAATGAAAGTTAAATGAGCACATGAACTGCACAGAGAGCAGCATTGTCGAACTCTACAGCAACGACCATGTGAATTTCATCCTGCCCTTTTTCTCCTTCCATTCTCCACATCTATCAAGTACTTCACTCCTTCGTATCTCCACAACTTTACACTTTCCTCCTTCGCCGGCGAGGAGAAGGGGTGGCCTCGCCTCCCCTCTACGACCTCACTCGCCGGCGAGGTCGTAGAGGGGGCGAGGCTCCCTCCCATGCGCCAACGAGGAGATCCCACTCTCCGATGACGTCCTCAGTGGCATTTTTTAATATTACCGCGTAAAGGAGAGAAGATGTTCTGTCACCTCCGCACCACGTCAACTCCACGACCGGATGAAACGAGTTAGAAGATGGAGAGCATTAATGTTACAACGTGAAGTTGGAAGGCATCGCTGAACAAATATTAAAATTGGAGAACATTTGATATAATTTCACAAGGAGAACATTTTAAAGTTGAAGAACATTTGATGTAACCAACCTTAAACCACATAATTCATATTAGAGTATCAACTTAGAAAGTGCATATGGTACCTATTGAAAGCCCGATAATATCTATGAAACAAAAGGAAGTCAGAAGTAAAAAATCGTCCAACTGGATGAAAGATTACATTGTTGGCAATCTTGCTAATGTTGGAATTTCTCATCCAAGTATCCATTCAATATTATATCATTCTTGTCCTGATCAACGTAGAGTTTTTTGGTTGAAACATCTTTTGTACAAGAGCTCAATACTTATTGAGAGGCAATTTAAGATGTTAAGTGGGTAGAGGCGGTGGATGCATAACTTAAAACTCTTGAATCTAGTGGAACTTGAGAAATTTTAGACCTTTCATCTGGTAAAAGACCCGTTGGTCGTAAGTGGATTTACAAGATTAAGTTTATTAAAGATGATAAAGTTGAAAGGTATAAAGTAAGATTTGTTGCAAAGGGTTTTACTAAAAAAGAAGGTATAGATATAAGGATATCATCTCTTCTATTGCAAAACAAGTCATCATTAGAGTTGTAATGATTGTGGCAACACAAAATAATTGATTTCTTTTTTGTTTTAATGTGAATAATGCATTTTTTGAATGGGGATATCTTTGAGGAAGTATGTGTGAAGATCCCTAAGGGTCTGTTTGACAAACAACTAATGGAGGGCCGTTATTCACTCTTGTCTATATTGTAACGACCCTTATTTTTATTATTCACTCTTGTCTATATGTATTTGCAGGTTTGTTACTCATTGTTCACGACACCATCTTCACATCACTGCTTCTGTGAGGGTCGTTAGTCGACGGGTCATGCACTTCTTTTGGTGGTCATAAGCGCGTGACCACGACCCGTGACCATCTGCAAATCTTCCTCATCACCACTGCAAGAGCCGTGATTTGCATATCACGATCCATTACATCACGCAGAAAGCCCGTGATATCTTCAATACGACCCATTAACACCATCTTATAGGCTGTAACTTGATCTTCACGACCCGTAATAACATGAAAAAATAATAGAGACAAGAAGAAGAAGAAGAAAAAGAAAAAGAAGAAAGAAAGGGAACAAAATTGCCTCCTTGAAATTGAAAATAAAGTAGGAGTCAGAGACGTTCAAATTTATATCGGCCAAGGATACTAGGGTTCTTTTTACAACTTTAACATCCATCGACTCATGATAAATCAGATTATTTCGTTTCTTTTTCTACATTTATATTTTTCATTATCATATATTTGGAGTCCTACAAGTTTGATTTCCAACACTGAGAGCAGTGTTGAGTTCAAGCTTGGGAGAGTTTACAATTTCATGCATCATGTATATCTTTTTATATTGCATTGTAAGCATACATTCTCTTAATATTTCAGTTGCATATTTGCTTACATTTTATATTAAAAAAATGTTTTCCATAATTGAAAATTGCATCTTAATTTCTCATGTTTTGGTATTTACTTATTTTTCAAGCATTATTCAAGGACATTTTGTTAATTAAAAAAATTTGAAATATTATTATTTTATCATTTATTGCCTTCATGTTGGGTAATTGGTTTGAAGAAAGTTGTTTAGTGAAACTATGGATGTTTGACGACAAATCCTATTCATGCTCTTGTTTTTTTATTATGTATATTACCTTGATAATAATTATATCCATGTTGAACACTCAAGTATAGTTGAGCTTACTAATAAATAAATACATGTAAAATTAACATCATATACAAAAGAGGGCTAGTGAAGCCCCAAAAAATATGAGGAGGTACAAAAAGGTGTTATCTGAAACTTTGGTAGGTTTGGGTAATTAGATCCGTAGGGCATTCTTGCCTGGCGACCTAAGGATAACTGCTCTAGGATCCGTCGATCGAAAGCTCGTTACATGGACCACCTTGCGCAATATGGAGAAGCACATGATACCAAATCAATGAAAAAAAAAGGAAAAAAAATAAATGATGATGAAAAGTTTCTATGTGAAAATAATAAATGAATAAAAGCTCATGTTACACTTGTATATTCAACATTGATATTTTTATTTTCAAAATTTTTTTTTTTGTTATTCAGAGCTGAATTTGGAGGAGTTTAAAAATGTCTTTCCTTCAAAAATTTCATGAAGCTGGGTTATTATGAAAAGTGGTGAGACACTTAGACGATAGATGTATGAAATTTAATGCTAAGAAGACTAGTTGAGTGACATGATGAAAGCAATGATTAATCATTTTGATTGGAGCTTTACTTTGAACATTGCTTGAGGACAAGCAAGTATCTAAGCTTGGGGGAGTTTGATGCATAGCCATGCATTTAATCACATCTCGATTCATTTTCATATAGCATGCATCATTTTTTTACCTTATTTGTTTTAATTTTATAAAAATGGAAATCTATCCAAATTAACATTTTATTACAAAAAAAAATTTGAGTCAGGAATCCACAAAAATAAATGGCACTCAAATCGAAATTAAAATGAAGCCAGAAAGTGCAAATAAATAAAAGCTGTTAGGGTTGAAATGAATATAATGGATCGTTATATGACCGTAACGGGCGTAATAGCAGGGGCATGAACAACCCATTATGGCCCGTTAAAAGGCCCAGTTTTGAGTCAGAATTTGATTTGGATACTGTAAGGGTCGTTAAATCCAAATTATGGGTCATTACGAAGGCTGTTTTCGATATTTTTTCGATTTTTCTTGGGGATTTCAAGTCCAGATCGAACTCAAACTTTATCCTAAGTTTTAGGGATGATTATAAAACATATTTACTCAGATTTGATAGAGTTTTGAATGATTTTAAGACCTATCAAAGTCTATTCCGAATTTAATCTTTTTAACATGGAAAAGACTTTGAATCAAATCGAAACTCTACCAGAACCCTTGGGACCCCTGGAAGCTATAAATAGAGGCCTTAGAAGATATAATAATGGTGTTTGGGTGATTGGTGGTTGTTGGAGGTTCTTGAGACCTAGAAGCCGTGCTACATTGCAGAAGAATAATTTCAGAATTTTCTTTGTTTGTTCGGGAGAATCTGCAAAACAACTTAGCGTGTGTACTTTGCAGCGATCCGAAAATCATCGAAGATTAAGAATTCTATCTTCTACCTATTGTTTGGGTGATCTTTATCCATACTTTTTATACTTAGTTAATTTTGTAGTAGAGATATTTATTGTTTACGAGAAAATTGCATGAACTCGTTCGTTAGATTTGAATTAATATAGTTATTTCATATTCTTTTGATTATGATTGTTATGTTTAATATTTTTTACTGAGATTATTATATTCTGAGATAATACTACAAATTAAATTTTGGATGGTTAGTTTTAGAATTTAATAATTTTCAGCGAATCAATTTTTAACTTAAAGTTGAAGCAATCATAACACAAATCTGGTAACTCATCGTTTGTGCTAAATTTTGTGCGGTCTATCAGTCTTTACCCAGCGACTATTAGTTAACACTCTTATACGAGTTCCAAGTTGGGGTTGTTCAATGTCTTTCAACCTCCACCTTGAGGGGGTGTGTTGGATTTGGAATTCTAGAGTAGTTGTTGGGTTGTTGCGCATTTGAAGAATATACAACAGAGAGTGTCTTTTAATTTCTCATTTTTTACAGTTTAATTATTTTTAACGGGTCACCTCATATTTTAGTGAACTGATATTTCATTACAAATATAATGTTATACTCAAACTATGAATAATGTGTTGTACAAAGAAAATCGGTTAGATCACATCCATTTTTTATTCAACTAAAATTCAAAGGGAAACTCGTCTTTGCGTGCATTTTTCCCAAACTAATATTTCTATTCTTCTTCAATCTCTGATGCAGATCTAAAGAAGTTTGAGTCATTGTTCTAAGTTTGAGTGATCTAAAGAAGTTTGAGTGAATTGCTACATAATTTGGTTCCCCTAGCGAACGATTGAACGTTATATTTAGATTTTTTTACCAAAGGATTCAAATGAATAACCACACAACCTTAAATGATAGGGCCATATTATGTCGGAAGGAATTAAGCCTATTCAATATATTTGCACAATGACTTTAGGGTGCGTTCACTGCATTGCCATTCAACATTATCTAACAATGTAGATTGCCTCTCAGAAAGATTACCACTTGTTAAATTACCAGCAATGTATATTACCTTATTTAATATGCATAAGTAATCTATCTGACAATCCATATTAGTTATTTATAAGAAAATACAATTTTATGAGTTCATATATGATTTTTACCAATATACCCCTAATCAAAAGAATTATGTTTATGGATATAAATTATTTTTAACTTCGTAAAATTAAATCACAAATATATATTCTCATCCATAAAAATAAAGTTTATAAAATAACTAATATATTTTTAAAATATGATAATAATATAGTCATAATAATTATAATATTTATTTGATTAATTTTATAATTTATTTAATTATTATTATAATTTATTCAATATGTTTTAAAATTTATTTAAATAAAATTGTAAAGGACAAATGCGGAAAGTAAAATTTAAAAGATTGCAACTCATGTGGTAATGTGGATTGTAACTTCATAGGCAATGTGAATTATCTGGACAATACATATTATTCATTATCTATCACAAGTGAATAATGTAATGTGGTGGACCTAGGTAATTTAATACAACATTACTTGATAATCCACCAAGATTATCCCTAGAGAAACGCCCCCTTAGGGGTCGTTTGGTGCATTACCAATTTATTTAATCGAAAATTTAGAACACCATTTAAATAGATTACTACTACTTAAGTTATTGATAAATATTGGTAATATAAACAATAACTAAAATAGTTAGAGAACAAATGATCAAAATACCCTTAAAATTTCACATTCTCACATGTAGTATCGTAATAAACAAAGCAAAAATAGAAAAGTAAATATATATAAAATAAGATGAGGCAAAACTAAGAAGATATAATATATTTCAAATAATAAAGAAGATATAGTTAAATGATATTTATTTATTAATAAAATATTTAAAATTTTAAAAAATAAAAATGTATATTTTTTGTCAAATGCAAGTCTAAAGAAGTCACTTCTCTCGATTACTAGTGATGTGGTAACTAAGATTATTAGATCAAATTAAAATTATCGATAAACAATTACAACAGAGATAATGTGGTAGACCTTAAGAATTTTAAATAAAATAATCGATAATCTATCAATATTACTTTATACCAAATGACCCTTAATTGTTTTTGTGCAATATGAATTTCAATGAGAGCCATGGTAGCAAAAAATGTTTAGAATAGGACAATCATTTCACATATAGGCTTGTAGGCTAGGATGACTGCCAAGTGTGTGATGGTACTCAACAAGGCAAACAAAGTTATATAGTGATAGTGGAAATGAAATAAAATCATTAGTGTACCGTAGTCCCACATCAATCGTGTAATTTGCATGAATATTAATGCAAAGAAAGGTTGACCTCCACATTAGTTATATGTAAATGGCATTATTCAATAACATCCAACAATTATATCAATATAGCATCATCTTATTTAATATACAATTTCAATGTTACTAGTGCTTGAGAAATATTGATCATGTACAACTTTTTAATGTTCTACAAGTGATCATGTCTGTCACAACTAATTTCGTGGCTAAGTTCTAATATCAATTATTACATCTCTTAATTATATTTAGTAATTCTAAAAAATAAAATCGACGAAACCTTCCTCCGTTACTTAACTTGTGTTATTTGCTAATACATACAAAAGATGCACATATACATATGCATCAAAGTTTAAATAAAAATTATAAGACATCACATTCACATAGTATCATTATTGTTTCACACACCATTTCGCATTTAACACCCCACAGGACGACCTTACAAAAAGTTCTTCTCAAACTTAATTACAACATATATGATTATCTATTACATGCTTGCTACCAAAAACAAAGTAAATGAGGGAAATAAAAGTGCTCCAGTGGCTCGACCTCTTCTATATGTAGCAAAACAAGCTCAAGTTGACTCAACCCGAAAACTTACGAGTATTTAAAAATTTTAAAATGAGTACTGTGAGCGAATCATTTGCTCAGTAATCAAAAGAAAAGTTCAACGTAGGAGAACAATACGAGTGCATATAATATTAAATAACCATATTTTTCGTATGATAAAACATTTAAAGCATCATATATTAGCATAAATTATCAAATCATATGAACTTTCACATAAGTAACTCAATATATCATCATTTTCATAATTAAACTCCAAACATGTGTCATCTCGCGTACTCATCATGGGTCAATACGTATCCCTCCATGATCGTGTGTCATACAATTAAGCAAAGTTTTACAATCATGAATTCTCATATACGCAGAACAAGTCATGGATCAATATGTATCCTTATATGATTGTGTATCATACAGTTAAGCAGAGCTTCACAATCAAAAGTATCAGATACACAGAACAAATAATGGATCAATACGCATCTCTTCATGATTGTGTGTCATCCAATTATGATTCTCATATACACATAGGATATCATACATCAATACGTGCATGCAGAACAGCCACAAAGGGCAAAGACACTCAATATATGCTCCAAAAGCTTTATGTATATCGAATGCGGTCCCGAAAACCTTTTTCATTCAGCATGATCAATGTACACATGAAGTTTTATAATAGCAAAATAACATGTCACCATCATATATCAATATCAAGTAAATTTATTTTAAGTTTACAAGCATTGTTCCCTGAAAATAATTTTGATGTAAAAGGATACTCCATCTCATATGAAATATTTGAAATATATCATAAATATCTATCTTAACTCATGGTATGTTTCAATAACAATAGTAATAATAATCTTTGCTTGAAATAATATCATAAATAAAAGAAGTAACACATATAATTTTTCCATGTTGTAAATTTACTCTCACCTTTTACTTTGTCCTTTTAAGGAGGTTTATTAGATTTCCTCTTTTTCACTTGCAACTTGATGTTTTCCTACAAAAATTAATATCTTTTTACTTCTTAATCACTAATAAAAGAATATGCAATGCATGCCCATGATGTATGAATGCTTATGCAACCTAAAATGAATATAATTTTCTCTAATATCAATTTCTAACTTTAGGTATTTATGTTCATAGACTATTTCACAATTGGAACTTCTCAATTCTCTAAATCTTAACTAGGTGTTGTCTCAAGATTTCAGACTGAGTGTCTGTCAATTAATAATTCAAAATTTCTTAACCACATGGGCAAATCTTATAATTTTGGATTAATTATAAACTAGACATACTAAGATTTTAACCCTCAAATATCATTAACTATGTCCAAGTGAGTAAGTCATAACATTTAAGACAATCTGACTTAGGGTTTGTGTCCTGCTAGACTGTGTGTCACTGAAAGATTAATTTATATGTTTTTTTCATACTTGTCTATTTAATGATACCATAATTTTTCTGGAAGCTAGACTTACTTAATATTTTTTTCATAAAATTTAGAGAATTTAACTCGTCGTATAGCCTTATAATAAAAATAGTAAATTCGGATCGTGATCTGTCAATGTCCTAGAATCTGACAAAAAAAATCACTATGAAATGTAAAATTCATTTCTCCCAATATACAAATCCAAATATGATGATTCTATCTCTCACCGAACTTCTATAATGTCTAATTAATCATATCCATATTTCAAACCTTAATTCATTATATTCTAACCCTAATTTACAAATTGAATTTGTATCATACTCGAGAGAGGATGAGTGACTAAAGAATTTAAGTACATAACTCCCTCTATAAAACTTCTTTTTAAGTGATTCCAGAGGCCATGGAAAGCCAATTTCAAATGAACTAATCATACAAAATTTCATAATTTATGGTTTGGTAATCACAAAGTAAGAATACTCTAAATCGGAAGAACAATTTTCGAATCAAAACTCACCTTGCATAGTCTATGTTACTGATTTTCCCCAGAGCTTTTTGCTTGTCTTCTTCCTCTGATAATATTTCGGCCGTCAAAGGATAATGTTATGTTGCTTATATATTTATTTCAGAATTTTTTGACGTTATATGGAGGTTTGAAAAAATATCCATTTGAGCAGTTCTCACGTGTCTGCTTCTTGGAACTTAAGTGATGGTCAATCATATTTTTTTATCATAATAAGTGTTTTAACCATAATTAAACTTATTTAAACATATATTATAATAATTAGAAAATTTATAATTTATTCCTAATAACCCTATATAATCACTTTGTAAAGTTTATCAATAATTAAGTAATCATTAAGTTCTAATCAGAATATTAATTATTATATACAAATGTCACTAATGGACATTCAAGCTAACTTAGTATGTTAATAAAATACATGATTATGCACAAATGATATTTGTAGGACACGTACGTGACAATGTTAATATCCTCATACCCTATTTCTTATTCAATTGAAGTTAATTTGTTAACTTCACAATACAAATGATTTTTAAAAAGTTTTTTTATAGTGCAACGAATATTGGGTTCTCGTTGATTTTTAAGAACTAATTGATTAAATAATTCAATTATCATTTCATGTCTGAAAAAATATAACTATTTATAATTAATAAAATGATTAGATGATTTAGTTCTTACTCCTATTTAGATGAAAACGAGAACTTGGTTCCATATTTTATTATATAATATCAAAATGTTATAAAATAAGTAAATCAACTAAGACTTAAATGCGTAAAATAATATAATAGCATAGTTTTGTTTAAAAATCAAAATAAATAACTTTTATTTTGGTACATAATTAATTAATATTTATTTCAATGCAATAACTTAAATGTACTACAAAAATACAATTCTATGCAATATTAACTTAATTGATATCTTATTAATATAGTTAATATAGTACTTCATTTACTTTTCTAATCCATTTAAAAAATTATTTTATTATATTTTTAAAATAAGTATATTTACTTCATTTAATCATAAGTAATTAATATAAAAATAATTTTATAATTAAATATTTTTTTAGATGAATTCCACACAATTCTCTCTCACCCCATTTATTTATTCTTTTCTCATTAATGATGTGGCCATCACAAAATTGGAAAAGAAAGGAAATGTTGGTTCATGATCTTTCACACGAATTATGCGTTTGACAAGTAAAATTATAGTTCTTTCAATAGTTGAATTGACATATTAGTTGAGACTTTATTTGAATGGATTACGACATAATGATAAGTTTTGAAAAGTCGATGTGATAGATTTATTTTAGAAAAATTTTCAATGAAATCTATGAATTGAAATATAAGACATAATTTTAATGTAAATAAATAATGAGTATAAATTAAATATTATGTTAAAATATATTAAATATATATTTTGATATACTTTATTTAATAAAGTAATAAAAATTGATGAAACCATGTGATGTTTGACAGAATCGTCCAAAATCGAATCTTGATTCCATCTTGATTCTGATTTTCGATTGCCGAATGCTCTCATAGACAACAAGAATTTTTTTGTCGTAGAACTTTTAAGTTCTCAGAGGACCAAAGAAATATGAAACTTGAGTTGATTTTAACTCAAATTTTCACAAGTCAAACATAAGTTCTAAATGTTGTATTTGGTAAATAAAAATGCTTTTTTGAATCAATTTTTCATAGTCAAATATAAGTTATAAATGTTGTATTTGCTAAATAGAAATGTAATTTTTTCTGAAGTAAATTGAGAAATATATGTTTGTATGAAGTGTAATATAATGATGAGATTTAAAGAGTTAATATGATAGATTTTTGTTAGTGTGCGTTTGAATGAAATATAAGAATTATAAATATAAAAAATAATTTTATTAATTAATAAATATTGAATATAAATTAAAATATTATGACATTTTAAAAATATATTATTCAAATTTAATAAAATGATATTTTAAATAAAATATATTTATCAAAATATACTTTTTAAAATAATAAATAATATTTAATTAATAATAAAGTTATTAATATATAAAATATTTTGTGTGAGTAATGTATGGGAGGAAAAATAAGAGAAGGAAAAAGAATTGAGAAAAAAAAGACGTCACATTTCAAGCTGGAAAAAAATGTTGGCATCCTTGAACATTAATCTAACTTTACAAAAAATATGAAGACAACTTAGAGTCAAACGACTCTCCATTTTCATATCAAGTTTTATTTTCACCTCGAGTTTTATTTTTGATTCCATCGAACGTTACATTCCATTTAGCGAAATCGAAACACAACTCTCATTTCGTCAAAATGATAAATACTCTTTATCATCTGAATATGTGTCTCTATCAATCTACGATGAAATCAATTGAGGAACCGAACATGATTTTCTTTCATAAATATATTATTAGGTTAAACATCCTTTAAAAAATTACGAGGATATATCCATATTGTATATTTCTTTTTCTCTTTTTTAGTTTCAATTATGTATCTCTGTTATCATTAGAATTATTTTCGATAGGATTTATATCATGTATATGATTTAAAATCACAAGAGGACATCCAATTATTACGAAATCATTTTTTTAAATAAATATTTTGACCATAAGTTTTGTTTTTTTAGTATATCGATCATTCGTCTTTTGCAAATTGTTATCAATGTCATTAGATCAGTAAAATTTCATAGAAACCAAATTATTTTCCTAAAAGAATTCAATACAATCAAACACCCCTTAATCAAATTACGAGGGTGTATCCCTATTATTTAGGTTTGAGTTATTTACGTCTGTCATCATTAAAATAAAACTTTATTCGGCAGGATTTCCCTCATATATATGGTTTAAAGTACAAGAGGACATCCAACTACTGTGAAACTAAATTTTATAAAATGAATGTTTTGTTTTTAGTATATTGATCGTTCATCTTTTGGAAAATTGATATCGAAGTTAATAGATCAACAAATTTTTGCTACTGTGTCAATGTCACGTTACTAATCACATTAGCTAAAAAATTATCACACTCGTATTATTATAATCTCACTTAAATAATTATATCATATTAGCTAAATATCACTACAAGAAAATCGTCGGTTATGCAATTACCGACTGTTTTTCAGACGGATTCGATCCCTCTGAAAAATGATCGTCGCAAATTGATTTGCGACGGTAAAAAAAAAATTCGTCGGAAATAGCGACGGTTCTAACCGTCAGAAAAGTCTCGGCGGTTCCAACCGTCGAAAGTTTTCGACGGTTGCAACCGCCGAAAAAGTCCGACTGTTGCAACCGTCGGAAAAGTGCGGCGGTTCCAACCGTCGAAAGTTTTTGACGGTCACAACTGTCGATACTTTCGACGGTCGTAGCAATCGTCAATCTTTCGACAGTCACAACTGTCGATACTTTCGACGGTCGTAGTAACCGTCAATCTTTCGACGGTCGCAACCGTCGTAAAGAATTTTTTAGAAATAAAAAAAATTAGCTACTGGATCGGGCTGCGGTCAAATCCGACCGCCCCACGACAGGATCCGACCGTTGGGGGCCGGATCCGAATGCCCGCGACCGGATCCGGCCGCCAGCGGCCGGAGAGAAAGAGAGAGAGACGCCGACGGGAGAGGGTCGTCGACGGTCAACGCTTGACGTCCGGCCAGAGGCTCGCCGGTCGAGAGAGGGAGAGAGAGGGAGAGGGAGAGGAGAGGAGGGAGAGAGAGGAGAGGAGAGGAGGAAAGAGGTATTATATATATATAGGGGGAGAAGATGAGAGAAAGCGGGAAAATGAAAAAAAAAAGCGGGATAACGAAATTTTAATTACAGATGGCTTAGGTCGTCGAAAACGTAAATATTAATTATTTTTAAAATTACCGACGATTGTGACCGTCGAAAAAATATTTAGTTATATATAATGTTTATTTTTTTATTTTACTGACGGTTTGAACCGTCGGTAATTGCGGCGGATTTTGTGACGGATGGATATCCGTCGAAAATATCGACGTTCCTAATCATCAAAAAATTAAATAATAATATAATAAATTATATAATTTAATTTTTTTATTTCCGACGGTCGTAACCGTCGGAAAATCCATCAAAAATTATGATGGATGAATATCCGTCAGAAATATCGACGTTCCTAATCGTCAAAAAATTAAATAATAATATAACAAATTACATAATTTATTTTTTCATTTCCGACGGTCGTAACCGCCGAAAAATCCGTCGCAAATTGTGACGGATGGATATCTGTCGAAAATATCGACATTCCTAATCGCCAAAAAATAAAATAATAATATAACAAATTACATAATTTATTTTTTTCATTTCCGACCGTCGTAACTGTCGAAAAATTCATAGGAAATTACGACGGATGGATATCCGTCAGAAATATCGACGTTCCTAAACGTCAAAAAATAAAATAATAATATAATAAATTACATAATCTATTATTTTTATTTTTCGACGATTGTAACCGTCGGAAATGAAACCGTCGCAAAATTCGTCGCAAATTGCGACGGATTTCAAATCGTCGGAAATTGCCCATCGAAAAATGGCAAATTTTTAGTAGTGTATTATTTAGAAGTGCTCTGGGGCAAGGACAATGCGTCTCTTTTTTTTAATATATTATATATATAATATTTTGATTTTCTAACATTAAAAGATAGCGTAAAAATGTAACTTAATATGAAAAATAAAAAATGATGAAAAAGATAATAAAAGATGACAGTGAAAATCATCACATAGTTTAGGAATATATCCGAAAAATCATTATAGTTCGAAAGATGTTTAAGGAATTAATTTTAAAAATTATCTGTACAAAAATATATCTATATATTATAGAAGGAAAATAAATTGAGTTATTTTCATAAACCTCATCTACACTATCACGATTTTTCACATCTAATTTCAAACTACGAACTTATTTTTTTATCCCTAAACTATCACGACTTTTTCACTTTAATTATTCCGTCAACTTTTGTTATGTTTTCTGTTATTTTTATTTATTTATATTTATGAAAAGACTAAATTACCTTTCCCTCCTGAAAAATATGAAATAATAAATATAAAAAATAAAAAAATCATAGGAAGGATTAAAGTGTAAACAAAAAATTTGACATTTATGAAAAAAAATAAATTATCCTCTCCCAATTTTTTTTATTATTTGATGACTTATGGAGGGAGGGATAATTTAGTCTTTTCGTAAATGAAAAAAATCAAAAGTAATAGTAAACGTAACAGAAATAAACGAAAGGACTAAAGTGAAAAAATTATGATAGTTTAGGGATCTAAAAAATAAGTTTATAATTTATAATTAGATATAAAAAATCATAATAATTTAGAAAAGGTTTATGAAAATAACCTATAAATCATAAATCTAACAACATGAAAATGTGTCTTATCCAAGAAGCATCCAACAAACAAGTTCAGGGCCAAAATGTGAACGAACTGAAACTCTCATAAAACCATCAACTTTTTACA
The DNA here is from genome assembly GCA_030549335.1 of Pontederia crassipes. NCBI lineage: Eukaryota > Viridiplantae > Streptophyta > Magnoliopsida > Commelinales > Pontederiaceae > Pontederia > Pontederia crassipes. The sequence continues at coordinate 10,800,298 of CM060188.1, read as the reverse complement.
TGTCGGCCCAGTAAACATTAGGCCCATTACAACTGCACACATCACAGCTCTACCAAGCTCACGATTGTGGACTCTAATAGGAAACAGGAAATAGGAAATATTCTTGTACTCGGACTATTCAATTATCACTCAAATTACATCTTATTTGAAAAAAAGGAAATATTATCAACGATTAAGGAGTCCCATGCTTTAGTGCAAATATCGATCAATCTTTATCATTTTAAACTCTAAAATACAAAAGTTTTGTTCATCTACATATTAACTATGTCTGAAATATGTTCAAGTGCCAAAGCTCACTCAATGGGCGATTGCTTCGTGCTTCTCAATCAATTTTATAGCTTAAACTATCATTGTTTAATTCTACATAGAAAAAAAGTGAATATATAAATATAAATTAATTGGTTTATGTCTGATATTTAAGGCAGTCCGATGAAAAAAGAATCAAAGAACATTTTTTTTTCTTTACTTATTCCTCTGCACACACAAAAAGGAGGTGAGTTTACATATATAAGAGTAAAATATATAAAATCCGAGTCTCGGTAGGCCAATTATTCACATGAAAAGAAAGATTTCAGTGTGCCAATCCGAATGGCAAAACTGAAATCCCAATTTTTTCTCTGTACATGAATTCATATAAAAGGCCCAAATGGGCAGTATCTAAGTTTTTATTTTCAAATCTGTGATAAATAATAAATGAATTAGCAAAGGGGAAAAGGGAAAAAATAAAGGAAAAAAAGAAAAAAAACATCAATATGGTTCAATCGATCGGTGGATCAGTGCAACCAGTCCACCATTGGAGCCGTATCTACAAGCTCGAACCCGAAGATCTTATGCCTGCACTCCCCGGCGGCGGCGGCGGCCTCCTCCTGATCCGCCGGCAGCATGTTCAGGTCCAACCACACCGTCCTCTTGTCGTCGACGTCATGCTGCTTCGTCTCTCCGAGCCCGCGCCCATGCCGCGGGCCGTGCGCCGCCGCCAACCCCTCAGCCAGCGCGGCCCTGTGCCGCCGCATGTGGCCGCCCAGGGCCTGGCCGATGGCGAACTCGAGCCCGCAGATGGAGCACTCGTGCACCCGCGGCTTCGCGAGCTCGAGCTGCGCGTGGCCGTCCGCCAGCCTCGGTTTCTTGTGGCTGGCCCGGTGGCCGCCGAGCGCCTGGAAGGACGGGAACTGGCGGCTGCACGTCTTGCACTCGAACACCCGCGCCGTCACGGCGTCGAACTCCTCGCCGGCCCGAGAGAGGAGCATCAGGACGTTGGCCATGCTGGCGCTGTCCAAGCACTCCACTTGGTCCTCTCCAACTATGAACGACCTCTTCATGCCTTGATCAGTCACCGATCGAACAGCAAGTCCTCTGTGTATTGATCTGTAGAACGCACGACGTGGGAGCAGATGCAATTGATATATATACGTGAGAAGGGATCAAGAGCGGCGAATAGAAATTAAGACTGTAAGATCACAAGGCCTTCCAGCTATTTATAGGCGCCCCAGCAGGGACAACTTGCCAGTTATCTTGTTTGACACAAACTCCTGTCAATATAAATAATATTAATAGGTAGAGGTTGCACGACGAGGTTAGTACTTGAAGCGCACGCATCACTTGTTTGACGTGGGCACGGCGTAAGCGTGACGTAAAGATTAACTCGCTATAGCAGCCACCACTTTGGATTTTGTTCATATGGAGAGGGTCGTCTCCATATTGCACGTCTCTTTCCCACGGTTTGAGAGCCAGTCAGAGAGAGAGAGAGAGAGAGAGAGAGAGAGAGAGAGAGAGAGAGAGCTCATTAACGTCCGGACTTACCGGTAGTATATGTTGTGTTGTGTTGAATGAAATCTTGTTGGGTAGCTCAGCAAAGAAGGGAAAAGTTAGTTGTACTTGAAACATGTACGCGGTTTAGGTGAACGTGTGCGCATGCTCAGTGCCGTATCTTAGTTCACATCTGAACTAACTTGCTAAAAGAAGACCAGTCTTCTTTTTTTTTTTCTCCGACCAATTAAGAACTACGATGGATCGATGAATTCTAAGCGAATTTTCTCCATGCACATGCACTCGGAACGTGACTTAAATTGAGATAAATGACTTTCACCCGAATCACGCCTGTTGTTGAAGAAGGCCAGTCTACTGTCGCAAGCTGCGAGCTACTTTTTAGTTGGTGGGTACGTTCCTGAAGAGAGTTTGCCATTGATGACTTCTTGCTCTCTCCTTTCGGAACCAGTAAAATTAAGGATGTGAAACCATACGATTCAGTTCATCAAGGTTGAATCTTGATCTTATAATTAAATCTGGTCATATTCAGCTCAATCAAATTCGACCTTCCAGAGTGGACTAGTAAAACATCGTGAGAGGTCCTCTCAAAAGTAGGATCTATTTGGGACAGCGGCAGTTGCAGGTGGAGCCGTTCGCGTGCTAATGGAGATGGATTTCCACGTCTGCAACTTCCAGTACATGCATGTGCCTTCGATAGATTGATGAAGCAGGAATTAATTCTGGTGCACATCCAGAAAAAAAATTAGATGAAAAGTGCAGCAACTTGTGGTCGTAGAGACAGCACTCCACGCATGCATGCCGTGGACATGTACACCTCACAGCATCATCGTGGCATAAATGACACCACATAAGGGACAGAATCGCACTGGTGATGCTTAACTGCAGCACGTAATTATTATGGTATTAAAAATACTGCTACTACCGGCAACCTAACTACTGGATCTTTTCATGAAGAAACTTGCATGGTACCTTCTGGTGGAGAATTCTTGCTTGTGTTTGAGGTTTAGTCAGTAAAGTTTTCTATTGCTTTGAATTTTCCCTCTTGATCAGACAAGATTCATATTGGCTCTTCAGTTCAGCAAAGTGTTCAGATTTCAGAAACAAAGTCAGTTACTACAATTATACTTTTGATGAATCCTCCAATTAAAAAAAAGAAGAAATCAACTCAAAGGAGTTGTCGTTTTCGTGGATGCAAAGACAACCGCATGAAGCTACCCAAAAAATTGAAGGTGTCTGCTGGATTTATTCATTGTGCTGCAAAACAGATGTCTTGACTTTTATTAATTAGATAAACACCAAAATATCCTTCATCAGATGCACACCTTTATATAATTGACCAGACTTGGCGCCGACCTAACAAGCACAAGCAGAAGTGTTCACGGGGCCGTGAACAAACCCGGTCCGACCCGTGGGTCCTCTGGTTTTTGTGGCTGCGACCCAAACCGACTCGACCCGGGCCGGGCCGATTCGGATCGGGTTATTCGACCACCCTTTTTTCTTTTTTCGTTTATTTTTTTAATATAAAAAGTATTTATTATTTTATTTTTAATACAAGATAAAGTATTTTTAAATACTAAAAATATTATTTTAAATATCTATATACTTTTCTACATTTAAAATATTTTATTTCATATTTTTTAGATTTTAAATGATATAAAATTATATATTTAACTAAAAAAAATTAAAAAAAAACCGATTCTATCAGGTCGGGTCAACTCGGGTTGAAAAATCTCAACCCGAACCCGACCCGACCCTTGATCGGGTCATGATCGGGTCGGGTCGGTCGACCCGACTCGACCCAAAAGTATTTTAAAAAAGGATCGGATTTTTGGGTTCACCGGGTCGATCGGACCGGTGAACACCCCTACTAGCAAGCATGTCATGCACGTTGAATTTTGGCCAAATCCCTGTCTTCATTAATCTTCATCTAATCTACTTTTCAGGGAATTAACTCACAGATCTTATCTAGTTATGCTGTCCTATGGAATGTCTATGATTTTGTTTTTTTTTATTTCCATTTGAAATGCCTAAATTACGGGAGAAATTAAATTTTCTAACAAAAAGATAACCATATATAGGTTAAAGGTGGACCTACCTGATCATACAGAAATATATAGTATATGCCAGGTCTGATGTATATAAGTTTTGTGGTCATTATCTTTGATTCGAGAGGCCGAAATCAGAAATCGCAGTCTTATCAAGCAGCCAGTTCGGCACTTGCATGGAAAAACCAACCAACAACAACAACGTCTTATCTCATTAGATACGACGTCATTCCGCTCTATTACATGAAAAAACCAACTATGTGACCTTTTTTAATTCCTCGTGAAAACTGTGTTTAATTTTATGAGAACAAACATTTTTCTTAGTTTTTTTTTATTTGTTGTATATTTTCTATTATAGAACTAAACATAAAAATTAAGACAACTTTTACATGCATGCATAAACACACACATATATCTTTCCCACAAACTTATTTGTGGCTAAATAAAACATTAAACAATATTTTTTGGCACTGATATTACTTCATAAAGGCAGTTTTTTGACGGTTCAACATCCTTCCAATATTTTCTTCCCCAAATCGGATTTTTTAATTCACGACTACCAAACTACTTATTCTGATGCTTCATTTAACCTCCTACCTTTATTTTTAATAAATTATTATTAGAAGAGAAACAGAAAAAGATCCAATAGACAGCATTTGCTTATTTCCTCGAGCAATCAATCGACTTCGTAGTCACTTCAGATCAACCTAATAAAATAAAGATATGTAGTGGTTGCAAGATGGATGATCATGCACCAAGTAAGCCAATCACAGTACATTAGATGCATAAACTGATAAACAAATCAATTTGTCCAGTTCATGGAGTTGAGTTTGTTATCTGGTTGACAGCGACAGCATATGCTTAAAGATGTGTATCTTTCTCAGACATGCTGCGTTATATAGCACACGATAAAGTTGACCTTTCTGATCTATTACTTATAATATATTTGATTCCTGAACAGCTGCAAGTAGTTCAATTTTCAGTTGGGACAAGCAACCAGAAATGGCGTCGGCAGTGACGGTTCTTGCCATCTTTTGCACTGATCCAAACTGCAGTCATAATCCAAGTCATCTCCTGATTCTGGATGAGCAAACTTGTGGTTTTTTTTTCCGATTAATTTTACATACAATTTAATCTGGTTTGAAGGCATGACAGATGGTTAGTAAGTAGTCTTCTGCACAGATATGAATTGGTTGGCACATTCTGTTGACTCAGTGTATCAGAAGAGACCAAGCTTCTGGAATTATGCAAGTAAATTAAATACGGCAACTAGATGCTGTTCTAAAGTCAGAATTTGTGATCTGAATGTGCACACATCCGATCAAGCATTAGTATATAAGGTTGATGTCTCCATTTAGAATGGTTTGTTGTATAGAATATTTTTCTGAATTCTGACTTTTCTTCTTTTTCCCCCTTTCTCACTGACAAAGGAGTTCTGTCCCTGGTTTATATGGACGGAAATTACACTTCATATGTACGAAATGTCAAAAGAGGGATGCTCTTTTGGGGATTGTTTCATCCGTCAATGAAATTATCAAATATATATATATATATATATATAGGATAATTTAAATAGATATAGTGTCAAAGGCCGCACGCGTTTGCTTGATTACTGACACTAGCCGTAAAAAATAGAACGAAACACGAGTTTCTCGCTTACCGTTTAAATTTTTAGAATAAAAAATATTTCTCTTAATCGGAAGGTTTAAATTAAAATCACATAAAATTCTTATTAAACAAGTTTCTCTTAAAAGTCGTCCTGAGTTGGACAAGGGCAAATTAATCACTGTGAATATAACATATAAGTGATGGTCATTCTTTTTAAGGGATATTCTTCGTAAGGTCATCCATCTTCGTTTCGTAACACGACGATCATCCAACTTTAGAATCATTTTAGCCAAGGTCATCATAACTAGGGATGGCAATATTCTTCGTCCCCTGCGGGCCCCCGCGGGAAATCCCCGATCAGGGTCCTGAACTCGGGGAATTTTTTCTCCGCGGGATCGGGGATGGAGTAAAATTGTCTCGAATCCCCACATCTCAAAGAAAAAACACTAGTTCCACATTAATAGTAGTAGGTAAGTGAGAGTAAATAGATAAGTATAAATGAATGAGGAGGCTAATGGATCAATATTGAATATTTATGGAGAAAGTTCACCTTGAATATTTTCAAATTTATAATAATAATTTTTATCAAATTATCTCTTAGTAAAAAAATTAATAAAAAATATTGACTGAACAAAAAAATACGGTTCAACTCGATTTTTTTGGTTTTGACTGATTTTTTATTAGTTCGATTCGGTTTAATCCGGTCCAAACTAGAATCCGGCCGCGGGATTCGGGGTCCCCGTGGGGATTTGGGGCCCCGCGGGGATCGGAGCGGGAGATAAAATTTTCCTCGAACTGGGGATTTGGGGCGGGGTCGGGGGCGCGAGCGGGTCGTCGGGGTCGGGGCGGGGGTGGTGTTCTCCTCCCCGAACAGAGTCGGGTGCCATCCCTAATCGTGATCGGTTATAACCAGTAAACCAATAAATCGATGACGTGGTGTTGACGTGAATGTTTACGTGGCACCACACCAGTATTTTCTTTCTTCTCCATGTCAAATTAAAAAAAATAAAAATTATTACGTTAACATTTTTCTCTCTGCTCTATTCAAAATTTTCATTTGTTTCTATATGGTTATTCAACTTTTTAAAACTTTCGGAGAAGGTCATTCAACTTTTCAAATTTTCAATCACGATCATCATTAAAAACTTAAAATAAAAAATAATAAACATAAAATAAAAAATAAAAATTTGAAGACACTTAGACTAACACGGTATATTTTTTGGCACGACCCATTCGGATTGGACCGTCCAAACTTTTTATGTGTATTAAATATATAATATTATAATAATTAATAATATTTTAATTATGAAAATAAAATTTTTAAAAATAACATACCAATTATATCTTTATATTATATTATAATATTTTTATATAATACCGAGTCAAATTAATCGTAATGGCTCGTCCAACGGGGTGCTAGGCATGGTCCAACATTCAGCGGGTTGCTTACGAATTTTTTATATAATATTATGATAACTAATAATTTTAATTTTTAATATTATGATAATTAATAATTTGGCTCAACAATATGGGTCGTGCCCAGCACTTCGTTAGAGGAACCATTACGATTTGATTCGACACCGATGAAATATCGCACGAAAAAGTATATTTATTTTCTAATTATAATATTTTTATTATTTTAAATTTTAGTGCAAAAAATAAACGATGTGTTATTTTAAATTTTTTATTTCCTTAACTAAAAATAATTAATTATCATAATATTATATATTTAATACACATAAAAAATTTGGGCAGCTCGATATGAATGGGTCGTGCCAAAAAATGTACCGAGTCAGTCTAAGTGTCTTCAATTTTTTATGTTTATTATTTATTATTTAAAGTTTTTAACGAGGATGACGATTGAAAATTTGAAAAGTTGAATGGTTTTGTTTGGAAGTTATGAAAAGCTGGATGACCATGTAGATACAAAATAAAAGTTTGGATGGAGTAGAGAGAAAAATGTTGACGTGACAATTTTTATTTTTTAATCTGACACGGAGGAGAGAGAAAATATTGACGTGATACCACATAAGCATTCACGCCAGCATCACGTCATCGATTTACAGGCTGTAACCGGTCGCGATCACCTTGACTAAAATGATTCTAAAATTGGATGACCGTCGTGTTACAAAATGAAGTTGGATGACCTTATTGAGAATGCCCCCTAAGTTAGATGACCATATCACTGAAATTTACTCTATAATAATATGAATATTTTTAAATTGTTTTTTAAAAAATAATTAATAACATTTAGTTTAAAACGTCGGTCCTGAATTTTAATTTTTAGAAATGTCATACTCAAGGAATAATTAATTTTCAACATTAGGATTATGTCTCGTTAAAGAGTCACTGTGAGCTAATAGTCCCAACTTCAATTCCTTTTTTATTATTAGGGTGCTCATGGGTTCGGTTGATGGCTTGTTCGTTGGGTCGAGTTATTCGACCACTTTTTTATTTATTTTTCTTTTATTATTTTAAACATTTTAATATACATATATATTAATAATTTATTTTGAACCATAAAATAACAGTTTATTGTTTACTCTTTTTCTATATTTTAAAGGATTTATTTTCATATATTTTTAAAAAAATTAATAATATAAAATCTTTAAATTAAATAAAAATAGTTTAATTTAAATAAAAAATAAATAAATATTAGGTCAATTCGAATTGAACTTTTTCAACCTGTATCCGACCCGATTCTTGGTCGGATTGAGATTGGGTTAAATCATCGGGTCGATCGGATCCGATGAAAATAACATTAAAGCCACCACTTGATTAGGAAAATAACATTCTACTTTTTTTTTATCTTGATTCTAAATTAGTCAAGTATTAATAATTATGTATATCAAAAGTCCTGGGTGGATATAAAAATAAAAAAAAGAATTAATTATTTTTTAATTCGTCTTAGCCGAGCTTAAAGTTGTGGGTATCCTAAATAATGATAAGAATGTTTAGGTGAAGGATTACTATATATTCAGAAATTAAACTCATTCCAACTACTTCAATTCAAACTCGAAGATGGATGATGATAAAAAATTACAAGCGTCTCCTAAAACAAAAATGTTCTGAGATGCAATTGTACGACATTCCTATACTGCATGTATAGCCAAACAGATGTTATAATGGATCCCTCAGGACTTGGTAGACCTGCTCAGAACTTTCAGCAGACATGTCGAGGTTTTGTTCATCTCCAGAGTCCCCCCCCCCCCAAAGCATTTGGTTCTGCATTGTGGGCCTGAAACATCAAGTATAGTTCAAGGACATGCAGATGACCCTTTTATTTTGCATTTATGAGTCAGACAAGAAGATGAGCTCTTTTTATGCTGCATGCTCAGTAGTTGATAATTAAGGATTCATTGACTAATCTTTTGAAGAAAATAATCTTGCGCACATAAATCTCTCTCTCTCTCTATGGAAATTGAACTGTATCAATGATCAAGTCAAATATTTGCTAACTAAATTTATGATGAACAATATTGCACCCGGGCTTTTAAAAGAAAATGACGAGGAGAAAGAATCTTGAGAAAGCTCACCATATCTAAGACAATATTGCATGAGGCTAATACAGTTCACATGATTTTGTTTTGACAGGAAGTACCCATTTTTTCTCAATGCTACCCTTCACAAAAACCTTTTCAGCTTTTCCTCGTATGGCAGTTTTCTAGATGCAAAAAATCAAGAAATTCATGATGTTACTGTTCTTTTTCTGAATTCTTTCTGCCACCTTCTTTAGAGCTGTAAGTTATTTCTAAAGAGCTCTTGAAAAAAAAAAAGAGCTCTTCACATGTTCATACGTTTGTGACTTTTGTCGCCTACCCCAACATTTAATTTTCTATTAACATTACCTTTTATAATTTAACCAATTGCATTTTAACGTTTATTATGATTTGAAAGTAATTAAAAAGTAATCTCAATCGTAAAATATGTGTCTTTTAGATAATTAATGTTCCTTACCTCGAAATAATTTTCTTTAACATTGATAAAGGGTAAAAATTTACCAACAACACAACTGATTAGCAAGACAGTGTCCTAGGATTATTGGATGTTAATCCATAGTCCCTACAATCAGGATATATTCTATTTTTGTTTGAACACTAAAAAAGTACTAATAGCCCGAACATCTATGTCTTAAAAAAGTAAAAGTTATAACTATATAAGCATAAATGAAATAAAAGTTATTAGAAAATGTGATGGTACGCATGACAAGGTTGAAATTGCATAGTAGTAGAAGGTAATGAATTTTTATAATTTTAAAGGGGAAACGAATCCATAATTCTTACCAATTAGGCAATTATGGATAAAATTGTTTATTTTAGTCGCTAACAATATTTTTAAAATTGGATCGGTCATCGAACCGATTCGATTGGTTCAACCGGATTTGATCGAATTGAATCAAATTTTTATTAAAATAATATTATTTATATTTTTACAAAAAATAATATTATAAATTAAAGTATAAAAAGATAATAAGTAATAAAAACATATTATCATCATTTTAAATTAATCAAATAGTAATAAAATATTTTTATATTTTAGTTATGATTTAATTTTATGATTTAATATTTTCATGAATAATTTTTTATTTAAATCTTTCTTTATTACTATCTTCCTACGTTTTATTTATTATATAATTTAAATATTTTCTTCATATTATCTGTTTAATTTTTCATGTTCATCCTATAAAATTTATTATATTATTCATATTTCAAGTTTTAATATAAATTATTTATAATGATTTACATTTTATCATCTTCTTTAAGTTCATGATAATATCCACTTTTATTTAAATTTGACTTTATTATTACCTTCTTATATTTTATTTTCAAATTTAAATTTAAATTTCTTATTACTGATATTTTTTTACATTCATTTTATAAAATCTAATCCCTTATTTTTCTTCTCTTCCTATTATTCCACCATTAATACTATATTATACTTTTCTTTTTCCTATTTGCTTTCCATTATTTCAGTTTTTTTTTGAAAAAAAATCAAATTGAATCAAATTTTCAATTTGGCCAGATTGACGTGATTCAATCCGATTTTTTCGCAAAATAGTTTTTAAAATCAAATCGGATTGGTTCATATTGCTGGATCCGATCCAATTTTAAAAACAATAGTCGCCTCATAGGGAATATATGCGACTATGCGAGTGCTCGGGCCGAGTTGGGCGATATATGTTAAAAGTGGGCCGTAATTGGGCCCTGCGTTAGTCGCAAAGTGAATTTTTTAATTGTGGGCTACGTTCGGATGTCTGAAAACGTTTAGTCTTTCTCAATTTATTTTAATTATATATAAAAATAAATTGGGATTATATACTTCTTCAGTTCTTTCATCGTTTATTCTGCACCACCTCACATTCAACCTTTTCAAGGTGCATATATAACAGTTTGCCCACGGCCTACACGCGATAACCACAACTTGACAACAACTAAAATATGAAAGTTCTTTAATATGAGCTCTGTTCGCACGATGAACAATAAAGGGAAAGGTTTCTCCACCCACACGGAGGGTTTCGGGAGAAGCAAATCCATTCGCAGTCTCACTCTCACACACACACTCTCTCTCTCTCTCTCTTCCTCGTTTGTATAACTGCGTGCCGTGATCAGAAAGCCGAGAAAGCAGGCACTACCATTAACTTAATTCTACCGGGAAACCAAATTCTACAAACAATTAAAAAGAAACTGATCTGATCTCTATGCATATGCACCGCCACTTTCTGCGTGAATTTGCACCTGGTTCCGTGGCTTCATTATATACTTAAACATGTAGTTTCGTTCTTTTCTTCGATCGCCTCTGCCTCTTCTTTCGTGCATGCACACACTTCAGGGGATTCACTTCAGATCCGTCGGGGCTCGTCATCGATCCGTTTGCTCCCGAGATTGCTCCCTGGGGTGGGCGCGTTCGCCTCCCGACGCGTCGCCGCGCCCTTGGGCTTCCTCGGGATGCATTTGGACCGGACGCCGTCCTCCTCTTCGGCGTCGGCGGTGGGCTCCGTCTTTGAGTTCCTGTTCACGTTGTTAGGAGTGTTTCAGGTTTCAGCAACTGTTCGCATGTGACCTCGCAAATACTATGCTATTAATTAACACTTGACCTAAACAAGCAAACAATTAAGCATGTAAACAAGTTATCTTGTAGAAAAAAAATGATGCTGTATCCGATGGGTGGATTGATCCAGCATGTACGTATAAGACAATAACAACACTGACAAAAGAGTGCCACCATTAAAGAACTGAACAGGATCAGCAGCTACGTCCTCTCTCCTGCCACCATTGCAGGACATCCAGCTAGCAGCAGGAAACAAAGACACAGAGGCAGCAGTAGCAGCAGAAAGGGTCTCAGATCTCAAACTGAATTGTTACTGGCGACAGCAAAGAGATCTTTAACAAGCTTTTGCCCATCTGTGGGCATCAGAGATCATAAAGGGGCTGCAGGAATCAGTAGCTAGGTGCGAGCCAGCCATTTCATTTACCTAAATGGGGTCATGGAGCCTGTCCAGGAACGGGGAACCTGACACAAACCTGTAGTGATCTCCCTGTTTTGAATATAGGAGAAGAATAATTGCTATTTACTTATGGTCCGGCCAACGGAAATGTCAATGGAAGTTATGTGCAGACAAGTTAAGAGTTTACTTGTCATGGACCTTGGCAAGATGAACGCGACTGAGTCCTAAAGAAAGAGCTGCATTGCTGAGCACTGTTTAGTGGATGCATGAAAATGATCTCTACTGGAATATGCTACGTCAAATTAACTTCGGACATACGGTAAGTTCTAATTGGTTCACGGTTCACGCAAAATAGAATTAGTGCCGTGATCAAGCACAGAAAACATTGGATGACTGAGAACAAAATGATGAGTAAGGGAGCAAAAGACGAGGCCTTGATACCTGTCTGCGTTGTAAGAAGATCTCTTCAATCCGGGGAACCCAGCAACGGCGGAGTCCTCGCCACTTACGCTCTTCTTCTGGGTCTCGACCAAGCTGCTGCTAAAGTACTCCTTATCCTCCAACTTAAGCACACCAGAGAATCCGCCGGCGTTGCTGCTCTCCGTCGAGTAGTCCGCTGCTTCATTCGAGTCCGAGCTTCTGCGTGGAAGCAACCTAGCGCCACGGAAGTGTGGCACCACAGACGCGAACCCGCTGTGGTCGCCCTTTGCACTGATCGACCCGCACGAGATGAGGTGCATAAGCATCGCCGTTGCCCGCAATCGGCCATCGCCGACGCTGGAGTCGTCTGTTCGTCCTGCAACGCTGGTCAGGCCTGCGCTGGAACTGGAGGTCTTACGGCAGTCGGCCTTGATCAAGGACTCCAATGTCTCCGGACTAGACGACGATGGGGGTGGGGAAATTTCGTCTCGATCGAGCTCCGTTGCGGCGGCGCTGCTGGTAAGCTTGTTCGACTCCTCTGCTTTCGGAATTAGTCCTCGTTCGTCGCAGTCGTCTTCTGGAGTCACTGTGGGCAGCGGCGGCGGTCTCCGCCGGTTCCTACGGTCGTCGGTCTGCGTCGACGCATCCATGGCCTTGCAGGCGGCGTCCACGGTCACGTCGTTCTTGTACACCTTGTACTCGTTCAGGTCAAAGGAGCTCCAAGACATCTTCCTCCGGCTCTTTTGGATCTCAGCGTTGTCGCGGGTGATCCGACTCTTCTCAGCTGCGCTGCTGCTGATGGTGGCCGTAGCGGCATGAGAGAAAGGCCCAGTGCTGGCAGCAAATGTCTCCTGCGAGCTGGTTGGCGACGCCGAGTTGAGGCGCTCCGAGCCCTTGAGGACGTACTCATGGGCAATGGTGGGCTGGATGAGGTCGTCTTCGGTGAGGTCGTGCCACACGAAACCGTTCTTGTAGCTCCTAAAGGTGTTAGCACAGCACATCAAACATTTTCCTCCGAACTCCGAAGCAAAATTGACGCTCTTGTGACACAATGATGCGCGAAAAAAGAAGAGAAGAAGGTGGCGTACCTTTTGCACGACCACGCGTAGGCATCGGCCATGCCTTTGCCTCTGAAAGCGTTCATCCTACCGATCACGTCTGCAAAAGGGGGAACGCAGAGTTAAGAACCAAACGAACCAGAGTACTAGGCACGCACGCACGCAAGGAGAAATATGGCAGGAGGAGCACAGTTATACCTCGGAGACGGAGGCCTTCGCCGGGGGAGACGGCGACCTCCATGAAGTGAGGGTGCTCGAGCTGGCCATTGCGCGAGAGGTAGTAAACCACGGGGACCTTCCTCGGCTTGGGCTCCGTCCAGACCTTGGTCCGCTCGGGACTCGTCTCGCGGTCCCTCCAGTGGTGGCGCAGGAGCTCTGCTCTCGCCCTCGAAGCCACGGCCATGTGGATGCCACGCTCACCAGCGTCTCAACGGGTGGAGCAGAGCGGGAATGAGGAGAGAGAAAGCAGAAGGCACAACGAGAGAAATAGGTGGAGGGAATACTGGAATAGTCATGGCCGGTTATATATATAAAACGTTGGAACGAGAGAGAGAGAGAGAGGGAGGGAGGGAGGGAGGGAGAGAGAGACTGTAGAAATGGCGCATGGCGGGTGGAGCGAAGAGGATTCAAATGTGCGGGAAACGTGTCGTTGTGGACAAATGGAAAACGAACAAAAGGTGGTGGATCTTGGCTTCACATAGTTTTTTTTGGCCTTTCGGAAATTGGCATCTTATAATTATTATATCAATCATCATGTTTCATTAATTTCCAATTCATTCGACGATTACGTACATTAATAATGAATATTTTTGGTGGCAATGGAACTTGTTTTGCGATCAGAATAAACAGTCATAATTATGGGCGTATAAAGATTAAACTTATTATATAACCTTGTCTTCATTTTTTCATCTGCCCACTTGTGTTTAGTTTTATAGGCTTCCTATGTAACTACAAATACGACAGCGAATATTTTAACAATGTCAAACAAAAGTTTAAATAGCATTTTAGGAATAGTTCATTATAAATTTATTCAAAAGAATAATCTTTGATCTGAGAAATGAGAAAGATCTAATCTGAGAAAGAAAAAAGTTTTCCTTTGTAACAATTGTGTGAAGAAAGAACACAAAACATGGCGAGGATTTGGTCTGTCAAACTTCAAGTACTGATATGAGAAGACCTGACCATAAATCCCACGGAGTGGAGGAGAGACTTGGACGGGATTTGAAACAAAATGCCGGGACCAAAATTTGAGTGTCCATCTCTGAGCTCTCAACAACTCCCATAAATGACTGCAGCGTCACGCCATCTGCTATTGACTATTCTCTGTGTTCGCCATTAATCTAATCACCAACATACTTTAAAAAAAAAGGAGAAAAAATAACTAAAAAAAAGGATTCGCAAACTCTGTGAAGAACATCCACATCCATCTCTACGTACACAAGAAGGGGGGACAAAAGTGTGGTATTGTGTGTAGATTTATTCATGACTATCGTGGCAGTTGGAAGAGGGAACAAGTAATGACTTTTACGAAGAAGTCAACCGGTTATACGTTTTTTTTCTCATTTTTATATCTTTTTTTGTTAATTATTTAAAAGATTATTAATGATGTTAAAAAATATATATTTTTATCATCTTGGGTTTGTGCAAATATTTTTCCGAAAACTTAGTACGGCAAAAAGACACTATACTTTCTCCAAAAATATTAATTCAAGCTAGTTGATACAAAAAAAAAATCAGTAAATATTGTTCTAAAAAAATATACAAAACTCAACCAAGTGTTTTTATTTAAAATTAAATACTAAAATTCTATTTCACTATTTGTTATGAATAAATGCACTCACTGAAATCAGATCGTGTTGCCTCCCTTAACTGGTTTGGTCCGGTCCACTCACGTCAAAGTGGGAGTCAAATGGTCGACAGTGCCACGAAACCGGTCGCCGCCGAGCCCAAGAAGTTGACGCATGTTTTTTTGTGGAACTCCTCTCAGTATCACTGCACTGCGACTCCTAAAAAAAGTTTATTACTTTGGCTTTGCAACTTTATGAAATGCCCATGCCTATAACTCAACCCCAAAATGCCAAAAAAGTAAGAATTATTTTTTTGTCGAGACACACACAGATGTATATAGCTATTAGCACTTGATTAATTCGAGTTCGGACAAAAATAATATGAATAAATTTTGATTAAAATAATAATTTTAAAAATTAAATATGAGACTATTAGCACTCAACGATATCATTTTTAACTATGATTGTGTTCATTTTTGTTCCCAAAGACAATAGCCATGACAGTAATAGTACTAATAGTATCTTTTTAAGAAAATGTTTTATCACATTATCAACTAGAGAAGTATGTTACCCGAAGTTATCAAAAGTAAATTCAAGAAGAAATCGCATTAAATTAAAAATCATGATCCACTTTGCATTAAAGTAAATTCAAGAAGAATTGCATTAAACTCAGTAATAAAAGAATAGTAATTTATGACAAATATTTTGATAATCTTATTTTTAAGCTTTAGAGTTTACGTTCATACTTTTACGTTCATTAATGAATAAATTACACCAAATGCTCTCAAACTTTAAAGTTTGCTCAGCGATATCCTCTAACTTCACTTTGTAACACAAATGCCTTTCATCTTTTAACGTATTTCATCCGATGCCCTCTTTATCTGGTATAGTCGGTTTTTCGTCGACGTGGCGTCCACGTGACCATTTCCTCTCTCCTCCATAAAAATAGTCGTCTGATGTGGCATGTTCCGACGTGGTACATAAAATTACATCAATGCCCTCCAACTTTAAAATTTGCTCAGCGATACTCTCCAACTTCACTTTATAACACAAATGTCCTTCATCTTTTAATACATTTCACCCGATGCCCTCTTTACCTGGGACAGTCGATTTTTTAATTTTTTATCGATGTGACGTCCACGTGGTCATCTCATCTCTCCTTCATGCAAATAGTCGTCCGACGTACTTCGACGTGACACCACATATTAAACCATCTTACTTATCGTAAGTTGACCCATTCACTGTTAAATTAGAGAAATCGAGAGACCGTCGACGAAAAATCGAGAAACCGACTGTCCCAAGTAAATATGGCATCGGGGTGAAATGTACTCTAACTTTAAAGTTTGCTCACCAAATGCACATAAAATTACATCAATTTGGACAAAGATAACGTCCGAACGACGAAGGAGAGCGGACGACGAAGGAGATTTCATGCGAATGATAGCAAAAAGAGAACTAATAAAAAATTTAACAATAAGTGGGTCAACTTACGGTAAGTAGGTTTAATATGTGGTGCCACGTCGGAGCAAGCTACGTCAGATGACTATTTGCATGTGGACATCACGTCGATAAAAAATTGAAAAACTAACTGTCCCAGGTAAAGAGGACATCAGGTAAAATGTATTAAAAGATGAAGAACATTTGTGTTACAAAGTGAAGTTGGAGAGTATCGCTGAGCGAATTTTAAAGTTAGAGACATTGGTGTAATTTTATGTGCCACGTCGGAGCATGTCACGTCAGACGACTATTTACGTGGAGAAGAGAGGAGATGGTCACGTGGACGCCACGTAGACGAAAAATCGGAAAATCGACTATCCCAAGTAAAGAGGGCATCAGATGAAACGCGTTAAAAGATGAATAACATTTATATTATAAAGTGAAGTTGGAGGATATCGCTGAGTAAACCTTAAAATTAGAGAACATTTAATGTAATTTACCCATTCATTAATTCGTCCATTCGTTTACCAGAAAAAAAATAGTTTTAACAATAAAATGAACACTTGCCGATAGAATTTGCTGATATGTTCCAGAAAACTTAATTAACCCACGTTTTTTTAAGATATGTTCCAACAACTTATGGGCAAGTGGGTATAGGTGATGTTGATAGTGAGCAATTTCATTTTATAAAAGTGCAAAGTGGTCTGCTAACTTTTTTTTAGGAGTGACAGTAGGAGTTGAAAAGTGGCAATTGATGGTTCCTAATGTTACCAGCTGAAGATGGAAGTAACTTCCATAGTCCATGCCATGCCATCAACTTTTCTTTTCTCCAACTTGAGACAAGAAAACTCAGCATGAGGACTACAAGAAAGAGAACAGTGTCAAGAACTGCCGTCTAAAGTACATCAGATTTGATTTCTCATGGGAACAAGTCAATATGATAACTAGACAAAGTTTGGTTCCTATCAAACATCCCGGCACCTGTGTAAAGTTCTTTTATGACATGACATGACATGCTCTTTGCTACTTTGCTGGTCCAATATTGTAATTATAATTGTGAAGTGAAATCCACACTTTGCTGGAAGGAACTACCAAAGCAGGCTAATGAACCAATGATGCACGGGAAGAATAAGATTACAAAACTGGTGGTGTTGGGACACTAAAAATTGAATATGGGCCTGCTTCATCTCGTCACAAGAAATATGTGAACCATTATGGAGAAGAAATGATCGGGCAAAACAATTAGCTCTTTGCATCCGAGGTTGAAGATTGCTTTTGCTGGGGGCAAACTGAAGAGAGATGACCAGGGACTCCGCACTTGTAGCATGTTCTACGTTTCTTCTTTGAGCTTCCCGCACCCGAATCATCCTCAGCATTCTCCGCAACAGGCACTGAGCTTGGCTTCTTTTCTACATTCTTCTTCGGAACGGCACATCTTATTCTAACTGGCCTCCCACAAACTACCCTCTGATCGAGCTTCAATGCAGTTTCCATGGAGGTTTTATCAGCAAAGTCCACATGGGCATAGCCTTTAAACTCATTTGTTTCCTTATCCATACCAAATCGAATAGACGAAACTTGGCAATCTGCAAACAGCTTTTTTAAATCGTCCTCGGTTATTTCCCATGCCAGATTTCCTGCATATATTCTATTATATCCTTCAACAACATCAGGTGCAAAATCTGTTTTTTGTTCACGGTTGGCTTTGTAAGGTTGAATCTTCAAATAAAATCCGCCCCTGAAATTCATAGAATCAAACTAGTTAGTCATCCACATAGAAGAGAATGAATCAGATGGCATTTTTCTTACATGTCAGCACCATCAAGGTCCAAAGCTCTTTTGGCAGCAGCTTCAGTCTGAAAATCAACATATATCAGGATCTTAACAGTAAATATAATCAATTCCAAAAATCTACTGAAACGGATCGAAGTACAGCGTAAGGTGGAGCTAAAACTCAACCAGACTACCCGACAATTCCAAAACGCTTTTACATACAAATCAGAAATACTGTATTCACTCTACTGAAATCTTATTTACAACTCCAGGTTCCAGATTCAAGAACTCATAGCCCTATATATATGGAGGGACAATTCAGAAAATAATGTCTATTTTTTTAGAGAAATAACATCTTTGCAGAAAGAAATACTCATCAAACCTCAAGATCAAAATACTGATATTCAGAATGTTAGCATCCAAACTGATCCATGCTAATGGCAATAATCACTGTTGGTACTTTCAAAAAAATAATCACTGTTTGTAAGGGCACAAAGCAATCAACTATCTTAAAAAGTAACGAAACTGTTGTATCTCCTTTAAATACATAAAAGCTGCCAACACATTCCATTTGAATGGTAAAGCCTATCTGCATATTGACATTTATTTTCTGAACGGGTAAAAAATGACTAACTGGTTGAGATAGTCATACAGCGACATCAATTTTACTTGACTGTCTGACAAATCCAAAACCATTGTTCGCAGCCATCAATAGATACCCAAAACATCGTATTTCTCAGATCATGCTTGCTATCCAATCAAATTAATTTGAAGAATTTCTTAGCTCACATGCTTCAACATAACACCTTAAAATAAAAAGAAACGTGTTTACCACGTGAACTCCTTTTCCACTTTACAAAACTTAGAAAGAGTAACGTTGACAGGATGCCATGTCATATAAATATGAAGGATTTTTTCCATGTCAAGAATCTCAGTTTTTTTTGTAGTTACAGATGATTTATTATCAGTATAATAGTGAGTAGTGCCATAGTTTACTCTTCAGTTATTGATCGAATGAACATGTTAGTGCAAGTTGCTTACTCCAATAACATATAAACTAAAAAATGTTTAGCAACTAGTTAAAAATCACCAATCGGACGCCACAGAATGTCAGATGAGAGTTCAATCTAACCTTGAAAGTGAGAAAAGCAATGCCTCTGAACTTTCCGGTTTCAGGAAACCTCAAGCAATCTACTTCAGTGACCGTACCACATCCATCGAAAAAGCTCACTATATCATCTTCAGTAGAATAATAAGGAATTCCACCAACATAAACCTTCTTCGGATTCTGCTCACTGCAATCAAATGAACAAAGTTTGCAGAACCTAACATCAGCAAAGCATAAAAAAACACACATTTCTTCCACGAGTAATGAAAAAAAAAAACAAATTATGTGTTCCTCTTTGCTAAAAGACGTATACCAACAGGTCGCACAACAAAAAAGAAGATTGCTTTATTACCTTCTCTCAATGGCAATCGACTTCGCCGCCTCCTTGTTATCATCTCCTTGATTGCTACTCACATTTGCTGCCTCATTATTAACAGAATCGGCCTTCTTGTCGGCATCATCCTTCTTTTTATTCTCCTCCTGCTCCTCCTCTGTCTTATTAATATTCTTCTTTTTCTTCTTCTTCTCCTTCTTTTTCTTCTTCTGCTTGCTCTCTACTGGTTCCCCGGCTCCATCGCCATCCCTCTTTCGTTTTCTATCCTTCTCCCCGCCATTCGCGTTCGGCGACTCCTCCGCTTCTTTACTGGTTCCCTCGTTCTCCGAGCTCGGAGGCGGCTTCTTCTTCCTACGTCTCGTCGGCCTCGGTTTGTTCTTGGACTTGGAACTCAGGATCTCCCGTACGCTCTTCAGCTGCTGCTCCACGTCTTCCGCTCCCCCACCGTCGCCGGCTTCGCCGCCCGGATCCTTGGACTCGGACGCAGCGACGAGCTCTCGGAGCTTTCGCTTGAGCTTCTTGTTCGAAAGGACCATCTCTTTAGGAGCAGGCGGCGGCGGCGGCGACGGCGGGAAGCGGCGTAGCCCGGCGGCGGGTTAACAGAGGGAAAAGGAAAGGGTTTTGGCGGAGAGGCGGGAGTGTCTAATATTAGGCCCAATCTAATCCTTAGACCCAAATGTGAGCCCATTTTAAGTGGCCTGTTTAAGTTCAAAAACTGTCTACCATCCCTCATGGCCCAAAAGGAAAAACGATGCAAAGCAGCAATCATTTTTTTTTCCATTTTTTAAAATTAAGATATGATTTATCATACTTTGATAGTTGATATTAAATCATTATATATATTTTTTAGAGTTCAATATTTTTTTAAGAAAAAAATTGAGCTATGACACTGCATTTTTAAATTAAAACTAAACTATTAATAGTCTATAAGTTTTTTTTTGTATACATTCAAGATTTTTTTTAAAAAAATTGAAATCTCATTTAGGACAAACTTGTGTGAAAATAATTTGAGTATAAACATTATTACTGTTTTTTCTCTGTCGGTAGACATTACTATTCCTTTGTAGTGCCACAGACCTGCAGAAGCTTGCGGATATTTTCTTCTGAAAATTGACTCTGTGGGAGAAGATGGAACACACAAAAACACAGAAGACAAACAAAGAAAGTGAGCAAACGATGAGACCCCTGAAAACCGCATTTACAGCCATGGGGCAGCCACTTGGCTCGATACTTTCCAAGTCTGAAGTACTTGGAATCAACTCAACTAATGGCACCATGCATGGAAAACATTCAAACTCAAGTCACTATTTGGGTCCACACTTTACACAGGGGTTAGCAAAAGAAAAGAGTGATAATGTCAGTTGTGGCACTAACAGGTCACAGGTGTTCAGGTCAGAGAAAATTAAGTTGTTCCGTGTCTTTTGAGGATAGTGCGAGAAGCGACTGTCCAAAAATGATCATGGATTTGAGGCATTTTGCCCAAGATAGAGTTCCAACAGATGTCTTAATACTGAAGATTTTCTGTTGGGATAATCAGATACGCAGGATTCATGAAGTTTACCTTTCAATTAGACTATCTGAAATGATTAAACAAGTATTATTTTTAATTCATAAAACAAGTTGAATAACTACATGATGAAAAAAAACACATTTGACATCAAATAAAGATCGAGGTATTGTACTCGCACTTTCATTTTTTTTCCTCACCTTTTTCAAATTTTAAATTGTGTCATGAGAAAAAAGGGAGTAAAGAATCGATCACTTCATAAAGTGTGATTACTGTTTCCTCATAAGGCCGTACAGTGTTGGTCAACATCACAATGGTGAATGGGTATCATATCCTACTTCCATTGATTCCTTGACACAGCATGAGCAACACAATAAATTGATGACGGCCATCTCACGTTTCAAGGCAAATTAAATAGATACGTCCTTTTAATCGGCTTAAGGAGGAGATTGAAGGATTTAATATGTATTAACTTAATTACCATTACCTTTGGAAGTAAACACTTGCTCTGTGCCAATTCACTCATCAACCCAATGAAGCAAAAAATTTATGAGGAGCAGGAAGGAGAGATGGTGATCTGATTTCTGAATGGAGCACAAAAGGATGATCAATGTTCCTTTCAACAGCATGCAAAGTATCAGAAGAACCTAGACACGATGGAAGGTTCCCATATGTCATGAAATGGGCACCTTGACAAGCTCTTTGGCATCCCAAAAATAGATAGATAGATAGATAGATAGATAGATAGAGATAGAGAGAGAGAGAGAGAGAGAGAGAGAGAGAGAGAGAGAGAGAGAGAGAGAGAGAGAGAGAGAGAGAGAGAGAGAGAGAGAGAGAGAGAGAGAGAGAGAGAGAGAGAGAGAGAGAGAGAGAGAGAGAGAGAGAGAGATGTATGGCATTTGAGACTTCAAATGAGTGGCTGCAGAATTGGAATCTGCAGCAGAGGTGAGGCATCATGTATCAACTTTGCCTAGCAAAAATGGTAATGTGGAGTTGTGGACAGCTGATCTGGAGGTCAACTTTCAGCTCAACCAGCAGCTCGGCCCTACAACCAAGTAATGCCCGAAACTCGCTGTCCAACTCCTCCATTCAGAACCAAAAATTCTCACTGGCTTTACATATCCGCGTGGAGAAACACAACCTTTTGTTTTGTTTCAGAACTGTTGTCTCTTGCAACAAAGATTTCTACACTATCAGAAATACGACTTTAAACAACTCTATGGAACCATTTCAACTCAACAGAATGAAAAATTCGATTCTGTTTGCTCGGGATGTGTTAACTATGAACAAGTTTTTTTGCATGTAGGAGTAGGGTATAAAGACGCATCAAAGTTTGGTAAATATAGAATATTATTGTTGGAATCTACATGCGATGCAGGATGACTTAATCTGATAGTGATTCATTTTTTAATTTGTGGACAGTGCACTTTTTCGCGTCATATGAGTTAAATCGTGGGCACCATTTTTTTTAAGACCCGTGTCATGGACTAAAGTTTCACTTGAAAAAATCTTAACGCGATCAGCCTTGAACCTTCTCTACACGAAGATCCAAACAGTCTGATCAGACGTCTTCACGACGACCGCACAAATACCCAGCGGAAGATAAGATAAGATGAGACGAGCACAGGAGAGAAGAACACTCAAGGTGGTGGAGAAAAGCGGATCTTATTCAACTCCAAACAACAAAGCCGAATGCTGAATGCCGAGTATGAAAGATGAGTACAATGGCCGACTCTAGGAGCCTATTTATACAAGTATGGCGGGAGCAACAACTCTAACTCCGTCATGTATATCCAAGATTTTAGGAATCCTCTCGATCTCCTTGTTGATAAGCTGAAATCTTCCTCCTCGATTTTCTCAGTTGTTATCCGGGATCTCCTCTCAATTCTTCTAGATGATCTCGTCGGGTAATAATCCTCCATAATTCCTTCGATCCACAAAAATATCTAGTTGGCGTGGGATCTTATCTTTAAGTTTCCTTCTGATCTTCTCACCAAAAACCGACTGGAATGATCCTGCGTGATCATCCCGAGATCCTATAATTATCCTCCTTGGTATCCGCATGATTCTCCCTATTCTGCTCATCAGGTTGTTGGTTGAAATAATTCACATGATTACTCCTGATATTCTCCTCAAGATCTCTAACTAGAAAGATCCTCTTGATTCTCCTGATTTATTGGGATAAGTTGTCTGGTCTTATCCTGCACGATCTTGGCGGATATGGTGCAACTCCATCATATCTTCGATTGTCAACTTCCCTGCGAGCAACCAACGCTTGATCCTCGCGGCTACCTATCCTACTTGACTTCTACCAACCTTCCGGACACTTTGGGACGAGCCAAATTTGCTTGGAATGATATCGACCATCTCCGCTGCCAAATCGAGTGTTTTGCCAAACTGGACGTCTTGCCAAAGTGCGCATCCTGCCAAAGTGTGTATCCTGCCAAAGTAGACATTCTGCCAAAATGGGCGCCGCCTACGTCCCAGCCTTGCCGCGCATCGTCCCATGCTTCTCCTGGGACGTAGATGAAGAATGGGGCGTGACATCCTCCCCCACCCAACCGCGTCGCCGTCCTCGGCGACGTGCGACCTCTAGGTGTGGTTATATTTCACATTCACCTCTGTCTTCACTTGGCTTGAAGGAATAAGTTGGAGAAGCTCCTCCTCGAACCACCTCCTCGTCATGGCACCTTGCTGTCCCAAGGTGTCACCATCAGCCGTTGTTCTTGGAGCATGGGGCACCACCTCGCGCGCACGTCCCGGGGCAAGAGTCACACATCGAGTCCCCTTGTGCCCTTCCGCCTGGTATGTGGTCGATGTCTCAGCCAATTCCAAACTTCGCCGAACTGAGAAGTGTGTCCATCTCGCTGCTTGACTAGGCTAGCATGTTCCACCTGAACATGTCCTTGGATGCTGACTTGTTCCTCACACGATCCTGGGTATGGCCGCCTGCCATGGCCCCAAAATCTGCCTTCGTAGTCAGCCCTATTTGTGGATAGGGCTTGCTCATCCTCGTCCATGAGATGTCTTCAAGTTCTTTTTGCCAACTTCAGCAAAGACCATTCTCGATGTCTCCATGCTTGGGGCGGTCGCCGCTGGTTTCGGCCGCCTTGCACCCGATCTTGGGCCTCAGGGAATCAGATCTCTCAGCGGACCCTCATATGCTGGATCCGACCAAAGAAGTCCCTTCAACTTGGCCACCTCGTCGGTAAGTCAATCCCTCGAACCTCTGTCATCGTCAGGTATCTCGTTGGGACAATCCCGTTGGAGATGGGGACCATCTCACACCCAACACCTAAGTTTGATCCGTCGCAGGCGTTTCCATCCTTTGTCATCCCGAGTGCTGGCCTTTGCACCATTCGAGGTCGATGAACTTGCATCATCAGGTTTATCCCATGCCACACCACTCTTCTGGATGTGCTCCTCGATGCGAGCACGCTGTCGGGTGATCTCTTCCTCCACGAAGATGATTCGGTCGGTGAGTCGCTTCTCCGACCGCGCCACTTCTCTGGTCATCGCACCTCTGAACTTCACTTCACAGGAGCGGATGGTTGGGACGAATCCTTCGAGTCTTAGCACTCGAACCATCAACTCGTCCACATTTCTCCGATATTCCAGAGAAAACTTCTCTTCGACCCGCTCAGCCGTAGAGTCACGTTCGCATGTCTCCTCCCTCGAGATCGCTGCCAACGCGTGTGACTTAGGCTCCTCCCTAGTCACCGGTACTTCATGTCGCCTTTCTTATAACACCAACCAAAGACCTTCACGAGTCAATGTTACATCCTCA
Source organism: Pontederia crassipes (assembly GCA_030549335.1). Lineage (NCBI taxonomy): Eukaryota > Viridiplantae > Streptophyta > Magnoliopsida > Commelinales > Pontederiaceae > Pontederia > Pontederia crassipes. The sequence continues at coordinate 10,775,222 of CM060188.1, read as the reverse complement.
AAGGTGTCGATGAAGTCCATGCCGAGAACAAGAGTGTGGTCATCTAGCTTGACGACCATCATGTCGAGAGCACCTTCCCATGTTTCGATCCGCATCGAAACATCTCTGGCTACGCCGAGGATGGGCTGGGATGCAGTGTTCACCGTCTTCACAAGACCGGGCTCCCTGATGTATGAAACGTTCAGCTGTGCCGCCAAGAAGGTATGTGTCACTCCTGTGTCAATCAGGGCAATCGTCGTGGAGCACTTCACGCTGACCTTTGCGAACATCAGGCCTTTCGTGGCCTGCTTCTTGCTCCAGGTGGGGATGCTGCCTGCTGTGACCGATAAAGCTAGAATGGAACCCATGTGGGTGGTTCCTCCTCTTTCGTTCGAAGTCGACGTCATAGCCGTCAGGCTCACCTTCTTGTTGCACTCCCTCGCGAAATGCGGTCCTCCGCAGACGTAGCACCGGACAGGCTTCCTTGGGTTGCCTCTGGTTGAAGCCGTCCCTTCGCATCACCTCTCTTGTCGTCGTTCTTTTTTCCGGCAGGGTGTCCCTTCTCGTCCGCCTTCTTTGTGGGTTTAGCCGCCTCCCCAAACTCACGATTGATCGAGAACTCCGCCAAGGCCTCCACCGCGACTAGAACCTCCTTCATGCTCGATACTTTTTGCCTCTTCACCTCTTGAGTTGCCTATGGCTTAAGGCCTCTCAGGAAAAAAAGTATAGTCAGGTGGACTCCTCCATGGTCCCTAGCATCTCTAGCATGATCAGTTGGAAGTGCTGTTTGACGTAGTGTCATCAGCTTCATCATGGCAACCTCCTGGGCGTTGTCAGGATAGAATTGCTTCTTCAATTTTCGGATGAAGTTTTTTCACGTGTGAATGATGACCGTGCCCTTCGCGATCTCACCCTCCATGTATCTCCACCACAGAAGCGCGTTGTCCGTCAGGTACCGGACAATCATGTCAATCTGGTTCCTCTCGGTCAAGATCTTACTGGTCTTAAAGCATATCTCCAAGCACCAGATAAAAGTCATTGATGACGGTCGCCTCATGGACGCCATCATATTTACGGGGCTCGGGACCTGTAAACTTGGGGATCGACGCGTCGCCGGCACTCCTCCTGCATCGAGGAACTGCCGCTTCATCAAGAGGAGGTCAGCCTCCATCGCCTTGATCTTCGTGTCCATGGCTAAAAGTCGTGCCTCCATTCCTTGAAGCGCTGTTGCGCCCTCTTCCAGCGCAAGGCCATGTTGGCCCGCCGCAGCTTCCAGGTCTAGGACTGCCGCGTCCGTATCCTAGAGCCATTGCCCCAGTGCCTCGACTTGCCTCTCCAAGGAACCCGCTGGCTCCTTGGACCTCCCGCGAGTCAAGCGCCTTCCTGCCACCACTTGGCCTCCACCTCATGTGGTGGCCGCGCCCCCGTCGCCGCCGCCTTGAACTTGGCCGCCACCTTCTGTGGCCGCCGTGCTCGTGCTCGGACCGCCCTCGTCGGTGGCCTCTGCTATGCGGCTTCGGGTTGTGGGACCTTCCTCTTCTCCAGGCATTGTCTCATTCCCGACTTTCAGATCACGATCTGAGTGCGTTGTGCGTCTAATACCTCACGTACCAGAGGTCAGGAGTCAGGTTGATTTTGATACTCCAATATCACAAACCATGCGAGATCACCTTGATCTGATACCACAATATCAGGATCAAGATGGGGAGAACTCGCTCTGATACCAACTGTATCAGAGGTTGTCCAAGATAATCTCGCTCTGATACCAACTTTGTCACGGACTAAAGTTCCACTTGAGAAAACCTTAGCGCAATCGGCCTTGAATTTTCTCTGCACGAAGATCCAAGCAGTCTGACCGGACGTCCTCATGACGACTGCACAAGTACGCAACGGAAGAGAAGATAAGATGACACAAACACAGAGGAAAAGAACACTCAAGGTGGTGGGAAAAAGCGGATCTTATTCGGAATACTGAATGCCGAGTATGAAAGATGAGTACAATAGCCGACTCTAGGGGCATATTTATACAAGTATGGAGGGAGCAACAACTCTAACTCCCTCATGTATATCCGAGATTTTAAGAATCCTCTCGATCTTCCTATTGATAAGCTGAGATCTTCCTCCTCGATTTTCTTAGTTGTTATCCGAGATCTCCTTTCGATTCTTCTAGATGATCTCGTCGGGTAATCCTCCACGATTCCCTCGATCCGTAAAAATCCCTGGTTGATGTGGGATCTTATTTTCAAGTTTCCTTCTGATCTTCTCATCAAAAATTGCTTGGAATGATCCTGCGTGATCACCCCGAGATCTTATAATTATCCTTCTTGATATCCGTAGGATTCTCCCTGATCTGCTCATCAGGTTGTTGGTTAGAATAATCCACCCGATTACTGCTGATCTTCTCCTCAAGATCTCCAACTAGAAAGATCCTCCTATCCTCCTGGTTTGTTGGGATAAGTTGGCTGGCCCGATTCTGCACGATCTTGGCGGATATGGTGCAACTCCATTATATCTTCGGTTGCCACTTCCCTGCGAGTAACCAACGCTTGATTCTCGTGGCCAGTTGTCCTACCTAACTTCTGCCGACCTTCCAGACACTTTGGGATGAGCCAAATTTGCTTGGGACGATATCGCCCCTCCCCGCTATTAAATCGAGCGTTTTGTCAAACTAAGCGTCCTGCCAAAATGCGCATCCTACCAAAATAGGCATTCTACCAAATTGGGCGCCGCCTGCGTCCCACCCTTGCCGCGCACCGTCCCACACTCCTCCTGAGACGTAAATGAAGAATGGGGCGTGACATACGGGACATGTTACCTAAGAACATGTCTCTAATGACAAATAATTTTGAAATTAAGTTGATACATGACATCGTTGCTGAGCTAAAATGTTAGGAGTACATGACAAAGCTGGATTTGATGCACAATATTAATGCTAAAAGAATTTCAACTAATTTAACTAGTCCTTGTTGCAGTACCTATACGGTAGATGGGCTCTGAGCAAGCAGTTTCTTTTGCTTCAGACGACAACCACAAAATTCCGACATGCCATAATGCTCCGAGGGAAAAGAATTCAGATTTAAAGAAAAAAATGGGGTTTATATAATTCCTTATGTATCTTATTCACGTGATCTACAAATGGAAAAAGAGACAGTACAGTAACAGCATCCAACATATCACGAAAATAAGGGGCAAAACATTGTTTTGAAAAGCTTAAGGATTCACCAAATTCCGTCTGAATTAATCAACATCACATATGAGATTAACCTGGTCTTTTAAGTACAAGAAAAGGCCACTCCAAGAGACAAATCACTCAGCAAAGTCCTTTCAAGGACATGCAACAATGACAACCCTTCAACCAATCAGATTCCTAAGTATTTCTTCCCCCATCACCAAACTCCATAAATAATTGCTGAAAAATAAAAAAATCAGCATATATGATGCCATAACAATTAGGCACATAAGTCTTGTACTAGATTTTGGAAATCAGACATCACATCACCTACACATGGTTGCTGGTGCCTATATAAAATCATAGGAGCAGCAGGACTCTGGTGCAAGGCCACTCAGAAGACAAAAAACGCCATTTCCATTCCACCTCCTCTAGGCCTACTACAACCATTGGTAGCAGTGCAACTGCTACTTGGAGCGCTGATCATCACACGGAAAGAAGAGTGTTCCTGCGAGCATGAAGGCGGGGACGGACGAGATGAGGAAGGGGCCATGGACGGAACAGGAGGACCTCCAACTGGTATGGTTTGTGAGGTTGCTCGGGGAGCGCCGTTGGGATTTCTTAGCCAAGGTGTCAGGTTTGAGCGTGGCGGGGGATAGCAATAGCTGTAGCTTCTAGCTAAAACTTGATAGCTCTAGGTACAATATGTAGGCATATATGTTGGACGTGGACGGGCGTAAGATACAGCTTTAACCTGCATGGCCTTCTTCTTCTTGTTAACTCGTTCTGCAGGTCTCAACAGGACCGGGAAGAGCTGCCGGCTGCGCTGGGTCAACTACCTGAACCCGGACCTCAAGCGCGGCCGCATGACCCCCGAGGAAGAGCACCTCGTCCTGGATCTACATGCCAAATGGGGCAACAGGTTCGACCAATCCAAACATGCATGCCAGATGTTGGATTGTTCGTGATCTTGTTCACGTGCGTCGGCGATCCGTTTGTAAGCTTCACTTAGCACGCATTTGTGTTTGCGCTTTGCAGGTGGTCGAGGATCGCCCGGAGGCTCCCTGGGCGCACTGACAACGAGATCAAGAACTACTGGAGGACGCACATGAGGAAGAAAGCGCAGGAGCGGAAGGGGAACACGCCGCACTCGCTGACGTCGTCCTCTTCCTCCTCCTCCAGTAACGTGTCCTCCTCCGAGAACGAGCTCGCGCCATCTAAGCTCGCTGTAGACAAGCACGAGGCGGACAGCGGCCACGCCTCGGAGGACATGAGCTCTTCGTCGGCTGCCGGGATGGAAGCGAGTGAGGAAGGACTGAAGGGGTACATGGACCAGCTCTGGAACGAGATCATATATGCCCCAAGCACCGTGGAGCAGCTCAGCTTTGACGAGTACAAGTATGCGTCCGCCAACACGTCGTGCCCTGCCCCCATGCCTTCACCTGTGTGGGAGGACTCACTGTGGAAGATTGATGATGAAGAGTTCAAGATATCATCAGCACAGTAACTTGTTCACTTCTGTAATTTCTAATTTCCTTGTCATAGTTTGTGAGATGCTTCATAGCAGGAAAAGAAGGACTTAGCTAATAGGACGTAGACTGTATTATAATTATCTATCTTCCTGTAAAAAATTCTAGTAGCAGAACATATGCAGGGATCCTCTTATGTAACATAGATGCAGGTCATGTATTGAAATGAAAGCACTGTACTGGTTACAGAAATTATGCAACTATTGTTTGCTTTGTTTTCCTTCAAGGATTTAGTGTGTTCTCTGCAAACAACTCAAACTTGAGAATTTAGGAGAGTGCATGAGATATGTTGGCCGGTCCTAATCACAGTTGGTGAGGTGAAGCACAAACCAGTCACTTTCTTTTGAACTGTGGGACACAAAAAAATCTTCTTGCAGTAAGTACGACCCTAAAGAGCAAGTTTTCACCAAAATGTTCAAGCATATCCATTAGCCCAGAATAAGAAAAGGGTCCCAAAATCGATGTTTGTTTAGCACAAGTGTAATAGTGTTTTCAGCTCAAGAACTCTGTGCTGCTAATGAGGTCAGATGCAGCCGTGCATGTATTTCACCTTAGTTCCTAACTTCCTGCCCCAGATGAAGCCCTTGAGAGATGGGTGAACTTTGAAGTTTGAATTGTTCCCTGTGTGAGCTCTTGGGGATCAGAAAACAGTGGATTGGAGCTGAATCCGATGTATAAACTGTTATTGCTGAATGCTTTGAACTCTGGACAGGTGAGCAGGAATCATGAAAAGTTGAGAACCTTGTGGCTATCATAAGGCAGTGGTGTGATAGGGAAGTGGTCTGTTCCATGAGCTTTTGGCCTTTGTACCTTTTCTGGTTGGTACTCTTCCTGAATTAGTTTAGCATTATCCTCCGATTAAAATAATGTTAGTGCTCACCATCAAGCAGAGACGTCCGGCAATTTTTAATAGTCCAGTGACAAAATTGCTCACTCTTGAATGGTGACAAAATATGGCGATCCATTGAACCATACTGTTGTAGGTTTCTGTGCAAGTTTGTCAGATTTTGGATGACTGATCATATATGAAACTCCAAATGGACCATTTGGACATAGCACTTGGGTTTTCTCTCAATTGTGTTGCCCTGAAATCTGTAGAACTTCCAAATCAAATTGGACTTTGAGATTTGCAGTCAGAATTTGATGATCATATGTAATCTTTTGTGACGTGATATTACCATCATCCACTGAGAATTTTGAGGTCCATTGAGTTTCATGGAGTAACTGATGAGCTGAAGATCGTCAGAAATCATTGAAAATTTCGACAAATAAAGATCACAGATATGTTAATTAAATTAGTACCAAGTTACTCAGAAAATGAGCATATGCCCTACCGAACTTTTCGCCTTGTATACACATGGGAATTTCACTACTTTCCTGCCTATAACAAAAATGCTTCAATACACTTATGACCTGAAAATTGAAATTGCTCAAGATGGTATCAGGAATCGTTTTTCTTAGATAAAGTGAGCAAAGGTTTGCATCTCAGATCAACTAGAGCTCACCTTATAATGTGGTGGAAACCAGAGTGAATAATCTAAACAGCACTGTTGGAAAAAAAATGATTCAATTATTCAATTTAATCCATGTCATTCTGCATCAGACTTGACAGAGATTTTGTGCTCCCATTTCCCACTGAATAGGATATAACTGTAAAACAACCTTCTCCTGTTTAGATGGAAGCTTTAATTAATCCATGCTTTTGGGCTGCCAAATTTAGAAAATTGCTTTGTTCATTCCAAGTCATCTAATATTTCCACTGCATATGAATCTAGGGGTAGCAAAGATTTAATTAAAACAAAACAAGTAAGGGGTTTATGGTGGACCTAACAACTTGCTCTTTGTTCCTTCCCTTTGGAGGTGGAGGTGGCCCTGTCTCGTGCACAGCCTTTGTCTAAGGATCGAGGTTTAGAATTTAGATAGTGGAAGACACGAAAGAAAACTACAATAATTGGGCTTCACTATTAAGATAATTGAAACTATCCTGAATTAAATAACACAAAAACTTATGTCTGCCATCTTAAATTCAAACATCAAGCTTGTGGTCTGCACATAAACATAATTGATCACATCATGCATGAGATGTTTAAGAATCGTACTTAAATACTAAAAGATTGTAAACAATCATATCATGCCAGTAAGGATATGCTTTCCTATGGCCGACAGATTTGAACTACTGAACATAGGAGCTTATTTTGATGACAAAATGAAGACTAAGACTCATGCATATTTCATACCTTTCCAGTGTTTCATTGAAACAAAGTGTATCTATCAGATGAACATCTGCACAGACTCAGTACAGGTCTGTGCACGTTCTGAAATCTTAATTTAGTTGCCAAGATTTGGTATGATATGTATCCAAACCTGCATTATGGACCCTAGTAAAAAAAAGCATTTTTTTGTTTCTCTATTAGAAATATGGATTGATGCCATCAGCAGAAGAGCTTCTTAAATCCTATTTGACCCACAAAGTGGGCATTGCAGAAATTCACATCTCGCATGCGTGTGAATGCATTTGTGAGTCCTGATAAATGCGTGCATGCATGGAGATACTGATGGAGGCTATTTCAAGCCTATGAAACATCTTAATCCTATATACTAGTTAATTTACCAGCACTCCCACCAAAGTGGTTGGTTGATCAACTTGATCCATCTTTTAAAAAAAAAACAATTGCACATTCCATGAACAAGTTCTTTAGAATATCCATGTTTACTACTGTTCTTGATAGAGATCCTAACAGATTTGTCAGCATCTTTTTAAGTGTGACAGTCAGTTCTTTCTTTAGGATCAATATGGGTATTCTACTGTTACATGCTCTGGGCACTTTGAATAAAAAGTTAGAGACCTGGTACCGTCCACTTTCCAGTGCCGGGCATTCAAAAATTGCTGTTATCACTTTATCAGTGCGGAAGTAATATTTACATTGAGCTTGATGAAGCAAAGACCCAGGAGAAGCATAAGCTGACAACATTCCGGGGAAAACTCCATAACCCATGAATCATCGATGCGTAAGAATTTAGAATCAAGCCACTTGGCTCGATCAGGCTGACTATATTGCTTTCAGCTTTAGTCACGCAAGGCCAAAAATCCAATGTCAGGAAAAAATGTGTTCAAATCATGCAGTTTATGATGTGCCTTTTGAAGGTCATTATTTACTACTCACTAGGAATTATCATTTTTTTGTAATCCTAGATGAAATAGCAGGTTTAAGGATACAAATTATTAGCCAAAAATTAGAGTTCTTGAAATTTATGCAGCTGCTATTAGTATAATTTTTTTACATCCTGTCCATCCTTTTCTTCATCTTCTTCAATCAAAATGCAGTGCTTGACAGGAGCTTATCAGCAAGACACTCCAAATTAATCGGCAATCACAACTTGGTAGCACTAATTTTCAATTGGAATATACTATTAGCAGAATTTAGGCTTTCTTACACACGTTAAAGCAACAATTCTTCTGTAAGCACCCATAACAAAAATAACTTTTACTACAGCAAGATGACCATTTCCTAACTAGGAGAAAACGAATTGGAGAGACTACTGAAAGAATAAAAACATATATGACTAAATTATCCAATCAGTTGAGACTTGAGACAGAAATTGACAATCAGGAAGGAAAATTCAATTCTCCTTCAAATTAAAGGCGTAATCTCAAAGTAAATTCACAAACCAGGGAATTTATGGTGAGGTGTTTTAGTGTGGCATGAAACACCTCACTGCAGATATCAGTTAATGTTACTTGTATTATCATGCAACAGAGCCAAGGAAACTGCATGAACACATTGTTGATGCCTGGCAATGGCAGAGAAAAGCAGAAGACAACTCAAACAACTTCCATCCTTGTGACAGATCTGTAAGATGGCTACTTGTTTTATCTAAAGATACACTTCTGAAACTGATATGAAGCTTTGCAAGTGTGTTGTCAATTAAACCAAGTTCAACAACAACAACAAAGCCTTATCCCACTAGGTGGGGTCGGCTTAAACCAAGTTCAAAAATTTTTAACTGAACTTTTCATAGTTTCACAATTGAACACAATGGTGTTTGGAACAGATAGATTACAAACAAACTGAACGATATGGACATATTTGGCTGAACACTTGGCAACGAGCTTTACAAACAATTACAATATGTTATGATGCGAACAAATTCACAACCCCATTATTTTTCAAATTTCTCAGCTTCTCGGAATCAATACTCAAAGCGAAAGTTCCCAATCCAACAGTTCCGAGCGCATGACATTCTCAAGCATGCGTCCCTCAGTAATCCGTGGTCGGAAGCTGCTCGTGTGTCTCCTGACCCATGAAGACCACGTCGTAGACCAGGGCGGCGATGGCTGCGCCGACGAAGGGACCGACCCAATACACCCACTGGTTCTTCCACGTCCAACTCACCAACGCAGGGCCGAAGGAGACGGCGGGGTTCATGGACGCGCCGTCGAAGGCACCGCCCGCCAAGATGTTGGCGCCGACCATGAAGCCGATGGCCAAGGGCGCGATGGTCCCGATATCGCCTTTCCTTGGATCCAGCGCGGTGGCGTAGACGGTGTACACCAGACCGAAGGTCATGACGATCTCGAGCACCACGGCGTTCCACGCGCTCACGCCCGAGGACAGCGAGAAGGCCACCGTTTCCTGCGATTGGCGTGGCAGTCAGGAACACCGCACCTGTAAACTTATCCAAGTCACGGAGGCAAAATGAGGGCCAATTACCAGTCCGCCAGTGGAGAACTTGAGGAGCAAGCAGGCGGCGACCGACCCCAGCAGCTGCGCGATCCAGTACAGTACGGCGCGCATCAGGGTGATGTTGCCGCCGATGAAGGCGCCGAACGTGACGGCCGGGTTGACGTGCCCTCCGGAGACGTTCGCGGCGGCGGACACCGCGACGAAGAGGCCGAAGCCGTGCGCCAGGGACGCGGCCACGAGGCCGGCGGGCGTGGTGGAGCCGTCGTCCGTGAGCTTATCTGCCAAATTTAAGAACCGCATGCAACAGTTAGCTAGAGAGCTGCTTGAAGAGCTGATCGAGCTCATCAGTAAGGAGGCGCTAGCGAGGCTCACTGAAGGCCATTCCGGAGCCTTCGCCGGCGAAGACGAAGATGAGGACGGAGATGAACTCGGCGAGGGCGGCCTTGAGCACCGCCGGGCGGCTGGCCTCTCCGGGCGCCCCGATTGCGATCCTGGAGACGGGCATTGTGTACGTGGTGATTCACTGGAAGCACTGGCCTGCTTGGGACTTGGCCTGTGGAGGACTTTTTGTCCTGCACAGCACAGCTCTGCTGCATGCCACTACGTACGACGACGAGGTCGCAAAAAGACACGGCGTTGTGCTGTGATTTGATTGGCAGGTTTTGGTAGTTAGACATGTGCAAGGTTAGGAACGGCCGGAGGACATGGAAACGCCGGTTGAAACGAGACCAGTAGTTGCGGCCTAGCGGGTTTGGCGGGGCGATGGAAATGTCGGCCGAGTGCAGCCAAAAGTGAAAGCTTGCACAGGTTGGGCCTTTCAAATCGTCTGGCCCACGATGTTGGCCTAATAAACATTTGCCAATAACACCTGGTTCTCTGAGGCCCCAATCTGGCCCAATATGATGTAACCTCATCCCCCATAGCCCTGATCTATTTTCAAATTAGGCTAGACTTTGAAAATTCGATCCATTCGAATATCCCAAAATTATAAACAATATAACAATAAAATAACATAAGTAAAGTCATTTTAAAATTGCTCTTTTGAAAACTATTTGTCGAGAATCTTTTGATGTTGATCTCATTTATTTCAATTATTGTTATATTTTTTTTATTGTATATCAGTATCCATAAGAAAATCCTAAAATCTAATTAAGACGATGACTTAGTAAGAATTGTACCCGATCCCATTTGGGATGGGGATACTCTCCTCATTCCGACCCCTTAGGATTCCCGATGCCGGAAAAATTTAATTATCTGCTCCAATCATCACAGATTTTCGAATTGAAAATTATAAGTTATCTTGTGTGTGTGTGTGTGTGTGGGGGGGGGGGGGGGGGGGGGGGTGGTCTCCTCATTGCTACACGTCCTCTTATTGTTACAATGGGAAGGGCCGTCATCCTTCCATGTAAATTGAATTTAAGGTTTGTTGTGATATTTATATATAAAAATTAGATTATTGAGATTTAGTAATTTTGATTTCTTACATCATGTATAGAAAAATTTATGGGGCGGATGGTCAGAGCCCCGCGGGGCGAGGACTGGCCAATAGCCCTCATCTCGATCCTCGAGAGAATTAGGATCGGGAGCATTATGCCTCCATCCCCGCCCTGCAAGGGCAAATTTCTTTCTCCACGGGGGCGGGGGATATTCCCATCCCCTCACCCATTGACAAACCAAAAAATATTTCAAGAATAGGCGGACATTGATTTTACTTTTTTTTCAACCCAACCTGATTCAATGTTATGATGCTTTTTGTCGTATTGATTTTCAATCGCACTGCCTATCCTTTCAAATCTAAGTATGCATGTGGAGGACTATTTCTATAAAGGATTTCTTAGTTATTGAAAGAAATGAGTTACATAAGTCATAAATTTCTTCATTAACTATATATATATATATATATATATATATATAGTAAAATAGAGGTGTGAAGCATCATTTGTTTCACACCTTGTAAATTAATGTTTGAGTCGTTCAGATAAGATCGGATGGCTCACATGATTGTGCGCTGATGTACATCTCGCCAGATGATAAACCCCTTTGCTTCTCTCTCACAGGAACCCTTGTGCTCTCTCCCCCTTTCTCTATGATCTCACCTTTTCCTCTCCCTCTTTCTCTCTCTTTGACTCTTGTCGACACTCGATCTAGAGGCCGCGATAGAGCAATTGAGGGCGAGGGTGGCCGATCTGGAGGCCGTGGTGATCAAGAGAGAGGTCATGACGACAATCTATCTCTCTCTCAAACTCTCGTCGGCGATCGAGGGTGAGGCCACAAGAGTGGTGACAGCGGTCCCGATGATGGCAATGACCTATAGCGCCGCGATCTAGGGTGAGAGCAGCCACGAGCCGACGATCCGGATTAGGGTCGTCGACAATCGAGTGTGAGGGCGGGGTCGAGAGAGAGAGAGAAGGATCATCTCGTGAGATGAAGGTCAATCATCGGATCAAATCTTGATGACATCAAGAAAGAGAGAGGGGGGGGGGGGGGGGGGTGGAAGTTGTAACATATGCAAATTTTAAAACAAAGGAAACGTTTCAAATTGAGAAATCAATGGCAATTAAGGAAATTGATGGAAGAATTTAAATCAAATTCGGATTGGAAAAAAAGAAAGGGAGAAAGAGGAAACGGCCGACCAGGGGAGGGATTTCCTCCCCTGATCGTGCCACACGATCGGCCGGCCCTTTGGCCGACCGATGCTATAAAGAGGGCGAATAGGAGCACCTGCGACCCCTTCGACCACTACAAGAAAATTGGGGATTACCGACGGTCGAAACCGTCGGTAATTTCCCCAAAAACCATTTTTTCGACGGAAATCGGGACGTCCGAAAAAACGGTCATCGCAAATCAATTTCCAACGGATTGGAAGGAACCGTCGAAAATTTCGACGGATTTTCGACGGTCGTGACCGCCGATATTTGCGGCGGTCACAAAACCGTCGAAACTTTGGAAGGTCACGACGGCCGATATTTCCGGCGGTCGATAGAACCGTCAAAAACTCCGGCGGTCGTGACCGTCGAAGTTTCCGACGATTTCGTTGACCGCCGCAAATATCGGCGGTTGCTACCGCCGAAAATCTCGGCGGCCGTCGGGCGACTGCCGAAGTTTCGACGGTCAAGACCGTCGCAAAGAATTTAAAAGAAATAGCCGGCCAACGACCGTTGGCCAGATCCGGATCGGCCGACGGGCAGCCGGATCCAAACGCCCGACGGCCGATCCGACTGCCAGGCGGTCGATCCGGCTGCCAACCGACCGATCCGACCACCAGCCGACCGATCCGGCTGCCAGGCAGTCCGGGCGGCCGATCCAGCCGCTGGGGGCCGGATCTGGCCGCCAGGCGGTTCGGGCGGCCGATCCGGCCGCCATGCGGTCGATCCGGCCGCCATGCGATCGATCCGATCGCCAGGCGGCCGATCCGGCCGCTAGCGGCGAGATCCGATCGCCAGGCGGCCGATCCGGCCGCCGGGGGCCGGATCCGGCCGCTAGCGGCGAGATCCGATCGTTGGGGGCCGGATCCGACTGCCAACAGTGAGATCCGGCCGCTAGGCGGTCGATACGGCCGCTGGGGGTCGGATCCGGCAGCCAGACGGTCGATCCCGTCGCCAGGCGGCCGGTGCGGGAGAAGGTCGCCGGCGTCCGGTGCGGTGCGGGAGAGGGTCCGGTGCGGGCCGGGAGAGGGAGAGGGAGAGAGAGAGGAGAGGAGGGAGAGAGAGAGGAGGGAGAGAGGAGGGAGAGAGAAATTATATATAAGGGGAAAGAGAAAGCGGGAAAAAGAAAAAAAAGTGGGATAACGAAATTTTAATTGCGACAGCTCCGGCCGTCGAAAACATAAATATTAACTATTTTTAAAGTTACCGATGGTTGTGACCGTCAAAAATATATTTAGTTATATATAATATTTATTTTTTATTTTACCGACGGTTTGAACAATCGGTAATCGTTACCGACGGTCGAAACTGTCGGTAATTGCGACGGTTTGGGCCGTCGCTAGTTATATTAATAAAATACTCCTATATGATATTATTATACATTTACCGACGGTTACGACCGTCGGAAATTACGACGGATGGATATCCGTCGAAAATATCGACGTTCCTAATCGTCAAAAAATTAAATAATAATATAATAAATTATATAATTTATTATTTCCCTTTTTGACGGTCGTAACCGTCGTAAATTACGACGGATGGGTATCCGTCGGAAATATCAACGTTCCTAACAGTCGAAAAATAAAATAATAATATAACAAATTATAAAATTTATTATTTTCCTTTCCGACGGTCGTAACCGTTGGAAAATCCGTCGAAAATTGCGACGGATGGGTATCCATCGGAAATATCGACATTCCTAACCGTCAAAAAATAAAATAATAATATAACAAATTATAAAATTTATTATTTTCCTTTTCGACGGTCGTAACCGTCGAAAAATCCGTCGAAAATTGAACCGTCGTAAAATCCGTCGCAAATTGCAACGGATTTGAAATCGTCAAAAATTACCTGCCGGAAAATGGCAATTTTCTTATAGTGGACACCCTATCCAACCGCCGCTTCTTCTTCCTCTCCTGCCGCAACTCTGGCGAATGGTGTAGTGATGCACGAAGCAGAGCAGAGACCGCGCCGGACGATTCGACGCACGACCACGTCCCGTCGATCCACGACGACCCTTCCTCGACGCGCGCCAGGCGAACTTCCTTCGTCGACCAGGAACGACCAACGATCGATCGGACGATGATAGCGATCCGACGAACTCGAAAATCGACGAACAGAGGTACCTTAGATGTACTTTTCATATTGTGATCTACTCATTTCGACGGCCGGAAGATCGTCGGGGATGGAGAAGATGATCGGCGTGAATCTGCGTGTTAAGAACCCGGCCCGAGTCAGTTAAGACTCGTCCCGGGTTATGTTTATTTGTGGCCCGAGTCTGAGTAGACCCGAACCGAGTTGCTTTATCGACGATGTCGTGAGATCACGACTCAGAAATCTGACCGGGTCAGATATTAACATGGCCCGAGTCTTACCGAGTCGGATCGGGTGCGAATCCGACTCGACATTGACCAATGCATTGTCAACGACCAGGCCCGAGTCAGACCTCAACTCGAACCGTGTCATGCGTATTTATTTCCCGACGGAGACTCGGCCCGGGTCCCCATCAACCCGGCCCTGGTTCTGTCGGCTAGAAAAGCGGGCTTTTCCGTTGAGCCCAATCATTCGAAAGTTAAGTCCCCTTTTTTATCAGAATCATTTGAAATCTTATCTAAGACTCTAAAAATCACCATGAACCTCATCTTGACCTAAGGAAGATCCAATTCTTTAGAGAAAAGAAATTTCTTCCTTTACTGATTCTAAACTTTATCAAAGATAATTAAAGAAAAGAAAAGTAAAAATAAAGATGTGAGATTGTTATGTGTCGCCCCTAGTGTATAGAGCAAAGATCATGGTATTGTATATAGAGGGTCATGTAATTAGCTGAGGAGACAGCGAAACTATGGATCTTCGATGACCACTGTTCCTGAGATTTCAGGTCTTCTCCCACCTGTATCTCGAAGAAGAGTGATGCAATGGTCACACTCCTTACCCCAGAGATTATAGTATTGAGCCAGAGAGACATGTAGCTAACTGAGGAGACAGTGAACCTACATGTTTCTTAATTGACCACTATTCCTGGGGTGTAGGTTCTCTCCCACCTACATTTCGAATTGGGTGAGGCATTAACACCCACCCATTTTTCCTCTTTGGGCTTATTGGCTTTAGAGATTCAGAGAGGCACATCTGACATTCCAACTTAATAAAGTCGAGCTCGCATAGGACAACCAACTTTAAGAATATCCTAGTAACAAGATGTAGTGCAACTTACAGTAAAACAAATGCAAAGTAAAGTATTGTATAGTATGACATGGACACAGTATAGTAAAGTATGAAATATGGTATTGTAAAGATAATGTAGAGCATTGTAAAGACAAAGTATAGTTATAACAAAGAGTAGAGTACAGATATGAATAATGTTAAAGTATGATGTATGATTTATTATAGGCGCTGCATAAAAGCCAAGGCCTATAATTGTTTATCATTGATATATTGTTTCAATGTTCTTCACTGAATCTTATTTCATCGTCTATATTCTATTGTACTGAACATCTTTGCTCATGGGTATTCGATTCCCCTGTATTGAGATTTTGCAGGTGAGAATGCTAACTGACGAGGTGTTAGAGGGCACAGAGCTTGAAGGATGTTGCACATGAGTATCTTATCATCAAGCTTACTTCAATTGAAATTAGTGTTATGATTTTCATATTATCCATAGACATTATGCTATTCCGCTTATCAAATTTCTTCCGCCTATTGAACTTCATGAGATTTATGAACTCTTAACATCTTGTTATCACATGTATGATGAACTACGTCTTTGATATTTCGACTATTGAACTTTCACATTAAAGTCCTTTATTATATTTTATTATAATATTGATGCCACGTGTGCACTTTATTGAATGATCATGGTCAATAGTGTAGTAGGCAGTGTAGCGCTTCTGGGGTCAACCTGACTGTCTACGTTGCAGGAGGGATGATTTTGAGGGCGTTACAAAAGTTCTTCTCGCGAGATGAATGTCAACTATCGATTAAGGCCTTGATGACATCCAATTAGGTTTAATATGAACAATCCGATCTAATTTGAACGGCTTGACAATGTTGTGAATCACAACTTCATTTTACCAGATATGTATACAGAGGAAGATGCTCCGCCAATGTTGTTTGTGTGCTACTCCCCACCTAAGGACGATACTGTGCGTTTTATTTTGTGTTGTAAAAGTCAAATTTATGTTGAATGAAATTTAACGATATATCATTTGAATAATTGTAAAAAAATAATATGTAGTATTAACCAAAATAAATTTTAAAAATTGAAATAAAAGTGTTATGACAATTGGTGGGTAGATCAAAATTTGGAACGTTCACGTAATTATTAATATGTTATCGGAATTTAGTAACATCACTGCAGGTTACGGCGGCGCCGCTGTCAAGGGCTGAGGACTCACCACCGTCTGATAAATGAGACTTCTTGCTTGGAACTGCCGGGGCGCTCTTCGTGCGAAAACTCGGGATCAACTTTGTAATCTTATTAGGTCCCATAGGCCAACTTTTGTAATTTTATTAGAAACACATACTTGTTCTGTAAATTCTAAACAAGTAATCCGGCGCCTGGGTCCCAACTAGGACGGCGTCTTCAGCGCGGCCACCGGTGCCTCCGGCGGCATCCTCCTGGCCTGGCGTAGCCAGGAGGCTCATGTGACTTCTCTCCATACCTCTGCGCAAGTTCTACATGCTGCGGTCTCCTACAATGGTTTTAATTTTTTATTATCTGCTATTTACGCTAGTACCATTTCCTCGGTTAGGACCCATTTTTGGCATGATCTAGGTTTACTTAACACCTCGCATCTTCCCTGGCTCCTTATTGGAGATTTCAACACCATCTCTAGCCCCTCCGATAAATTAGGTGGATCCCCTTTCAGGCATACCAGGCCTGTGGGTGCCTTAAATGATCTTATTAACTCTAAATCACTCTTAAACATTTGACCTAATGGACTTCCCTACACTTGGTGTAATAACCGTGCGGGCCTGGCCCGTATCTTCTACCAACTTGATCTTGCCTTAATGAATTATCACTGACTTGCTTCCTTCCTAAACATATCCCTGACCACCCTTCAGAGATGTGTTTCTGATCATGCTCCAATTTGTTTAGAGACTGACCTCCAAACTCGGAGGCCTAAGTCTTTCAAATACGAACATTTTTTGTTATCTTATCCAGAACCTCGGGACATCGTCAGGAGACACTGGTCTTCCAACTTCCCTTCTTCCACCATCTCCCAAGTCTTAAGTCGAATTAAACGTGATACCATTAAATGGAACAAAGACTCTCTTGGTCGGCTTGAATCCCTTGCTGATCTTGTTTTTCGGGAGATTAATCGCCTTGAAAATCTAGATGTTCACCGTGGTCTGACGCCTGCTGAGCTCGGGCATCTTCGCTCGGCTTATCATCGTCATGCAGCCTTCCTTAGACAGATTAGCCCCAAATGGTGGAGCAAGTTCAGGGCAACCTGGCTTTAACATAGAGATTGCAATACCAGATTTTTTCACACTTCCACCATCGTCAGACATAAGCAAAACACCATCTCCACTATCATAAATGACAATAATGACTGCATCATTGACCCTACATTAATAACCTCCTTGTTTGCTGAGCACTACTGTCAACTTTGGTAGCGACAACCCCCTCGTACAATACCTCTTGATTGCTGGTCTAGCCTGCCGTCCCTCGATTCCTCCAGTCATGATTCTTTGACCGCTCTTGTCTCTCATGTTGAGGTCACTCACGCCCTTTGGAGTATGCTCCCGGGCAAGGCTCCTGGGCCTAATGACTTCACAATAGAGTTCTATAAATCTTACTGGGATATCGTTGGTGACAGAGTCATAAAAGAAATCCAAAATTTCTTCATCTCAGGTATCTTACCTGTAGAAAGGTCCAAAACTTCTCTCATCTTCATCCCAAAGATCGCAAACGCCAAACGGGTCAAAGATTTCCGTCCTATTTCACTTTGTAACGTCCTTTATAGATTGTTATCCAAAATCATTGCCAATCGCCTTAGGCTTACTCTAAACACTTTGATTGACCATAATCAATCTGCATTTATCCCTGGGAGGTCTATCCATGACAACATATTGGTTGCGCAAGAACTGGCCCGCTCTCTTGATTCGGGCCGACAGAAATTTATGCTCTTAAAAGCTGATCTAGAAAAGGCCTTCAATCGTGTTTTATGGTCTACACTTTGTTCCATCCTTAAGCTCATGAACTTCCTGGACTGCTTCATTAATTGGATTCGTACATGCGTTTCCTCCCCAACATTCCACTGTGTTATAAATGACGTAACCTCGCCACATTTTCACGGTTTCAGGGGTATCAGGCAGGGTGACCCGCTCTTACCCTACCTATTTATCATCACCTCGCAAGTCTTTTCCTCTATCATGAAGCAACATGTGGCTGCAAGACTCATCGAACCTTTCTGTATCGGTTCCTTTAGCCTCACACATCTCCTTTTTGCAAATGATCTACTCATTTGTCTCAAAGCAACCAAGCGAAACTGTTTGAACCTTAACAAAATCCTTGAGATCTTTCAGTACCTCACTGAGCAGAAAATAAATCCACAAAAATCCGAGCTTCTACTTTCAGCTCTTAACTCTCGTCGTCGCCAGTAGCTAAGCTCAATCTTAAATTTTAAAATTGGTTCCTTCCCCATTCACTATCTCGGCGTGCCTATCTCTCCCAAGCGCATCCCTAGTAGTGATCAAACTGCCCTCCTTGATAAGATTTTGACTCGCCTTGCTGGTTGGAGGCGAGGGACTCTAAACCAGGCTGGACGTATCGTTCTCATCAAAATCACCCTTGCTTCTATTCCTATTCACACCTTGAGTGTTACCAATCTCTCTGACAGCACCATTGCCTCCATCGAAAAACTATCAAGAACTTTTCTTTAGGACCCTGGCAGGGGTCGCCAGGGATCTCACCTCATTAACTGGATTACTGTCCAATTACCAGTAATCTTGGTGGGCTGGGCATAAGGAATTTCATGACTTTCAGGCATTCGCTCATTGCAAAACGCATTCAAAACCTGCTCAATAAACACGATACCTTATGGGTAAATTTAGTCCTTGCCAAGTATGGACCACTCAGGATTTGGGACGAATTACCCTCGGCGCATATTGCAGAATCCTGGAAATTGATCCTAAACTCTATCCAGTTCCTTCGGGCTAGATTTAAAGTGAGCATTAGCTCCGGATCTTCAACATCTGTTCTCCTTGATCCCTGGATCTCCACCATCCCACTCATACGTCTTCCCACATACATCAACATGAGTTACAATCTAAATAACAAAACGGTTGACCATTTTATCTCTAATGGCTCTTGGAACGATTCTATGCTTGCCGATGCTTTTGGGACTGAATTAAGTACTCAAATTAAGCGCATTTACATTCCTACTTCTGCCAATGATGATGTGTGGGTCTGGGTTAGTGATACCTACTGATGCGCAAATGCGAAGTCAGTTTATCATTATATTAGCCGCCGTCCTACGCCATCGTCTCCTACTGGAGGGCCGCCGTGGCACCGTGTTTGGAAGATTTCGATTCCTCCCAAGATCCACATTTTCCTTTGGAAATTATTGCATACAAAATTACCAACATTAGACACCATTCTTATATTTGATAACACCATTGATCCAGCTTGCCCCCTCTGTGGTCTCCACGCCGAAACCAACACATATCTATTTTTTCAATGCCCACTATCGCTTAGCCTTTGGCATTTTTTCAGAGTAAAATGCATTATGAGTTCCTGCATATGGCCTCTTGGCACCTCGGCTCTTGGATCCACGAGGGAACCAATTTGGATCAACAGTCTCAAAAATCTTTTTGTCTCTTTTTGCTTATTGTCTCTGGGAGCTCTGGAATCTTCGAAACAACACGCATTTTAGGCCCCGGCGTGCAACCGTGGAGTTGGTATGGGAAAGGGCTCTGGCTGGCTACTCTGATCTTGCTGACGCCCACGCGCCTGAGGCACCTCGCCCCCACGATTCGCCTTCACGAATTCGGTGGGAGCCCCCTCCCCATCACTGGGCTATCTTGAGCTCAGACGGCTCTTTGGGGTCAGCTGGGGAAGGGGGGTATTGGATATCTCGCACTTACTCATAATGAAACTTTCCTTTTTGCAGGCACAAGCAAGGCTATGGTGGACTCCGTTCTGGAAATTAAAGCGCGTGCTATGCTCTCTGGCCTTCTGAGGTGCAAGGCTCTCGGCATGACCCACATCCAGGTCTACTCGGATTCTGAGGCGCTCGTGAAGATCATCAATGGCGCGCTTCTGTGTTCTTGGCAAATCCGCGAAATCATTGCTGATATCCACGCAGTTCGTCTTATCATCAGTCCAACCATTGTATCGCATCGTAGTAGAAATGCTAACGGCGCTGCTGATTATTTAGCACATTTTGGTCGCACACAACTGCATAGCGACAACTTTTGGCTGAACAGACCTCCTCCGGGTCTGATTCAATTTTTGTACTCTAGCTCAAACCGAGCTGTTACTTAATATATAAATCAAATTTCCCTTTAAAAAAACATCTCACAGTAAAAAAAAAGTTTAAATTATGACTCATCTTTTTTCGGTGAAAGTTTATACCATTAATATCTGACTAACGGTCTAGAAATTCAATTATGGGATACAACGCCACTAACAAGTTGTTTTATTTATAATCAGTTGTATCAATTTATTTTATTTTGTAATTGAAATATTTATTAACGTTAACATGCAGGAGAATGAAAAATCTTAAGGATCTTTTGCGTGAATTTGCAGCATATTATATGCATTAATTGTCGTAACTAACTAACTATTAATTTGACGTGAATTTAATTAGCATTGCAATGCACGAAGTTCGAGGCTAACAATTATTTTACTCATATTGATTTCTTTTTCTAGTACGATAGATCATAGCATTATTTGCAGTCTAAAAAAGTATAAAGACCTTTCCACCAAGAACATTTTGTTCCTTAAATTCTTTTAGCTTCAGTCATTATTTAAAAATCTGGCAAAATTCATGAATATATGGTGTCCTAATTTCAAGAAACTTTGAATTCCAATTTGAAACCCCCAGTCCCGATAATAAAGTATAGAAAATTGCCACTCTTAAAAAGGCCTATACTTATAATATTGAAATATTTTGATACCAAAATTAGTTACAGAAGAAACGAGAGAAGTAGATAGATAAAAACGCATAATAAAAGAACCAATCTTGTTAGTAAAATTGATTAATAGACCGGGTGGTGGATGGGACATGTTAATTTTCTTAGTAAAAAAAATCTGATTTCGATGGCAATTAATTTGGATAAAGAAACACGTATAAAATAAATGTCCTTGACGCGGGGGATGGCCACGTCGGAGGCGCGCGAATCTGGCGAATCTAATGGAAGATTTCCACCGCGTGTCATGTTCTTTGTCCTCTAGCACGCCGCACCTGCAACTCCGGGTTACTTTTTACTGTACGTGGACCTACGGAGACGACAGATTTACATGGGCCGGGCCCATATCTCCAATTTACTCAAATTGACACAGTACAAAGTTATTAATTATTATGGTCGGCTAATCGATTTTAGTCGTATCAATCTGACTTTTCCAATTTAAGATCAATTGATCCCCCCATATATATCTCTAAATATATATATATCAAATTAGAATTATATATATATATGTCGTTCTCTCTCCATATATATATATATAATTTTATTAAAATTATATGTCGATAACTATAAGGGGATCATGTATGCATGCGAGAGTCCTTGGTATTTTCTTATCATAGTGACATTCTTTTTTCGATTACGCGAGGAGGCACAAGGCAAAGAAAAAATAAATGTGGCACGTAACCTTCCACAATGAAATTTGAGAGATATACAAATGAAGAGGTGTGCCATTGCACCACGTGAGTGTTCCTATAATAGTAACATTTTTTAATAATTTGATTTGAGAATGACATATTAATACGAGTGAACGTAGGTTGAAACTCAAAACAAGGTTCGGTTTGCAGTTCGCTGGACTCAAAGGTACGATCCGTGAACAAATCTCAATTGACGCTCTTTAGACAACAAATTAGACCGTCATTTTGTTAATTTATACTTTTTTTTGCATTATTTAATATAAAAAAATTATCTAAAAGTATTAAATTATTTTTTCAGCTCTAGACATTATTTTTAAAATATTATTTTTACTTTTAAAAAAATATAAATTCAAATGATTAAAATTAAATAAAAAGTAAAAATTAAATTAAATTATCAAGTCATTGAATTACGTCGGGTTAGTATTTTTCAACCCGTACCCAACCTCTCTTCGGATTGGGATATTGGGGTCGGGTCGGGTTGGATTGAACCCGATCACTGATTTAACCCAAATCAATGAACACCCCTGGCTGGAGTAATGTTGAAGTAGGCTACTCCAAGTGCGATCACGAACGCACAAAAAAGACTAATCTCATCATTATTATTGTGGGGCCCTTAGCTTCGAAAAGGCGCATGTAGCAAATTTTTTAGAATTAGAGGCTTGTTCTTGAAACTATTACCGATCCAAACAAGCCTAACGATGCTTATTACACAACTTATTGGTTATATAGTTATTGATAAATAATCACTCATGGTCTTGTCCGGTGCGACGTCCGGCATCATGTAGTTCACACCTCCGACGACGATCGATGGTGGATGAAGTCGTGCTATGGGTCCCTCGCCTTCTTCCTCATTCTGGATCCGTCCTTCTCCTTCTTGGACCTGGCGGAGTTAATCAGAGGCGGAAGCGGTAGGGTCGGACTGGGGATTGGGGCGGTAGGTTAGGGGTCACGTAGGGATGTTCACGGGTCGGGTTTAGGATTTAGGCAGGGTTGGGCCGAGTCGGGTCTTGGTCGGATCGACCCAACCCGGTGAACACCCCTAGGGTCACGGCTCATTAAAAGTGAGCAAGATCGGTCGGGATGCCGCTCTTGTGATCGAGATTGATCGTGCATGCCTCGGGCTACGATGACGATGTCATAACATTGGCAAGGACGAGGGCACCGTCACCCTCGCACTCAATGCGAGTGACGATGGATAGTCGACGGCGAGTGGAAGGAGAATGGCGAGGCCGAGCATCTCCCTTGCACTCGAGGTCGAGTTCCGATTTGCAGCAAGCAAGCACTGGTCACCAGCTTGGGCCCGCTGCAGTCCACCACGACTATCGTGAGAGAGAGCGATGATGCAGACAACATTAACCCCTGTGAGCTGCACAAGCTCCCTGGAACCGACCGTCTCTCATCCGACGCTCCATTCTTCGACCCTCCACTTAAGTTGGGGGGACATTCATTAAATCTATTTTTAAATCTATGGCAACAATCTAAATCACACCGTATTTTTTTGCATTAAAATCACATCTTAATTTTGTTGTCCCCAAAAAGATAAATGAGGGAAAGCTAAAACTATTAGCAATAACTAGTAGTAAATAGTGTGGGTTAGTGGATGGATAATATGAAGAGACATTAATGTCACCGTAAAAATGGAGTGCAATAATAAGGAGCCAAACAAACAAACAAAGCAGATTCCAAGTAAAATTTCTTTTTAGATTCACTACTTACTTTGGGAGGAGCACAAGATTGCAAGATCCAATGAAGACGACTCTACGGATATTTATGTCTCACAACTTTGTCCCCTTTCTAGCCAAAACAACTCTTCTTACTTTATGTCTCTTTCCTATGTTTATTTTTTACCCTCTCTTCTATTTTATTCGTAACTTTTCTTGATTTATTTCATTTGCAACCCTTGTTTATTTTTTATGTTAAAAATGTACTTATTTGTTTAGTCTATTAAACTATACTAACTAATGTGGACAAATGTAAAAGAAATAAAACATGCAAGTAAATGAACTTTCATGGCAAATTAATAATAAATTGTATTTTATGTTTTTTGTAATTAAATTTTGTAGTTAATGTTGACTTGTGAAATTACAGGGATATCAAAGTCTTGCATTCACTCGTATATTAAATTTGTTAAGAAGATTCACTATATACGCTTTTTATATATAACTAGTTAAGATGATTATCTAAACACAAAAATTCAACCAAGTTAGAAAATTAATATATTTCATTCCAACTAATAAAAACATAAATGTAAATGAAAAATTTAGAATGCTTATACTAACAATAAGAGGTCGCTCTTTTTTTTTGGAAACGAAAATCATAGACGAAGGATATTTAAAATAATCTAAACAGACAGTGAAAAAAAATATGATAAGTAAAAGATAAGCGTAAAGTGGTTTGAAATAAAGGTTGAGTCGTGCTTTTATGGTTTATTTGGTTTGGGATAAAAGGATGGTAAAAAAAGGAAAATAGCAATAGAGGGAAATTCTTTATTTTCCTTTGGTTGAGTTTAAAATTGAAGAGAAATGTGAACAAAATTTCTACCTTTTTCTTTTATTTTCTCCCAATATTTTATTTTTATTTTACTCTTAATATGGGATGAAAATAAGAGAAAAATAATGATTTCATTTTTTATTTTAACCATATTAATTAAAATATAATACATATATGAATGACATATTTGTTCATAAAATTATTACTTAATTTTATTCTCTCCTTTACATTATTACTAATACTTAGATATGATGGATATATTTAATTGTCATTTCACTTTCCTTCTTTTTCTTCTCCGAGCTTTTCTTTCTACACACCCCCATATATGGGTGGGAAAAATGGAGGTGTGAAGCGGCCAATTCTTCGCACCGTGCTACACGCAATCTCCACCAATGAGAGGAGATCTGACGGCACACACAGTTCGGCGAGAAATATCT
This sequence comes from Pontederia crassipes, assembly GCA_030549335.1. Classification (NCBI taxonomy): domain Eukaryota; kingdom Viridiplantae; phylum Streptophyta; class Magnoliopsida; order Commelinales; family Pontederiaceae; genus Pontederia; species Pontederia crassipes. The sequence continues at coordinate 10,750,461 of CM060188.1, read as the reverse complement.
CGTGAGAAATTGAAGTTTCTCCTCTCTCTCCTCCCTTTCTCTGTTTTTCGCCCAAGCAACGTGGCGCCAATGACAAGACCCGGCACTGATGATCGGACATGATGTCGATGATGATACCGAATGATCTCTCTCCCTCTGCTAATTTTGAGGGCATATCTCTCGACTGCTTGAGGGTGAGGTCGATGCGGCGGCAGCGGCCTGATAGCTCGGGTGCGGCCGAATGAATTGCGCTCCAAGTTCGCAATCTCCGATTGAGGGACAGGACGGATAGAGGGGGGAGGGTGAGGTCAAGACGGCGGCAATGCAAGGGATATGGCTGCAGTGGATGGAGGGATCGGGCCTGAAAGGGGGAGAGATAGGGAGAAAGAAAGGAGGGGTGAGGTCATAGCGGCGACGGTGCAAGGGATTTGGCGGCGATGCAAGGGATTTGACACGGTGGATGGAGGGATCGGTTCTGAGAGGGATAGAGAGGGGAGAAGAGAGGAGGGAGGAGAGATCGGATTTGAGCGGGGAAGAGATGGAGGGAGGAGAGATCCGGATCGCAAGGTCGCCGGCGATCGAGGGCTTCGCAACGCCGAGAGGAGAGAGAGAGCACCGGTGATCGAGGAGGTTACCGTTGGATCCCATCTCAATCGCATCCAATCAAATTTGATGTAAGCTATCGGATTTCGCTTGGAGGCGCGAGATCGCGCATCGCACGGTGTGAAGAATTGGCCGTTTCGCACCTCCATTTTTCCATATATATATATATATATATAGACATAGAAAAAGCATATATATTTCAATAAACATTTTTTATTCTATAAAAAATAGGCAATTTTTTATTCTCTTACGAGGATGGGTCAATTCATAAAGTTACACGAGAAATTAGCTTCCATATCATTATGTAACAATTCGGATAAATAATTGGTTCACATGAATTTAATTTTTGTCAAATGAAGGAGATAATTATGTATAAATTCATAATCATATTCGTATTTGTATATAGTCTAATTATTTGTCCTTAACTTTGGAATATTATATTCATTATTAAATGTTACTAACAAATGTATTACATTAAGTGCCTGGCAAGAACACATAATTTCACACCAAATTCTTGTTAGATAACTTAGGTTTCCATATTGTAATGCCATAGGCAGAGACCGAAAGAAAAAAAAAAGAAAGATGAAACCTTTAAAAAAAACGTAGGAAGGATGACTAGGTCAACTCTTGGATGAGTTCCCCATGGCAGCATCTTGATGTGCAAAGGGACCTAGTAATCGAATCAAATCGTCAAGCTTCAAAATATATGGCCTGAAACCTCTTCATTATTATTGAAATGAATCGCTGCAAGCAAATTATGAGAGCTGGTACGAGTAACGAGAGTGCGGTGCAATCATCATACAGGGAATCAGATGGCTGGTAATAGTAATTAGAGTCCACTGTAGTTGTTTTTTTTTTTATCTCAGTGCCAACGTTCGAGAAACGATGCCAAAAGTTCAACTTACGTGGTATTAAAAAGTGTGTTATCCACATGATCAAAATTAATTCATCGTGAGTCCAACTAATCTGATTAAATTCGTCTCACGCGCATATTTAACAAGAGACTCCTAATAAAGATATTCTAAATTTATAATAATTCAAATTTAAAATTTTGATTAAGCAAAAATAGATAAGTTGTCTTTGACTCTTCTGATTGCCGATCAACCGGGTAAACATGCACGCATTAGTATGAAATTAGTATTAAGCTATAATAAGAGAAAATTGTCTTCCAAATAGAAATCATGAAAAATAACATAAATGTAACAGATAATTTTCTATGTATGACTTCAATGATCATTCCCAATATGAAAATGTTCAGACAGGTTTTACCGACCAGAATGAAAATTATTATTATTTTTTTAAAATCAATTAGTAACTAAGAAAGAAATGTTGCAGACATGTATACTCACATGTTTGTGCAAAAGTTATCTCGTGTGAATTATAAGCATCACTAACTCAGTTTTTCTTCCCACCATAATATTCGAAAATTATTATTATGTATCCTATAGAGTTGCACATCCGAATATAACGGATTGAGAGTGTAAGAAAAATTCCACCATCCCAATTTTAAAAAAATTCGAATTGAAAAAGTAAAAAAAAATAATTAAGAGTTCAAATACGATTTGGGCCAAATTTAATACGACAAATCGATCCACTAAAATTATGACCCCATTCAAAAAATCAGTAGAGTCATGGAGTCTATTTTTGTTACTTATATAGTTAATACATAAGTTATTAACTTTTCTATTATTGGCAAAATATTTTTTATGTAAATAATATATTTTTTTATCACAAGTCTAATTTAACAGTTTTAAAACTTCAGTATTACATTTTATATTTAGCTATAAAAACAAATACTTTTATATTAATTTTAATTTATTATATATTTTCAAAATATTAATATATCAAATTAAGGTTCTTAAAAATCATCAGAAAGAGTTTGATATGTTAGAGGATGATGTTTTTTTTATTTTTGTAAATAATTTTAGAGTAAAAATTTTAAGTTAAAAATTAAGTAAAAAAATAGGTGATTTTTTTAATTGAAAAATTAATCTGACCCGAATAATTTTCACCTTCTAATAAAAATAATTTAGGCACCGTTTGAATGGAGACTAAAAAGATATGGAATTAAATCACATATTCCATCGGATTAATTATTTTTTGAAGTTTGCAACGGATTATCTGTATTCTTTCTTTTGAAAAGAATACGATAGCTCACAACTTTTCACCATTTACAAGATTAATTTTTTTAAAAATGTCAAGTCTACTTTTTGTACTTTTTGACAAATAAAACGTGCGTTTGACTCTAACCAAGAGAATATTCACGTATTCTCTTAGTTAACCCCAAATCAAACATCACATGATTATAAACCAAAGTAGAATGCTAAATTGACCCTAATCGTCCTTGGCATTAACCACAGTGCGAGCTTAATTACATTAATTGGCACAATGCAACCATTTCAAATCATGCAATTAACAACAAAAAAAAAGCGAGAGAAAACAAACTTCCTAATAAATCGATCATTAAAAAAAAATCCCAGGAAAAAATGGATGGGGGCATTAATTGAGGAAAATAAAATATGTTACAGGAATCACTTCCTCATAATGAATGAATTACGTTGATTAAGGTACGTAAGAGATATAAACAAAATTAATTACCATATTTGTCTGTAATTTTTAGGAGGGAATCATTTGTGAGGGTTCAAATTCCATATAAAAAGAGAGAGAATGGACAACCTTCCAAAGCAGAGGGTAAGAATCCATGCACCACATTCCTTTTATTCCTGTGATTTCGAAATTCGAAGATTAATTAAAAAATCCCTCCCTTTTTTAGTTTTATGCTTTTCGCCCTCCTCTCTCCTATTATATATATATATATATATATTATATATATGGTATGATTTCCTGGAAAATAGTGGCTTCCTGAGCTTTTATATAAAGTCAAGGGTCCATTAAAAGAGACAATGTGGAAGGAAGAAGAGGAGAGAGAAGGTAGAAGCGGAGAGATTGTGAGGGGGGTGTGGATCATTGGATTCTTGGTGAATTCATCAGGGAAATGGACTCTTCTCCGTGGAGCTACCATGAGGTCAGGCGCCATAATTCTTCTCCTGCTGCTCTGGTTTGTTCTTGTGTTTTCTTCCTTGTTCATTGTGTAAAGAATGATTATGCCTCTCTCTCTCTCTCGTGTTTTATGTGTTACATTTAAGTTAACTTTGGAGTAGAACATGAAATGCTTCTGCATTGGTGTTTGGGTGTTTAATGGTCTTCATGCAGGAAAATCTTTTTTGCTCTGTGTCGCTGGATTTTTATCTCTTGATGAAACTCTGTTTCGACGTTGTGCCGTCAATATTTGCCGTGTTGTACATCAAAATGTTATGCTCTCTTAGATGATGAAAAATTAGAGAATAATCTTTTCAAAATTTCTGAATCTAAACAAATTTCCACCACAAGTTTAGGAAAACAATGGAAGGAATTACTTTTATGATATTTCTTTCTGGAATTAACCTCTGAGTTTGAAAGTAATTAATATATACAATACACAGTAGAAGGGAATAATAATTTTCTTTTAGGATAAAAAAACCACGCTTTGGGTAAACATTTTATGTTTGATGAGTGACTAGTACACACGTGTAAATTTCTCTGTGGCCGTGGTACTTATGTGCAGAAAAAATAAAGGATTCTTTTGCAGTAATTTTTTTCCTATCACGTTCTTTGTGATATGAACATGAGTGAACTGATGGAACTCTGCTGCACATATCCAGGAGAGTGGTACAAGGAGTTGGTGCTGTGTCACTAATGTTATGGTTTGGATGGGTGCTATGATAGCCCTTTATTGTACCTCACATCAGTAAATAGACTCTTCCTCCTAGTTGGTAGATTTATCACCACAATAGAAAACTAAGTAGCTCATGAGATTCTACGAAAATGGAGTTCAACTTAACTTAATCTGCATGTAACCCCCCAGTTCTGCCATTTTAGAATGAAAAGAGCTTTCCATTATGCAAAAATTATATGACATTTTAGAGAGTAATACAATATCTTTTGCATGTTTCTTTTATTTCATCCAATTTGCATGTTGCTCATATTCATGTGGTTCCACAAAAAAATACTGTTCCTTTTTCTTTTAACAGAACATTGAAGAACTGAAGTACAAGCTACTGTGTACTACCATGGAGCTAGAAACATGCAGGTCCAACACAAACGAGGAGTCAAGGAAGACAAGGGAAATAATTAATCAGCTGATTGAGATTGTCAAGGTCATGACATGTGAGAGAGATGAAGCAAAACAACAAGTGCAGCTCATTCAGCAGCAGCTCACACAGCCTAACTTTGTCCAGAATTATGCGCAACCTTGGCTTCATGATTCGCCGGTGAGGCAAATTAGAGCAGGCTCCAACATCACTGAATCTGATAACCTTTCGGGAACTCCCAACCTTCGTTCATACAGTTCATCTCCTGTTGACTCCTTTTTCAACCCTGTTAACTCTCCAGAATTTTCAAGCATGAACATGGCTGATACTTGCAACGCCGTCCACCAACAGCAGCAACAGCAAACGAAGATCCAAGAAGATAATGTGATCACTTCGAGTACTGGTGAATCTGATCCAGCTTCTGCCCTTATTGATAGTCTTGTTCTTAATAAGCCTCTGCCTGTGAAAGGAAAGTTACTGCGGACGGTTCTGGAAGCAGGTCCTCTGCTGCAGACACTTATGTTGGCGGGGTGGCTTCCAGAATGGTGCAATCCTCCTCCACTCCAAGCATTTCATATTCCTCCGTTGGCAATTAAAACTCTCCAATTCAGTGAGGTTGTAGATCTGAAACCACACAATCTGGCTCATAAATCTAATGTCCAAGTAGAGCCTTTGATACCTCATCCTGGTCTAACTGGCTTAGTTCCTTCAAAGAGGTATATGAATGCATCATTGTTTAGCAGCGATGCAGATACTGGCAAAAGACAGAGATATGATTGAAGTAGCCATGCAAGTGGTGTGACATGATCTGAAATGAGAATTTATTAGGAACCATGAATTTACCATAGGCTTATATGCTGGTTTACCATGTAGGTGGACGGATGCCTTGATAACTTTTTCTCTTCTTGGACTCACAGTTCGTGAAAGTTCAAATTATGTTTAGAACATTTCAAGTTATTAGAAATGCACTTTCCTTTGCTTAAAATCTGAGGATTTCAAATTTTGCTTACAATTGGTTGATCTGATTTCTTCATATAGATAATAACACATGGTATTATTCTACCTTTTCTTCATTATGAAATCATTATCAATATTCATTTTCCTAGATGCTTTATGAAAAGAGGAAAGTTGTGTATAACAGATTTCTTTGATTGCAGTATTCCAGTCCATTTGACATGTGTATTGAATTGGATACAAAAAATCCAGTCAATATCCCTCCATAGTCAATAAATGTGAAAGTAACTTCTGGAGAATTATTTATTCAGATTAAATGTTCGTACAAATAGTAGTTTACAAATATTTGTTTAATTTCCAAGTAACTGCAAGTAACATCCAAACAGTCACAATAATTATGCATGTAGCAGTAGAGAAGTTAGTTGTTGTTTAGGTCACATTTTCCAATTACCTATTCAAGACATAATACAAAGCCTCGAGACATTAGACCTTAGCTAACACAATTGATAAGCTGACAAGAGTAAAAATCATTTTGTTTGTCATCACTCGTGCATGAATTGCTTCCTAAGAGGAAGATCATTTGCAAGCACATAAAGGAAAGTATTTTTTGAAACAAAAGAATACATACCAATCATGAGACATACTTTTTACTTCCATGGGTGCAATAAAGATCCAATTCTAATATGGTATGAATTTTAATGAATGGACAGAGAGTTTTCTTAATAACGAGTTCAAGAATTCTTGAATGAACATTAAGATTTCTGGAATGAACATTAAGTTTTTTAGACAACACTAGGCTACCTTTTAACCAATCAGATATAATTGTTTCGGGGAAATAGCTTATAGTTCTTTGATATCGTTCAGGGACAGAGAAACAGTTATTTGGTTATTTAACATATAATGGGAATATGGAGTCATGAGAAAAACTTATACTCTACTTAAATGATATTCATTTGCAGGTGAGAAATGTCATATAAGTTATGTTTTGTATGCGAGCTTGCTAATTAATCAAGATTATATTTGGTCTTTACATAGTCACATACATAGGCTAATTTAATCATCCACAAATACAATGATGTTATGTGATCGTAGAGTCAAGTAAGGATCCACATTATGCCACCATTTAAAGTGCACTTGAACAACAATATGTTATTGATAACAAACATGTAGTGTACTGTAAAAGTAAGAACACAAGCAAAATTGTAAGTGAGAAGATTAAAAATAGGAAGCTTACTGGGCTATCTTCCTTTTGGATCCAACAGTTGAGAGAACACTCTGCTTGATGCAATGTCTGTTCCATCACTAACAACACTGAAGCTGCCATTGCCTATGTTCTCTAGCTGTGGAATCCAATCAGGAAGTTCCTGAATGGTATTAGTACTGCTTCCTTCTCCAACTACCCTTGTAAAAGTTTCCTGAAGTTGAAGAGCATATTCTAAATTCCACAGCACATCACCCATCGTTGGCCTCTCACTACCATGTTCTGCTAAACATTTCTCCACTGTTCCACCAAATTTACGTAGGGAATCGAGACTAAGATTTCCGGCAAGATGAGGATCAATTATCTGCTCAAGTTGACCTCTCTTTTGCCAATTCATAGCCCATTCGACTATGTTAACCTGATCTCTTGGGAGTGCCGGATTGATCGCAGGCCTGGCACACAAAACCTCAAGCATAACCACTCCAAAAGAGTAGACATCAGATTTTTCAGTGAGACGCTGTCTTCTGAAGTACTCAGGGTCAAGATAACCAAAGCTTCCTTTCACGGCTGTGCTCACGTGAGTCTGGTCTAAGCTAGGGCCCATCTTGGACAAACCAAAATCAGCAACCTTCGCAGTTAAATTACCATCAAGAAGAATGTTTGTTGTTTTGACATCACGATGGATGATGGTCTCAGCTGCCCCAGTGTGGAGGTAATGCAGACCTTTGGCAGCACCTATGCAAATCTCAAGTCTCTGCTTCCATGATAGAGGTGGGAGGTCTGACCCATACAAGTGTTTGCGAAGGGGGCCTCTGGCCATAAATTCATAAACAAGCACCATCTCATTTCCTTCATGGCAGTGTCCTACAAGAGAAACAAGATGGCGATGGCGTAGTTTTGATAGCATCTCTATCTCAGTCCTAAACTCAGTCAAACCCTGCTGAGATTGAGGGTTTCCCCTTTTCACTGCAACAACAAGGCCATTTTCCAGAACTCCCTTATAGACCTTTCCAAAACCACCAACACCAATCACCAAGCTCTGATCAAAGTTCTTAGTCGCCTCTTGTATCTCTGAAAAACCTAGTAATTGTCCCAGTCCTAGAAAAGGACCAGATGAAGCAAAGCTTTGAGCCGAGACCTTTGTTTCAGAGTGGCCCATGTGAGTAGTGAGAGTGGCCGGGGAAGGGAACCAATTCAACACCAACTTCTTTGATCTCCTTCGATGACGTAAGTATAAGAGGAGCATTGCAGCAATGGCAAATACAAGTAAAGCTCCTCCTAAGCATGATGTAATGAGAAGAAGCACCTTTTTTCTTTTCTTTACAACCTGAATACTGATGGCATTCATAGTATGAGTCATGTCAAAGCTCTCCATGGAGTTGCTGAGTTTCATGATCTCAAGACCATTGAGGAATGCATTGGGTAGAACGCTCGCCAGATCTGAAGGGCCTACTTGAACTAGAATGGCATCTGAATCCATCTGCACATCAACTACCAAATCCACAACGTAAGCAGAAGATAAACCGACCCTGTTCGACACATCCAACGAGCTCAACACGGACTGATTGTTTATGTAGACATTGAACAGGAGGTCTCGAGCCGATTTGCTGATAAAATCACAGAAATGAAGTCTCACCAGATAATCAAAACCTGAATCCACTTTGAATACCCAAGAGATGTTGAATTTTGGGTTACCAACATTAGCGTCCGCCATTTCATCTGCCGTAGCATATACAAAGGTGGGCGCCGTGTAGATTGATACGTTTCCATGGTATCTGATCAATTCCGGCCTAGTGGAGACGTTATGCACAGAAGCCGAATTGATCAGGAACGCTTGATCATTCTCCCAAGCTCTCCACAACGTGTCATTCCCAGGACTCAAAGCCGGACCACCGGCGTTTACTCTGTAAACCATTTCCAACGCAATGCCGGAGGAGATAATGAAGCCGGTCACAGGAGGAACAGGCAACGGGGCCGACGGGATCACGCCATCCGGGATCGACAGAACCTCGATTGCATTGACGAAGCCGACGTAACCGTCAGAAGGAGACACCGTGAGTATCAACGGCGCCGACCCGAAGCCTGCTTCGATTACGTATTCCTTCAGCAGAGCACGCGACCCAGCGCGCGGTTTCGAGTATGAGAAGTTGTGCAGCAGCGTGAAGCGATCGGCGGTGACCGAGAACAGAGCTGACGTCAGGTCGTAGGCGCCGCCGGGGAGGGGATAGAAATGCAGCCTCAGGAAATGCCTGCCCTTCTCCGCAATCGGGAGCCGGTACTGACTCCTCGCCGTGAAGACGCGAGCGCTGCCGTAGAGGCTGGACGAGTAGGCCCGCACGACAGCGCTGTGGGAAGCGGGGGAGAGGAAGGACGAGGAGGGCGCGCCGCGGCCGTCGGGTCGGAACGCCCGGCCGTCGGCGAGGGATACCGTGGCGTCGCCGCCGCAGTTGATGAGGATGTCGTCCGATGGCCTGAAGGCAGCCGAAGCGGGGCGGAGCATGGCAATGTGGTGGTGGAGGAGGACGAGGAGGAAGAGGGGGGATTTGACGGCGGCCATGATGTGCTCCGTGCAATTGTAATTACTGTTTTTGTGCGAGTTTGGACTTTGGATTTGTTGCCGAACATTTGAGAGGTGGAGGAGGTGGAAGAGGAGGAGAGCGTGGCTTCGTTTCCCGAGAGAGAGAAAGACAGAGAGAGGAGTGGAAACTGGTGGAGTTACCAGAGTGTTTAGAGAGGGTGTTAGGGTGTGTCTCTTGTGATGTGTGCATCGACTTTTTTTTCTCTTTCTCTGTTTATTTAAACTTGAGTGGTATTTTTTTTAAAATTTTCGTCGGTCAGCAAGGAAATGATTAATCTTAAATGGCTTTGTTTGTATAGATGAATAAAAGTTCTACTTAATTCTTATAACTTATAACTTATTGAAATGATAATTTCATTGAGGTCGAGCGTTTGGAAAAGTTGAGCATGTATCGAAATTCTTTTTCTTGATTTGATTTTTCAGGATTGGAAAATGAGTAAATGTCGGCGTGGAATAGAAGACTGGTTCAGGGCGCGCGCAAGAACTTAGAAAGTTCGGCCACTTGGCGAGAATTTTTTTAACCGAACATTATGTGTTGATCGGGATTGCGTATTTGGCCACTTCGCAATTTTTTTTCCAACGAAACATTGTGCGTTGATCGAGATTACAATTCTGCTCCACCAATGTTTTACCACATGTTGACTGAATTTTACTTAGTTCTGATCCATGTTCGTCAACCAAACATAGCAAAGAATTATAAATTCAAATTCTTTTTTCGGTTTAGAGGTATAAATTCAAGTTCTGTAAAATATTTTTGTTAATGTTTAAACATTTGGATGTTTATTTGTTCTCTCTACTGGAAAATTTAATGATATTTGTAAACACCTTCCTAATCTGAGTTTCAAATTACGCAACTGATCAACGTTGTTGCTTAATATATTAGAGGATGATAATTTGATAGAAAATCAGAAGGCTGTGACTTTAAACCGTGCAGCAAAATTAGTATCTAAAAGTTGTGTAAGTTTATCATCAATGAAAAGTTTGTACCAAAAGTTGGTTTGATAATAAGTTCAAGTTTTATGCTCTTTATTTCAAACTAAATTAATGGGAGATCATATTCCAATTCATTGAATTGGAGGGGTTTGCCTGCACCTTAGGGAGGTGATTTATTTAGCTGAAAAATAGAGGGATCTGGTGATGTTGGTGGGGCGGTGTCTCGTGTTCCCTTAATTTTGGGCGGATCATCTGACTGACACCAGGAGGCGTGCCACTGACCGCGCATCGAAGGGCTTCATCATGCACTCACTTCCATTTGTATTGTACTCCTCTTTCTGAGGAATTATCGTCTTCATGTACAAAAAAAGTCAGAAGATGCCAACAGATGCTCTGTCAATGCTTCTGTGTTCTACCCAAAATAAACATCAATATCAAAATTTCAGTGTTTCATGATCATAATCCCAAATCAAGCATCGGCTTAAAGGATATTATTGGTGTTGAAGGAAGCGACAACTTTCAATTTGGCATTTATATGATCTGTTGATGCCTATTGATCATATTTTGTTTTGTTTCTCATAATTAGAACTTGGAAGTCTAAAATTGTGAGCCACAAAACAAGAATGATCCCTTAGTTAAGATGAAGATATATTTGAAGCCTTTATACTAGTACTAGTCTATTAAAATATCATTAATCAACTTAAAATTGTGAGATTATACAAAGCCAGGCATTCTTGTCGGCAGGTGCAACTGGCAAGTTGCAAGATCTCACGGGGCTTTCACTTTAAACAGCAGCAGGTGTCTCAGAATTCATGGCCATGGAGATTTTAACAAGTGGTCAATGGGCATAACCTCATGAGCTGGCCCTTTTTATTCGATCAAGGATCACTCGGACCCATAAAATTAAGTCTGCAGGCACAAATAACTACATAAACCCCTTTGCAGCCTTTCATAGGATTGAAAAAAATGTGTCAGACATCGAAGACTGTAACAAGAGATCTGATTACACTGATTCAAATTCCTTGCATTAGTATTATAAAAAAAAATTTAAAAAGGGGATTCGTTTCCGGTTCCAATCTTTCTACAATCCTTCCGTCACAATAAGGCATCAAGATTAAAAGCAGTGTCAGGCTTTTCTAGGTAATTAGCACTTAGCAGAAATAAGTCAATATTGAATTTATAAATGTACAAAAAGATTACTTGGATTACACTTCGGCGTGAACCAACCAGTTTGCCTAGACATTTATTAGGCTAAAAAAAATAGAAAGAAGAGAATGCAGATGATATAACATGAATCACCAAAGCCATAGTTTGTCTAGAAATTTATTCACAGTGATGCCTATATAGGCTTCCCACTCCCGAAGCATGAGAAACAAAAGGCTAAACTAGAACTAGCAAAAGTACAAGCCTCCAAGGCCAGAAGCAAGAAGAATAAGGGAAGAGCCTCACACTGCCTCCAATTACCGTCATTTGTTAATCATTAAAAAATATCGAAACCTAGAAGGCGTTCAGCGCTTCAGCTTATAATGTTGCAAAGCAATTTATAGTTTCACACACAGCTGCTCGGAGGTTCACACAGAGGGTTCACAAGCATTTTGCTAAAGCATGCGGACGCAATATTATTGCCAAAACTATCCCATGGTAGATCTACCTTAGTACACTTCGGAACATATTGTATTTAAGAAAAGTTATAAAACAACAATGTAAAGAAAGGAATGACAAGAAAGGACCTTTTGTGGGCAAAAGATAGAAGGATAATATGAATTGGATAGCTCAAATAGAGTAGAACAGCACATACATTAATTAAAGATCACCATGAAAAGGGGGTTGCTCCCAACAAAAAGATTTCATTTTCGAGATCTCTTACCCATTGGCACACTCTATTACATATTTTAATTGCGAGAGCCTGCAAATAAACCAGAGTCTACATCAGATTACAAATGTTGCAAATTTAAGGTTCCTATTTCACCCATATTAAATAAATCGCCAGGTGGTCCATTTAATAAGCCACTAAGGTGGTAAAGTGTTTCAACAAGTAGCAATGTCAGAGGAAGTGTGGACATAAGACCAATAAAAGATTGAAGTGATTCAACAAGTAGCAATTTCAGATGAAGTGTGGACATAAGACCAATAAAAGATTGCTGTAACAATCAATATGTGAAAATAAGGCCACTGGATTTCATGTTTGATAATTTTTTTGGGGGGAAAAGGATGACCACCATTGTGGTTTCATGTTAGATAATTGAATCATGGAACATAGCTCATGAAAAGAAGCATCCATACAAGACCCAAGAAAAGATAAAGCACGAGGTACTAGACGTAATTATCATCATAGATAAAGAAAAGAATGCTTTAAGTTTACATTCCCAACAGCATATTTTCACAAAAAGCACATGTTGGGGTGAAGTGTACCAAAGGGAGGATCCAATCATAATGGAAACATTTTTTTTTTCCTTTTGAGGGGGTAAGAAGATGGCTACTTCTGAAACATTAAGAAAGAAATATTTTTCCCTTCATATGTGTGTGTGTATATATATAGAGAGAGAGAACACACAAAAATGGAACTTCACAGAAGATCAAGTTGAGAAATGAACCTTGTCTGCAAGAGGATCAAATGCTGCATAAAGTTCAAAATCTTGAGTGATCCAGCAGAATAGAACTGCAGGGAATGAGTGTAAGCATTGTAAATGATTTTGGAAATTTAAGTAACAGCAAATCCTAGCATCATGGTAAGGAAACCAAGTTATTTCACTGATAACAGATACAAACATAACCCCGCATACTCTTTGGAAATGTCATTGTTTCTTACCGTAATTTTCATCTCTTCTGAATTGTGTTTTATGCGGACCAGTTCTTTTATCATGCATTGAAGCATACAGTTTTTGGTAAGCCCTATATAATCTGCAGCACAACAACTTTATCATGCAAAATAGAATGGTTGGAAATCAAGTTACATAGAACGAACAATAATACCGTTTTTGTTGATTTGAACTGCTTATAGGGGAGGCGAACTCTGATGATATGTATTGATTGAGGTAGATACTCTTATACATGAAATGCCACAGTCCACCTGGGCCACCTATGCCAGAATTAGACGACAAAGATCCTGGATTTGACTTGTCAAAAGATAAAGATCCAGGATGAAGTGAGGAATCAAGGGGCAGCTCTTCAACACACAAACCACCATCTAGCATAGATCTCTGAACTTCACTAAGAACATTTGACTTCAGAAGAACATTCTCGATGCGAATCCTTTATTAAGTTAACAGAACAGGAGTTACAATGTAGAGAAGATGAATGACATAACTTACATAAGAATGCAAAACTGCAAATGAAAATCTTTGCCTAGCATTCTTCTCACCTGCAGTCTTTGAGGTGATAGAAGGCATCTGAATTGGTAGTAAGCAGTGTCAAGTAAGTATCTGCCTGTAAATAATTTCAACTTGTTGAGAATGCATTTCATCTTTTCCTTTGAGTGCCAGAATGTATCTCATCCTAGTCTTATGAAGAAAGTAAAGAATGATGTATGGAAATTCCAATTATGGGAACAGATAACCTAGGTCAGATATCTCATAAATATTTTTGAAATTCAAAGTTATTGAGCTTACAAGGCCTAAAAAGCTAAACATTACTCACATCAAAGAAATGGACATAAGCATAAAGGAAAGCCATGGAATTGTATCTTGGTAAACAAATTGGTGAGAATGATTCTGAGGTCCTGCAAAAAGATAGTATATAAACAGCATCCTTAGTTAAGTGATTAAGAATTGCCAACAAATGAAATATAATGATTCCCCAAAAGGAACTTGTACGTGCCACATAAATTTAGCTGCATTACCAAGATTGCACGATTAAAATTCAAGCATGCCGTACAGAAAGAAATAAAATTTGACCAAGAATTAAAAGAAGATGACACAATAGTTCCAGGTGATTTTGTTGTCTGAATGGCTAAAGAAGGGTGCATCAATTTTTTTCCCTTTCTTTTCTAAAACTGGGAGTACACAATTCTTATGAGTTTGTTATAAGAGAAAAAACTCTATTAGATAAGTTAACAAAATGGAACACTGAAACCAAATGAATATGCTGTTCTGATCTATACAAACCATTTTGGTTTCCCTGAAAAAAAGTTGACAAATCACAAATACAGATAGATCTACATTATATGCTCTGGCATTGGACCAGTCATTGGCTGAGAGCTGGCATAGTTCCCGACAAGGAGGGACCTGGATGCCTTCTTTTCAGTCCAATCTGTCGGATAAGATAATGGAAGATTTGCTGCTACTCTTAGAGATTGTTAATGACTTCTCCTTGGATTTTACAAAAAGGGATGGGTGGAAGTGGAACTCTAGTCAGTTATCTGCTCGCGTAGTTTACAAACAATTAGAGGATAGAACTCAGGGTGATGAAGAATTAAAAGAGGACTGTCGCTTGATTTGGAAGCTTAAGATTCCTTTAAGGGTCAAAGTGTTTGCATGGTTAGTACAAAGACAAAAGCTGCTTACAAGATCCTATATGATGAGGTGGGTTACAATCAATGATGCATCTTGTGCTTTGGCAAATTGAAGTAGAGGATTCAAATCACTTATTTTTTTTGCTGTACTATGACAAGAGAGGTTTGGACTTGTTAATAATGCCTTGAATCCTACCCCAACTAGAAATTCATCTGGTCCCAAGACACTTCGAAGTAAAAGGCACCCTCACACTAAGGAGGGGTCTGAACAAAATATTAGGACGAATTTGTATGTGATTCAGAATTGATTTATTTTCTTATCGTGAGATAGGTGTCCTGATTTGGAGGGATTAATTCAAAAATTTGTAATCCTCTTCTATTTTTCTATCTAATAAAACTCTGTGTCGCCTTAAATTTCATGTGTGTTCATTCGGTGCGTAATGTCTCTAGTACAAAAATCCTAACAGGACTGTTATGCATACATTTGTGTTGAATATGTCGTCAGAAACAAGCTTTTGGAGATCATTCCGAGGAGATGATTCAGAAGGGGGTGCCTATACATATGTCTCTAACAAAAGAAGGATTACTTCAATCTGTTATGACTATTGTGGCGACAGAGAAATGCTTTTATATTTCGGAACGAGCGTTTCTATATTGAAAATATAGTGTCCATGGTGAGTGTTTCTATATTGAAGATCGTTTCGAGGAGATGATTCGGAAGGGGGTGCCTATACATATGTCTCTAACAAAATAAGGATTACTTCAATCTGCTTGCTATGACTATTGTGGCGACGGAGAAATGCTTTTATATTTCGGAACGAGCGTTTCTATATTGAAAATATAGTGTCCATGGTGAGTGTCTACATTTCAGAATGGTCTAATTACAGTCGATATCTTCATTGTACAAATTTCTCCTGTAAAGATTTATTGATTAATAAAATGGATGACAGTCACCATGATCGTCATCCTATTTGCCTTTAAAAAAATATAGCTAGATCTGTTGAACAAAGTAAATTAGAAGCTCAGATTATTTCCCAATCAAAGAAAATCCTGCAAGATATATGTCATGACCTACCAATCAATGCTAAAGTGGATTAGTTGACCTTGAATTCTCTTGCAGAGGTCAAGGGTTTCAGTTATGTGTCAGACAGATTTGGATGCCATGACCTAAGGTTCTAGGCATTATTGTAAATTAACATCATAAAAGGCTCTTAAACTGGCACCAGTTCATCGTGCTCAGCAAATAAATATAATCATTTCAATACTTTGTCAGAAGATGGATCATAATATGGATAAATGCTCAAATGAAACTTGCATATAATATGCCAACGAGAACACATTCTGTGAGGATATTCTTAACGTGGTTCCTTCAGTTTGATATCAACTTGTAATAGATGGATATCATAATATCTAACTCACAGTGCTTCCCAAAGATGTCAATGACACTACCTCAAGCAATAAAACTTCAAGGCTTGACCCATTCCCATCTTGAAAAAACTTAATTACCTGAAAGATTCTGAAGACAGAATAAAGTTGGAAAGTAAGAGCATATCATCAGGATGAAGCGTCGCCTTCTGTGCTCCAACTAGACTGATAACCTACAAAGGAATGTTGTCTCAATAACAGGGAGTAAGAAAATATAATGATGTGGCAACCAGAACTTGCATCCTTGTGGATCTTATTCTCAAAGATGAATCAGCAAAATTACGGACCAGAATAAGTGCACATTACTGACCAGACAAGATTTAGATGCCTGAAAATTAAAATTTACAAACCTTCTGCTTACACATCAACAATGCAAACAGAACTCCTGAATCAGCAGTGTCTTGCAAAATTGCACCTGCAGCTTGCCTGCTTGCATAAGCAAGAGGAAGACAAGTATATGCATGAAGAAAAGTTGCAGGGTTCCTGAAAATAAGTAGAAAGAAAGCAGTTGTCAACATACATATTTAAACCCCACAATATAAACTTATTGTACCTCATGTGATTTCCTGAAAAAAACATATATATTGAAACCCTTGAAATCAACTTAAGTATGCTCGTGACGACTTGATGATAATAGCTCAAGAACAGGTCATTGATAATGTTTTCCAAAGCAAGTTAACAATATAGATAATACAAGTTATTTCCTGATTAGTCAAAATGATGTAGGAGATGATGTTGCAGTCTACAAGACATGAGATTACTTGGAGTCCAAGTTTGAGTAATTTTAGTAGTTGAGTTTGAATTATTTTAGATATTCAATTGCTGTTAGTATTTAATTTCTGGCATTTAGTTGTTAGTATTTAATTTTTGTTGAGTAAATATTTCCTTATCTAGTCTGTTGAGAGTCCTAATTAGAGAAGAACTTGTATTTCTAAATCCTATAAAAGGGGACAGCTGAGTTATTTGGTGGATTATTATAGTTCAGACTTTTAAGAAATCAATTGCTTCTTTCTTCTTTGGCGTTCTCCAAGTTGCAGTGTAGATTCATCTGGTGCTGCGTTTTCTTGACACCTTCGTGTCACGTTGTTTTTTTGTGTCAGTTTTGATACGTTAATCGTCGTGAAAAGAAGCAATTGTATGGGAAATGGTGACCCGCAGGAATTAATTCCACTATTGTGCCGCTGTTGTTCCCTCAACAACAACAACAACAACAAAGCCTTATCCCACTAGGTGGGGTCGGCTACATGGATCATACGACGTCATTCCGCTCTATTAGTAACCAAACATTTCGGTATATTATTCACCAATAGATCTTGCTCTATTAGTTCGCCAAGTGTCCGCCTTGGCCTCCCTCTCCCTCTTTTAATCGGACTCCAGATTATTTGATCTACTCTTCTTACTGGCGCATCTAATAGTCTTCTCTGAACATGACCAAACCATCTCAAACGATTCTCTACCATTTTCTCACTAATAGGAGCCACTCCGACTCGTTCACGTATATGGTCATTCCTAATCTTATCTAATCTTGTATGACCACACATCCATCTCAACATCCTCATTTCGGCTACCCCCACTTTACGTTCATGTTGTCCCCTCATCACAAAATAATTGTAGAATGGGTTAAGACCTAGGTAAAGGATACACATGCAATTTACTCCTTACTACAGTATGTATGCAAATATCAATTCAAATGGGAATATATGCAATTCCCCATGTATGAATGTGAATATCCCCCCAAAATGCACAGCTATGTGTAGCTTAACACTGGACCTCAGAAAGTTTCAACATTTTTTTCCTTTTTTGAGGAATAGTTTCAACAAGTTCATAAAGTTAAAAGCTTAACAACACCGGCATACGTACTAACCAGCTAAATGAATGAATAAGGGAGGAGAAAACAGCATCTGTTCCTCCCAACAAAGGTGTCATATCAAATTTTGGATTCTTCTCAAAGCATCTATTAACCGACTTTGTCAAGATAAGAAGCACCTGTAACCAGAATGATGATAAAAGATCAAAGAGTGATAGATGAACGATGCAGAAATCAGTATGGAAAAAATGCACATGGGATATTGTTTCTCCCTGAAGAACTCAAGCAAATAATTAAATAAGTGATTAAGTTGAGCTATAAAATTTTACCTGACCATAAATATGCTCCAATTGACCCCTCAGTGCCTCATATGGTTCTTCTGTACAACTTATACAAACTAAATATATTGGTCCTTTCACAAGAAAAACCACCTGAGATTATTACAAAAGAACTTTGTGTGTGACATGATTAATGATGTAGGAGCGCTTGAAACTAATTGCTGAATGCGGAAGAAAGAGAACAGAACCTGATGATTCCCAGCTCGTACAAATTTAAGACAATCTCCGCTGGAAAAGAATTTGAAAAAAGTATTAGCTCCTTTTGACAAAATAAACCAATCTTATCAACAAAACAAGCCAACCAGTAATGAGTAGCCAACCCCAAGTAAAATGGAAAGGCTTCCTGGTTGATAGCCATATAAGCCGGTTAAACAGCATACCCATTCTCGACAAAGGAAATGATAGCTTGCAGTGTCGCAGAAAATCCTGCTAGCTTGTGTTCATCTCCATAACTAGATGTTCAGGAAGACAACATATTTTAAGATACATAACATAGTTATATCAAAATTGAGAAAAAATGGACATCAAAACTACTTTGTGGGTGAGATAAATACTAGCTAAGAATCAATTGGATGAAGAAATACCGAGAATATATTGGTTTCCCAGAGTGGCTCAAAACAAAAAAGTGTTTTCTCCGCTTTCGCCATGAAATTGAAGCATCATCCTGTATTCGAGTACATAATTGATTCAGTGGATAAAAAATTTCACATATCCATTAGCACAAAATATAATTATTTCTTAGGAATGAAATAGCTAAAAAAGTATCAACTGGAATGACACTCAATAACTCAAATGTTGATGTCACAGTTAGCTTGGCCAGTGGTCACTGGGCCACAAGAAAACTCAATTCAGTTACTAAATGAGTAACGCTGCAGGCTGATCACAATTAGGGTCCATATATTGTACAGATTGTCAAGTCAACTTATGAATTAGATCACTCGTAATTCAACTAAAACATTGTGCATAATAATTAAGGTATGGGCATTTGCCAAATCCGTGTTTATAGATAACTCTCCCCCACAGCATGGATCACGAACCATCTAATCCTCACAATTACAAAAACGTATTTCATGCCAATCACTCACTCAGATTTGAGGATTTGGTAACTCCAGAAAGTACATATTGCACACATATCTTATCCGCTACTTTGTGTATTGTGGCAAGTACATTGCTTATCTAGTGGAATTTCACTACCTTAATATTGATTCTCAAGTTTGAGCGAAGTAACTAACAAGATTCATAGATACAATCAGAAGAAAAACAGAATTAACTAGATATGGGTAGAAAAACCTAAAACCAATAAAATGCAACATGTAGACGGCCCCAACACTCACCTCGTCTGAATGCCGCCTGCTGGGGTTCCAATCGTCAGAAGATGCCGCTCCATCGCCGACCTCCTCGACGCCGCTGGACGCTCCACTGCTCCCTCTCTCCCCAGCGTACCCGCTGCTGCTCGGGCTCGCCGGAGCCTCTCCTTCCTGCTCGGACCCCTCCCTCAAACCCCCGCCGCCGTCTCCTCCGGCGCGCGACGAGGGCCCAGCTGAGCT
This sequence comes from Pontederia crassipes, assembly GCA_030549335.1. Classification (NCBI taxonomy): domain Eukaryota; kingdom Viridiplantae; phylum Streptophyta; class Magnoliopsida; order Commelinales; family Pontederiaceae; genus Pontederia; species Pontederia crassipes. The sequence continues at coordinate 10,730,516 of CM060188.1, read as the reverse complement.
CCAACCTCCAGCAGCGTCACTATCCTCTTCCACGATCTCGATCTCGTCACCGGGAGAGTAGAAATCTGGGGGCAGGGATCCGTTTCCCGGCGGACGCTTGGCGACGCCAGAGTCCTCCAGCGTCAGGGTGCTCACCGTCAGGTCCTCCTCCCGCTCCCCCTCGATTGGCCCGCGCGGCTCCAATTCAGGGGAACTAATAGGGTTCGGATGTGCTGCGGCGCCATTGGAATCCATGGCCAAGAGGACAAGAGAATTCGAAAAAGTGTAAGGTCCCGAAGGCGATCGGAGGAGTTCGTCGACTTTGCTTTTCACCGATCATTCAACGAAGAGAGGAGTACGAAAGAAACGAGAACGGTAGGTGTCCATGGAACCTTCGATAAGTGGGCTTCCATTTGGGAAGGGCGGTCCAATTTGTTATGTGGGCTTCGATCAGCTATGTTCATGGCCTTTTTTTAATGCCTACTTGATTTTTTGGGGTTATTTGTACGGCCTTAGTTCATTCGTGTGTTTTAAGAATTTAAATTTTTTTAAAAAAAGGTTTATGTGATATAATGTACCAGCAGGGATGATATTGAGTCTAATCAAACCAATCCATCAGGTTTATTTTTTAGTAAACTGAATAATAAATATAAGTTTAAAAATAATACAAATTTACAAGGTTAAGATTAAAAGTATTAAAATTTATTTAATAACTTAAACGATTTCATCTAAAGTAATTATTGATATTAAATTTTCATGTCAAAACTGTAACACCTTGATTTTCCAATAGACAAAAAGAACCTCAAAAACAATGAGATCTGAGAACAAAGTTGTCCTCAAAATCTTAAAGCAAAAAGTAGACCAAAAGACTCCTAAAAATAAGATTAGTTAGAGGGCAGATCTATCCATGACAATGTGTGGTAAAGTAGCTCCAAAACTGTCTCCCCTCTCATCTTTCCCATTCGACTGCAACAATCTTCAAGAGCTTAAGAGGGTTTCATGGTGATCTAAGTCCTGGAGTGGAGTTGGGATATCAAGGCATTGAATGGAAACTCGGTTGGGAGCAAAGGAAGGCTAGAAGAAGTGGAAACATCATTAGAAATATTTAGAGATCAAGGTATATAACAGGTGAACTCATAATTTCTCGTTCTAATCCTGCTTTGGGTGAGGGTGTGATTGAACTCTTCGGAATAGATTCGGTTTATTTTCTTGATAGTTTCGTTGTTTGTTTCAAGGTTTTTTAGCATATACATTTTATATAGAAATGAGAGTCATTCTTCTCGGATTTTTGTTGTTACGAGCAATTAAATGTATGGAAAATGTTAGGTCAATCCTAGAATGACTATTTGTGCGATTGCATTTGTGAACAACGAATTACATAATTGATTTCATGATTTTTGAACATAAATCGATCAACCAGTTAAGTAGAGTGGTCGACCGATCCATATGTGAAATTACATTTGAATGCCATTATTCTAATTGGACGAAGTATCGGTCGATCAATCGAGTGTCCGACTTAGAGTAGAATGCCACTATTTAAATTAGACATGGCATAGATCGACCGAACAGACAACCGACCCTTGGGTCGAAAGTCACTGTTCAAATCAGACATAGCATCGGATCGACCGAATGAACGATTGACCTTTGAGTCGGGAGCCACTATTCAAATCGGTCGACTGGCCAAGGGAGCGGTCAACTACTCCAATAGGCGAAATAGAGGCCAAAAGCTACTATTTCAATCGGTCGTGCAACCGGTCGATCGACCAAAATAAATTATTTCAAAATTTTAACTCAATGATTCTTCTATCAATTGATCCTTAGTTAATATCATGTTAATCCATGTCATGCTTTATGCCCCTATTGATATAATTATCACATTATTGTTTGACTCACCTAGAAGTCGAATTGCATGCTATGTCATAGGATTAAAATAAATCATTCGAGACGCTAAATTGACGCAGTTGTGGCTCTAAATTAGCAGCGACATCGTTTGTGTCGCTAATGTGACGCTAATATCCATTATTGGAACACGATGTCAATGTCATTGTGTCTATATATTGGCGCTAAATCATGTCACTTAGTCTCATAATTCCATGATTAAGAATATAAAAATAATTTATTTTAATACATATATGTAACATATGGTATAGAAATACATATGTATGTAATATATACAATGTAGCTAACATATAGTATACGAATATATACATAGGTAACAAATATAACATAGGTAACATATAATATAGGAATACATGTGTAGGTAAGTGTAGAAATACATATGTAGGTAATATATATATATATATATATATATAGGAATATTTAATCCGTAAGGCGTCTACTTAGTGTTGCAATGTTGGTGACGCTAAGTAGCGTTGCATGACGTCGACGCCAACACAGCACAAAGCGCCCACATCGATTTCGTCATTGGCGTCGACATAGCATCGCATATACGGTGACACTAAATTAGTGCCGTCGTTTGTCGATGTCAATACAATGCTATAATCTATCGTGTATTTTCTTGTTCTCGCGCATAATAATAACGACGAAGTAGCATCTCCATGACATTATATTTAGTATAGACTCTCTATAATGCCAATGCAACACTAATGTGATGTTATGAGGAGGCAGTTAGCGTCTCTTTCTGGTGACGCAATGTCATCGCTATAGAGACATTATTGGCATCGACTTAACATCATCGTATTTTGATACGCTAATTGTCGTTACTATTCGATAGTTTCCTTGTAGTGTTTGGGTCGGGAGCCACTGTTCAAATCGGTCGATCGGCCAAGGGAGCGGTTGACTGCTCCAATAGGCGAAATAGAGGTCGGAAGCTACTATTTCGATCAGTCATGCAACTGATCGACCGGTCGACCGAAATGAATGATTTCAAAATTCTAACTCAATGATTCTTCTATCAATTGACCCTTAGTCGATATCATGATAATCCAAGCCATGCTTTATGCTTATATTGATATGATTGTCACGTTATTATTTGACTCACCTAAAAGTCGAATCGCATGATAAGACGTAGGATTAAAATAAATCATTGTATTGAAATGACACGTTGAGATTAAATACTTCACTCTTGTTGTATGGATATGGATTTATTGTGTGGGCCTGTGTGAAAAGGGTAGTGGGAATGACATGACTTAGGGATGTCATTTGGGTGCTAGTGCGACCTATGGCTTGGCCGGCCAATGGTGCAAGGACAACTAAGTATCTTGGTAAAGATTTATTAATGATTGCTTGATAACCTAATTAAGAAAATAGGTTAAGTAGCTATAACATATTTTTATTGTGTTATATTAGGCATTTCATAGATAAATGCAATGAAATATTCTTAGCCACTATGAATATGGATAATTGAGCATTAAAGGTTATTAATGCAATGAATATATGACACTGAAATATGAAAATTGAGAATTTACTTTAATGATCTATTTTTAATCTTTATTGTTCATTGATGATCGCTTAAATCGAAATGTTCTTATGGATTATTGAATCGCTTATCTTTATAGCTCTTACATACAACTAATGGAAGGTGTGTCTTCCCTGCATTCGGATTCGTACATGTATTGAAGAGTAAGTTGAAGTTGGTGGCGAGCTCAAAGTGGTTAGAACATGGTGTCGGCCTCATGTTGTGCCTTAATATTTCATGTTATTTATGGGTCATGTATGAGTCAGCATACAAGCCTTTATTATGAATTATGTTGGAATTAGACTTATTTGTAGACTTCGAGTCTCTTATGTATTTGAGCTATTCACCATAATACACATTGATGTTATTGGGCTTAGTGCCATATGTTTCTTTATGTTTTATCGCTTATGTTATGTTTTCAAGTAGAATAATTTTAAAAGTTTATCGTCTTTCGTTGTTTAATCTTATTGTGTTTTGTCGACTTGGTTTTAATTATTACATTGTCCACCATGTAATGCGCTTCGAGACTTGCTCATGACACGTGTTGTGGGACAAATTTCGGAGGCATTAGAAAACCAAATAACTATCAAACTATCGGATTATAATTTTTTCCAATGTTATCAAAATCGGACCGGACCGATAGATTCAATCGGTTCAACCGTGAAACGATCGGTTCAGTTTGATGCCAAATCCTTTTTTGACATTGAACCAATTAGTTGAACCAAGCCGTTGAATCAGTTCAACCCGATTCAATTCAAATTTTAAAAAGAACACCAAAAATGAAAAAAATAGGAAAGTTAAAAAATGAAAAAAAGAAAGAAATATAAGAAAGGTAAAAAAGAAGGGAATATGATAGGTATAAAATTAAATAGGAATTGAAATAAAAGGTAAGTATTTAAAATTAAATAACATTAAATGAAAAATTATCAAAGAGCATAAATAAAGGAAATAAAAAGGTAAGTGTTAAAAGAAATAAATAAGAACAATTTAAAATAAAATTTATTAATATAATATCTATCATCATTAAATAATAGATATTAAATTAATAATAATATATTTATATTAATATATTAATCATTATTAAAACTTATAATAAATAAAATTTATGTTACATTAATTTTAAATATTATTAACATGTTATTAGTATCAAGGCAGTTAAGATTGAGATCTTATATAAGATCGGAAGGATTCCGTAAGATCAAAGATCGCAAGATCGGATTGAGAATCGTAAGATCTTATTTATATATTAAAATAATAGTTTAATATATTAAATTATGTAAAATAATATTTTAAATTATAAATAATATTATCTTGAGTACTATCCTATTAAGACATGTTACAAATGTGTATATATACTATTTATAAAATAATAATTTAATATTGATTGACAAAAAATGGTAATAATATGACGAATATGAAATAGTATTATATAATAACTTTTAATATACATTTATAATAGAGTTATTTTGTGCAAAAATATTTTAAAATTTTAATTATAACTAATAACCTCTTTCTTAATTTTATTTCTAAAAAAATTATGTTGCACTTGGTGAAAAATTATAAAAAAAATGAAAAAAATTGAATTAATAAGATCGGTAGGATCTTACGATCTTAACGATTACGATCATACAAAAATGATTTCAAAGTTAAGATCGGGATCGCAAATCCTAAGTAGGATCATAAGATCGTGATTTTAATAACCTTGATTAGTATAATATTTATATATTATATTATATATCTTTTATTATATTTTTATAATTATTAAAATTAATAATCTAGTCAAACTCGATTAAATCAATCTAATCATGACCCAATAAGAAGTTAATCCAATCGATGATCCAATTACGAAAACATTGATTTTTTAACCTGACAATCGACTCAAAATTTCTGAATTGGACCGAAACTTTTTGGATTGAGTTGAAAGTATCGGATTGGCGAGTCATGTTTGACCAATATATCTCTTGTTTTGTCTAGGTTAGGTTCAAAATTATATGTGAAGAAGTAATATTATTAAACTATTTACTATATTTTTTAAAAAATAAACTTATGCACATTTGTAATAGCAGCAAAATATGTGCCGCATCCATTTTTATTTTTTTTATCACAATTAAAAATAATAATAAAGAGAATTCTTATCCGATAAAATAAATGTGCAATATGGGCTCTAAATTTGTTGTGTCGTCAGCGGCTCTATGTCCATTTTAAATTTTAGTGTTATTTTGATGAATTACCTCTAAATTATTATAATTCTTTATATTTAATTTTAAATTATGAACTTATTTTTTGGATTATTAAATTATCATAATTTTTTTAATTTGATTCTTCGGTCGACTTTTGTCAATTTTTTTTGTTATCTTTATTTTTTTCTCATTTATGAAAAGTTAAAAAAATTTATGTTATCTTTAATTTTTCTCATTTATAAAAAGTTAAAAATACCTCTCAGAACCGTAGAGGTTGAAACGAAAATATAAAATCGAAAGAGGAGTATTTTTTACTTTTCATAAATAAAAAAATAAAAGATAACTGAAAAGTTGATAGAAGTCGACGGAACGATCAAATTAAAAAAATCGCGATAGTTTAGAAATTCAAAAAATAAGATGATAATTTGAAGTTATATGCGAAAAATTGTGATAGTTTAAGGACGATTTACGAAAATAATCCAAAATTTTAACGCGTGATCTCATAAGTCATAAAAAAAGGAAAAATACATTCGAGGGGATAAGGGCGGGAATGACTTGGCAAGCTCATGTTCACCAACGTGAGGAGAAAAGGGCTCTGAACACCTCCGCCTGTCTCCTGCCATCATCCACCCGCTGGGAGACCTTTGAACTCTGCTGTGGATTTGGTTTGCCATGGCGGCGAGACTGCCAAGCTCGGTCACCTCTCTCCCCGCCCAAGTGCGCCTAAATGCCAATCCTACTGCTGCTGCTCCATTTGACGAAAATTTTAATGCAGTGACTCGCGGTCCCTCTGATTTCTTCATGTTTGTTGTAGATTTCAGCTGCGAATTCCGGTGCAAAGAGCCGCTCCACTGCGAGTATTCCCTCTGTCACCAAGGCAAGCTCAGCTGATGTTACACTTAGCACTGAGAAAGGTACCTTGCTGTCTCCGCATTTTGGCTCCAATTGCGTATAATTGTGCTCAGATGCATATTGGCATTTTATAATAAGCTCAAATAGTGAAGGGAACTTTAGAGGTAGTTTTGACAGATGTTCTTGCTTTAGGATCAGATTAGAATTGCACACTGTATCAGCGAGGCATGACAACAGCTGCTGCAGCCTTGTTACATTGCCAGATGACTCTATTTGCAGTAGTTTCTTCTTGTTTATTTCCTATGTTCATTCTTTGAGGTAACATTTGGAGTCGACGCTCTGTTGAAGTAGAATTCTGTATTTGATTGCAGGTTCATTGTAATATAAAACCAAGTAGAATCAGATTTACCTCCATATGCCAATCACTATGAACTCTGACAAATCTTCCTAACCTTGGAAAACTTTGCTATCATTCAACAATTAAGATGCTTCATGCTTGGTATATCTACTTCATTAATCTACATATCTTCTGTCCTGAGTTTATGTGGTCAATTGCAGATTGTCTAAGAAGAAGGCAGATTTTAGTTGGACTAGGAGCCTTTGCTTCTGTTTTGTCTCCTTCAAGGCATGCACTGGCTGAAGGTATGCACTACGGTCAGGATATGGACCTATTGTTTAGCAATTTTGTTCATTACACATTTCAATTGATTGAAGAGAAACCACTTATTTTCCCGCATGAAAACAATTGAGTCATAACTAGTGCGTAAGTATTAGTTGTGTTTCTTACACTGTATGTCTTCAAGAATTGCAGAAGTACCAAAGGACTATCAAGCTTTTGTGGATTTCATAGACGGATATACATATGTTTATCCTGCGGATTGGAGGGTATGTTCATAGTTGCATCTGCTACAACTTCTGTATTATCAAAACAAGCTATCACATGATTTTATTTGTAAATGGGGCAAAATTAAAGACATGTTACTTACTGATTATTGTCTTTATTGATGTCTTAATATTACAGGATTTTGATTTTACGGGCCATGATTCAGCATTCAAAGATCGATTTGCTGCGCTCCAAAATGTGAGAGTCAGATTCATTCCTACTGACAAAAAAGATGTCCATGATTTGGGCACCATGGAGGAGGTAATGTTCATAACTTTCCTTCTCTCTCTCTCTCTCTCTCTCTCTATATATATATATATATATATATATATATGTATGTATCTTTTTTATCGTTCTCACATTGCTTTTGATTTGCTTTACAGGTGGTTTTTGATTTGGTAAAAAATATTTATGCCGCACCAAATCAGACACCAACAGTGTATGAGATGAAGGAGGTATGTCCTATTTTCTGAACTCCTGTAAATTAACCGTTTTTCTTATTTTTTTTTTCTCTTGGGTTTACTTTACAGAGTTCTTACATGCTTTATAATTCTTCTCCTTTGCACTGACAAACTGATAATTAAGGCCCAAAGTATTTAGTGAATTTATTATGCTCTGATAGTGATCTACATGTTAACATTCCTTTCATATGTTGAACAACCATAGTGAAAGACCATGTTGATTCAGTTAGCTACCAATCCAGCATCAAATTGAATTGAACCAGAAAAGTATAAAATACCAATAGTCTCCTTGATGCCATGATTAAATCATAATGAAAGAAATGATATGTTAAATCCTGATTTTTCAAATATATTAGTCATGATCAAATTCTGTGTTAAGGCATTGAATTTAGTGGTAAAAAGATTAAAAAAACGAAACCATAGGATTCTATATATTAATTTGATTTTTTTATTAATCTCTGCAGCGTACTGTTGATGGAAAGAACTACTGGACATTTGAGTTTGAGCTTTCATCTCCAAATTTTGCCAGAACTGCCTTTGCAACCATAGGAATCGGAAACGGTACGTACTGACCGACTGGTTTACCCAATTTCAGCAGAGAAAGAAAAACAAATTTCAGAATGAAAAATCTATCGATCAAATTGAAGAATGATAATTGCAAACTGCAAAAAGACCAAAGTATTCATCATGATCCACGTTAATGACAATACTAGTACTGTGAATTCATGCTTCACCACAAACACAAGGAAAAAATTCACATTACTTCAACATAAAAGTTACTAAAATCGTAACAAGCTTATCCCCCGTATCTACCTCAGTGCATTATAGAAATTTGAGGTCGGAAAAGTCAGAATTCGAGGGACATAGACGCATTTGAATTGCTTACGTAAGATGTTCCTGATGTGCTCTCGCAGGGAGGTATTACACATTGATCGTTGGAGCAAACGAGAGAAGGTGGAGCAGAGTGAGGAACAAGATGAAAATAGTTGCAGACTCCTTCAAGATACTTGACATTTGAAGTCAATATTCCATTTTGACAGGCTTCATATTATATAATATGAACATAGATTTAAATTGCGACAAGCTTCTTGCTTGAACATAGCCAACTTTGTACACAGTCTGCAGCAGCTTTGCCCTCTTGCAAGTTTCTTAACATAATGCGGTGTCACCAAAAGACCGAACCATTTGAAAATACATATCCAAACAACAACAAAACAATGCAAGAGGGACAAGAAGATCAAAACTCAAAATGGCAAATCTGTATTTCCCGCACGAAGCGTTGGCAGCGTCCACTGTTCATTTCGTTGATTCAAAATCCGGTGCCAGAAACACGTCACTGAGCACAGTCTTGGACTGCAGGGAGACCTGCAGCAGCTTCAAGCCCTGGTCATGCAACAAATGATGAAACAAGGGAACAACAAAACACTTAGGCATCAGATACCCAATGGAATGCAAAGTAGCGTACAAGTAAGAAGTTATCCTGCAAAAATCAAAAACAGGAATTGATTCAAGGACCTGGTCGAAGCCAAGCGTCACAACCCTTTCTTCCAAATCACCCACGTCCCTGACGTTATACCTGTTCAGAAGGGTGATGCCGGAGATGGTGGACATGGGAGTCACGGTCAGGTCGTCCATTATACTATAAGTCACCACCTCCTTCACGTAACCCTTGGTTTGATCTGCCGACTGCTTTTTAGGGACAGTGGCACTGCCACCGACCAAGGTAAGGTCCCTAGTCATCTGACGACTACAAGAGGGGCAAGTGACACCAGAAACGTGGCTAACGTACTCAAAACTGCATTCATTGTCATAATGGTAGTTGCTGCTGTTATAAGTGTTATTACTGCATCTGTAGTATCTCGGCGGGGCGTCCGAGCCGGAAGGCGTGGGAGGTGTTACCGGTGGCTGAAGGAGCCTCTCGTAGGAGGCGGAGCTCCGAACGACAGGTTCGAGGAGGTTTGCCCTGACACGACTGGAGATAGGTGGCATCCAGGGCGGCCACACTCTGGAAGAGGTTGCCAAAGGATCCAACCATGCGCTCGCTCGTGAGGACCTTGATAATGGCGCCCAGTGGCATCTCCAGGAGGCCGAAGAGGAAGTCCACTTCCTTGGGAGCTTCTGCAAACAGGACCTTTTTGGTGGCCTTGTTCACAAGGAGCTTCAGAGCGAAGGCTTTTTGGGCCATGAATGAACCCCGCTTTGTGCCGCAAAATGCAGGCTGCAGGATGCATGCGTTGGAGTTAATAAGGAATAAAAGGTACAGTAATAGCAATCAACAGTTTTATCAGCGTTGCCAGATCAATCTAATCTGGCACGTTTGAGCTCTGTCCAAGAACTTAAAAATATCGAGCGGTGATCATCACGAACCATGTCGATTCCATACGAGCCGTCAAAATTAAATTATTTTAGATGACTTACTGGACACTCGAAAGATTTTGATGCGACTCCAACAAAGCCATACGCTTAAATGGTCACATGTTTATTATTAGATCACACAACACAGACGACCAGTACCTGGAAACGAGCAATGCAGCAACAAAAGAACTCACATAAACGGATCACATACTTATTACTTTCTTAAAAAGATTGATTCGAGGTGACTGCAACACTAATACTAATTTAGTTTGAGGAAGAAAAAAAAACAGAAAACTCGTCAGATTCGTCTAAAGTCTATGTTACTAAAAAGAGGAAGAGAGGAATCGCACGAAATACAGAAGAACGCGAAGAAGAAAAACGGCGGCGACTCTTTGTTATGAAATAACGATGATTACAAGGGTGAGTCTCTGTTTAAATCCCTAGAGAGTTTATATAGGCACTCCCAGAGATGATAAAAATTACATACGGACTAAAACTCTAAATAGATTCCCGTAGAAAAATTCTATTGAAGTGCCTAACCACATAGAGGAATCAACTGAGTTTAGATTCAAAATATTATTAACGATATAAACAAACATCTAAAACACGGATGTGTTCGCGCGCGCACCCCACATATCAACACCGCCTCTGTCGCTTCTTCTCGGGCTTGCGTGCTGTCAGGAAGACGTCGCTAAGCACCGTCTTGGACTGCAGGGATGCCTTCAGCAACTCCAAACCCTAATTTTAGCACCCACCAAATTAACAAGAAATTAATGGAGCTCCACATACTAAAAGGCAGAATAAAAAGGAACTGAAGAGAGGGTATAGTGACGACATTATTCATTGGTCGAACAAGGATGTATACATATGGACCTCATTGAAGCCAAACTTTACAGTAGTTTCCTCAAGGACACCCACGTCCTTGACGCTAGACTTGTTGAGCAGCGTGATGCTTGAGATAGTGAACATGGCAGATACCTTCAAGTCGTCCGTAATGGTATAAGTCACCACTTCCTTCACGTAGCCCTTCGCGGCTTGGCCGCCTACCTCTGTTTGCTGCCTGGAACCAACGGCTTCCACCATGGCGGCTTTTCCAGCCATCACAAATCCGCAGGAGGCGCAATTCACGCCAGAAGACCAGCAGGAGAACTCACGGCGCTTGTAGAAGCTTCCGGTGCATCTGAAGTACTGCTTCGGGACCGAGACGGACGGCACCGCCGGAGAAAGGAGGAGCGGGGCGGTGCTCGGGAGTAGGACAGGGTTGAGGAGCGTGGCCTTGACATTAGTGGATTGTAGATAGGTGGCTTCCATGGCCTCCACGCTCTCGAAGAGGTTTCCTAAGGATCCGGACATCTTCTGGCTCGTCAGGATCTTGACGACGGAGTCGATTGGCATCTCCAGGAGACCGAACAGGAAGTCGACCACCTCCTTTGAAGCTTCTGCAAGCAACACCTTGTTGGTAACTGTAACAACACAGTCAAGCAGTCAAAAAAAAAAAAAAATCTGCAATGATGAAAACGTAAGGCAGTCCTTTTTTTTTTTCCAATTTTGTCTTCTCTGTTTGCCCTTTTCTCTTTCTATCCTTCTCTTTTGTTTCTTCTGCTGTCATCCTTCTCTCTGCACTCAACTCTCTCTCCCTCCTCACGATTTGGGGCCAGCCGACCACCACAGAGTCTGCCCCAATGGCCGACTCTGCAGTCCAGCTCCACGATGGCCACATGGCCGAGCGAATCCGGCCACCGGATTGCGGTGGGAAGAGCAGCGATCAACCCCCATTTCTCTATAAGAGGCGCCCGATCTCCTTCCTCTCCCCCTCTGCTTCTGCATTCTCTTTGAGCCAAACTGTGGTCCTCACTTCTCCTTCTCCTTCTCCGATGCGCGACCAGCAGACGGTGAGCAGGGGACGCCGGCGATCGTCTCCGGCGCAGGCGAACGACAAGGATTCCGACTTGGTGAGAAAGCCCATGTTTTCCTTTTCATTCGCCTGAGTTGTTTCTTCTGCTTACTGGACGTTTCCTCCCTACATTTTCTTCTTCCCCTCCGGTGCGCGAACAGACGGCGGCGGACGGACGGCGGCGGAGGTCCGCTCCGACGCAGGCAGACGACGGGAGTTCCGACTAGGTGAGAGAAACGGTCTTTTTTCCCCTTATTGTTCGAATGATTCCGATCATCTCTCTCTCACTCGACCGTCCTTTTTCTCTCCGACAAACGACAGCGGGCGAGCAAGGGGCAGCGCCGGTGATCATCTCCGACGAGGGCAACGTAGGAACGTCGGCACTGTAAGAACATGACCATTTCTCCTCACCTCTATTTTCCCTCTGATTTCCACTCACTCGGACCTCGCCTCACCCTTCTTCTTTTTCCCTCTTCTATGACGAGCGGACAGCGACTAACGGGCGCAGACGTCGACGAACGTCCATGGCGCCGACGACAGGGAAGGTGAACAGTGGAGACATCAAAGCAGGGAAGGTCTGCCTCTTCTAACATGTGTGTGGATCGGGATCTTCTTCATAAATCGGACTCTAAAAGAACCATGCATGCCTGATTCGAATCCCTCATGTGTTGATCTAAATATGCAAATGTCTTATGCTCCATCGTATGTGAATATGACGAACTGAGTGCCATGATTTGAGTAGTACATGAAGCTGCCATGAGGAAAGAAGTACACGAAACTGCCATGATTAAAGAATTACATGAAACTGCCATGATGATATGTATGATTCACTGATTATGCAAGGATGTAAATGTACGAAAAGAGAACGATTATATGCACGAACAATCTGATCCAAGATGATATGAATGTATGAACTGTCATAGTAGTAGTTTATTGTTAGATGTATGCTTAGGATTGTGGTTTGTTGTGTATTAGACTTTAGATGCTCTACATTTTATGAATGTATGCCAATAACGTAGTTAGCTTCATTGTATTGCGTCGACGATCATCGGAAGAAGATTGAAACTTAGAACCTATTTTACGACTCGGTCGAACCCGGCCCGAGTTCCTCCGAACTCGGCCCGGGCTCAGTCCGGCCGCACCGGGTTCACCCGAGCATGGCCCGGGTCCGCCATGGATGCCGAGCTCGAGCTCGGGAGAACCAGGTACTCGGACCGGGTCACCCACGATCCGGCCCGGATTTCTGCGAAGGGAAGATGATCGGGAGAATCAATTCTCCCGACTCGATCGCCTTCTCAACTCGGCCCGGGTGTACACCCGACCCGACCCGAGTTTTTCTCTCGGTCTTCACCCTGGCAGACCGAGCCTGATCAAAGTCGACTCGGCCCGGGTTTCTTTTACTCGGACCGGGTTGCGATCCCGACCCCGATATTGTGACTCTCGATTTTGTGATCAAATGTGAAAACCTTACTATACTCATCCAAGGAATTCTTATTGCCCTAAATCTTTTATGAACTTATGTCTCTTACTGATTATGACTATCAACCTCTCTTCATGAAACAAACCAAATTTGATTATGCCAAGAACGATAATGATTTCTCTGCGAATTTTACTGTGTACGACGACGACTATGATTTTAAACCAATGACGACCTCCATGAACATGATGAAGAATGACAATGAATGACGATGAAGAATGATGAATTATGACATGATGACTAAGCATAATGAACAGTGGCGACCGCACTCTTTCGGTCAACCGAAATGTTCTCGACAAATGACCCGTGACTTTTAGGCATTCGTCGTGTGGATTGGAAGTCACAACTTTATGATCTTAAATATGATTTTCTAATTGAACTTCCATCCATTGGATTTTTTTAAACAAATCAAGATCCGTCGAAAGACGAAGACCTGCATTTGCCTTGATCGACAAATCGAAAGACAGGCACAGGTACGATGAGGGATGATGTTGAAAGGAAAGCATGAAAGCAAGCGAGTACGAATGTATGAAAGTTAAGCATGACAATTGAATATGGAAATGCGTTCTTTTCTTTATTGATTATGATATCCAGACATGATGTTATTACCATGCACTCTATCCATGTCATGACTATGAGTCCTATCCATGATGGTTTGATTCTACTCTTTCGTTGATTATCTATTTTATTTCATGCTATGTTTGGATAGAACTGATTTATGATTTATATGAACCCGTACTTAGCTTTATGCTAATGGTTGAGCTTGCTCCCCTGTGTGATCCCCACAGGTGCATGATGATTAGACGTGAGGTGGTGTTGCGTGTTCGGAGGTCTCGACGGGGTGGTGTGTTACTGCATATGGTCCTCATGGAGAGGAGTCGTAGTTATTTGTATTACCATTGTATGTGTTGGGTCATGTATGGTGATAGGTCTTACCGTGTCCTTATGGACCGAAGTCGTTTCTTTATCTAGACTAGTCTCGTATTCATGAGTCACTACCTTTTTGGGCGGATGAGTACACATTTTTACTTTTCGCATTGTGCTTAGTAATGAGATTGTTTACTCATACTAAGGTACCTTTTTGAGATGTATTTTGGTCACTTTTTGGGCGTATGTGGCTCATGTACTATCGCCTCTTATGAAGGCTAGTTAAACCTTTGATGTGTTAAGCTTTCGCATTTGTTTCTATTTTGTCGACTTTCTCTTATCGTATAGTCTTCCACTATTCATACATATGTCTGCGCTATGTTGTCCGTCGTTGTATTCATAAGCCTTCCGTTATAATATTTTATTCATTTATTCTTTCGTGTAGTTCTTCTTTTGTGTTGACCGTTCAGTCAACGAATTGGTCAAAGCATGAAAGATCAAAGAGTCAAAGTAAATGTACATGATCCCATATGTGGCGTCCCTCGGGGCGCTACAGTAACATTATTCACCAGAAGCTTCAACGCCAACTTGGCAGGCTTAGCGGCCATTTCTGCAAGCAACACATGTTCCTCTGCTGTTCACGACGGAAGAAAGAAGACGGCGGAAAGATTGAAATGAGAGAAACGGAACATTCCTATCCAATGCATCACATCGACCACGTTGCTCTTTTTTATTAGTCAGTTTTATTTTATTATTTTTTATTTACCTGCTTCCTTCATAAATGTTGTTAAATGTCGTTTATTATAAAAGTTACTTCTATTAACATTTAATAATTATAGGTTAATTATTTTTTCAATTTTACCTTTATTCAAATACATTATTTCTATCTTATTATTTTCTCTTTTTCATTTTATCATTATTTTTTATATTCATTCTTAATTAATTACAAATTATTTATATGTTAACAATGAATTAAAAATTTATTTAATAATTAATATTTTTATATATTTTAACAAAAAACTTAATTATGAGATTTTATTTTATTTAATTAAGATATAAATAATTAATTCATTGTATTATAATAAAATTTATATAGTGCTTGAATTAAATAATTTCAATTATGTCATTTTATATTTATCAACTAATTCTATAGTTAAATTTATCAAACAATTATTTGTTAGAATCCTCCAGTTAAATCATTATCCGCTATCAAACCGCTAACCGATTATTAAACCGCTAATAATACCAAACATAGCATAAACATAAGAAGATATTCATTATTATATTTGTAATATCAACAAACTAGGGAACATCCTCCCACAACTTCAAATAACATATAAATATTTATTATTAAGTACATGTGTAAAAGAAACATTATGTTTATATAAAAGAAGTCATTTTTAAATATAATCTTATAATTAGTTCTATATTAAAAATAGTTTTATATGTTCAACAATTGTTATTTCTTTGAGAAAGAAATTTTCATACTCTGCCCTTCTTAGGCTCTGTTTGGCGTGCTCTAAACCAGCCTATAGCGATCTTCCAATTAGCGGTTCACTTTTATTTCCACTTTGACACTGTTTGACATTTAAAAAAGTAAAGTATTTAATAGCGGATAACGTTTTGTTAGAGTAAAAATGCTACTATAAGCGTTTGGTAAATGTTTTTTCAGTAACGTTTAGAAGTTTGAACACAAAACGGCTGATACGGCCGCCCGACCGCCAGACGGCCGGATCGGCCTATCAGTGGCCGATCCGATTGTCTGGCAGCCGGCCACTGGTAGGCCGATTCGGCCGCCAGATGGTCGGATCAGCCAGCGGGCGAGCCGATCCGGCCGCCTGGTGGCCGATGCGTCACTTGGCGGCCGGATCGGTGGCACCAGGCGGCTGGAGTAGAGAGGGAATTAGGAGAAGGAGAGGGCCGTCGGAGTCGTCGGTGCCACCACCATCGTGAGAGAGAGAGAGGAAGAGGGCGCCGTGGTCGTTGGTGTCGTCGCCGCCGTCGTGAGGGGGAGAGAGAGGGAGAAGGCGAGAGAGAGAGGGAGAGAGGGAGAGGGCGCGAGAGAGTGTCGGGAGAGAAAAAGAGAGGGATTGAAATGAAAGGAGAGGGTAGAGAGTGAATTTATATAGTGGGTTTATATCGGGTCCGAGTCGGGTATCTGCATTGCAGACCCGATCGGCGGGTTTTCTCATCAAGAGACCCGGTCTCGGCTTGGATCTAATCCGGGTCGGATTATTTTTCCAGTTTTTCGGGTCGGGCCGGGTCGACCAGGCCCGTGCTCAACCCTATACTAGCTTATAGAGTATAGAGATAACGTTTTTGTATTTTCTTCCTATTATACTCTCATTTTTAAATAAGAGTTATTTACTTATTAAACATCATATATTATTTTATTTTATATATCACATCTTTAATTTTACTTACAAGCCAAATAAGTTTTCTTATTTTGAATTAATCAATATTTTATATTAAATAAGATTTTAAAAATATTAATATTTAAAATAATTATTTTAAATTAAATTATATGAATATAATATATATAAAAATGATCATAAATTATATGTTATGTCTATTTTTATCATTTTATACAATATGCTAATTTAGCCACTATGTTTACCAAACAGATTTTATTATATTTATAAACAAATCGCTATCCGCTATTCTCTAATAGCTAATCGTTATACTCTAGTCAAATCGCTATCCTCTAGTCGAACCGTTATCCTCTAATCAAACCGCTAGTTTTGTCAAACAGAGCCTTTAACGCTTTTATCAATTGCTCATTTGCAGTCGATTGTAAGACGAAACAATTAATATCATCATTTGATGAAATTTTTTATTATTCTTGTCTTTTATACATGCAATGCAACAAATATATTTTAAATAAATTTATATCCTTATGGTCTATTATAATTATCAATTTTACTTAAAGGATAAAATATTAATTATGAATATTTTTTACTTTTTACTACGATCCGACCGAATTGGTATATTTCTTTTCAAATATTTATGATACAAAATGATTAGAGTGGTTCTAAAGAATCAAAGTAGTTTTTTTTGTAAGAATATTTAATTTTGAGGTTGCAAAAATAATCCAAGTCAAATTAAATTAATGTATATGATATTATGAATTAACTAATTTATTATACGATATTACGATGTCATTTTATGTCATTTTATATTCAACAATGTACTCAATGACTAAATGTATCAAATACATATTTATCAATTTCATAATTGAACCTCTATCCGCTATTTGAACGGCTATCCGCGATTAATCATTATTTGCTTATCAAATCGTTAGAGCCTTAGCCTCTTGCTTCCTCATTGACAGCCATTGGGGGAGGAAGAGTTCAGGCGTTCTTTTTCTTTTTGAAGGAAGTTATATGAACTAATTCTCATTAATGACCATAATTCCGAAATTATCTCGCAATAATTTCTTTTGGCTCCTTGCTGGAAATAACATCCCATGATTCCAATAATTCTGTCATTTATTTTTCATTTAGCAGCTTTTTTATTTATTTGATTTCAAGTTGTTACAACCGGACAGCCGCATGTTAATGCATCACTTCCGTAGTTCCATTATGGCTAAGTTTTGAAGGGCACACACTGTTAATGATACACATGCTATGAGACTATCTGAATTATCTCATTTTGAGAAAAAAAAATACGATGAGCGAGATATGAACGATATACTCAATTGCTACGAACCTCTTGCCCAATTGACTTAGGCCACAACCTTACAAGTTTCCTAACAAAAGAAAACGGATGCACAAAAAGAGAACCCACAAAACAACCAAAACAAAATGAGTAAAGATGAGAAGCCAAGAGAAATCTGCACCGGTTGAAGCGTTAAGGAGCCAGTGTCCACTTCTCATTTCCGTGGTTCAGAATCCCGTGCCAGAAACACGTCGCTGAGCACGGTTTTGGACTGCAGGGACGCCCGCAGCATCTCCAAACCCTGATCATGCAAGCATGCACAACTTACAAAAATGAATTAAAACAGACAAAAAGGGAACGGACCATGCAGACGTGCATGAAAAACGAACAGAAATATGCTGATTCGAGAACCTGTTCGAAGCCAAGCTTCACAACCCTTTCCTCCAAAGCACCCACGTCCTTCACGTTATATTTGCTCAGAAGCGTTGTAACGCCCCCAAATCGACCAATATCACGTGACGAAGATCTCTCCGAAGGAGCTACGAAAATACTATAACATTGACTAAAACTTGACCAAATATCAATAAAAATGATGACATGTCAATAATAAAAATAAAAAAGAAATGATAAAAATATCATAAAAGCGAAAGTCTCAAGGTATTATAAGATCTCCCTAATAGACATAATATCTGAATTACATCAAAGCTCATAATGCAGAAATAAAGATAAAGATAACTAGGTCATCTGTCAGTTCATGTGCTTTAACATCGCTCGAGCTGGTCGCGGCACACGATCTCAACACCATCACTTACCTGGCCCTGTGAAAATCAAACACAGGAGAGGAGATCCTCCCGTAAGCTATACAGCCTAGTGGGGATCCATAAAGTACTCAATGCATAATAATAAATAACAATAGACAGAATTAATAATCACTTCTAGCAAGATCAGATTTGAGAGCATAAGAACATTCGATTGCGATATCAATGGATAAATGAGATAAAGATCACGAGTCAATCTTAAAATTATGAAAAATTTCAGTAATCATACTGGATCAATAATCATACTTCATTCATCATGTTCATGTTGCTTGTCCATATTCCTTGGGCTCTTAGGTGCCCTTGTGTGCCTTTAACATTGGGGGATTTACGCCGAGCGACCGATACAGCCTTGTACAACCAATGGGGGATCAAGTCATAGCTAAGGGAGCGAACCTTCCGATAAGCACTTAGCATAAGCTAGCCACCACTCCCATACACATTTCCATCTTTCATACTTAATCACTTTATCATTTTATCATTCTTGCATGCCATGATGGGATTGGATCATTGGATAGATCAATACAATATCAAGGATTCAGTCACATAACATTTCAATCAGCAAGAAATAGCACATCATACTCATAGAAAGAATATAGATCAAGCAGCAACAATTATACATTCTGGTCAGGGTTCGGTCGACCGTTCCTCACTGGTCGATCGACCGATTTTCGGACACCGGTCGACCGATATCCCTGGATCGGTCGATCGGTTGGTCTTAATGCAATACAGTAAATCCTGCTACATCGATCGACCGATATCTCTAGATCGATCGACCGATAATATTTAATCCAAACAAAAGAGCTTCGGTCGGCCTATCGACCGACCTATAAGAGGCTCGAAAGGAATGATCGGTCGACCGGTCTCCACCGACCGGTCGACTGATTCTCCCATCACCGGTCGATCGATATTCAGGGTCGGTCGACTGATATTCAGGGTCGGTCGACCGATATTCATGAAAATAGAATCGGTCAGAATCAAAATAACAACGATTTTCAATTTAGAAATACAATCAAAGCATATCAATCATCTAAGCATGGAGGACTAATACAGAACACATCTATAGTCATAAGAATCACAAAACATGCATCAAATACAAGAAACACAATCAATCATTCCATTTCCATTCCTTCTCATCAATCAAGAACACAATCCATAATAAGAACCCTAATTCTATTAAATTGTTAATCAAGTTATGCAGGGGATTTCGGATTCATCCACCTCTTCTCTGGATTGTTCTTTGCACGAAGCCTTCTCAATCCACGATAATCACCTTCCCTTAAGGAGGAAGAGAGAGAGGTGAGGGAGAGGAAAAGGAGTTATCCAAGAGAGACTCTTTATATAGGGGTTTGGATGGTAGCAAATGTCCACATTACCCTTTTTGATCTTATCCACAACCTTATTCATTTATAGGCTTAGTTGTCCACTCTTGATCTTATCCACTTGGTTATTTATTTATTTATTTATTTATTTTATTTTTATATTTTTTTTTAAAATCGGGTGTTACATCATAACCTCCTTAAAAGAAAATTCGTCATCAAACATGAAATACATTATGCACTCGCCCATAAGAAGGTGACAAGGCTAGCCTGCATGCTGTTTCACCTACTAACTCCAGTATCTCGAAGGATCCCGCATACCGAGGGCTGAGCTTCCCTCGTTTACTGAATCTCATAACTCCCTTCATGGAAGATACCTTCAGCAGAACCTGATCACCAGCCTGAAAAGATCTATTTATGTCTGTCCTTATATGCATAATTCTTTTGTCTGCCATGAGCTGTCTTCATTCTCTGTTTGATCAGCTTCACTTTCTCGCCGTACTCCACTACCTCCTTCACTTCTTCTTTGCTCATGATTTTCTCTTCTACTGCTTCACCCTAGTGAGCGGGTGAACGACGAGGTTTGCCACATAAAGTCTCGAAGGGCGCCATACCGATACTGGAATGGTAACTATTATTATAAGCAAATTCGATTAGATGAAGGTGCTCATCCCAATTGCCTGTTCAATATAGCGCACATGCTCGCAGCATGTCTTCTAATGTCTGAATAGTCCTCTCATACTTCTCATCCGTCTGAGGGTGGAAAGCAGTGCTATAATTCAGTCTTGTGTCAAATGCCTACTGCAAGCCCTTTCAGAATCTAGTAGTGGATATGAAGTCTCGGTCAGAAACAATCGATGTTGGAATACCATGTAATCTGACCCCTCTCTGACATACAAATCTAATAAACTCTATACAGATTGTTTCCACCGGATAGGGATGAAGTGTGCCTCCTTCGTGAATCTGTCTACCACCACCCATATAGCATCATGACCCTTCTTGAACTTGGGCAAGTTGGATACAAAATTCATAGTAATATTATCCCACTTCCACTATGGAATATCTAAAGGTTTCAATTTTCCATATCGCCTCTGGTGCTTAATCTTCACCTGCTGACACACCAAACATCTAGACACATAATCAGCTATCTCCTTCTTCATATCATGCCACCAACAACTACGATGTACATCTTTGTACGTCTTAGTGCTCTCAGGATGGATGACAAACTCAGACTTATGGCACTAATCCATAAGAAGAGAGTAGTATCAACCTATGTGCAACCTTGCCGACTAATTTTAATATTGAAATGGTCCATAGCAGTGAGGACTAATTATTCCTTACTTATCTGCATTACATCTTTCATATAGGAAGCTTTCAGTAACATTTGATCACCATAGTTAATGATGTCTTTTCATATACCTTCGTTTTGCGTAGCTCCTTTTTTTTAACATTATCTTTAACTCGTTCTACCTTCTTAATATATCTTCTTCGTGTGTTCCAAAGTCTCCATAATTCTCCTATCTACCAAAATTGCAGCATACTTTATTATAGTTGTTTGGGTCAATAACCTCCTTAAAAGGAGCGTTAGTGAACATGTTTATCATTATATTTTTAATCACATCGATATACCTAAACTTAACGAGCAAAGAATTATATTTACTTTTGAGATCACGTTCTATTCTAATTGTCAACATTTAGTGTCGCCCAATGTCGATGTTCTTCTGATACGATATGATGATAGTCATCTAGAGATATGGTCACTTGACCTTCAACTTAGATCATATGGCTTGAGGGATTGTGCAAAGTACAAGTATAAGTAATCGTCCAATGCGATAATTTTGTTTGGAATCAATCAAAAGTCTTATAAATCACTTGAGAATGGATTGTTCTTGGCGATCTATGCCATTGGAATGAGATGATTCATTTATCAATGTCCTTCAATATTTTTCCTATATCCCGATCCTTGTATCAATACTTTGTTCGATAATTTAATCATGAGGGTTGCTTTCAGCTTTAACTTCTTAGTTTACCTTGCATTGTCTTCTATTGCTCTATATTTTCATTGCAATATCATGTCATATACTTTCATAGAAAGCCAATGATTATATACATATTACCACGACAAGTTCTTTTCTTTGGAGTTGAATGTCTTTCCCTCTATGTATAGGAATAAACCAATATAATTATCTTAAGGGAGTGAGAAGCACTCTGAATCAACGTTACGATTACAATGATGATTCGATCGGTCGATGGAACACATGGTAAAATCCAATCCATAAGGAACCCAAACAATTTATGCACACTACATAATATAAGTCCTTAATAAAACATCATAAATGCAGGCACACACATAGAATGAATTCAAGCAATAAGATAGGAAGAACAAAGCAATCACCAAAATGCAAGACAAGCAATCATCTTTATCTTTTGCATATTGTCCATTTTCGTAACATATCATAGTCCATTTCCATATCATACTTTGTCTATTTTCACATCTTGCATTGCTCCTTTTTCATACAATTGTCCATCTTTTAACTTGACATCATTAATAAGAATCATACTTCGCACAAGGCGGAAACATCTGTAAGAGTGTGGATGATCTTGCACTAAGCCATAACATGAGTGAGGATAAACCTTGTTCTAGGCGGAAACATCCCTCAAAGGAGATGACCTCGCTACCTTGTGTTAGGCGGAAACATCCCTCGAAGAAGATGACCTCGCTCTAAGCTATAACATAACTTTTCATCATTATAGTGGATCTCTCTCTTGACCTGTAAATAGATCAAGGCCATATTGAGCATAGTCCCGACTCATCTTTAAGTTTGTTTCATTTGATAATAAATCGAGTGGGCAAAGGCTTAATAAATCAAAAGATTCGATTAGGATCGAATTTCCTTCTTTCCACATATCGGACGCCAACAAGTCAAATGGTCGTCCATTTCCGGTTTATTCAGCGGTCGCCTATTTGGTATTCATTCTTCAATCCAATGTGACCTCTGAGTCTTTCAAAATTCTATATTTATTCATTCATGTTTAACTCTTAGCTCAATATGAGGTAATAAGAATTCATATAACTAGTTTGTATTTTCTTAAGACTTTTATCAATATAACATCATATAAAATATAAAGTACAACAAGCGTTACGGGTGCCTACTTATCAATATAACATGTAAATAAACCTCTATCTTAACAAACTCATGGAACCACATAAATCATAACTTAGACATGCTTCGTTTCCTATAAAATTCACTTCTACTATTTTGGAACCATCTCACATCTCCTTATTGTGTGTGGTCATTCTTATAATTCCCTCATTTCTCTCATAAATCTGCATCTCTTTGCAATATGCCTACTCTTTTCCTTATTCATACTGATGCAGTCAACAGAAGAAGTCCGTGAGTAGGGTGATCATGAAAGAGATCGAAAATATGAATTGAAAAAAACAAAATTGTTTCTTATATTTTATTCTCTAAATATCTATAAGATAGATTCTTCATGTATGTATAATCATCCTCATGCATTACTTATTCTTTCCCAATTTTCATAATCTTTATGACCCTTTTGCATAATCACTAATACTCCTTAGGTTGATTCCTACCATACAAAATAACTTCTTTAGGAATCAACCACTCCTATGAAATAAGCATCGATACATCAATAAAGAATGACACAAAACAAAAAATATCTTACTTGTACTTTACGGTGGAGGGTATGGCGACTGCTCGGCGATAGCACATGAACCACTCTTATACCATACTGTATAATAAGACATCAAAAGAGTTTGAACAGCGGCTCTGATATTAATAAATGTAACGCCCCCAAATCGACCAACGCCACGTGACGAGGATCTCTCCGAAGGCGTTACGAAAACACTATAACATTGACTAAAATTTGACCAAATCATAATAAAAATGATGACATGTCAATAATAGGAATAAAGAAAGAAAGGATAGAAATATCATAAAAGCGGAAGTCTCAATATCTGAATTACATCAAAGCTCATAATGCGGAAATAAAGATAAAGATAACTAGGTCATCTGTCAGTTCATGTGCTTTAACATCGCTCGAGCTGGTCGCGACACACGATCTCAACACCATCACTGACCTGGCCCTGTGGAAATCAAACACAGGGGAGGAGGTCCTCCCGTAAGCTATACAGTCTAGTGGGGATCCATAAAGTACTCAATGCATAATAATAAATAGCAATAGACAGAATTAGTAATCACTTCTAGCAAGATCAGATTTGAGAGCATAAGATCATTCGATTGCGATATCAATGGATAAATGAGATAGAGATCATGAGTCAATCTTATAATCATGAAAGATTTCAATAATAATGCTGGATCAATAATCATACTTCATTCATCATGTTCATGTTGCTTGTCCATACTCCTTGGGCTCTTATGTGCCCTTGTGTGCCTTTAACATTGGAGGATTTATGTCGAGTGACCGATACAGCCTTGTACAGTCAATGGGAGATCAAGTCATGACTAAGGGAGCGACCTTTCCGATAAGCATTTAGCATAAGCTGGCCACCACTCCCATACACATTTCTATTTTTCATACTTAATCACTTTATCATTTTATCATTCTTGCATGCCATGATGGGATTGGATCATTGTACAGATCAATACAATATCAACGATTCAGTCACATAATATTTCAATCAGCAGGAAATAGCACATCATACTCATAGAAAGAATATAAATCAAACAGTAACAATTATGCATTATGGTTAGGGTTCGGTCGATCGATCCTCACTGGTCGGTCGACCGGTCCTCGGGCATCAGTCGATCGGTTGATCTTAATGCAATACAGTAAGTCATGCTACACTGGTCGACCGATATCTCTGGATCGATCGATCGATAATACTTAATCCGAACAAAAGAGCTTCGGTCGGCCGATCGGTCGACCTATAAGAGGCTCGAAAAGAATGATCGATCGATCGGTCTCCACCGATCGGTCGACCGATTCTTCCATCACTGGTCGACCGATATTCAAGGTCGGTCGACTGGTCCTCATGAAAACAGAATCGACCAGAATCAAAATAACAGTGATTTTCAATTCAAAAATACAATCAAGTCATACAATCAATCATCTAAGCATGGAGGACTAATACAGAACACATCTATAGTCATAAGAATCACAAAACATGCATCAAACACAAGAAACACAATTAATCATTCCATTCTCATTCCTTCTCATCAATCAAGAACACAATCCATAATAAGAACCCTAATTCTATTCAATTGCGAATCAAGTTTTGCAGGGGAATTTCGGATTCACTTACATCTTCTTTGGATTGTTCCTTGCACGAAGCCTTCTCAATCCACGATAATCACCTTCTCCTTATCGTTCATCACTTACGAAATATTCCGATTGAGGAGAGGGAGTGAGGAGATGATGCTAAAACTAAAGGAAGTGCAGAAATGAAAAAGAATCTAGATGAACTTTGTTGAAGTTTCCTTGCCTTTGTTGAATGGATTGCCTTAGGGTGGAAAAGAGAGAGGTGAAGGAAAGGAAAAAATGGGTTATACAAGAGAGGTTCTCTTTATATAGGAGTTTGGATGGTAGCAAATGTCCATATTGCCCTTTTTAATCTTATCCACAACTTTATTCATTCATAAGCTTAGTTGTCCACTCTTGATCTTATTCACTTGATTATCTATTTATTTATTTATTTATTTTATTTTTATATTTTTTTAAAACCTGGAGTTACAAGCGTGATCGCAGAGACGATGGACATGGGAGTCACGGTCAAGTCATCCGTTATAGTATAAGTGACTATCTTCTTCACGTAACCCATGGTTTGGGCTCCTTCCGCTAACTCATCGTTGCAACTAGTGGTTTCAAGCATGGTAACTCCTTGAGTCATCTCTCTTCTACAGGAGGGGCAAGTTCTCCCAGAAACGCTGCTAATGTAGTTGTTGCACCTGCTGCTATTGACGTAAGAGCATCTGAAGTACCTGCATGCCTCGTCGTCGACCTAGTCGGAGTCGGAAGGCGTTGCCGGAGGTCGGAGGAGCCACTTGTAGGAGGCGGAGCTCCGGACAGAAGGGTCGAGGAGGTTGGTCCTGGCATGATCTGATTGGAGATAGGTGGCATCCAGTGAAGCGACGCTCCGAAAGAGGTTGCCGATGGCTCCAACCATGCGCTCGCTCGTGAGGAACTTGACGACGGACGGAGCCTAATGGCATCTCCAGGAGGCCGAAGAGGAAGTCCACCACCTCCTTGGGAGCTTCAGCGAACAGGACCTTGTTGGTGGCCTTGTTCACCAGAAGCTTCAGAGTGAACGCTTTTTCTTCGGCCATCAGTGAACTCGTTTTGTGCCGCAGTTGCAGGCTGCAGCTAGCGCACGCGTGCATGGGACGGGCTGTAGCCTCCGGGCATGGCTTTAATGGATGCTGAAACGAGAGCAATAGGCATTAGCAATCTTATTAGAGTTCCCAGATCGGTGCTTAATGTCACGGAGAATCATCTTTGATTTATGAGATCACGGCACCAAATCTTTTTTTCGGTTCCAAATCCCATTTTTTCTCCTCCAAATTTTAAGTATCTGAGTTCTATACAGGCGCTTAAACAGCGGTAAGAATTATATGTTGTACTTTAAAAAAAAATTATTTGCTGTCCCATCTGTTTGGATTATTTGATTCAATCGCGAATCTGTCGTCACTTCGATTTGATTTTTCTCCAAAATTAAAAATGACAAAAACTCGAATCGAGTTAGAACTGAGTAAAACTGATTCAACCAATTGCACGGATTTCATCCGATTTTTTTATTTTTGTATTAAAAATGGTAAAATTAGGCATTTCAATGATAAAATCAAATAAAAGAAAATAAATAATCGTGAAAGAGAAAAACTGATTTCAGCCAGAATTATTTTATTATAAAAAATAAAAATTAGAAATTTAGATGATGGAATCAAATAAAAAAGGTAAAAACTAAATAATTTTGAAAGAAAAGAAGCAAGGTGATGGTGTATAAATGAAACAATAAATTTAAGAAGAAAATGAGGTGACAAATTTTAAAAAATAGATAATTTAATAAAAAGATAAAAAAGGAAAGTTATATTAACATAAGATATAATTAAACTAAAAAATATATTAAAAATAAAAGAATGGAAATTTCAATTAAAAGAAAAGTGATCAACTTCATTCATTATTATTTAAAAGATGATTCATTTTTATAATATTTACATTATAATAACAAATTTAAAGTAAATAATTGTACCCCATTAAATATAAACGATAGTGTAATGAGTATTTTTACTAATATAAATATTTTCATATTATTTTAACATAATGAGTTGAAATTTTCTTTTTTATTTCCATTCAAATATCTTAAATTTATATGTAATTGGAATATTTTTTGCATGAATTTATTTATTAAATATCACTTAAAAATATTTAAACTAATGTTCAGTAGTAAGAAAAATATTTTACAAATATTTTTTATATTCTTTTTAGAGTATTGTTCATAATATATCCCTGAAATCTTAAAAAATAATAATTTAATAAAAAACATCTTTAATTGAATTGAATTCGGTTAAATGAGTAAAACCATAACCCAATTAACACGTCCAAGTTTGATCATATTTTTAACATATATCAATGCTTATATTGTTTTATTCTTCCTGGCAAAAAAACGGAACTGAGCACTATCTTAGTAGTTTTTGTGTGACACCCAACAATATATAACAATTTTGTAAAATATATTAGAGTAATTGATCAATTGAACGTGATCAAAGAAAAAATTTGAGAAGCAATAGGAATAAAATTAGAAAATGATTAAAGATTTTATGACTTAAGAATATTTCAATCATTAACATAATATTTATTTTTATTTAAATATGAAAATTAAGTGTAAATTATTATAGTATTAAATAATTCTAAAAAATAGAGAAAAGAAATAAATAAAAGGATAATATAAAAGTAAAGTTTGATTGAGAGAAGTTTGTGGAAGAGACAAAATGGAATTTGAGTAGAGAATGATTTATAAGAAACATGATTATAGAATAATTACTTAAATTCAAATTCAATTAAATTTGAATATTTAATAAATGATGATTAATATTGAATTATCATGATTAATTAAAAATTAGTCCAGAGTAAAAAATGTAGTTAAAAATCATAAATAGGAGGATGATTAAAAATTATTAAAAATCATAAATAGGAGGATGATTAAAAATTATTATTAACCTTCACAAAATTTATGCACGAGAGTCATCTCTTTGAGAACAATAGAGGTAGTTAATTTTTCGTCTCCAGATCGATAATTTCTGTCAATAAAGATCATCAGGACCATTGTCCTATCATTGAAGTTTATGGTTGATTAATTGTTAATAGGATTGCATAGGTTGACAAAAAAAAATCGGACTAGAAGTTGGATGGCGGTCCCACCCAGGTTGCTAGGAACTTGGTGCGAATAGCCCAGCCCGCAGAGCGCAACCGGGATTCGCGGAACCCAGGTGTTGTTATATTGGACAAGTAAAAACCAAATTCAAATTCAGATGTTCCTGATGTACTCTCGCAGGAGGTATTACACATTGATCGTTGGAGCAAACGAGAGAAGGTGGAGCAGAGTGAGGAACAAGATGAAAATAGTTGCAGACTCCTTCAAGATACTTGACATTTGAAGTCAATATTCCATTTTGACAGGCTTCATATTATATAATATGAACATAGATTTAAATTGCGACAAGCTTCTTGCTTGAACATAGGCAACTGTGTACACAGTCTGCAGCAGCTTTGCCCTCTTACAAGTTTCTTAACATAAAGCAGTGTCACCAAAAGACCGAACCATTTGAAAATACATATCCAAACAACAACAAAACAACGCAAGAGTGCCAAGAAGATCAAAACTCAAAATGGCAAATCTGTATTTCCCGCACGAAGCGTTGGCAGCGTCAACTGTTCATTTCGATGATCCAAAATCCGGTACCAGAAACACGTCGCTGAGCACAGTCTTGGACTGCAGGGAGGCCTGCAGCAGCTTCAAGCCTTGGTCATGCAACAAATTATGAAACAAGGGGAACAACAAAACAATAGGCATCAGATACCCAATGGAACACAAAGTAGGCGGACAAGTAAGAAGTTATCCTGCAAAAATCAGAAACAGGAATTGATTCAAGGACCTGGTCGAAGCCAAGCGTCACAACCCTTTCTTCCAAATCACCCACGTCCCTGACGTTATACCTGTTCAGAAGGGTGATGCCGGAGATGGTGGACATGGGAGTCACGGTCAGGTCGTCCATTATAGTATAAGTCACCACCTCCTTCACGTAGCCCTTGGTTTGATCTGCCGACTGCTTTTTAGGAACAGTGGCACTGCTGCCAACCAAGGTAAGCTCCCTAGTCATCTGACAACTACAGGAGGGGCAAGTGACACCAGAAACGTGGCTAACGTGCTCAAATCTGCAGCAATTGTCATAAGCATAATGGTGGTTACTGCTGTTATAAGTGCTATTACTGCATCTGTAGTATCTCGGCGGGTTGTCCGAGCCGGAAGGCGCGGGAGGTGTTGCCGGAGGTTGAAGGAGCCTCTCGTAGGAGGCGGAGCTCCGAACGACAGGTTCGAGGAGGTTGGCCCTGACGCGGGTTGACTGGAGATAGGTGGCATCCAGGGCGGCCACGCTCTGGAAGAGGTTGCCAAAGGATCCAACCATGCGCTCGCTCGTGAGGACCTTGATGATGGCGCCCAGTGGCATCTCCAGGAGGCCGAAGAGGAAGTCCACCACTTCGAGCTTCTGCCAACAGGACCTTGTCGGTGGCCTTGTTCACAAGGAGCTTCATAGAGAAGGTTTTTTGGGCCATCAGTGAACCCCGCTTTGTGCCGCTGTTGCAGGCTGCAGGATGTATGCGTTGGATATAATAAGGCATAAAAGGGACAGTAATAGCAATCAACAGTCTTATCAGCGTTGCCAGATCAATCTAATCTGGCACGTTTGAGCTCTGTCCAAGAACTTAAAAATATCGAGCGGTGATCATCACGAACCATGTCGATTCCATACGAGCCGTCAAAACTAAATTATTTTAGATGACTTACTGGACACTCGAAAGATTTTGATGCGACTCCAACAAAGCCATACGCTTAAATGGTCACATGTTTATTATTAGATCACAGAACACATCAATAAGGACGGGGATTTGGGATGGAAGGGTGACGAGCTCCTTGGTAAGGTCACAAATTTGAATTGATATAAAATTTTTTTATTCTGAATCTCATTTATCACTTAGGTACGCGATTGTCACTATTCTAATTGAATTAGTTAAATTTGATAATGGACCGATTTCCAACAATTAAATAGTTGTATTCAATAGCGTCCTGAATTAGATCATCCGTTTATCAAACACAGGGTCTAACAAAAAAAAAACACAACACAGTAAGAAAATGTTCGAATCTTGCCAATAATGTTTGAACATGATTAGTGATTCAAAACCATCTATATATTCCAGATTAACAAATGTGATCTCACATTCAGTGTGACTGTATCAGCTTCATTTAAGTGAATAAAAAGGTTACCATAATGAATTGTATGCTTTTTAGTATAGAAATAAATGGAGAGATAAAATTTCCCGCAGATACTTTAGACTCTGCTTCCCTCAATAAATGGACAGCAATGCTGGACATGACGGCCAGTACCTGGGAACGAGCAATGCAGCAAGAAAAGAACTCACATAAACCGATCACGTAGATATTACTTTCTTAAAAAGATGGTGACTGCAACACCAATACTAATTTGGTTTGAGGAAGAAAAAAAACAGAAGACTCGTCAGATTCGTCTAAACAAACACCTAAAACACGGACGTGTTCGCGCGTGCACCCCACATATCAACACCGCCTCTGTCGCTTCCTCTCGGGCTTGCGTGCTGTCAGGAAGACGTCGCTAAGCACCGTCTTGGACTGCAAGGATGCCTTCAGCAACTCCAAACCCTAATTTTAGCAACCACCAAATTAACAAGAAATTAATGGAGCACCACCATACTATAAAAGGCAGAATAAAAAGGAAGTGAAGAGAGGGTATAATGACGACATTATTCATTGGTCGAACAAGGATGTATACATATAGGAGCTCATTGATGCCAAACTTTACAGTAGTTTCCTCAAGGACACCCACGTCCTTGACGCCAGACTTGTTGAGCAACGTGATGCTTGAGATAGTGGACATGGAAGACACCTTCAAGTCGTCTGTAATGGTATAACTCACCACTTCCTTCACGTAGCCCTTCGCGGCTTGGCCGCCTACCTCTTTTTGCTGCCTGGAACCAACAGCTTTCACCATGGCGGCTTTTCCAGCCATCACAAATCCGCAGGAGGGGCAATTCACGCTAGAAGACCAGCAGGAGAACTCACGGCACTTGTATAAGTTGCCAGTGCATCTGAAGTACTGCTTCGGGACCGAGACGGACGGCACCGCCGGAGAAAGGAGGAGGGCGGCGGTGCTCCGGAGTACGTCAGGGTTGAGGAGGGTGGCCTTGACATTAGTGGATTGGAGATAGCTGTCGTCCATGGCCTCCACGCTCTCGAAGAGGTTTCCTAAGGATCCGGACATCTTCTGGCTCGTCAGGATCTTGACGACGGAGCCGATTGGCATCTCCAGGAGACCGAACAGGAAGTTGACCACCTCCTTTGAAGCTTCCGCAAGCAACACCTTGTTGGTAGCATTATTCACCAGAAGCTTCAACGTCAACTTGGCACGCTTGGCGGCCATTTCTGCAAGCAACACCTATTCCTCTGCTGTTGACGACGGAAGAAAGGAGACGGCGGAGAGATTGAAATGAGAGAAACGGAACATTCCTATCCAAAATGCATCACATCGACCACGTTTCTCTTTTTCATTAATCAGTTTTATTTTATTTATTTTTATTTACCTGCTTCCTAAAAAATATTGTTTTGTTTCGTACGAAAATATTAAAAGAATTACTTCTTGAGATTAACGATTTATAATTTTTGTCAATTCTATCCTTATTCAAATAAATTATTTCTTTCTTAACTTATCTTATTATTTCCTCATTTTCATTTTATTATCATTTGACTATATATTTTTTATATTCATACTTAATTAATTACAAATTATTTATATGTTAATAATGAATAAAAAATTATTTAATAATTAATATTTTCATATAATATATGCACTATATAAAATTTAGAATTTAATGTGCATCCTCCCCCCTCGGGAGGATGGCCCTCCCCCCTTGCGCGGTCGTCAGATGTGGATTTGACGGTCGCACAAATATGCGCGGTTCACTCTACGGCTTAGGGTGTAAGGGGGCGGTTCATGCGCTCCACTCCCGGTTCATGAGCGAGGAAGTTGCGCCGGATGAAGTTTTGTTTCTACGGCGATCTTTCTCTTCCTGGTTCATCGGGATCTTCTCCTTCCGTCGGCTTCCCTTTTTCTTCCCCCTTCCTCTGTCGTCGATCCTGCTTCCCTGCGATCTTCTCCTTCCGCCGGCTTCCCTTTCTGCTTCCCCCTTCCTGTGCCATCGATCCTGCTTCCCTGCGATCTTCTCCTTCCGTCGGCTTCCCTTTTTGCTTCCCCCTTCCTGCGTCGTCGATCCTGCTTCCTCGCGATCTTCTTGTCGCGATTTTCTGCTTCCCTCTTCCTGCTAACCCACCGTGACACCCGCACCCCTTGCTGATCAGAAGTTTGTGGTCGGCGGCAGTAGGGGCCATAAAAAATCGTCGGCTACCTCTGGTGAACACCATTATGCTTGATATCTTCATTCAATGTAGTATGTTACAGCGGTTTGGAGGAACTGTTGCTTTACTTAGATCCGATGTTAAAATAAAATTTATACCTTTAGGCAATTGCATCACAGTACTTCTTAGTGACAGTTGGAATAGTTCTTCTATATAATGTGGAACATAGTGGAAGAAAACTTATAGGAATTAGATTGCTCTTGATGCAAAACAAAAGTTGATTTAGTGTTTATTTTTTTATCTGGCATTGTTGTTAGTTTGTCAATCACATGTTGGAAAAATTAATTAGAACAAATCATCCTATTTTTCTTCTTCTGGTGCCAAATTCTTTATCTTTGATTACGACTTCTCCATTTGTAACAATCTCTTGACCTTTGTATTTACCATGAACCTCTGATAGGCATCCATCTATATGAAGTTTATGAACCTCTGATATATAGTGAATTTGCCAATCAACCTTTGTATTTACCATCATCTATGGTCTTTGGAGTTGATCTTTGGTTAACAATGGTTAGACATAATAGTAAGCATGCTCTAATTAAATTGGTTAGACATAATAGGAAGATTTTAGCGGGTTTGTTTAACATTCTATGGATGATAAAAATAAAATTTTATTTAGTCGACTTAGGTTTTCCTTGTTATGTAAAGGGCATGGAGATGGAGGCAGATGTTATTGGTGATATTATTGTTAATGATGTTGAGGAATCAAATGATGATGAAGTGCACGTAGATTACGTGAAATCCTACGAGGTATCGAAATCGTACATTGGCATGACATTTGACACTGATGAAGAAACTTACAAATATTATAATATGTATGCCAAAATAGTTGATTTCTCTGTTAGGAAATAGACTTTGCATAAGTCCAAGAGTACAAGAAATATTATTAGCAGATCTTTTATTTGTTCCAAAGAAGGGCATAAGAGAATGAAGAAAGGTACCGAGAAGATGTTTACACAAAAAAGGGAAGTTAGACATGATTGTCATGCCCACTTATTTGTTGGTATTGGAAAGGATGGAAAGTGGGCGATTCGAAGATTTGTAGAAGAGCACAACCATCCCTTAACAACGCCCTCAAAGGTAAAGTATTTGCGCTCACAAAAAAAAATTCAAGGCAACTTCCAAGGAAGCTATAGTGAACCTACGTGAATTTGATTTGAGGCCATCAAGAATAGCCAGAGCACTTAATATCTCCGGTGAACCACTCATCACAGCGCAAGATTGTATTGACCATTTGAGGGCGAGAAGAAAAGGCAAGTTTAATAATGAATGCCTAAATATCATATCTATTTTTCAAAGTAAAATAAGTGTTGATGCAGGCTTCTTTCATAGGTGGGAATTGGATGGAGATGGCACTGTTCTAAATTTTTTTTTGGGCTGACGGAAGGTCGAGGGACAATTATTTGACGTTTGGCGATGTTGTTGTATTTGATATAACATATCGAACAAATAACTTAAGAATGCCATTTGCTCCTTTTACCGGTGTAAATCATCATAGGAGATCTTGTTTATTTGGTTGTCTTACTTGCAGATAAGATTGAAGAGACATTTGTATGTCTATTTGAAAAGTAGTCTGAATGCATGTATGGAAAGCATCCTAAATGTATAATTACGGATCAAGATATTACTATGGGTAATGCTATACGTAGAGTGTTTCCGCACACCAAACATATATTCTGCACATGGCATATTGCTAGGAATGGAATGACTCACTTACAAGATTTGTATGCACAACCCCAATTCAAGGAAGATTACAATAGGTGGATCTATGGTTCATCGAATATAGATGAATTCGAAGATGATTGGAGTAATTTGAAATAAAAATTTGACATCCCTGAAGGACATTGGTTAGAGGTCATGTACAATAAACGTGATCAATATGTGTCATTGTATTTCAAAAACATTTTTACTGCAGGTATGCGTATGATACAAAGAGCGGAAAGTATTAATGTTTTTTTGATAGATATGTCAATGCGAACACATCACTCTTAGATTTTGTGCACCAGTATGACAAGGATGTCCAGACTCACCGTGGATTTAAAGAAAAAGAAGACATTCGAACTATGAACTCTTCACCCGCATACATTTCAAAGCACCCATTAGAAGTTCATGCTGGAAATATTTATACAAATGTTGTTTTTTCTAAGTTCTAAGAAGAATATGATCAAGCAATCAATATGTATGCTCACAAGGTATACAAAGATGTTGAGAAAGCTGTTTACTCAGTTTATCCTGTGAATGATATTGATGAAGGCAAGAATATGGTGGAATTTAGTCACTTTGAATAAATACATATAACTTGTTCTTGCAAAAAATTTGAACAACAAGGGTTATTATGCTCTCACATTTTGAATGTTCTTCACAAGAAAGGGGTTGGGTCCATACCCGAGGGCTACATACTCCATCACTGGACAATAAATGCAAGATATTCAAATGCACATGCAATTTATGTTAATTCATCTTCTAATAGTGATTTCATTTCCCCAATGCAAAGATTAAATTGGCAAAGTAACCTTTGGAAGGTGGAAGAGATGGGATTGAGATTCACAAGACATTTACAATTTGGTGCTCCAATGGTCGATGAACTTATAAAAAAGATGAGAGCATTTGATCTTGAAAATGTAGTTGTGGATCCAAATGAAGTAGGTCCAAGTGAGCTTGAAGCAGGTCCAAGTAAGCTTCATGCAAGTCAATGTGCTACATCTGAATATGTTGCTACTCAATCAAGTTCTATCAATTTACATGAATCTCAATTCATCATACGTGATCCAATTCGTGTGAAATTAAAAGGTAGGCCAAGAAATGTTAGAAGAATTGAATCTGGCATTGAAAATTCTATGTTGCAAAAAGATTCTAAGAAGAGGAGTTGTGGGCATTGTGGGAAAAATGGATATGATAAAAGAACATGCTCATTGTTTAAGGTAAAAAATCCTTTTTTCATAATTAATATTCTTTTGTACTTGTCAAGTCAATGTTACTTTTATTTTAAATAACTAATACAACTTTATGAACATGATTCGCAGAGACAAGGTTAGTGCACAAGTCGGATATCTATAACAGTGCAACATGCTAAGATATGGTAGTGAATGTTCATTTTTCTCATTTAAATTGGTATATATCCAAATTTTATTTTATGCTTATTAATTTAATTTTCTTCTACAGGTAATTAAAGGAGCTCAAAATTGAATATCTGGACATAGATATTATAGACTTGTACTAGGTCATATGTTACTAGCTATGTTGCAGTGTATGCAACGAGGAGCATTGTAGGATGTTTATGTTGTGTTTATGTTTATCTTGATCTCCCTGTTACTATGTTTCAGTTTACTATGGATGTTTATGTTGTGATGCATTGTTGAATGTTTATTAAGAGGAGCAACTAGTGATCACACGTCTCCAGCCAAACACAGGCTATATGTCTGCAAGCACAGATTTCGTTAAGTTGTTATACTTATATACAAACTGGAAACAATTTTGAATATGTTGTTCCCTCGTTCTATATGTTCAAATTTAATTTTCTATTTTTCTGTTGTGTCATTAATTTACATATTAACTTACTTTTATGTCTCTTGTCCTTGTTCTTGTCTTCAAGCTATTCAGTGCATTTGATCTACGTATAAGTTGAGTTACAGAGATAGAATGGCCATATCATTGTTCAGTACATAACTTATATCTGAATCTTCCTATGCACAACACCATTTTCTTTTCATGTATCCTTCTGAGTGTGAATACTTGCATTAAAAAAAACTGATTGATCTGCTCTTCCTGTCAACAAGTAGCGAAACCAGTGGAGTGGTGCAATCATGAAGGTGACTGCTAATGAATCGATTTATACCATAATTTGATGTAAACATTTTATGACCAAGCTTCGATTGTTGAACACGCAGGAAGGAATATTATCAGCTTTTAGGAAATAATTATACTTCATTTATGTAATCTCTTTGTGGATTTTGACTCTCTTCAACATATTCGTCAGAATAAGGAATTTTAACGACTTCAAATTAACAGGATCACAAACTCTTATCATTTTCTATCCTTTGTTATTCTCTACATTAATCATTTCTTCTGCAACCACTGAGCAGTTCTTCCGTATGCATTTATCTATTCGATGAGGTTTTGATTTTATTGTGATCTTGCCTCAGAATGAAACAAATCCAGCAGCAGTGACATCTGAGGTACTAATTACAATTGAGGAAGTAGACTACTGCACCTGTTCAACCACTAATGCAATAAGACGACCGACCTAGCAGTAGCGCATCCATGCAACAATCATCTAAACTGAACAATCATTTTACCATTTTGTTGCGCAGCTTTCAAGCATTAAAATCATACTATATAATCACATTGTAACACCATAATCACATTGCAGTTTATATGGATTTTCGGAATCCGCATCTCCACTGAATTAATACTGATAACAGTGACATCCATTACATCTACTAAGGCTATCAAATTACATCTACTTAAAACTGATAAGAGTGACATCCATTACATCAACACAACATATATTGTTAGAAGGAGAACAATTAAACAAACAAATTTACACATGAAATTTCTTCCATTCCTATTAATTCTAACTTCATCATCATTTAAATTTGCAGCCTCCATCCTATCAATTTTTCGTATCAAGCCATTGATAACTTGCGTAGATCTTGATTCAAACGATGGATCTAACCATCTAAAATATGTGCAAGCTCCATATTGCTGCAAGATAAATCAAGACAACATTAGTTTTACAAGCAATAGTAATTTAAAAATTTTGTCAATCTAACCCCGTAAAATGGGCATCCTAAAAACCTTCGTTCAGGATTACGTTTGGTCCAAGATGTTTTTATTATCGCACCTTGTTGGCAATGACATTTAGGTCACACCATTACTAGTAGCTTGCAAGTTTAAACTCTTTGAGTATGGAGCCCGACCTGCATCACCAATATCAGGCCAATTCAAACATTGCCAACCAATTAACTCAAAACTAACCGGCGGTAGTAGATGACCTTACCGGGGAAGGGAAGCCGACGGCTCGAGGTGGAGAAGCAGGAAGGAGTAGAGCTCACTGAGGAAGGGCCGCAGACGGTCGCGGCAAGGAAGAGAAGCCGACCGCTCACGACGGAGAAGCAGGAAGCCGAGGGCTCGAGACAGAGAAGCAGGAAGGGGCAGATCTCACCGGGAAAGGGCCACAGACGCTCGCAGCAGGAAAGTGAAGTTGGCTCACGACGAAGAAGCAGGAAGCCGACGGCTCGAGGCGAAGAAGCAGGAAGGGGTAGGTCTCATTGGGGAAGGGCCGCAGATGCTCGCGGCAGGGAAGAGAAGCCGGCGGCTCACGACGGAGAAGCAGGAAGCCAGCGGCTCGAGGAAATGAAGCAGGAAGGGGCATATCTCATTGGGGAAGGGAAGGGAAACCGACGCTCGTGGCGGGGAAGGGAAGCCGGGGCGCGTCGCAGCGAAGAAGATTGAAGGGGCAAATATGTTCGTGGCAAAAACTAGGGCATCGGGATAAAAAAAGGGGATTCCTCGTGTCACGGGGCATTTTTCCGTGACACGAAGCGTGAAGCCTCGCGGCACCAGTGCCGCTCAACTTATAGTCCTCGGCCGCTCAGCGCCGAAAATATGGAATACATGCAGCCGTTCCGCACTGCGTAATATTGCGAAGTACCAAGTTATCCGCCCTTAGGGCATTTATCTTGTAAATGTCGTCCTTATGAATGACCAAGTATGTGACGTTCTCGTAGGGTACGTCTTTTGCATCTTCAATATGTAATAAGACTCCTATACCTACGGTACACTGAGAGGAGTTCACTAGTGCCTTTCGAGGCCCAATTGTATGTTGTGTTTCATCATATTTAATACAAGTAAGCTTTCCTTTAATTCTAGTGTTATGGCCTTGAGCGTGGGGTGGCAACCCACATCGGTGTCCCTTCGTGGCGTCCCGTGGTTCCTTCGTCGCCCCTTCGAACTTTAAGCGCCCAAGCGCCTGCATTGGTGCCGCAACGTACCAATGCCATGGTCCCATGACGAGTAGTCCAACACTCTAGTCATGTCCGTGATTGAATGCCTATAAGAGCAACTCTCGACATAGTCGTCTCGAACATAAAACTTCCGCTACAAACTCAAAACAGGCTTGGCTAGGTGCCTTTCCGCCTAGTCGCCGCACGTGGTCTAGTGTCCGAGAATGACCCCGTGACAAGTGGTATCAAAGTAGTTCTTCCTGCTCGGATTACCCAGCGACGATGACTCGCTTGTATCATCGCAATGTGCCATGGCGTAGAAAATGTGCTTTCGCTCAAAAACTCCAGCACGCCCAGGCGCATTGGTACTATGGTCTTCGATCATGGACGCCAACGAGGAATGCGTGGCAAGCTTCCTCGCCGCACGCCCAGTCGTGCCCCGCAGCATGTTCCTCATACACCCGTGTCGTGTCAAGGAACGTCCGTCATGCATCATGATGACGGACTGATCGCTCTGCCTAATCGGGACGGTCATGCGTCGCTCACTCGAGTAGAACAACCACCCCAGGTATACCATCGGGAATCTTGAAGTGTCGCGCTGCGTCAAGAGTGGTCATATGCTCCGCATGATGGTCTTGCGTTACTCATACCATGAGATCGCTTACACAAGCATTGTGTAACTCGGAGGACTCCTGTCACATTCAGGGACTGTTGGTCATGCATTATCGTGACGATCTGGCACTGCTCGATATTTCGTGACGTCGCATCGCATGCCCAGGCATGCAACGTGAAGTGCACAATCGCTTCACGGGAGAAGTTGGCTCAAGCTTAAGCATCAAGGTTCATAGTCCCTTTCGGCGAAGGAATATCATCCTATCGGCTAAGGAGCATCAATCGCAATCATCTTGTCGTGCCGCATTCTCGCTTGCCACGCCAGATGACTTTTAAGGATGGAGCAAAGCGTTGATTACTTGCAAACACTCGCGGACGAGCTGTCAGCCCTGCCTGCCTCGTCAAGTGTCGCCCTGCAAGAGGCATGATGTCATCCATCAAGGGTTGGGACGAACCTGCTACACGTCAACGCAAATTGACGCCTCTATTCAACGACCGATTTGGCAAATGGTCTGAGCGTCGAGCATCGGCGAACATTGGCATGCTGCTGCCAAGTGTTCCGCCGCCAACCGAAGGAAGGAGTGCCCTTTCCTCTTGGATAGCGCCTCGAGTAATCGAAACGGCCTCCAAGGATCGCAATCCAAATGTTTCGAAGGACACACTGGCGATGACGTCCCTTCGAATGGTGATGGAGGTGATGTTGGGAGCTCATGATATGAGTTCACCAATAGCAATCGCTTACGCAAGCGGAGCGTCTTCACGAACACCCGTAGTTCGTTGAAGACTCGGAACGGCTATTCTTTCACAAGGGTCAGCCATCCGGTGGACAAGTATGCCAAAGGCACATGATCCCTGCTGACAAGCGCAATGACATTATTTCGTCCAAGTTGCAGACGGACGAGCATCTAGGGTGCATCCTCTTCGTGAAAGAGCACAAGGATCTCGCCCCGTTCATACCCAAAGGGGTTGCCTAAGCTTCAAAAGAGGTCCCAGGATCGGAAGAATGCATATCCCAAGAACCCTACAAGATGTGGCAAATTCAAGATGGCATTGCCATCGCGACAATGTGGAATGTGGCAAACATGCATCCCATCAAGACGTGGGACAAAGGAAGTGACAGCTTATCAATTATACAAGCCATGACAAGTTGAGACTGGAGGTCAATGTCGCTTTGTTCAGCATCGGACAGATGGGTATGTTGAAGGAGGACGTGAAAGATATCACCGAGCTACGCCTACAGTGTTCCCAAGAGAATGAAGGCCCAGCGTTGGTGTTCTTCAAGCAGAGGAGTTGAAGCTTTGGACTAGAACGGAGTTGGAACGACAGGATCGCCCAACCTCCGCTCGCTAGCCGCCGCTGCCAAGGCATTCATGCCTAGACAACTGCCATACCACCAAAGCCCTTGGGCAAGGGCAATGGTGGGGAAGAGAAGTGCAAGTCGCACAGAGGAAGCTATCATGTCAAAGACAAAGATAGCCCATCGAAGCAGGAGGATCGAGTTGAACCACAAGAATGTGGGGAGACTCCCGTCGCTCACTATAGAGACTTGAAGTGGACAAGGTAGAGAATGTCATATCTGAGAACCTTGCTCTACTTCAAACCGTAGAAACATCAGACGATCTCCAAGGGTAAGGTGGCCCCGCAATCAGCACTCGACGGATGAAAGACTCTGCGTTGCGGTCACCTGCAACTGGGGATAGTGAGTTGAACCACGAGAGAACGTGGGGAGACTCTCGTCGCCGTTATGGAGACTCGGAATGGACAAGGCATGGATTGTTATATCAAAGAACCTTGTCCCACCTCAAGACCGTCGAAACATCAAGTGATCACCAAGGAGGAGGTGGTCCTGCGCTCTTCGCTCGGCAGAGGTATGGAAGACTCCACGTTGCAACCACTTGCAACATAGAGACGTTGAGTCAAGCCCGCAAAGAGACCTGAAGCGTCCCGAAGCATCCGTGGAAAGACTTTTGTCGCTCATCATAGCGACCGAAGTAGCAAGCGTCGACATCGAAGAGCTTGTGCTGTTTCAAATCGTCGAAATTCAAGAACGATCATCGAGGATGAGATGGTCCCGTATTTTGCATTCGACGAAAGGGAGACCTTATATTGCGGCCACCCGCAACATGAAGGAATCGAGTCAAGTCATGCAGGTCGAATGGCGAGACTCTTTCATCGTGTTCTGCATGACCCTGGAGCAACTCTTTTCTGAGCTATTCCCGAAGGCATACAAGAGTTGTTCCACCCCAAAGAAGCCAAACCACAGAAGTTGACGCTGCGTAAGTCGAAGAGAAGTGAAGCCAACAGAGACTTGATGGATGGATAGTTGCTTGATGAAGTCAGACCGCACATGACGGACTCCACTGGCGCTGCACAAGTGATGACCCCGGATTGGACGAAGGATCAGCGAGCGAAGCAGGCCTGAGGAATGAGTCCTCAGCGAGACCCCAAGGAGCGGGTATTCCTGGCATTGCGTGATGCTGGTAAAGTCGAAGTCAAGGCAAAAAATGCAGAATTGAACGAGACAAGCGAAGTCAAGACTGAAGACGAAGGCCCCGAGGAAGCCCGGACAACGGCGTCGGGGGCGTCGCCGACTTTGGTGGGGGAGAATGTCACGGGACGTTTTCCCGTGACACGAAGCGTGAAGTCTCGCGGCACCAGTGCCACTTAACTTATAGCCTTCGTCCGCTCAGCGCCGAAAATATGAAACACATGCAGCCGTCCCGCACTGCGTAATATTGCGGAGTACCAAGTTATCCGCCCTTAGGACATTTATCTTGTAAAGGCCATCCTTATGAATGGCCAAGTAGTTGACGTTCTCGTAGGGTACGTCTTTTGCATTTTTAATATGTAATAAGACTCCTATACCTACGGTACACTGAGAGGAGTTCACTAGTGCCTTTCGAGGCCTAATTGTATGCTATGTTTCATTATATTTAATACAAGTAAGCTTTCCTTTAATTCTAGTGTTATGGCCTTAAGCGTGGGTGACAACCCACATCGGTGTCCCTTCGTGGCGTCCCGTAGTCCCTTCGTCGCCCCTTCGGACTTTAAGCGCCAAGCGCCTGCATTGGTGCCGCAACGTACCAATGTCACGATCCCATAACGAGTAGTCCAACACTTTAGTCATGTCCGTGATTGAATGCCTATTAGAGCGACTCTCGGCATAGTCATCTCGAACATAAAATTTCCGCTGCAAACTCAAAACAGGCTTGGCTAGGTGCCTTTCCGCCTAGTCGTCGCACGTGGTCTAGTGTCCGAGAATGACTCCGTGACACTCGCTCGTGAACCATGAGTGGAGCACGTGAACCACCCCTTGCACCCTAAGCCATAGAGTGAACCGCGCATATTTGCACGGCCGTCAGATCCACATCTGACGGCCGCGCAAGGGGGGAGGGCCATCCTCCCCCCTGTGCCCATTAAATCCTAAAATTTATTATCATTATAAATTTCTATATATTTTAACAAAAGAATAATTATGAGATTTTATTTAATTAAGATATAAATAATCTATTTATTGCATTATAATAAAATTTGTATAGTGCTTGAATTAAATTTATCAAATAATTATTTGTTAGAATTTTTAACCACCAATCATCATTCGATATCCGCTAATTAAATCGCTACACGTTTATTAAATCGCTAATAATGTGAAACATAACACAAACATAAGAAGATATTCATTATTATATTTGTAATATCAACAAACTAGGGAATATCCTCCCACAACTTCAAATAACATATAAATATTTATTATTAAGTACACGTGTAAAAGATACATTATGTTTATATAAAAAAGTCATTATTAAATATAATCTTATAGTTCTATATTAAAAATAGTTTTATATATTCAACAATTGTTATTTCTTTGAGAGAGAAATTTTCATACTCTGCCCCGTTCTTAGCCTCTTGCCTCCTCATCATCGACAGCCATTGAGGAGGAAGAATGGTTCAGGCGTTCTTCTTTTTCTTTTTGAAGGAAGTTATATGAACTAATTCTCATTAATGCCCATAATTCCGTAATTATCTCTTAATAATTTCTTTTGGCTCCTTGCTGGAAATAACATCCCATGATTCCAATAATTCTGGCATTTATTTTCCATTTAGCAGCTTTTTTATTTATTTGATTTCAAGTTGTTACAACCGCACAGCCGCATGTTAGTGCGTCACTTCCATAGTCCGTTTCGAAGGGCACACATTGTTAAAGATACACATGTTATGAGACTATCTGAATTATGAGGAAAAAAAATGACGATGAGCGAGATATGAACGATATACTCAATTGCTACAAACTTCTTGCTCAATTGACGTAGGCCACATGCAGCCTTACAAGTTTCCTAACAAAAGTAAACGGATGCACCAAAAGAGAACCCACAAAACAAAATGAGTAAAGATCAGAAACCAAAATGAGAAATATGCACTGGATGAAGCTTTTGTCGCAAATGTCCACTTCTCATTTCCTTGCTTCAGAATCC
The DNA here is from genome assembly GCA_030549335.1 of Pontederia crassipes. Taxonomy (NCBI): domain Eukaryota; kingdom Viridiplantae; phylum Streptophyta; class Magnoliopsida; order Commelinales; family Pontederiaceae; genus Pontederia; species Pontederia crassipes. The sequence continues at coordinate 10,686,627 of CM060188.1, read as the reverse complement.
CGTGCCAGAAACACGTCGCTGAGCACGGTTTTGGACTGCAGGGAGGCCCGCAGCATCTCCAAACCCTGATCATGCAACCACAACTTACAAAAATTAATTAAACAGACAAAAAGTGAACGGACCCAGCATATATACGCGAATGCATGAAAAAGGAAGAGAAATATGTTGATTCAAGAACCTGTTCGAAGCCAAGCTTCACAACCCTTTCCTCCAAAACACCCACGTCCTTGACGTTATACTTGCTCAGAAGCGTGATCGCAGAGATGGTGGACATGGGAGTCACGGTCAAGTCATCCGTTATAGTATAAGCGACTATCTTCTTCACGTAACCCATGGTTTGGGCTCCTTCCGCTAACTCATCGTTGGAACCAGTGGTTTCAAGCAAGGTAACTCCTTGACTCATCTCTCTTCTACAGGAGGGGCAAGTTCTCCCAGAAACGCTGCTGATGTAGGTGTTGCACCTGCTGCTATTGAGGTTAGAGCATCTGAAGTATCTGCATGTCTCGTCGTCGGCCGAGTCGGAGTCGGAAGTCGTTGCCGGAGGTCGGAGGAGCCACTTGTACGAGGCGGAGCTCCGGACAGAAGGGTCGAGGAGGTTGGTCCTGGCATGATCTGATTGGAGATAGGTGGCATCCAGTGAAGCCACGCTCCGGAAGAGGTTGCCGATGGCTCCAACCATCCGCTCGCTCGTGAGGAACTTGACGACGGAGCCTAATGGCATCTCCAGGAGGCCGAAGAGGAAGTCCACCACCTCCTTGGGAGCTTCAGCAAACAGGACCTTGTTGGTGGCCTTGTTCAACAGAAGCTTCAGAGTGAACGCTTTTTCTTCGGCCATCACTGAACTCGTTTTGTGCCACAGTTGCAGGCTGCGCAGCTAGCGCACGCGTGCATGAGACGATCTGTCGCCTCCGGGCATGGCTTTTGTAGGACACGTGACGCCCATAATGGGTTATCACTTCGGTAACCGTCCATTTCCTATTCAGATAGCAAAGGCTTAGTGGTACGAACTTGCACATATGTGCAGTTAGTGGTACGAACTTGCACATATGTGCAGTTAGTGGTACGAACTTGCACATATGTGCAGTTAAGTTAACTTCTCGTTCTTTGCTATATATATATATATATATATTAAGGCATGGCATTGTTTGCTGTGGGGTTTCCTTTTTGCCTGCAAATGATCATTCCTCTACAGTTGTTCCTGCTTCAAGTGCACTGCATTTGGATTGTGGATGCTGCGCGGACATTCCGCGATAACGTAAAAGAATCGTGTTAATTCTGTTGCAATAGATTGATTTTCCAGATTAAAATATTCAATTGGTATGAAAGTCACAATGGTTCTTTTCTTTTTTTTTTATATATACGGGATTATATTTTTTACACTGATTACATGGCCATAATCAAAGAATAAAAAGTTAAATTTTTTTGTTATCCACATGTACTTAATTCAACAGAATTTTTTAGTATAAATTGTAATATATATTTTCCTGTATTTTTTTAAAAAAAGAATATATGATTCTACGTGAATAGTGCTGCATGACATTGTAGCGTCATCAGTGCCATGCAGCACTGTTGCACGCTCGCGCGGGCTTGAGGCTCGCGCGGGCTTGAGGCCCGCATCGTAGTGTTGCGCACAATGCGAGCAGGCTTCTGGCTCGCAGTGGGCAGTAATTTGGCCATGGGCTACAGTGCAGCCCAGTACGAACAGTTATAATTTTTTGAAATTATAGTGTATTAGGAAAATTTTGGAAAGACTATATTAAAATTAAAAATGATTTGTTTTATGATTTAGAAAATTTTGAAAAATTCCCTAAAATTGTATTGATGATTCATGACATGTACTATGCATATTTAGTTAATTTTCGCGATTATTATGCATATTAGCAATTTTGTGACATAATATGACATTTTTTATGTGAAATGTCTTACATTTAACCTTATGATAATTTGAAAATTTACAGAAATTTTCTTGAAACCTATATGACATGATTATAAACATTTCTTGATATGTCATGTATACAAAATTTAAATATGTCATGTATATATTGTAATATGTTTTGATATTATGTTATGAACATAATTATATTACATTATGTTATATTATTTTTTAAAGGTTCATTTTATGATATGGAACTTATAAATAATATTTTTTCTTTTGTAAGAAATTTTTTGAAATGCATATATTTTTTGTTACCAAAATTAGTTTTTCATGTAAGAAATGTATTTTCACATGATATTGCATATTTTTTTATGTTACAAATGTGCAATTAATAATATATGTATGATATGAAAACATTATTTTTTTATTGTATGAATATTTTCACTACATATATGTAATTAAGGCACGTGTGATAAATAATTTTTATTTTTTTATGAAATTTGATATTTTAATTATTTAAATGCCTTATGTTATACATATATGTCTTATAAGCATGTAACGTTATTTTTACATTTTATGTAAATGTATAAGTTAATAATAACCATGCTTATTATCGTGCATATATTATGTTAAAAGCATGTGACAAATAATTTCATTATGTCATAAATGAATTGCATAATTATTTGTATGATTTGTAATTCATAACATTTTTTATGCTATGTTTGGTGACATGTTTCATGAATTAGGAATTTAATAAATTGGACCTAAGTTAATTATTTTCATAATGAAACATAGGTAGTCCAAATAGAACTAAGACGTTTAAATTCTATGATGGTCACGGTAATAATTTTTATTGAGTGGTGTGTGACATGTGCATGTCTAGAAAAATACCGATAAGAAATTGTAAGTGGAAAATTTAGTACCCTCTTTCCCTATGGACTTACCTGGTGTACAGTTAACATAATCTCTAAATATTACTATGTTCACGAGACACGATAATATTTTTTTAATTATTTTGGTGTCGAGACGAAGGGGTGATGGCTCTCTAATTGGCACATTGCATAGACAAGGAAGAGCCCCCATCACATAACTCTGTTGATATGTTAATCACATTATATATTTTAAATGATTTTGGATGTTCGTTTTTTCCAAAATTACTAGAATAGTACCTTGGCGCAATTATATTATTTTTTAATAACTTGGTAACATTTTTGGAATAGTGGGAGATGAATGGGAGCTTTGCTACCATCTAGATATCACTACCCTAAAATATTATCATTTTATTATTTTTGAAATATATGCGACTCATTTATCTTTTAACATGATCTTAGACTAAAAGGCAACCAAGAAAATAATTACTACACTGAACAAAGGTAACAAGTTGAATAGTGACAATTATGACATCTAGTATAAGAAAGTACAGTACATCATCGAAGAAGAGGAAGTTATTGAATGCATCAAAAACACCATGCCTGAACCAGAATTTGACGTTACACATCAACACAGAAGGAATTTTAAAGCTTACAATGCATGGAAAAAGAAAGACAAAAATCTCGCATTACGTTGCAAAAAACATTTACTTAATGTGTGAGTATGAGGTGCATGAAACCATAACCCAATTAACACGTCGAAGTTTTATCATATTTTTAAGATATATCAACGCTTATAATGTTTTATTCTTGCTGGCAAGAAAATAGAACTAAGCACTATCTTAGTAGTGTTTGTGGAACACCCAACGATATATAACAACTTTGTAAAATAAATTAGAGTAATTGATCAATTGAACGTGATCAAAGAAAATTTTGAGAAGGAATGGGAATAAAATTAGAAAATGATTAAAGATTTTATGACTTTAAAATATTTCAATTATTAAAATATTATTTATTTTTATTTAAATATTCAAAAGTGTAAATTATTATAGTATAAAAAATTCTAAAAATAGAGAAAAGAAATAAATAAAAAGATAATATAAAAGCAGAGTTTGATTGAGATAAATTTGTGGAAGAGATAAAACAGAATTTGAGTAGAGAAAGATTTATAAGAAACATGGTTATAGAATAATTAGTTAAATTCAAATTCAATTAAATTTGAATATTTAATAAATGATAATTAATAATGGATTATTGTGATTAGTTAATAATTAGTCTAATATTCAATGGGAGTAAAAAATATAGTTAAAAATTATAATAGGACTTAAAGGGTGAATAAAATCATTATTACGCTTCACAAATTTTTTGCATGAGAGTCGTCTCTTTCTCCTTCGTTTTTTCGCAAATGGAGACCCTATGAGTGTGGCCGATATACCTATTCGAAGCCTCGACATAAAAGAACAAGTGATCGGCGTGGGTTTCGAGACAACGTCAAGAATGAATAGTTGGCCAAAGTTTCAACATTTATGCAATCGACAGACAAAAGTAGACGTAGTTGATTTTTTCAACCAACTTATGGTACATAGAAATATTTCCAAATCGTTAATTTTTGTCGATATAAACCATCAGGATCATTGTCCTATCATTGAAGTTTATGATTGATTAATTGTTAATAGGATTGCATAGCTTGACATCAAAAATAGCACTAGAAGTTGTGTTAGAAAACGTGATTTCTTGACGACAGTAGAACCCAACTCGAGTTCTTCGAGTTCTGCACTGCCCCACGTAGGTTCCTAGGAACTCGGTGCGAATAGCATTGAAACCAGACTAAATTCAATGAACCCTGCCCGAGCATGTAGAGTGCAACCCAGATTCTCGAAACCCAAGTGTTGTTATATTGGACAAGTAAAAAATAGACTCGATTTCACCCCACCTGGATCGGGTTCCACAATTAATTGAATCGAATTGAGAACAGATAGAACCCAACTTAGATTCCCCTAAATCGACTTGGGTTATGATACATGATTAGGAAAAAGGAGGATAGATTAACGAGCAAGGATTTGTCCCACCGCGTGCCAAGTTCTGAAGGATAAAATGTGTTTTAAGTATTTATTTTTTGTTAATGATATTGATTGATAATATTAATTATTTTCGATCATAACATTGATATGTATTGATTGTGATTATTATCTTAATTCGGTCATTGAGAATCATAAGATCCTAATTGATAAGAATTTATTTTGGATTAATGGTCTATTGTTTAGTTAGCATAAATTAATAGATATTGAATTATTGAAATTAATTATGCATCGTCTAATTGACGATATGGAACGTCGTTTATTATTGAATTGTTAAATTAATAATTGAGACTTTCATGGTCGATTGAGACTTATATAGTCGATGAAAACCTATGAGTTGAAGAAGGTCAATTAAGGTTAACAAAGGTTCTTTGTGATCGATGGAAGCTCATTAAATCGGTTGTTAATGCATAATGGTTAATGGAAGCACTTGTAATCGATTAAGGTCTTTATGGTCAATGAAAGCTCTTGTAGTTGATTGAAGCCTTCATGCTTCGTGGAGATTCTTGTGATCGATTGAGGCTCATTGTAGTTGATGAATATTTATTGTGATTAATAATAGTAATTGAATCAAATTGTCTTAGTGGTTGATTGATAATTGAATTGAACCCTAATGGATAATCGAATTGATAAATTATTAATAGAATGAGTAATTATTGATTGTGACCTTCACTCACCTATGCCCAATTAGTAATTAGTTTAAGATAATTGAATTCAATCAAATAGATATTGGTGATGAATAATTGATTATATAAATAATTATTTTGATTGATCAATTGGTTATTATTAATTGATAGATGTCATAATCAATTATATATTGATTATATATAGTTATGTATTGATGGTATTAGTATAGATATTGATATAGTTTATATCGATTATTGTTATGAGTGCCTCTATGTATTGATATCTCTCATGGGCCCGTTTGGTGCATTATCGATTTGTAACCGGTAATTTAGATCACTACATAGATAGATTACCACTATTTAAATTATCGGTAATATTACATTATAATGTTTGGTAAGTATAAATAAATTACTAATAATATAAATAATAGTCAAAATGGACAGTGACAAAATTACCAAAATACCCTTTAAAATTATTTTAGATTTTAATAACATATTATTATAAATAAACAAAGAGAAAATAAAAAAAAGAATACATATAAAAAGATGAGACAAAATTAAAAGTTATTTGTAAAATATTTCAACTAATAAAAAAGATGAAGTTAATTGATATTTATTTATTAATAAAATATTTGAAATAAAAAGTTTAATTGAAGGGATATTTTCGTTAAAATGCATTTCCAGCAGCTGGTAATCTGGAAAGACACCTCCCATGTCTGCTATCATGATTACTAGTGAGGTAGTAATCAAGATTACCAGAGTAATTAAAATTTTCGATAATCAATCGCAGTCAAACGAGGTAATATGGTGGGTCCTGTGAATTTTAAATAAAATGACCGGTAATCTATTTAGATTACATCATACCAAACAACCCATAAAGGATGAGATGATGGCAAGGTTGAGATGTTTGATGACTCCTCTAATATGCATGCACATGAATATAGGGTATTTATTATTTAATTATGAGCCCTAACCCATAGATTTATTTAATATTATATAAATAGTTTTCGCATATTATATATATTATTATAAAATTAGTCTTTCACTGGTATAGTCGAGTATGATGACTAGTCTAAGCTAAGAAAATAGTTAAGTCTAAGTTAAGAAAATAGTTAAGTCATAAAATTGAGTAATCCTTCTGAAATAACTTTTTAGATAGGCAAAGAAAAAAATTTCGAGACATTACAATTTGATAATAAGAACTTGAGTTCTTATTATTTATTGATAATTAGAAAGAAAATTTTTAATTTGAGGTTTCAATGAAAAATGTAACGATGCATAATTTAAAAGGTTGTTTGATAAATAAGTTCTAATAAATGTTTTGGATGAAAATGAGAATCAACAATATCTTTTATTATTTTATGCAAATTATATTATTCTATTAATTATAAATTATTTTTATAATAATATAATATTATTCTTGTACAAAATAAAGGAAGAAATAATATAAAATATGAGTTATTCAAATTTATTTACATATAATAATATAAAAATTCTGACGGATGGAATTACAAATATTATAGCGTACTATTATTTAATAATTTAATGTATGATCACTATTTTATATTAAAATATGTATATAATGGAATAAAAAATAAATAAAAAATTTGAATATTTTTAAATATATGAGTTATAAAATTAAAAATAGTGTAATAAGTATTTTTAAATAGTATAATATGATAATACATTTAAAATGAAATTAGTCTTACTTATAAAATGTTACGTGTAATAAGTATTATTAAATAGTGTTATCGTTATGTCAAATAATTAGTATATTAATATATACATGCTTCAGCATATTATTAGAAATATAATTCATCTGAATTAATAATTTAAAGACATCACAATATAATCTCTAGTGATCAAAAGTTAATTAGTTACATGAGTTAGCATTTTAATAGCTTAATTAAATAGAAAATAATCTATTATAATTAAGTACTAACTGATGTGATGGCGGCCGATCCGGCCATTGGCGGCCGATCCGGAGAGAGAGACGCCGGCGCGGAGCGGGAGAGAGAGATACGCCGGCGCGGGAGAGGGTCGCCGGTGTCCGGCGTGGGAGGGTCGCCGGCGTCCGGCGTGGGATGGTCGTCGGCGTCCGACGGGCGGGAGGGGTGCTCGCGGCCGGGAGAGAGAGAGAGGAGAGGAGGGAGAGAGAGAGGAGTGGAGGGAGGAGGGAGAGAGAGAAGAGGGAAGAGGGAGAGAGAGAAGATGGATGAGGAATATATATAAAGGGAAAAAGTGGAAAGAAAGCGGGAAAAGGAAAAAAAAGCGGGATAACGAAATTTTAATTACCGACGGTTGCGGCCGTCGAAAACGTAAATATTAAATATTTTTATAATTATCGACGATTGTGATCGTCGAAAATATATTTAGTTATATATAATATTTATTTTTTATTTTACCGACGGTTTTGACCGTCGGTAATTGCGACGGATTTTGCGACGGTTGGATATCCGTCGGAAATATCGACGGTCCTAATCGTCAAAAAATTAAATAATAATATAATAAATTATATAATTAATTTTTTTATTTCCGACAGTCTTGACCGTCGGAAAATCCGTCGAAAACATTTAATAATAATATAAAAAATACATAATTTAATTTTTTTATTTTTGACGGTCATAACCGTCGGAAAAGTCGTCGGAAATTGCGACGGATGTATATCCGTCAAAAATATCGACGTTCCTAATCATCAAAAAATTAAATAATAATATAATTAATTATATAATTAATTTTTTTTATTTCCGACGGTCTTGACCGTCAGAAAATCCATCGAAAACATTTAATAATAATATAAAAAATATATAATTTAATTTTTTTATTTCCGACAGTCATAACCGTCGGAAAAGTCGTCGAAAATTGCGACGGATGGATATCCGTCGAAAATATCGACGTTCCTAATCGTCGAAAAATTAAATAATAATATAAATTATTTCCGACGGTCATAACCGTCGAAAAATCCGTCGAAAACGGAACCGTCGAAAAATCTGTCACAAATTGCGACGGATTTAGAACTGTCGGAAATTATCCGTCGGAAAATCACGATTTTCTTGTAGTGATGAAACTTGAAAGTAGTAGATACTTGACATTTGAAGTCAATATTCCACTTTAACAGGATCCATATCGTATGAGTTATGAACGATAGATAGATTTAAATTGGGACAAACTTCTTGCTTTCACATAGGCAACTGTGTACACAGTTCAAGATTGCAGAAGCTTTGTCCTCTTAACAGAAAGCATTGAGACAAAAAGACGAACCACTTGAAATACAAATTTAAAGAACAACACAAGATAAGAGTGACTTGAAGATCAAAATCCAAAATGACAAATTTGCATTTCCCGCAATAAGCGTTGGCAACGTCCACTGTTCATTTCGCTGATTCAGAATCCGGCGCCAGAAACACGTCGCTGAGCACATTCTTGGACTGCAGGGAGGCCTGCAGCAGTTTCAAACCCTGCTAATGCAACAAATGGGCAACGAACAAACGAAAGGCATCAGTTATAATCGAAGACAAAGGAGATGTGCGAGTAAGAACTAAGAAGTTATCATGCAAAAACAGATACAGGAATTGATTTAAGGACCTGGTCGAATCCAAGCTTCACAACCCTTTCTTCCAAATCACCCACGTCCCTGACGTTACACTTGTTCAGAAGGGTGATGCCGGAGATGGTGGACATGGGAGTCACGGTGAGATCATCCATTATAGTATAAGTAACCACCTCCTACACGTAGCCCTCGGTTTGATCTGCCGACTGCTTTTTAGGAACAGTGGCACTGCCACCAACCAAGGTAAGCTCCCTAGTCATCTGACAACTACAGGAGGGGCAAGTGACACCACAAACGTGGCTAACGTGCACTAAACTGCAGTTATAGCTATAACCGTTATTACTGCATCTGTAGTATCTCAGCGGCTCGTCCGAGCCGGAAGGCGTGGAAGGCGCTGCCGGAGGTTGAAGGAGCCTCTCGTAAGAGGCGGAGCTCCGGACGACAGGTTCGAGGAGGTTGGTCCTGACACCGGTTGACTGGAGATAGGTGGCATCCATGGCAGCCACGCTCTGGAAGAGGTTGCCAAAGGAACCAACCATGCGATCGCTCGTGAGGACCTTGATGATGGCGCCTAATGGAATCTCCAGGAGGCCGATGTAACACAACGGTCAGCACCAGTCAAGAAAAAAAAAATGAAATGATGGAACGAAACGATGAAGGGCGAACTAATTGGAACCTTCATATTTGTCTGTTTCTACTTGTGCATTTCCTCTTCTATTCTTCTTCTTGGTCGTGTACTGCTGCAACACCCTCTCTCTACTCATTCTCTCCCCAAGCCTCTCTCTCTGTCTCTCTTCTGCACAGCCGAGCTCCAATGGCTGAGCATGCCACCCTGTGCCACGACGGCCACCTGGCGAAGCAACCCTGTCGCCGGACTGCTGAGGGCGAACGCAATGGCCGATCTCACCTCCTCCTCTATAAGAAGCCTCCAATGTCCCTCTTTCTCCCCCTCTGCTTCTTCATTTTTTTCCAAGTCGGTCCTGCAGCGACTTACTTGTTCTTCCTTCTTGTCTCCGGTGCATGGACAGCAGGCAGCCAACGGACAACGTCGGAGGTCAGCTCTGTGCAGACATCAACGACTTTAAGTGGCGAGAAAAGAACCCTAGTTTCCCCTCTCCCTCACGCTGAACCTAACTCGCCACTCACGTCTCCGTTTTCTCTTCGGCAAGTGGGTAGTGACCAGCGAGTGAGGGCGTCGGCGGCTAAACTCCGACGACAGGGAAGGTGAACAGCGGAGACACCAAAGCAGTGAAGGTCTGCCTCTTCTTCTTTTCCCCTTGTTTCTCCCCTGACTTCGTCGTTCCGACCAAACAGCTCACCGTCCTCTTTTCTCTCCGACGAACGGACAGAGGGCGACGGAGCTGAGACACGGACAAACTTGAGGACGAAAAACTCACGACTTCACGAAAAAACTTAGGCATAACACGTGTGTGGTTTGGGATCTTTTTCATAACTCGGATTCGAAACAAACGAGCATGCCTGATTTGAACCCCCATAAACTGATCCGCGAATGCCATGATTCATGTCCCATAGTATGTTAAGATGATGATGTGAATGCCATGATTCATGTTCTATAGTATGTTAAGATGATGATGCTAATGCCATGAGTAAGAAGCATATGTTAATTGAAATGTTGATATGTATGACTGAACTGATCATGCAAAGATGTACATGTATGAACAGGGAACGATTATTTGCATGAACGAACCGATCCGACATGATATGGATGTGTGAACTGTTATAGTAGTGAGTTACTGTTAGATGCATGCTTAGGACTATGTCTTCCTATGTATTAGACTTTAGACGTTTTATATTTCATGAAATGTGATTAGTCCTGTTTTAAACCTCCGGCGATCACCGGAAAAGATGAAATAAGCGAACCTATTTTACGACCCGGTCGAACCCGGCCCGAGTTCCTCCGAACTCGGCCCGGGCTCGGTCCGGCCACACCAGGTTCACCCGAGCACGGCCCGGGTCTGCCATGGCCGAGCTCGAGCTCGGGCGAACCAGGTGCCCGGACCAGGTCACCCACGACCCGGCCCAGATTTCTACGCAGGGAGGATGATCGGGAGAATCATTTCTCCCGACTCGATCGACTTCCCAACTCGGCCCAGGTGTACACCAGACTCGGCCCGGGTTTTCTCCTCTCAGTATTCACCTCGAAAGACCGAGTTTGATCAAAGCCAACTCGGCCCGAGTTTCTTTTACTCGGTCCAGGTTGCGACCCCGACTTCTGATATTTGTGATTTTCGGTTCCTTGAACAATGTGAAAACCCGTGATCCCTTACTATATTGATCCTATGAACCTTATTGCCCTAATCCTGTATGAAACTATGTCTCTTACCTGATCATGACTACCGACCACTTTTCATAAACCAAGTTTGATTATGCAAGAACTATAATGATCTTCCGCGAACTTTCCGATGAACGACTATGACTATGATGTTAACGCAATGACGACCTTCATGAACAAGATAAAGAATGACAATGAACGATGATGAATAACGATGCACTATGATATGATGAATAAGCATAATGAAAAGCGGCGACCGCACTCCGTCGGTCGACCGAAGTGTTCTTGACAGATGATCGTGACCCTCGGGTATTTGTCGTGTGGATTGGAAGTCATGACCTTATGATCTTACATCTGATTTTCTAATTAAACTTCCATCCACTAGATTTTCTAAACAAATAAAGATCCATCGAAAGATGAAGACCTGCATTTGCCTTGATCGATAAATCGAAAGACAGGCACATGTACGATGAGGGATGACGTCCTAGCCTTGTAACAGGCCCCCTCGTGGGTTTACCATTTGCTCTATCTAGGCGGGAGTTTCTCCCTCGGATGGTTCCTTTCGCTGAGAATGAGGACATCCTAACCCAACGGGGTTCACCGTGACACTGATCCCCCACGTGCATATGATGTCTAGATAGCTGTCTCATCAGTTTCATGCAATGGTATTACCCCTAAGATGAAGATCTCTTCAGAAGATAGAAGGAAATGATGAAAGTAAAGATGAATGTACAGATGAACGAATATATGAATGCAAAGATGTAAAGTGAATGAAATGAAAAGCATGAAAGTAAGTATGAATGTTGAGCATGGCCCATGATTATGAAAGTGTGTTTCTCTTTTATGATCATGACTCTCTTATATAACATTGTTATTATGATATCTGCCATGACTGATAAATCTCTCTATCCATGATTATCTCATTATTATGATCTTATACTCTTTTCATGCTATGTTTGGATAGAACTGATTTATGATTTATATGAACCCGCACTTAGCTTTATGCTAACGGTTGAGCTTGCTCCCCTGTGTGATCCCCACAGGTACATAATGGTCATCCGGGAGGCGATGCTTCATGTACGGAGGTCTCGGCGGGGCGGCGTCCTATTGCATATGGTTATGTTAGAACGTAGTAGTAGTTATCTGATGTACCGTTGCCTGTGTCGGATTGTGTATGGTGACGGGTCTTACCCGGGTCCTCATGGACCGTAGTCGCTACTTTATTTAGACTAGCCTTGTAGTAATGAGCAACTACCTTTTTGGGCGGACGTGTACACCTTTTTGTTTCCCGCACCGTACTTAGTAATGTGATTGTCTACTCATACTAAGGTACCTTTTTTGAGATATATTTTGTGGCACTTTTTGGGCGTATGTGGTTCATGTACTGATGCCTCTTATGAAGGCTAGTTAAACCTTTGACATATTCAGCTTCCGCATTTGCTTTCATATTGTCGTATTCTATTTGTCGTATAGTCTTCCGCTACGCTATTCTCTTTCTTTAAGTCTTCCACTATTCATGTATATATCTGTTGATTCCTTCGTTATGTTCTCTATTATTATATTCATAAAGCCTTCTGCTGTAGTATTATTCTTTCGCTACGCATTTTCTTTCATGTTAATCGTCCAGTCAACCAATTTGGTCAAAGAGTCAAAGATATGGTAAAATAGATGTCATAGCAGCCATATATGGTGTCCCTCGGGGCGCTACATATTTCATGGTATCAGAGCCTAACGTTAGGACTCTCTTGACGTCCTAGTATAGAAGTTAAGGTCTAGGTATGATTCATATGCAAAGCTCCCGAGCCAACCTCACGCTGCGCCACTCCCGATAAGTATGATATGATATGATATGTTTCAAAGTATGAATTGTTTTATTGAAATGAATTGTTTTAATATGATAGATGGCTCCTACGACACGTCAAGCCGCCCGACGCGGCAGAGGCCGTGGGTGCGGACGGGGTGTTGACCAAGTGACTGTCACCCTGGACACGTTGATTGAAGGACCCGACTCAGTCCCTGGGAGTCAGGTCGGGGATGAACCTCAGCAGGCACTACCTCCTGTACCACCACAGGAGCCTCTGCCATCATCCCAGCAGCCGGTGTACTCAATGCCGATGTACCCAGCACCGACGTACCCAGGATCGTACCCTCCCCCAGCACCGATTATGGCTCTTCACTGGGAGGATACGATCCAGGAGTTTCTGAAACTGCACCCGCCTTACTTCTGAGGGGCAGTGAATTACGAGGAGGCCATCCAATGGCTTACTCGGATGGAAAACCTCTTCGTCACCGGCAGATGCGGTGAAGATAGCAAGGTCCTCTACGCGGTCCACATGCTCACCGGTCGAGCCAGCGACTGGTTGGAGATAGAGCGTGCCACGAGATTTCCAGGCCAAGAGAATATCTCCTGGAAAAGTTTCAAGGAGGTATTTGAGTACCAGTATGCTCCGACTTATCAAAGAAAGGAAAAGTCTCAGGAATTCAAAGAATTGCGCCAAGGAAACATGCACGTTTCATCCAATTAGAACGTTATAGCAAACACAAGATGGATGAAGCGGATCGCGCCGAACAATTCATTGACGTACTTCATCGCGAGAGAGCGACTTACGGCGCAGAGATCGACTTATATGGGGCTGTCCGAATGGCTTAGCAGATTGAGCGTGAGATCCAGATGCGGCGTGACGAACTGAAGAAGGAGCCGACCCGAGCTGCAGAGTCGGCCAAGCCGAGATGGGAGGATCGTCGCCCACCTCGTAAGGACACACGCCAGGATCGTCGCCACCAGCCCTACCAGCGACCACGCCCTGAGGCTCCTCGTCAGCCAGCACGTCGTCCGCCTCAGGTATATTAGCACTAAGTGACATAGTGAAATAATAGATATGATGCTAATCAATATTAAGAATGAATGTAGCCTTAGCCTCAGCCTCAAAGGCAAGCATTGGCACAACCACCTCCCCTACAGCTACCGGCACCACCGCAGCAGGCCAGACATGAGTGTGCATATTGCAGTAAGAGCCATTCAGGGGAATGTCGTCGGAAGACAGGTGCTTGCATCGGATGTGGAAAAGTCGGACACTACGTCCGAGATTGCCCGACAAAGAACCAACGAGGCCAAGGAGGAGTACCAGGACGTCTCTACAACGTCCAGGCAGACATGGCGCCGCAAGATAACGAGGTTATCTGAGGTACTCTTTCTATCGCTGGCTTGCCTATGTTAGTACTATTTGATTCGGGTTCTTCGCACTCGTTTATTTCTGAGGCATGTGCTTCCACTCTTCCTGTACCTATAAAAGGGATGGAGCATAGTATGAATGTAAGGACACCAATGGGGACCCTCTGCATGGCAAAGTACCTCCCCGAGGTACTAGTCGTAGTGGATGGGAAAGATTTTTCTGCTGATCTAATTGTAATCCCCATGGTGGACTACGACGTCATCTTAGGTATGGATTGGTTGTCATACCATGATGCATCGGTAATATGTAAACAGAAGAAGGTCATCATCGGCACCAAAGGAAGAAAGAAGACGACGATCAGAGGCACGTCGAAGCCAGACTGTGGAATTATACTGACAGCCATAAAGGCATAGAAGCTCTTACAGAAAGGTTGCAGAGGATACCTAGCTAGTGTGACGATAGCCGATGCCCCTACCCCCGCTCTACAGCAGATAGATGTGGTACGAGATTTTCCGGAAGTTTTTCCAGGTGACATCTCCGGATTACCGCCGAAGAGGGAGATCGACTTCAAGATCGAGTTAGCACCTGGGATGGCACCAATCTCCAAGGAACCTTACCGTATGGCCCTGACGAAAATGTTAGAGCTGAAGAAACAAATTTAGGAGTTGCTCGACAAGGGGTTCATCCGACCTAGCATCTCTCCTTGAGGTGCTCCGGTTCTGTTTGTTAGGAAGAAGGACGAATCTTTACGCCTCTGCATCGACTATCGGATGTTGAACAAGGTCATGATCAAGAATAAGTACCCACTGCCCAGGATCGACGACTTGTTCGACCAGCTGTCTAAGGCTACAATGTTCTTGAAGATTGATCTGAGGAGCGAGTATCACCAGCTAAGGAACTCTGAAGAAGACGTGCCGAAGACTGCTTTTCGATCGCGATATGGCCACTATCAGTTCACGGTCATGCCTTTCGGACTAACGAATGCCCTAACAGCATTCATGGATCTGATGAACAGAGTATTCAAGCAGCATCTAGATCAGTTTGTGATCGTCTTTGTAGACGACATTTTGATATACTCCTCCAACCCGGAGCAGCACCAGAAGCATCTACGGATTGTCTTGGAAATTTTGCGTCAGCACCACCTGTACGCAAAGTTCTCCAAGTGCGAGTTCTGGATGGAGCAGATGATGTTCTTAGGACATATTGTGTCTTGACGAGGCATCGCAGTGGATCCAACCAAAGTTGAGGCAGTGTCCAACTGGGACATGCCGAAGAATGCTACGGAGATTCATAGTTTCCTCGATTTAGCAGGCTATTATCGACGTTTTATCCGAGTTCTCGAAGATAGCAGCCCCACTTACACATCTGACAAAGAAGAATGAAAAGTTTATATGGACGGAAAGATGTGAGAATAGCTTCCAGAAACTGAAGCACAGATTGACCTCCGCCCCGATTCTTACCTTGCCATCAGGAAGCGGAGGATACACCGTTTACATCGATGCATGCGGCACTGGCCTAGGATGTGTATTAATGCAGCATGGAAAGGTAGTCGCCTACGCCTCGAGACAGCTGAAGAAGCACGAGGTGAATTATCCAACACATGATTTGGAGTTGGCAGCGATTGTATTTGCACTTAAGATCTGGAGGCATTACCTGTATGGTGAAGAATTTCAGATGTTCACTGACCATAAGAGCCTGAAATACGTTTTCACCCAGAAGGAACTCAACATGAGACAACGAAGATGGATGGAGTTCCTCAAGGACTACGAGTTTGCGATTAGTTATCATCCCAGTAAAGCAAACTCGGTAGCCGACGCTCTTAGTCGGAAATGGGAGGCCTCACTGGCGTTCCTCCAGTTGCGCAGATACGAGATGATCGATGAACTAAACCAGTGGAACCCTCGAGCTACAGGACACATGTCAATCTTGATGATGCATCAGTTGCAGCCGAGTCTCATTAGCCGGATTGTGACGGCACAGATGACAGATGCAGAGTACACAAAGATGATCAAGAGAAGTCAGAATGAGCCAGAGGACTTTAAGATGGTGGAATCAGATATCAGAATCGCCTCTGGGTTCCGAGTGATGCCATGGTCCGACGAGAGGTGCTCGATGAAGGACACAAGTTTGAGTTTGCTATCCACCCAGGTAGTACGAAGATGTACAAGGATATTAAGCGCAGCTTCTGGTGGAATGATATGAAGCGAGAGATAGTTGACTACGTGTCCAGATGCCTAGTATGCCAGTAGGTAAAGGCCGAGCACCAGCGACCATATGGACTTATGAAGCCATTAGGAGTACCGGAATGGAAGTGGGAAAACATTACTATGGATTTCATATCATGACTGCCCAGGACACAGAAGGGTCACGACGCCATTTGGGTCGTGGTTGACAGATTGACGAAGGCAGCCCACTTCATTCCGATTAAGCGGAAATAGTCCGTGGAAAGTCTGCTAGAGGTATATGTACGAGAGATCATCCGACTACATGAGATTCCAGTCTCGATTGTATCCGATAGTGATCCTCGGTTTACGTCGAGATTCTGGAAGAGTCTTCAGAAGGCTTTTGGCACCAGGTTGAGTTATAGCACAGCCTTCCACCCTCAGACGGACGAACAGTCCGAACGGACGATTCGGACATTAGAGGACATGATCCGAGCTTGTGCGATGGATTGGCATGGTAGTTGGGACGAGCATCTCCCACTGATTGAATTCTCGTACAATAACAACTATCATTCCAGCATTGGCATGGCACATTTTGAGGCGATGTACGGTAGACCTTGTCGTTCGCCCGCTCACTGGGGCGAAGTCGGCGAGAGGATAGCCATGAGCGAGGAGCTCGTGCTCCGAGCTCAAGAGTACGCAGATGCGAAAGTTGTTATACGGAAGAGAATGAAAACAGCACAGTCACGACATAAGAACTACGCCAATAAGAAGCGCCAAGAACAAATTTTCAGAGCCAGAGACCAAGTTCTACTGAAGGTGTCTCCGATGAAGAACGTAATGCGATTCAGCAAACGAGGGAAGCTCAACCCTCGCTTTGTTGGACCCTTTGAGGTACTCGATTTAGTTGGCGATGCAGCTTGCAGGTTGGCTCTACCACCCTCTTATGGAAAAGTTCATAACGTGTTCCACGTATCTATGCTCCGGAAGTACAAGCACGACGACGCCAAAGTCGTGAGGATCGAAGAGCTCAACCTGAAGGAAGATCTGACTTACGCTGAATACCCGACCAAGATTTTGGAGCGTAAGATCCAATACCGGAAAGACAAAGAGGTGCCATTAGTTAAAGTCACATGGAAATATCATCATGGGAGAGAAGCGACGTAGGAACTGCAGTTCGAGATGCGCAAAGAGTTTTCAGACTTATTTGGTAAGCCCAATACCTTACCGGATTCGGGGACGAATCCTTTATCTATGGGTATTATAATGTAACACAACGGTCAGCAGCAATCAAGAAAAAAAATGAAATGATGGAACGAAATGATGAAGGGCGAACTCATTGGAACCTTCATATTTGTCTATTTCTACTTGTGCATTTCCCCTTCTATTCTTCTTCTTCGTCGTGTACTGTTGCAACACCCTCTCTCTACTCATTCTCTCCCCAAGCCTCTCTCTCTGTGTCTCTCTCCTGCACAGCCGAGCTCCAATGGCCGAGCATGCCACCCTACACCATGACGGCCACTTGGCGAAGCAATCCTGTCGCCGGACTGCTGAGGGCGAACGCAATGGCCGATCTCACCTCCTCCTCTATAAGAAGCCCCCAATGTCCCTCTTTCTCCCCCTCTGCTTCTCCATTTTTCTCCAAGCCGGTCCTACAGCGACTTACTTGTTCTTCCTTCTTGTCTCTGGTGCGTGGACAACAGGCAGCGAACGGACAACGTCGGAGGTCAGCTCCGACGCAGGCAGACATCAACGACTTTAAGTGGTGAGAAAAGAACCCTTGTTTCCCCTCTCCCTCACGCTGAACCTAACTCTCCACTCACGTCTCCATTTTCTCTTCGGCAAGTGGGCAGCGACTAGCGAGTGAGGGCGTCAGCGGCTAAACTCCGATGACAGGGAAGGTGAACAGCGGAGACACCAAAGCAGTGAAGGTCTGCCTCTTCTTCTTTTCCCCTTGTTTCTCCCCTGACTTCGTCATTCCGACCAAACAGCTCACCGTCTTCTTTTCTCTCCGACGAACGGACGGAGGGCGACGTAGCTGTGACACGGACAAACTTGAGGACGAAAAACTCACAACTTACGGAAAAGCTTAGGCATAACAGGTGTGTGGTTCGGGATCTTTTTCATAACTCGGATTCGAAACAAATGAGCATGCCTGATTTGAACCCCCATAAACTGATCCGCGAATGCCATGATTCATGTCCCATAGTATGTTAAGATGATGATGTGAATGCCATGATTCATGTTCTATAATATGTTAAGATGATGATGTGGATGCCATGAGTAAGAAGCATATGTTAATTGAAATGTTGATATGTATGACTGAACTGATCATGTAACAGTGAACGATTATTTGCATGAACGAACCGATCCGACATGATATGGATGTGTGAACTGTTATAGTAGTGAGTTACTGTTAGATGCATACTTAGGACTATGTGTTGCTATGTATTAGACTTTAGACGTTTTATATTTCATGAATGTGCGCCTACGATGTGATTAGTCCTGTTGTAAACCTCCGGCGATCACCGAAAAAGATGAAGTAAGCGAACCTATTTTATGACTTGGTCGAACTCGGCCCGAGTTCTCCGAACTCGGTCCGGGCTCGGTCCGACCGCACCGGGTTCACCCGAGCATGGCCCGGGTCCGTCATGGACGCCGAGCTCGAGCTCGGACAAACAGGTGCCCGGACTGGGTCACCCACAACCCGGCCCGGATTTCTGCGCAGGGAAGATGATCGGGAGAATCATGTCTCCTGACTCGATCGACTTCCCAACTCGGCCCGGGTGTACACCAGATTCGGCCTGGGTTTTCTCCTCTCGGTCTTCACCTCGAAAGACCGAGCCTGATCAAAGCCAACTCGGCCCGAGTTTCTTTTACTCGGTCCGGGTTGCGACCCCGACTTCCGATATTTGCGATTTTCGACTCTTTGAACAATGTGAAAACCTGTGATCCCTTACTATATTGATCCTATGAACCTTATTGCCCTAATCCTGTATGAAACTATGTCTCTTACCTGATCATGACTACCGACCACTTTTCATAAACCAAGTTTGATTATGCCAAGAACTATAATGATCTTTCGCAAACTTTCCGATGAATGACTATGACTATGATGTTAAACCAATGACGACCTTCATGAACAAGATAAAGAATGACAATGAACAATGATGAATAACGATGCACTATGATATGAGGAATAAGCATAATGAAAAGCGGTGACCGCACTCCTTCGGTCGACCGAAGTGTTCTCGACAGATGATCGTGACCCTCGGGTATTTGTCGTGTGAATTGGAAGTCATGACCTTATGATCTTACATCTGATTTTCTAATTAAACTTCCATCCACTGGATTTTCTAAACAAATAAAAATCCATCGAAAGATGAAGACCTGCATTTGCCTTGATCGATAAATCGAAAGACAGACACAGGTACGATGAGGGATGAGGTCCTAGTCTCGTAACAGGCCCCCTCATGGGTTTACCATTTGCTCTATCTAAGCGGGAGTTTCTCCCTCGGATGGTTCCTTTCGCCGAGAGCGAGGACATCCTAACCCGATGGGGTTCGCCGTGGCACTGATCTTCCACGTGCATATGATGTCAAGATAGTTGTCTTATCAATTTCATGCAATGGTATTACCCCTAAAGATGAAGAGCTTTTCAGAAGATAGAAGGAAATGATGAAAGTAAAGATGAATGTACAGATGAACGAATAGATGAATGCAAAGATGTAAAGTGAATGAAATGAAAAGCATGAAAGTAAGTATAAATATTGAGCACGGCCCATGATTATGAAAGTGTGTTTCTCTTTTATGATCATGACTCTCTTATATAACACTGTTATTATGATATCTGCCATGACTGATAAATCTCTCTATCCATGATTATCTCATTATTATGATCTTATACTCTTTTCATGCTATGTTTGGATAGAACTGATTTGTGATTTATATGAACCCACACTTGGCTTTATGCTAACGGTCGAGCTTGCTCCCATGTGTGATCCACACAGGTACATAATGGTCATCCGGGAGGCGATGCTTCATGTACGGAGGTTTCGGCGGGGCGGCGTCCTGTTGCATATGGTTATGTTAGAACGTAGTAGTAGCTATCTGATGTACCGTTGCCTGTGTTGGGTTGTGTATGGTGACGGATCTTACCGGGTCCTCATGGACTGTAGTCGTTACTTTATTTAGACTAGCCTTGTAGTCATGAGCAACTACCTTTTTGGGCGGACGAGTACACCTTTTTGCTTCCCGCACCGTACTTAGTAATGAGATTGTCTACTCATACTAAGGTACCTTTTTTTAGATGTATTTTGTGCCACTTTTTGGGCGTATGTGGTTCATGTACCGATGTCTCTTATGAAGGCTAGTTAAACCTTTGATATATTCAGCTTCCGCATTTGCTTTCATATTGTTGTATTCTATTTGTCGTATAGTCTTCCGCTACGCTATTCTCTTTCTTTAAGTCTTCCGTTATTCATGTACATATCTGTTGATTCCTTCGTTATATTCTCTATTATTATATTCATAAAGCCTTCCGTTATAGTATTATTCTTCCGCTACGCATTTTCTTTCATGTTGACCGTCCAATCAACCAATTTGGTCAAAGAGTCAAAGATATGGTAAAATAGATGTCATAGCAGTCATATGTGGCATCCCTCGGGGCGCTACAGCCGAAGAGGAAATCCACCACCTCCTTGGGAGCTTCTGTGAACAGGACCTTGTTGGTGGCCTTGTTCACGAGGAGCTTCAGAGCGAATGTGTTTTGGGCCATCAGTGAAACCCGCTATGTGTCGCTGTTGCAGACTGCAGGGTGCTTGCGTTGGAGACTTGGAGTTGAGGGCGCTCTTAATGCCACTCCTGCCACTGCAAAAATTTAAAAACTGGTTCGGACCGGCCGGTTCAACCGGTCCGATCGCGAACCGGTAAGACAACCGGTCCGATTCATTAGCAAAATCGGAAATGATGAATAACCTGGTTGGCTCGAAAAAAACCGGAAAAATCGAGTTGAACCGGTGAATCTGGTTGAACCCGGTTTTATATTTTTTCAAAAGTTATGATATATGGAAATAATTTATTAGGAGATATTCAAGTTTAAACTTACCAAATTATTTTAAATCAAATTGAAAGGTTATGAAGATTGAGGGAGAGAACAAAAGGAAGGAATTTAAAATAAGAAAATAAAAGGAAAGATGGTAGTCGGAGAGAATCAATAAAAATTGAAATATATTATTAAGAGAATAATAAAATATGGAAAGCATTTATTAGGGGATATGAATGTTTAAATAATTTTATAAAATTGGAAAGTTTTGCATGAAAGGAGAGAAAAAGGAAAAAATTTAAAATTTAAAATAAGAAAAAAAGAAAGATCTAAATAGAAACATAATAATCAAATTAAATAGAAAGAGATATATGTGGAAAGAAAATAAAATCCGGTAATAATATTTTAGTAATAAATTTAGATTGAAATTAAAGTTAGATTATTATATTAGTAATAATAAAAAGAAAATTACTAAAATAAAAGAGAGTTATACATGAAAAGAGAATAAAATTCAATAATAATATATTAGTCAATAAATTTGTATCGAAATTAAATTTATACTATTATATTAGTAATAATAAAAAGTAATCTATTATTTAAACTAACATTCTTTAATTAGTTTAATCATTTTTTGTAATAATTTATATATTAAATTACTCTTAAAAATTATAAATAATATTATTATATAAAAATCCGGTTCAACCAGTTGACTCCCGGTTGAACTGGTCGGACTTCGACTCGATGGGCACACCGATTCGATCTCCGATCCGATTTTTAAAACATTGCTGCAAATTCACCGTTCTATCCTTTATTTTACTTTTAATATTTTTTATATACTCACCTTGTGTCTCTGGAATTCCACTTGATTATCACATAATTTCCATCTCCTAAAACTTCCTCCAACTTCCAAAGCATCATTATCTTCTTCCAAAGTATCACACATTCGCATCGTGCAAAAGATAAGAAAAACTTAGCATGCCAAAGAAAAATAAATTCTGGAATACTGGATTTTATTTAAAAAAAGACATCCAAAATTCAAGTATGCTCAAGGAATAGGTTAATTTGGAATATTTAGTGAATGTAATAACTAATACTAGATGACTACTATTTGGAATATTAAATTTTATTTTTTAAAAACACTTTTGATCACTCTTAAGTCTTAAAATAGTGTATCATAAGAAAATAAATTAAAAAAATATTATTAAAAATTTAAAATCGATTAACTCAATAAAGTGATAAACTATTGTCCCATCATATGATACACAAATAGTTCATTAGCATACGAATTTACGGTGAACAATGTGAAAATAACTTTCACTTGTTTTTTTTTTTTTTTTTTTTGCTTCCAAAAAATTTCAATTCTTTTTCTTTTTCAGACATTTGTGCAGTAGTACAATTTCATTCATCCATATATTAAGTAATAATGAACAAATAAAATAAGATCATTTTTTCTAGCATATGTAAAATAAAAAATATAAAACTCAGATAATCTTATATTGTGAATAGGGATCATTATTGGTTCAAAATATAATTAGTACAAGATTAAAAAAAGATAGCTATAGTGTGATAGTTATTCTATAAATCAATTTTCACATCAAATAAATAATAAAGTGCGATAGGAAGAGCATACATCATTCAAAAGTAGCAATGGGTGTTAAAAATATGTTCGACTGAAATATTTGGTTGGAAATCGGAGAGACTAGAGTAATAGCAATTAAATATTTAAATAAAAGTAGAGGAAATAGCTACAGTAAAAATAAAATGAGAGCAAAGAAGTTCAAAATAAGAATATTTTTATTTCTACTTTATGATGTTCTTCTAATCATTTAAAGTGGGTCTCACATAATGTTTAAAATAATTAATGTCTGAATGAAAAAATAAACAATGAACTAATTCTTATTTTGTTCTTCCATCGAACAATCCTTTGTGACATTAAGTTGATCTGGAGTGGCAGACCCGAAGTATAGCATTAATCAACAGCCCTGTCAGCGTTGCAAAGTTCAAACTTGTTAATTATTGAAGATTACAGGTTACAGAGCATTTCAGGAGTAGCTGGCTACAGAGTTATCAGATCATTTTCATAAGGTTTTCAGAAGTTTTCATTTTTCGACAGCTAGCATTTACTGTTACATTGAGATGATATAATTAGGCCATTTCATTTTTTGTCCTTACTCTAATCATTGTATGTATAAGTAGTTGTGTAACCATCGAACATTCTTGCTCCTTTTTTTTTCTAAACTTTTCATCCAGAAATTAATTTTTAAAGTTCTCTCACGATTGAGCCATCCACTGTTTCATTGGATTTCAAGTTTCAACAAAACTGGTCTGCAAGGTTTGAGCTCAATAAAGATCGATATGTGATTATCACGAATAGTGCAAATTCCGTACGAGTCGTCAAAATATTTCGATTTGTCAACCCTAGGATATCATTTGAAAACCCCATTTGAATAAAATTAAATATAATAATAAAAATTAATAAGAAGAGAAAGAAATGATTTAATAGATTAATCTCACTTTTTAATTTACTGGATCACAAAACAGTGAAAATTCTCAGTAGTGACTCAAAAGACAAAACCATCTTATACATTCTAGATTTCAAATGTAACTTCACTAGGAATTCAGTGGGTCGGGTCGACATATGAATCTGACGATCCGACCCCAGCCGAATCCTACTCAATGGGGATTTGGGCCGAATACGGGTTGAAAAAATTCAACCCGAGTCTATCCGACCTCATGATAAAAAATTTTATTATTTTTACTTAATTTTAGTCATATATTTTATTTAAATTTTAAAAATATTAAAATAAAATATTTTAATTATGGAAATAATGCTCAAATGTCTAGAAAAATATTTTATATAATTATTAACTAATTTTTTATATTAAAAATATAAAAATAAGGAAAATTTTTAAAAGAAAAAAAAGAAGAAGGGTAAATTTCAACTTCTGATTTATTCTCAAATCCAGCTCGAACCTTTATTTTTTCATAAAAAAAGTCACAAACTTTGATTTTATTCTCAAATCTAGTCTAAACTTATATTTTCGAACAAAAAATTATGAACTTTAATTTAAGTCTCAAATCTAACCTAAAGTTTATTAGTTGTAAATTTAGTCTATTATTGTGTTATTATTAAAAATAATAATTCAGTGATCATTACATAGACAAGTCATAAAAAATAAAATGTTAAATATTTTTGACAACTTTAATAGATTAATTTTTTAGCCTATTGTGTTAGATATTTTAAAGCAACTAAAAAATAGTCTAACTAAAAATTAAAATATTTTTAACCTCCAGCGCTAGGGGGGGTCATCCGGCACCGACGAGGCCCCTCTCCCTCTGGCGCCGACACACTTTCTCTTTTTACTTATTATATTATTTTTATTATTATTTAATCATGTCAAGTAAGAGAAAAAAATATCATGTCGGACGGCTTCTTATAATGGGACAACTGGGAGACGATCGTAAGTAAGTAAAAATAGAACAAACGGATTAAAAAATGAAAGTCAATCTTATTACAAAATGAAGTGAAGAGTATCAATGAAAAAATGGTCAAAATTAAAAAATATTTGACGTAATTTAACAACCGGGATGATATTCATTATCTTATTTGTAACTTAAACAGATATTCTTAATTATTACCAGTGTATAATAATAATTAAAATAGGATATTTTGGCATACCTCGTGCCTCAATACACGATCCAAAGTACTAGGGACGTTGAAATAACGGCATCCTTTCGGCATATGTTGGACATCGTCTTAAGATATGCAGCATGAGGACACACCTCTCAGTTAAAAGAGGCACGTCTGCAGTTCTAGGAACCGCACAGTTAATCACTTATCTATGGCTTCTCAACAGCATGTAGGTGCATCACTTCCATTAGGAGGCTTAGTCATTGTTAATGATGCACATGCTATGAGACTATCTGAGTTATCTCATTGAGCAAAAAAGACGATGAGCGATATATGAACGATATTACTTAATTGCTACAAACTTCTTGCTTAATCGTACGTAGGCCACAGACAAGTTTCCTAACAAACATAAACGGATGCACCAAAAGACGACCCACAAAACAATTAACGACAGGAAAATGAGTAAAGATCAGAAACCAAAACGAGAAATCTGCACTGGTTGAAGCGTCAAGGCGCCAATCTCCACTTCTAATTATTTCCGTGGTTCAGAATCCCGTGCCAGAAACACGTCGCTGAGCACGGTTTTGGACTTCAGGGAGGCCCGCAGCATCTCCAAACCCTGATCATGCAACCAACTTGCAAGAATTAATTAAAACAGACAAAAAGGGAACGGACCAAGCAGACGTGCATGCAAAAGGAACAAAAATATGCTGATTCAAGAACCTGTTCGAAGCCAAGCTTCACAACCCTTTCCTCCAAAACACCCACGTCCTTGACGTTATACTTGCTCAGAAGCGTGATCGCAGAGATGGTGGACATGGGAGTCACGGTCAAGTCATCCGTTATAGTATAAGTGACCATCTTCTGCACGTAACCCATGGTTTGGGCTCCTTCCGCTAACTCATCGTTGGAACCAGTGGTTTCAAGCAAGGTAACTCCTTGACTCATCTCTCTTCTACAGGAGGGGCAAGTTCTCCCAGAAACGCTGCTAATGTAGCTGTTGCACATGCTGCTATTGACGGTAGAGCATCTGAAGTACCTGCATGTCTCGTCGTCCGAATCGGAAGGCGTTGCCGGAGGTTGGAGGAGCCGCTTGTAGGAGGCGGAGCTCTGGACAGAAGGGTCGAGGAGGTTGGCCCTCGCATGACCTGATTGGAGATAGGTCGCATCCAGTGCAGCCACGCTCCGGAAGAGGTTGCCGATGGCTCCAATCATGCGCTCGCTCGTCAGGAACTTGACGACGGAGCCTAATGGCATCTCCAGGAGGCCGAAGAGGAAGTCCACCACCTCCTTGGGAGCTTCAGCGAACAGGACCTTGTTGGTGGCCTTGTTCACCAGAAGCTTCAGAGTGAACGCTTTTTCTTCGGCCATCACTGAACTCGTTTTGTGGCGAAGTTGCAGGCTGCAGCTAGCATGCGTGCATGGGACGGGATGTAGCCTCCGGGCATGGCTTTTATGGATGCGAAAAGGAGAGCAACAGGCATTACCAATCTTATCAGAGTTCCCAGATCAATGCTAATGCTATGGAGAATCGTCTTTGATTTATGTGATCGCCGCTCCAAATCTCTTTGATTAAAGTATCTGAGTTCTATATAGCACTCAAACAGCTGTAATACTTAAGCCTCCTCATCGTCCAAAGCGACCCTCCACTTTCATTTTAATGTTTGGGTTATTCAAACCACCCCTAAACTATCACTATTTTCTAAATCTAACTTTAAATTAGGAACTTTATTTTTTGAGTTGCTAACTTATCATAATTTTTTCAATTAAATCCTACCATCCAATTCCGTCAAATTTTTCATTAATGTGAAAAGCCAAAATTACCCTTTCATAAAAAATGGGTGAGGGTAGGGGGCGCAGGTCGACCGTCGATTGCTTCACTGCCTACGTGTGTCGACCATCGCCGGCGTCACAGCAGGGGGGGCGCCCCCACCTTTCGCTCTTTCCCTGTGCACGTTGGCCATGACCTCGTGGAGCACAATGATGTTGGGGTGGCGGACCAACTTCATGACCGAGATCTCGCGCGTCACCTGCTCCATCATGCCTACCTTCGCGAACGTGCCTTGCCCGATGACCAACCCCTTTTTCGCTTCGACGACACAGAGCAGGGGGCATCGCTCCCCCACGAGCCATCGCTGACGATCTTCCATCTTTTTATTTTTTTTTATATCTATTATTATATATTATTTTAAGTAAAAATATATTAACACGGAGGGGTATAATAAATTTTTCACAAATGTGAAAAATTAAAGATAATAAAAAATTTGACGAAATTGGACGGAATGATTAAATTGAAAAAATTGTGATAATTTAGAGACCCAAAAAATAAAATTCATAACTTAAAATTAGATATAAAAAATCATAATAGTTTAGAAATAATTTGAGAAATAACCTTTAATTTTTAAAAGAGGGTGCTCTTATTGCCACTCCTCAAAAGTTTATTGCCTCCAAATTGACTTTTCTATCCCTTGCTTTAATTTTAAGATTCTTATTATATTAATTTCATTTTGATCTTTCATCGAATCTCTCCCAATTTATTCTGGATTAATTTTTTTGCCCTTTCAACTATCCCAATTTCCAAAGCAGCACCATCTCTCTGCCTTTTTAGTCAAGGTAAGTGCATTCAAAATTGATACAAAGTGAATAACAACCGTGCAATATAACAATTAAGAAATAAATATTATATGAAGAGAAATAACATGATATTTTATTAAAAGAAGATACATCATAATCCGAGTATACTTAATAAACAACTTAAGTATAGATAACAAAATAAAATATCATCAGTCAAATTTATTTTACTTCTTCTTAGTCACTCATCATAAAAAAAATTCAAAATTATTCTCACGATCACATAGGCAAGATCATGGTGTTGATATCGATCAAAACTGTAACAAAACCTAAATAGCAGTCAATCAAGATTATATAGCACAGATAACAAAATATATGTTGAAAAAATATTACCAAATATAAAATATAACATTAAAAAAAATTCTCGCAATAAAAATATATATATTTTATGATAGTGGATGCAAAAGAAAAAAATTTAATTATGACAACAAAAGGAGAAGGATGTGTCATTCACGACAAAATTTGGGTGGAAGTTGAAAAGACAGAAGAGTATATTAATGATACTTGAAATTTAAAATAAAGATAGAGAATAAAATTGTCACTTTGAAATGTAATTAAGCTTTCAAAGAGTGGTACTATGAGCACCCTTAAATAAGGGTATTCTCTGGTCTCGTCGATTTCCAACCAATTATTACACTAGCTATTTTTAGATCATATGTATACTTTATTAATTATTTCATGTGAAAATTGATTTATATATAGAACAATTATTACACTAGCTATTATTTTTATCTAATTGCATGAATTATATTTTGAAGCAATAATGATCCCTCTTCATGTTCTAAGGTTATCTAAGTTTTATATTTTTTAAATTTTATATATAATAGCAAAAAGATTGATCTTAGTTTATTTGTTCAATATTTCTTATTAGGTGGATGAATACAATTGCACTACTATACTAATTGAACTTTTTTTGGACGCAAAAGAAGTGAAAATTATTTGAACTCAAAGATTTGTTCATTGTAAATTTGTATGCTAATGAACTATTTGCCTAACGTATGTTGGGAAAATAGTTTATCACTTTTATGATCGTGATTGTGATTTTAATAATATTTTTACAATTTATTTCCTTATCATACACTGATTTAAGAGTAAAATGAAGTTTTAAAATTTTAAATTTTAAATATTTCAAATACTAGTTATCTACAATTAGCATTTTATTCACTAAATTTCTTATCTATTCCTTGGACATAATTTAATTTTCATGCATTTTTTAAATAAAAATCCAGTGATTTATTATTATTTTCTGTATGTTAAGTCTTTCTTATTTTTTATGGTACACGATAGTTGTCCATTTTGTTTATCTTAGACTTTCAATCCATTGTTGACGTGTGATAGAAAGGGGCACAGAAGTGAAGATAATGATGCTTTGGGAGTTGGAGGAAGTTTTAGGAGACGGAAATTATGCGATAATCAGGTGGAATACGATGAGGCACAAAAAAGTGAATATAATAAAAAAATATTAAAAGAAAAATAAAAGATAGAATTGTTAATTTAGAGTGACATGCATTTTGAAAATTAACATCAAGGGCACCCCGCTTTTAATTGACCAGCCATCCAAATTGCTGGTTACTTACTGTGGGAACTTTTTTTGGAGGAGAAAAGATATTGGTGTACCATGCATCTATTTAAACAGAGTATACGATGAAATTTATTTAGGAGGGTTCAGTGTTTAAACTTTAGAGCCTACAGTACAGCGAAGATATGGGAACTATTTAGGATAAATTACATTATTTGATCTTTTAAGTTCGACTTGTAATTAAATTATTTTTCATGTGTCTCAATAAAAATAATATAAATATATAATATAATTATATAAAAAGTAATAAATCAACAAAAACTAAAAAAATAGTGAACCTTAGTGGAAGACAGAAGGAGCCCAAGTGGGGTGATGGAATCAAATGTCTCGTTGAGATCCTTCCATACAATCGAAGCATTCAAAATATATGCAACCTTTAATAAAAGGATTTCCACAATAGTAGCAATAATCCAAAAAAGAACAAGAGTGTTACGAGGCTTTCGTTGAAAATGTAACGTTTGAAAGTGCATTTAAAAACACACGACTCCATAGAGCATAGTTTTTAAATTCAGTAAGATGGATAGGAATCAAAATAAGACCCAACAGAGTTGTTTGAATGAAAATTTTTTTTTCTCACAATGACCCAATTGCTGTCCTCATTCCTTGTTCCAGTGAGAATACGTAAGTTCTTGATGATGACAAGAATAGATAAGTTCTCATTTTTCCTTATTTCTATAATGAGTACACATGGGTCTCATTCAACTACTGTTTGGATACAAACTTGAGAACAAGTCACTAATTCTCATTTTTTCCTATACCAAACATCCCAACGAATTTAAGGATGTAATTACAAGGGATGCATATGATCTAGTGCAAGAATCACGGAAGTAGTAAAATTCAATCAACTCGCCATTAAAAATGCATATAAACTGAATTAATACCAAGAATTTTCATGAACAAAGGTGGAGGCAGATGTCTACCGATTATGGACGTGCTACGTTTTGGTTAAAAATGTTGAGAGTTCTCAATTGTACCACTCTACGAAACTTGCCAAATTTTCTTCTTTAACTTATCTTTACTTTTTAGAATAATTATCTCTAACATTTTATTATGTTATATT
This sequence comes from Pontederia crassipes, assembly GCA_030549335.1. Lineage (NCBI taxonomy): Eukaryota > Viridiplantae > Streptophyta > Magnoliopsida > Commelinales > Pontederiaceae > Pontederia > Pontederia crassipes. The sequence continues at coordinate 10,656,055 of CM060188.1, read as the reverse complement.
TTTTGATATATTTACATAAATTTTTTATTTAACTTCTATTTACTTTTTTGAATATGAAAGCAAAACAATATGAAAACCTCAAAAAGCCTTTAAAAAATAATTATATCAATCATTTTAATGATTAATATGTTATATGTTTTAATATCTTCACATAATTTTTTTTAATTTACCTTATATTTACTTTTTTAATATGGAAGCAAAAAAATATGAAAATCTCAAACAAAATTCTAAAATAATAAGCTCAACCATTTTATTATTTATATAATATAAATTATAAATACTTTTCCCTTTTCGACTGCAATATATTCCATCATTTTGCTTGCTAATATTCATTCACAAAAGATATGAATATATATTATAATATTATTATAAATAATATTAAAAGTAAAATATTTTTATTATTTTTCATATATATATATATATATATATTTGAACCCATAGATAAACTTTTCTGGCTCCGCCACTAACGATGAAGGAGGATCAAATCTAAAGAAGAGAACCCGATTATCTGCAAATACTGAACGATTGTAGATTATAGATGATTCCTGCTGAAACTTGCAACGACGAAGTCTCCCAAACATTTCGACCTAAATCGGCTTTCCCGCTCTGTTACCAACTTACCATGTAAGACTCAGCACCAATACACTGAATCATACCTTTGTATTTATACTTGAAATCTTACATGGGCATCGTGATAGAATTGATATAATATCTATATATATATAAATATATATATATATATATATATATGTATACCGAGAAATTAAGAAACCTAGTGGGATGAGTACTTACAAAATATTAAAAGTTGAAATAAGAAGAGCAGGACTTATTTTTAAGTTTTTATTAGGTTAATAATTTCGCTTTATAATAAAAAAGTTGGAACTGATCATGCATAAGTTTGATTTTTGCCAATGCATTTTTTTTAGTTTTATATGTAATATAAGGGGACAAATGAGGTGAAAAAGTTTTCTATATTAAGTATATATGTATCGCGTCTTTCCATACACATTCAGCTAATTTGTGGCAATTTATATTTTTTTACATTTTTTGAGAACGCTTATTTTTATTACATCTTTTGACCCAATTGTAACGTCCGATATTTAATTGGAAAAAAGAAAAGAAATAAAAGGAAAAAGAAAAGAAAGATAAAACAAATAAGGAAAAGATAAAATCTGATTTCAGATTTTAAGAAGAGTTGGTTTTCAACCAAACTCAAACTTCTCCCTTATAAATAAGAGGCCAGATCAAACGAAAACCCCCTTTTCGTTTTCTCACGAAGCCGGCCCTAAGTTCTCCTCTTACGTGCGCCCTTCTCGTTCTTCAACCAGAGGCTCAGACGACGTCGGATGCGCATCTGGACAGAGAGGAGTGATGCATGTAAAATACAACATATTTTAAATTATTATTTTAATTAATTTTTCTATAATTTGATCATGGCATGCATCATTTTTAGTCACTTTTAATCGTAATTTCGGATTTATAAATTTTAATTATTAATTTTCTGAGTATTTTAATTGTGGATGGATTAACTAAATTTGATAATTATTTTTACAGGAAAAATCGAGATTTAGATGGATTGTGTCGTATCGGCCGAAATTCCGAAGAATTTATCATTACGACCGATATTAGGATAAAAGATTATTGTTTTGGCCGAGATATGAAGGGGTAAAAATAAAAAGATGTTTATCTTTTTGGGGGTAATGGCATGAAGACTTTTCATTTTGGCCGAGATTTGGAGGGGGTAACAATTAAATGATTTTATCTTTTAGGCGTAACAAGATTAAATTCTTTATTACGACCGAGAATTGAAGGGAGTAAAGATAAAAGAATTTTATTACGGCCGATATTCGAAGGGAGTAAAGATAAGAATAATTTATCTTTGGGCGTAATGATAAAAGGATTTATCTTTGGCCGAGTTTATCTCATAATTTTAAAGTCAACCGTACGATGTTACGGCCGAGATCAAATTGAAGGCCGTCCGCACCCTATAAATACGTGAAGAATCCATCGTTTTAATTCGTGCTCTGAAGTTCAAGTTTCTTCCACGGCGAGTCGTGAGCTCTGCAGGCTACGAACAAGAGGAGAGAGGTGCGACGGCTGAAAGTTGATCGCGACCCTGATCAAGTCCGAGAGGCTGCCCGACTGTCTGCCCGTGATCCGAAGCTTCGACTTTTATCTATTTGGGTGTATTTCTTTCAATTATTATTATTTTGTTATTATCTCTCCAGAATTTCTAGGATGAACTCCATATTTTTATTTATTTCATATTAGTAGATTATTATTGAAGGGAAACTATTTGGACCCCATATTATTTGTTTTAATCTTTTCTGATCAATTAGTTAATTGTGCTTAATGCTTTTAATTTAATTACTTGGATTTCTGAGTTGAGTAATTACCAGTTTGTGGACTATTTAATTTCAGAATTCATTAATTAAATTAATTGATTTTATGTGAAATTAATAATTGATATAAATTTGATAACTAGTGTGTGGAGAATCAAGTTTATGTGGCATGTTAATCTATACCAGTTTGTGGAGTAATTAATAGTCTAGGATTTTCATATTAATGCATCTTAATTTTAATCTTATTTGACGAATACCAGCTTGTGGGACTTTAGGTTTAATTAAATTTAAGATAGTTTGATTTACCGGATTAAATAACAGAATTACCAGTTTGTGGACTCTGTGATGTTAATCTTATAAATTAATAAGTTGGAAAAATTTCTAATCCATCTTTAAATATTAAATTTATCTTTTATGGTTCAAATATTTATCCTGATCTATTTTCATCCTAAGACCTAACTTCAACACCATTATTTTATCTTTATCTTATTTTCTTTATTTTATTTCATAAAACATCTTTCCAAAAATCCATGTTTTTCCTCTCTTATTAATTTATAAATCCAGATATTGAATTAATAATATTCCTCGTAGGTTCGACACTCTTACTCCTATTACTATATTACTTGAGCGACTAGTGCACTTGCTAGCGATTTTATTTTGCTACATCATTCCAACGCATCAAGTTTTTGGCGCCGTTGCCGGGAAATATTTTATTAATTAATTTCTGATTTTTATGAATTATCAGGAGATGTAAATAAATTGTAAATAATTCTTTATAAATATGTATTAATTGTTTTCATTATTTTTGTGAATAAACTGACATTTTTTTCTTTTGCAGATAAAGGTCACGATAATTTTTTAAATTGTCGACTTTCGGCTTAAAATTTTGTCGCCATCCTATGGTTTTACGACCGAGATTGATTTTTGTCGACTTTACTGGTTTTACGGCCGTAATTTTATCCGAACGTTGTTTTACGCCATGGATTTGATTTCGTTTTGGCCAAAGTGGTTTGTTCTATTTGATTTGATTTCGTTATTTTACGGCCGTAAAGAATCGACTTAATTCACTTTCGGCCGTAATGATTCAATTGTCGACGTAAGAGTTGGGTAATATTCTCAAGTTTCACTCGACTTTATTTCGGCCGAAACCCTATTTTGCTTTACGGCCAATCATGTTGACTTCATCTCGGCCGATGTGACCTCATTTCGGCTTAATTAACAATTTTTATCTTTACGGTCGAAATTCACTTCATCCGGATCAAATTGAATTCTCTCTCTTGTGATATGATTGATTAAGCTTGCAGACGAGAATTTAATCTCTGATAATCCATTATCCCATGTTTTTTTTACGGCCGAGAATTGATCTCATGGTTTTGCGGCCGTAAAATTATTATTGATTTGACCTCTTTCGGCTTTAATAATTTCGAAAAATCTTTTACACCCAATAAGTCAAAGATGAATAATAAGATGATGAAGAAAATGAACACATATGAATAAAGAATCTTTCTTATGATGCTTGGCTTATGCCTTCCTTATGATGACTCTACCTGATCACTTATTCATATGTCCTCTTACATGCTTTCACTTTCATATTATGATCATGATTTACTTTCCTATCAGATGATGATGTTATCTTATGATGTACTTTTTATGATTCATGTTTAGTATCATGATATTATGACGATTTTTATCTTACTTTCATACTGAGTTGTAAAACTCATAAGGAGGTTATACCCTACATGTTCTTAAATGCAGGCCAAGGTCAGAATGATGAAGGTGACCAACGGTGATAGATCGAGCTCGTAAGTGGCTGCACATGGTTATCGAGTTCTTTAGATGATGATAGCTTTTTCCTTTTTTTTATTACTTGATGTATTAGCTTCCCTTTGAACTCCTAAAGTCAGTTACCAGTCTTTCGCATTTCATGATGTTACTCTCTTTCTTCTTAATGATGATTTAATTATTTCGCATTTATCGTTATTGAGTTGATCTGTCAATGTATTCTTTTCGGTCAACATGACGTACACGTAAGGATGACCCGTAGCATATTCGAAGCGTATTCTGCCACATGGCGAGGTGCGATTTGGGGGCGTTACAGTTAGGTATCAGAACCTAAGGTTAGGCCATTCTCATGTCCTAATGTATGATGTCATAGTCCATGTGCAAGCGCACGAGCAGTCACCGCGCCACCTGAAGCCAAGTAAGTTTACTTTATCCCTTAAGATGTAGGATGTTTTCCTAAACATTATGATGTATGATGATGTAGATGCCTCCACGCCGTGCACCTGTTGGACGTGGTTGGGGTCGTATACGACCTCGAAGTAACGACGGAATGGGAAATCCGCAACAAGAGGGAACAGACCAGAATGAGGTCCAAATGAGTCAGGCTCGCGCTGTAGAGCCAACCGTCCAGTCCCTACTAGTGCAACCCCCATCGTGATGGGCACCAACAATTCAGCCCGTGTTGACACCTTCTGTTCAAGTTGCACCAGCCATGACGCCATCTGTTCAGCCTTCGTCTGTACAGCCTCTGCCTGTACAGCCTACGCCACCTGTAATATCCATGACTTGATCCACCTAAGTTTATATAATTTAATCATATATTATTGATTGATATGAATTATGATAAGTGTGTGAACATATGTTCATTAACTCCATAGAATTCAACACCTGAAATTGATGACAAATGACTAAGGACAAGGAAAAATGACTTTTCAAAAATATTAGAATTTAGAAAAGTAAAGTTTCGGTAATTGTTCCTATACATAAAATTATGTTAAATATGATTTTTAATATTTTTAAGTAAAGTATTAATGAGGTTAAATGATAGCGCAAAATCGAAAAATCAGAAAAACGATCGATTTTGTTCTTCGGACAAAAATTTAGATTTCAATTCTTTGAAAATTTATTTTCCTAAATATTTTCTTTGAATCCAAATAGGGGTAGTTTCTTATTTACATGTAATGTCTTAAGTAAATGAATAAATAAAATAAATAATAGGATAAATGACAAGTCATTTACCTAAATAAGGTGAACTCTAAGGGCAAAGTAGGAAACTCACTTCCAACCGACTTTAGGTCGGTATCCAAGATATATATAGCCTAAAATCTTATCTCTTTACCCTATGGAAACATCAATTCGACTTCAGCAAGGCAGCAACTAAGGCTAAGGAAAATAAGAAGAAAGGAAGAAGAGAAATCAAGGTTTTCTTGTTAGGGTTTCATTTAGGTAAGTTGTCTACTCCTTCCCTATGAATTATTCCTATGAAATTCAGATGAAAATCTATTCTTCTGAGCTTCCAAGATCTCTTTGTGCCTTTATGTACATGTTCTTGAGGTGTGGATCAAACCCTAATTCACCTATATGATGTTTCCTCTTTGCTGGATACCAAACCCTTTCTGAAAGTTGTCAATATGTTCTCGGCATCTTATATTCTTCAAAAATTATGAAATTGTGTAGGTTGAACCCTCATTGAGTCTACTTTCCACAGGATCTAGAATCAGGTTAATTCGATTTGTATGTGAAAAGTTATGAGTCAATTACTCCGAGTCGCCCTTTCTATTTTCTGTGATGAGTAGTTCGAATTGTAAATGCTATGGTAATTTAAATGCTTATTCTTAATATACCAAATTTATATGTATTAAATATGTTAAAGTTATATTTGTAATCCAAGTGGAATCACGTTTATAGACCATGTACAACGAAAGTTATGAGTTTTAAAATGAACCTCACTCAATCTGTCATAACAGAAAAGTAAAAAAGAACATAGGTAAATCTCTGGATATTCTGAGAATCATATATGAGTGATAAAATTATGAAATTTATACGAATTAGACCTTGAGTAGTCTAGTTTCATGGAAAATTATAATTACTTAATTATCATAAGTATTCTAGAAGTTATGAATTTTACAACTGACACCACTCAATCTGTCAGTAAACTGTGTAGGTGAAGAATATGGTTGTCTTGATGAAATTTTTAGAGCCCTTATATAATATACCTTAAATGAGAAATTTCCAGAGGATTACGCTTCGTGAAGACTCTTACGATGTAAAAATTATAATTGTATTAATATCACATGTTTAATTATTATTATGCATGATGTTTCTAGCACCACACGAATTCCTAGTGTACCAAGGTGCACTAAAAGTAACCCATCATCGTTATAGCTCTTGTTATGTTCCTTGGAATGTCATTTGATCTGACTATATGTTCTATATGATCAAAAAGTGAATAGATTACTTTTAATGCAATTATATGATATGTGTTCTAAGTGATATGATATGGTTAATGCATGCATTATGCATCTTATTTGTCATGCATTGCATTTCCTCTGCCAGGATGATATGTCTTATGCAAGAAAGGTACCCCATTTTCATGGGATGATATGGTATCCTACGGGATAATATATGTTCCCCGGTAGAGATGATATGATGCCTCTGATCAGAGATGATATGTTTTCTGCAGGAAATGTACCCCATAATTTGGGATGATATGAAACCCTACGGGGTAATATGTTCCTCTGACCAGTTGGTAATATGACATGTGCATTATGCATACGTGCATACATGATATGATATGATATATGACATGTTACATGATATGATATGACATGATACATGATATGATATGATACATGATAGATATGACATGATACATGATATGATATGTGAAATGTTATATGAAGTGAAACAAATATATGAGGCACTATATGATATGCTAAAGATGTTATTCATTGAGATTACTTGATGTAGTATCCTTCATTATATGATAATTGTTCGTAAGTAATAAGATGTCTGCTTGTTTTCTATAAGTTTTCAAAATGCTAGATTAATTTATCTGAATTGAATATGTGGTAAAATATAGGTTATGAGTTTTCAACTTACTGAGATGTTGTTTGCTCATAATGTTATTTTAACACTTTTTCAGATCAGTAGACCAATCATGTGGCCGTGCTTGGAAATCCCTATTGGATTAGAAGCACTTTTGAAGACTTAGTCTCTTGATGTCTTTTTGTGAGGATATGTGACTCCTCTTAATGTTTTATGTGGTGTGTAAAAGTTAAATGTTTCAGAAATCTTTTAAAATGTATAAGTTTGAATTAGAGTGTGTACTTACTATGAGTTTAAATATAAGTGGGTTGTGAACAAGAGTGTGATAACCTTATCTCACATGTTTCTACATGATAATATGATGCTTCCGCTATAAAAATTTTATCGATCGCATTATGTCGCAACTTGTGGGTTAGACCAAGGTTTAAACCGGGGTCGTGAGACCACCAGTGTCCTCTAAGGACACTATTCAAGCATTCATGAAGTTGCACCCTCCAGAGTATGATGGCTTGGGCGAGTTTGACATAGCTAAGAGATGGTTGAGGACCATTAAAGAGAAGCTGCAACAAATGGACTGTGGAGAAGACAAGAAGGTCATGCTCGCCACCAGTGTTTTAACTAATGATGCTTTGGATTGGTGGAGGACCGAGATGGATACTAAGTACAACGGACAGAATGACGTTCCTTGGGGACGTTTTTGTGAGGCATTTGAGGCACGCTATTTTCCACCATACCAGTGTGCACTAAAACAGAGGGAATTTCTACAACTGAGCCATGATCAAATAACAGTGGCTCAATATCATGTTAAATTCGTTCATCTGAAGAGGTACAATACTCTCAAGATGAGTAACAGAGACAAGGCAAAACATTTCTGCTAGGGCCTAAACCCAATCATTAGGACCAGTAACTTAGCTGGCCAATATGCTAATTTGAGTCTGGTGGTGAAATTAGCAATCACGATGGAAATGAATTATGCTAGGGAGAAGCAAGAGCTGAAGGATGTGAAAGGAAAAGCTCTAATGCAGCCCTCTGCACAGAACCAGTCTCGTTGGAATGACCGTCGACATAACCGAGGAGGACCCGATCATAAGAACCAACATCGGGATCACAGAGCGAGGTCTTATGAACCTCGTGATGCTAATCGCCAACCACAACCCCAGCGTCAATCCCAACGTTAGCAACCCCAGCAGCAGACACAGGGTACTGGTGCCTGTCCCCACCGTAAGAGGTTTCACATCGGGGAATGCAGAATGAAGGCTGGAGTATGCTTGCACTGTGGGTAACAAGGACATTTCATTCATGATTGTCCTACTAAGAAGGATGATTTCGCACCAGCTCAGCGTGACATAAGAGGTGGGAACGTGCGTGGAAGAGTCTTCCACCTGGAGGAAGACGCAGTACTGGCAGACGCCGAAGTCATTAGAAGTACACTATCCATAGCCGGTCTTCCTACTATAGTTTTATTTGATTCAGGTGCATCACACTCTTTCATATCTAAAGACTATGCTACTACTTTAAGTTTACCTCTACATGATAAAGTCACCCTATGAAGATAATTACTCTTATGGGAATACTTTACGCCAAAAAGTACCTTCCTGAGGTACTAGTAGAGATACAAGGCAAGAATTTTTCTGCATACCTCATAATCATTTCAATGACGGACTACGATGTCATTCTTGGTCTGAATTGGCTATCCTACCACGATATAGCCGTGATATGTAAGCAGAAGAAGATAATTATTGATACCCAAGATGTACGCAAAGCTATTGTTAGAGGTACCATAGGAAAGGAAGGGAAGGTCATCGTATATGCAATAAAAGCACAAAAAATGTAGAAAGGATGCAGAGATTTTCTAGCAATGTAATGGAAATGGATAATCCATGGGTCAAACTACAACAACCCGATGTAGTTCGGGAGTTTCCAAATCTCTTTCATAACGACATCTCCAGATTATCACCTCTACGAGAGATTGATTTTCGGATCGATCTCCTTCCGGGCACTGCCCCGATCTCAAAGGCCCCTTATCGGATGGCACCGGCTGAGATGCACGAACTGAATAAGCAAATTCAGGAGCTTTTAGACAAGAGGTTTATTAGGCCGAGTGTATCTTCTTGGGGAGCCCCCGTGCTATTTATCAAGAAGAAAGACGACTCTCTAAGATTGTGCATTGACTATCGGATGCTGAATAAAGCCACAGTCAAGAATAAGTACTCTCTACCGCGGATCGACGACCTCTTCGATCAACTTACAAATGCCGCAGTATTTTCAAAAATTGACTTACGAAGTGGGTACCACCAACTTAAAGTAGCCAATGAAGATGTACAGAAGTCAGCTTTTCGATCAAGGTATGGTCACTATGAATTTCTAGTGATGCTTTTTGGACTGACGAACGCCCTTACAGCTTTCATGGATCTCATGAATCAGGTGTTCAGGCCATACCTAGATCAGTTTGTCATCGCCTTTGTAGATGACATTCTAATCTACTCGGAAAATGAAGAACAACACAAAGAATACTTGAAGATAGTTTTGGAAAAGTTAAGGCAACACAAGTTATATGGTAAACTATCGAAATATGAGTTCTGGCTTGATCGGATTATGTTCCTTGGATACATAATCTCGAAGAAGGGCATTTCTGTAGATCCATCCAAGGTAAAAGCGGTATCCCACTATCCAAGGCCGAAACATGCTACTGAAATCCGCAGTTCCTCGGATTGGCAGGGTACTACCGCCGGTTCATCAAGGATTTTTCAAAAATTGCATCCTCCTTGTCAACCTAACGAAGGAGTGAAGTACATATGGACACAGAAATACGAGGACAATTTTCAATAACTAAAGGCCAGATTGACCACTGCACTCATACTCATCATTCCGAAAGGTACAGATGGGTATGTGGTGTACAATGATGCTTGCGGTACCGGACTAGGATAGTGCTCATGCAATATGGAAAGGTGGTCGCTTATGCATCCAGGCAGTTGAAGAAGCATGAGGTGAACTACCCAACTCACGACCTAGAATTGGCAGCGGTAGTCTTCGCACTGAAGATTTGGCGACACTACCTTTATGGAGTAGAGTTTGAGGTGTGCACCGATCATAAGAGCCTCAAGTATGCCTTCTCTCAGCGAGACCTTAATATGCGACAACAAAGATGGATGGAGTACCTAAAGGATTATGAGTTCTCCATTAATTACTACCCGGGTAAGACGAACTCAGTTGCAGACGTACTCAGTCGTAAGTAGGAAGATTCACTAGCTCACATGATGATGAATATGTATAAGATGATAGAGGAGTTAATCCTGTGGAAGCCAAATAGAGCCAAAGGCGGAGTTAGGTGGGTTCCTTTGCCTGCACGTGTAGGCACTGAATTACTAAATTAAAGTAGTGATTGTATTGCTTTCTACCCTTGGCATGGTGGGTAGAGCAGCATTTTTGGCTCTTCGGCAACCATGGGTTGAAGCCCTCTCCTGGCATTTTTTTCTCCACCGTTTTCTAAGCCTCCCGTAACATCTTTTTTCATCATTTTTCCTTATAGTAACGCAAGTATTAAATATAATGTATCTCAACTTTATTTATGTTATTTAATCATAAAATTTTATAAAGTTATATATTTTTTACTTAACTTTTTATTTTTTATTTATTGCTACAATTTTTAGTAATCAAAGCTAATTGAGTTTTTATTATTTAACTTATAATTTACTATTCATATTTAATAATTAAGATTTAATTATTCTCCTATTTCAAATCTATAACTTCTAAATAAATCAATTGATATGATTTTATAAATTTCTTGTATATTTCTATGCATGTTACTTGTGAAATTTTAAATTTCATAACATCTTTTTTCATCATTTTTCCTTATAGTAACGCAAGTATTAAATATAATGTATCTCAACTTTATTTATATTATTTAATCATGAAATTTTATAAAGTTATATATTTTTTACTTAACTTTTTATTTTTTATTTAATATTGCTACAACTTTTAGTAATTAAAGTTAATTGAGTTTTTATTATTTAACTTATAATTTACTATTCATCTTGAATAATTAAGATTTAATTATTCTCCTATTTCAAATCTATAACTTCTAAATAAATAAATTGATGTGAAAATTTTTTTACAGTGGGAGCAAAATGACAAGAATGCTTTCATAGTATACATAAAAGATGGTCTTACGATGATTCTCAATTTCAAATAAGATGACACATGATATATGAAAATAACATAAGGGCAATGCGTGATTTCAAAATTGAAATTGGTGCATAATTAAGAATAATGTGTTGATTTCAAAATTGAAAACGGTGCACAGTTAAGGGCAATGTGTGATTTCAAAATTAATTTCTATGCATGTTACTTGTGAAATTTTAAATTTATAGTGCAAAGATTTATAAATAATATAACTTTAATTACAAAATTTATAAATAATATAACTTTAATTACAAAATTTATAAATAAACTATTTAATAATAAAGGAGTAATATAATGATATATATTTTATTGCTATTAAAAAATTTAACTAATAAAAATTATATAACTATTTATTTAATATTATATCTATTTGTTAAAATTATATGATACATATAAATTAGTGAACCCACTAAAATAATTTCTGTCTCCGCCACTGAATGGAGCAGTACTGATGATGCACCAGATATAATTGAATCTGGTGGATATGATTATTAAGGCTCAGGCTCAAGATCCTGAGTATGCAAAGATGTTAGGAAAATATCACAAAGAGGAGGAAGATTTCAAGCTCTCAACAGATGGAAAGATCCGATACAAAAATCGTCTATGGATCTTAAGGGATGAAGCGCTTAAAAGAGAAGTGATAGATGAATGCCATAAGTCTGAGTTTGCGATCCATCCGGACAGCACTAAGATGTACAAGGATGTGCAAAGAACCTTCTGGTGGAATGACATGAAGCGAGAGATTGTCGAATATGTTTCCAAATGTCTGATCTGCCAACAGGTAAAGGTGGAACATCAGAAGCCTTATGGAAAGATCACATCTCTCGCTATTCCACAGTGGAAGTGAGAAGATATTTCTATGGATTTCATAACATGCCTACTCCGTACCTAGAAAGGACATGATGTCATATAGGTAGTAGTGAATCGGTTAACGAAGTCGGCACACTTCCTACCCATAAAGTCAAAACAATTCATGCAAAGTCTTATGGATCTATATGTACATGAAATCATCAAACTTCATGGGATTCCTACCTCCATTGTATCAGACAGGGATCTAAGGTTCATAGTCAGATTCTGGAGAGGCTTCCAAGACTCTTTTGGAACGAGACTGAACTACACTATGGCATTCCACCCACAAACGGACAGTCAGACTAAAATGACCATCTAAATAGTTGAGGATATGTTAAGAGCTTGTGCCCTTGACCGGAAAGGCAACTGAGATGATCACCTACTGCTCATTGAATTCGCGTATAACAATAGTTATCATTCCAGTATTCATATGGCTCTCTTTGCAGCCTTGTATGAAAGACCACGTCGTTCACCTGCATGATGGAATGAGGTAGGTGAGATGAAGATTTTGGATGCTAAGGAGCTAAAATAAACAGAGGAATATTCAGCAAGGGTCGAACTAATACAAGAAAGGATGAAGGCAGCTCAAGCTCGACAAAAGTTGTATGCTGACAGGGGACGACGTGAACAAAGCTTTCAGACGGGCGATCAAGTACTCCTGAAGGTTTCCCCAACTAAGGGAGTGATGAGGTTCGGTAAAAGAGGAAAGCTCAGTCCAAGATATGTTGGGCCTTTTGAGGACTTGAGCTAGTTGGAGAGGATGCTTGTAGGCTAGCATTACCTCCATCATATGGGCGAGTCCATAATGTGTTCCATGTCTCTATGCTCCAAAAGTGCAAACATGATTATACAAATGTTATACGGTATGAAGAATTCAATCTCAAATATGATCTGACCTATGAGGAGCAACTCATCCAGATTCTAGAGACAATGGTTCAACATCACAACAACAAAGATGTACCACTGGTCAAGGTGGCTCGAGCCATCACCGAGGTGATGAAGCAACCTGGGAGCTCGAATCTGAGATACGAAGGAAATTTCCTGCATTATTTGGTAAGTCCTGACTTCTTACTGAATTCGAGGATGAATTTTATTTTAAGGGGTTTATGATGTAACGCTCGAGATTTAATTAGGGAAAAGAAAAAAATAAAAGGAAAAAGAAAAGGAAGATAAAACAAATAAGGAAAACATAAAATCTAATTTCAGATTTTAAGAAGAGTTGGTTTCCAACCAAACTCAAACTTCTCCCCTATAAATAAGAGGTCAGATCAAACGAAAACTCCCTTTTCGTTTCCTCACGGACTCGGCCCTAATTTTCCCTCTTACGTGCGCCCTTCTCATTCTTCTTGTCCTTGATGGCCGCCGCCTTACAGGAGGTCAACCAGAGGACTCGGATGATGCCGAACGTGCATCTGGACAGAGAGGAACGAACAGAGGAAGAGGAAGAAGAGGATAGCGGTAAAGTTTCTTGGACAGAAACTTCGAGGTATGAAACTAAGATAGATTCGTGATAGAATCCTGATTTTCGACTTGAAGCATGTTCTAGGTAGTTTCTGATTACTATATGATGTTCTATGATGTTGTTTTGTACCGGCCATCGCCGGAGAAGATGATCGGAACGCAAACTGCGCGTCTGCGTAGTTTCTACGAAAGAAGAACCCAGTCCGATTCACCAGAACCTGGCCCGGGCAAGACCTTTGCCGGACTGAATTCGAAGGAACTCGGCCCGGATCCGTCATTGCCGACACTCGCCGAGCTCTGCAAACGGGCGAACCCGGCCTGTGTTGAAGATGACCCGGACCGAGTTCTGTGTACTCACAATAGTCGGGCACGACGACCATCCCGACTCGATGATGAACCGACCCGGTCCGGGTGTAACCCAAACCCGATCCGGGCTCTACTTTGATTTTTCCGAAGATGATGACCTTAAACTCGGCCCGAGTTTTCCCTTACTCGGCCCGGGTTCCGACATTGATTAAATCAATTCTATGAGTTTCGGCCCCCTGATTCTGTTCCTATTCCAGATCTTAATGATGATTATTATTACACGTGTGCCCCTAATTTACTCTCAATGATCATGTCTTTTATCCTGATTTAAAATTCTTATCAATATATGATTTGTTTAATTAAAAGATGCAAGATAAAAGACGTAAATCATTAAATGGAGAGCTCTTTTATGATGGACTGGTGACGACCAAATTATGTGCTGTCTTCGGACAGTTATGAGCTGACTACGGTCAGTTATGGGCTGGTTCTGTCAGTTAAGATGATGATGAACGGGTTGAGGCAGGTCTCTCCGTGGATTGAAATATACCCCGAATAAATCAAAGATTAATAATAAGATGATGAAGAAGATGAATACATATGAATAAAGAATCTTTCTTATGATGCTTGGCTTATGCCTTCCTTATGATGACTCTACTTGATCACTTATTCATATGTTCTCTTACATGCTTTCACTTTCATATTATGATCATGATTTATTTTTCTATCAGATAATGATGTTATCTTATGATGTACTTTTTATGATTCATATTTAGTATCATGATATTATGACGATTTTTATCTTACTTTCTATGCTGAGTTGTAAAACTCATAAGGAGGTTCTCCTCTGCATGTTCTTAAATGCAAGTCAAGGTCAGAATGATGAAGGTGGTCAACGGTGATAGATCGAACTTGTAGATGGCTGCACATGATTATCGAGTCCTTTAGATGATTATAACTTTTTTATTTTTTTTATTACTTGATGTATTAGCTTTCCTTTGGACTCCTGAAGTCAGTTATCACTCTTTCGCATTTCATGATGTTACTCTCTTTCTTCTTAATGATGATTTAATTATTTTGCATTTATCGTTATTGAGTTGACCGGTCAAAGTCTTCTTTTCGATCAATATGACGTACACGTAAGGATGGCCCGTAACGTCTTCGAAACGTATTCTGTCACGTGGCGAGATGCGATTTGAGGACGTTACACCAACTCATTTAACTAATATATAATTTCTCTACCAAAATCTATGCAACCTCCTGGACTAAAAAATCTAACGAGGATCAAATAGGTCATGTCATTAAGTAATACGTATTATTTACAGATTAAATACTCGATCTATGTAAACGTTTTGACTTATCATCACATAGTTTGCAGGTTCCATACCCGATCTATGTAAATGTTTTGACTTATCATCACATAGTAACATAATATTTGTAAGGATCACGTTATATGTAGTACATTTGAGAAGGCAAAATGCACACTGCCATTCTTCTCAAGATCTCATCACAAAGTTCCACTAGTACAAAACATAGAGAGAAAAAGAGCATATATAATAAACCCAAATATGAGAACTTTTTGCATCTCAAAGTTCCACACAAGGGAGTAGTCACATACTCCAAACGCAGATATATCAAGTTCCCAACGCTTACTTGGCTACTTTGCGAGGCTTGTTTGCTGTCAGGAACACGTCGCTGAGCACGGTCTTGGACTGCAGGGATGCCTTGAGCAGCTTCAAACCCTAAGCAAAGTAATAAGAATTAAACAGATCACCACAAATTGATAGGCAAGCATATATACCTGATCGAAGGTGGTGCGATATATAACATTGTTCAAAGGTCGAAAAGTATATATATATAGACCTCAGCGAAGCCGAACTGCACAGTAGTCTCCTCCAGAATGCCCAAGTCCTTGACGTTAAACTTGTTCAGCACCGAGATGCTGGAGATGGTGGACATGGGGGTCACGCTCAAGTCGTCCGAAATGGTATAAGTCACCACTTCCTTCACGTAGCCCTTGGTGTCTTGGCCGCCTCTCTCTGTCGCCTGCTTGGAACCAACAGTTTCCACCATGGTTGCTTTTCCTGTCATCGTTTTTTTGCAGTAGGGGCAAGTAACTCCAGAAGACATGCAGAAGTACTCAAAGCACTGGAAATAGGACATGCCAGCGCATCTGAAATACTGCTTCGGGACCGAAGCGGACGGCGTCGCCGGAGGAAGGAGGAGCAGATTGTGTGTGCCGGCGGCGGTGCTGACAGGGTTGAGGAGGGTGGATTTGACATGAGCGGACTGGAAGTAGGTGGCGTCCATGGACTCCACACTTTTGAAGAGGTTGCCGAAGGATCCAGATATCTGCTGGGTCTTGAGGATCTTGACGACGGAGCCGATCGGCATCTCCAGGAGGCCGAACAGGAAGTCGACCGCCTCCTTTGAAGCCTCTGCAAGCAAGACCTTGTTGGTGGCCGTGTTCACGAGCAGCTTCAACGTTAACTTGGTCTCCTTGGGTGCCATTTGTGAAGCCGCGATCTGGATGTACCTACTTTTAGGCTTCGATCGAGCATTCTTATATAAAGCTCTTCGGAAGCTAAGGGGGCGTACGGGAATACTTGAGGTCGGAACTCGGAAGCCTTATCGCCTTCGCCATGTTGAGTGACGGCGCCTGACTTAAAGCATAATGTTTAGAAGCTAAAAGGTCTGAAATTGTTGCTACTGTTAGTGTTGTGATCAAAAGTTTTATCGCCTTTTTCATGAAAATAGTTGTGCTGTAGATTTTATCTACTTCTATATACCTTCTTCTCTCACATTTTCCATGCATTTTGATGTTTTCGGTAACCGTGATGATATGAATTTATTGAGTTTAAAAAATATTATGAATCATGAGGCCAAATTTGATTGGTCAGATATATTAACTATGTACCATAGTTAAAATTTAGTGACTGCATTAGGTTACGTTTTCATTTTGACAACCGAAACTTGTTAATTGCGGAATCAAATTGCTGAATTCGTAATAGTCAAGCATTTGATTTGGCCAAAAAATTATACTTGACAAGAAAACAGTTCTGAAATGAGATGTTAAAATATACCTTTGATAAATAAAATATTCGTAGTCGATGAAATTTAATCTAGTATATTTAATAGTAATTTTCAATTCAAGTAGTTTGTTAAATCATGATTTATGTAGTCAGAGTATTATTTGTTATATAAGTTTGGACAATTGGCTCGTTGCCTATGAAGCCTTTTTTTGGTTTTTTATTGGAGTCTAAAATTTTAATGTTCAAACTTCTCATATTTAGCAATGGAATATGTATTTTAGAAATATTATTAAGTCTATGTGATAGTTTAGATGAATAAACACTACAAGAAAAACCATATTTTCCGACGGTCAAAACTGTCGGAAAATCGAAAAAATCCGTCGCAAATAAAGGTTTGCGACGAAGTTATCGATGGGAAACGATCGGTCGAAAAACGTGGCGTCAAAAACTATTTCAGACGGTTTGAAAAACATCCGTCGAAAGTTTCGACGGTTGCGACCATCGGAAGCTTCCGGCGGTCGAGACCGTCAAAGAGTTCTGAACTTCGACGGTTGCAACCGCCAAAACGTTATTGGCGGTTGCGACCATCAATCCGTTCCGACGGTCGCGATCGTCCATAATTTCGACGGTTGCTGAATCGTCGATGAGTTACGATGGTTGCAACTGTCACAAACCATTTTTAAAATATAAAAAAATCTTGGCAGCCAATCTACGGCTGAATCAGGTCGATCTGTCCCACAGCCGACCGGATCAGGCCGCCTGGCGGCCGATCTGGCCGCAGCCGGCCGGATCGAGAGAGAGAGGTAGCCGGCGGCCGGCGAGAGGGGTCGCCGGGGGGGGTCGTCCTCCGTCGACGTCTGGGAGAGAGAGAGGAGGTAGATAGAAGTGAATGGACGTAGAATGTGTATAGATATAGTGGGAGATTAGATATATATATATATAAGAAAGCGGAAAAATGAAAAAAAAATGGAATAGTGAAATTTTAATTGCCGACGGCTCTGACCGTCGAAAACTTAGCAAATATTAAGAATATATATTATCATGATATATACGAATATGGTATTAATTATTTTTAAAATTACCGACGGTTCTGATCGTCACAAAATATTTAATTATAAATGTAAAATACTATATATATTTTATATAATATTTATTTTTATTTTACCAACGGTTTGAACTGTCGCTAATTATTACCGACGGTCGAAACTGTCGGAAATTATGACTGTTTGGACTGACGCTAATTATATTAATAAGATACTCCTCATATTATATTATTATACATTGATCGACGATTGCGACCATTGAAAATTGCGGCAGATAGATATCCGTCGGAAATATCGACGTTCCTAATAGTCAAAAAATAAAATAATAATATAAAAAATTATATAATTTATTATTTTCATTTTTGACGATTGTAACTATAAAAAAAACTGTCGAAAATTACGACGGACGGATATTCGTCAAAAATATTGACGTTCCTAATCGTTGAAAAATAAAATAATAATATAATAAATTAAATAACTTATTATTTTTATTCTGACGGTTGTAACCGTCGAAAACGTTTCCATAGCAAAATCAGTCGCAAATTGCGATGAATTTTTATCCGTCGGAAATTGCCCGTCGAAAAATGGCAATTTTCCTGTAGTGAAAATAGATATCATACACACAATCATATTTGTACGTATGATGTAAATGAGTTCATCTTGTTTGTAAAGAGATAACTCAAGAATAGTTGCACAGCTCATAAATTTATATCATTAATCTTCATACTAAATTATTTATTATTTAACAACTATTTTTATATAATGTATTTGATGATATAAGGTTATTAAGAACTATTTTCTAAAACATAGATCTCCTTAGTTATATAAACTTACAAAATGTAATGTCAAAACTTAATTTTGATATGATACTTAGGGGTTGTTTGGCTAATCTTATAAGTCATTTATAAGATAGTTTAAAAAAATTCAACGTTTGGTAACTTTAAAAATACCAGCAGATAATGAGATACAAATCTATTTATAAGTAAAAAAAAGTAGAAAAGGGGTGCTTATTTTTTTTCCAAAAAATAAGTCAATTAATTGTATCATTAAAAATTAGGAAAAGAGTGCTTATAAGTTATTTTGTATCAGTTAAGTCAAATGAACCCTTAAGATAACACTCCCAAATTCAATATATGTCGCATTGATAAAATAAGACACATCAATAAAATTGTTAAAATTATAGTAAAAGACGATGATAAAATATCAAGGGTTATTTCCTCTAACCTCCCTTGAACTATCGCGAAATACCACATCTAACCTCAAACTACGAACTTCATTTTTTGGATATCTAAACTATCGCGACTTTTTTAGTTTGGTCCTTCCATTTAATTCCGTAAAGTTTTCTATCAATTTTGATTTTTTTTATTTATGAAAAGACCATTGTACCCCTTCTTAAAAGTTAATATATTTTTACATCAATTAATATATAATAAAAATAATTGAAAATTAAAAAAATGATTGCGTCGACACGGGGGGCGACGCCCCCCAACGCAGTCATTTTTTTTAATTTTTAATTATTTTATATTTTTATTATTAAAAATAGACTAACTCTTAAGGAAGGGGTACCATGGTCTTTTTACAAATCAAAAAATCGAAATTAACAGAAAACTTCACGGAATTGAACGGAATGACCAAACTAGAAAAGTCGCGATAGTTTAGGTACCCAAAAAATAAAGTTCTTAATTTAAAATTAGATGTGATATTTCGCGATAGTTCAGGGGAGGTTAAAGGAAATAACCCAAATATCAAGTAAATGTGAAAGTCAAAGAGTTGCTATATTGTATCAAAAGGAAAATCACATCTCTATTACGTCATGAATGACATTATAAAGGAAAGATAATTAAGTTCTCATCTGATTTACCAGTCAGTTGAACGCCACTTATACCACCCATCATTGACTTGTCCCTTTAGAAGTCAAATGCATGAGACTACTAAGGCAGTAAGCTTTTGGGTAAACAATAACGGTAAAATAGAAATTCATATTAGAATTAGCCTATATAGAAATTAAGTCACATATTCTTTGGCATGAAGTATAATATGATGCACTTTATTATCAATAAAGAAAAAATATACTGAATTAATATTTTATCATAGTACATCCATGATCATCGAGATTATGGTGAATATATTATCGGTGGAGATAAACATTCGATGTCTGATGAATCAATGAATGATCATATGATATTGATGGAGACAAACATTCGATGTTCGTTCGGTGAATCATGAATTACTTTACTTTGATAAATAAAAGTTGATTTTTGACTTAAAAGTTTTTAAAAGAATTTCAACATGTGATTGGAAGAGTTCTAGATACAGAAATCCATGTGGACCGCATGGTGGGCCCGAGCACGACCACCTAATCGGGCTTGGGCCAAACTATGCCGGGCTAAGGCTCGACATGGGCCCGACAAACACGGCCTGACCCGATGAACACATTTTTTTATTATTTATTATTTAGCTAAATATTTAATTATATATTATTAATTTTATAATTATATTATACATATATTTAATCCTGTATCGTAAAATTTATAACTATATTATATATAAAAATACTTTTTATACATATAATAATCATAATATTGTATATTATAATATTTTTTATTAGTCTAAATATTAGAGTAGAAAATGGCCCATTTATATTTTTAAAATTTTATATTTTCTTAATTTAATACATATAGAAAAAAAAAGAGCAGTCCAATCCGGCCCGAGGCATGATCAAACCCAGTTTGACCAGCCGGGGCGCGGTCCGAAAGTCCATCTCTAATTCTTCACCTAATTATAAGGTATGCAATGTGAATAATACAATCTCATGCCAATTGTGATACTCCCCGGTCCAATCATGGTACTATTCATTTTGATATGACCTACTCGAATTTTAGGTGAAGGGGGTAGCTATAATTACTTTCGTATTTTGTTCATGTGAAACTATTTAATAAGATCATCTTAATTCTTAAACCTCATCAATAGTCAGATGGTAGATCACCTCGTGACAAATATCCTCCTTCGAGAGAAGGGCATGTCCCTCACTTAGGAGAAATCATTTTTTTTATAAAGGGTATGATGCAATTGACTTAATAAAGTGTCCCTTAATTTTCATTTTTCATATTTCAATTTAGAAATTAGCTTTGGCTCTTAAATTCTTTTAGGAGTCATCAGGAGTATAGGGCACTCGATTCAGTAACATAATCAATCAGTGGTTTCATTATAATGCAATGGCGATAGATGAGAAATAATTGTTAAAAGGTATAACTTTCAGAGGTTTGGATTTGACTTGGGGATCTTTGGACCAAGAGATCACTAGTCCAATTGTCATACAATTTTTTCCTTTTTAATTATGAAGGTTGAACATCCGGAAATGATCATTTCTGACTAAATTCTTTGAAAAGTCTTGGAATTTTTAGCCCTCCTTTTGGACTAGTTAGCATAGATTGCTTTAGGAAATATACTAATATTTTTTAAGATGATAATAGCATGTTGAATACAAGAAGGAAATCATTCAAATACTAAAAATACAACTGTTTGAACTATATATATATATATATATATATATATATATATAAAACTTTGCTGGTCGATCCAGGAATTTGATTATTATTATTATTACTACTTTTTGAGTTCACACAACTTCTTCTGATAACTATCAAAGATATCATTAAGTTATTTTTGTAATAATTACAAAATGTTAATCTTGTTCGTACTCTTTGTCACAATAAAAAATGAAATTAAAAGAATAATGAAGACGGCATAATGTTTTATAAACCTAATATTTTGGTAATTAAAAGTATTGTGCTTTTCTAAATTTTTATACCCGTCTTATATTATTTTAAAAAATAAGTTGCTACAATTTGAAATTAGAAGTATATTGATTGGCCTCTATGGTAGAATTCGGAGAGGCCGAGAGACGGTGGTTTAACCTGTGGTGGCATCCTAGATGACCGAAAGCATCACTAGCTTATGTTCTGACTTGAGTAGCATGGGGTACATGGAATCTTGTGTGAATCAACAAGGATCACCTTTCAAGGCTAAATACTCTTGGACGATTGATAGAGAAGTTTTCACTCACGTTTTTTTCCACCAAAAATATTCTCTAGAAAATTGAGCCCTTTTAATAATTTCTTCACATATACCCGCGGTAGCATTTGGGACAAGGATATACCCTAAGAAAGTCTTCCCGATTCATTAATTTAAAATTTGAATCACTCAAATATCATATGAATAGGAAAAGCTATAAATGATTTATCGAAACCTCCCTAATTTGTCAGAAGAAAATTTAGGACAGATCATCATAGTACTTGTGAAATTTATTATGCTCTATTTAGAAATTTAGAAATTTTGATAATTTTATGAGTGAAACAGGAAGTATAATGTTAGAGAAAAATGATATATATATATATATATATATTAATAATTAGAATGGTCAAAATTTTGGATCTATTCAAATTTCTTGATAAATAGTATATATCAAGTGTTATAATTAAGTTGAATAAGGAATGCATGCTAATGTATAAGTTGAATGTTTTCCCACGCACGATGTTGTAGGAGTTTTACACCGCAAATGATACGTGGATACATTCTCTAGCCTTGATCTGCACCTTCAAATGGGGCACACTATTAGCAAATTAATATTCTTGAGATAGCAAATTACAAATGATAGCAGAGGTCCTTCAGTCCATCTGCACCTTCAGTTGGAGAATCCAAAAAGTCATCGACAACAAAAAAAAATTATTAGAGACCAAATTTAAACAAAGTAAAAAAAATTGCTACAAGTTTATGTCATCTTCCGAGCTGCACATGCATCATCTTCGTTTAGCAGAAAACTATACAAAAGATTTAATGCACAAAAACAAATGAATTTGACAAGACCAAAGGTTTCCGTCAATATTCAAACCATAATTTTAATATTCTTCAGCTTTGACGTAGGTGTCATGGCAGCAAATGTTTGTGACGTAGCATTCACGGAAGCAGATGTTTGTGAATATTCATCTCCTTCAGTCCAGCGTTGGTGCTGCATGGTGGCTACTGGGACAGTAAGTGAAGACGCTGACTCTTCTTTCTGCTGCATGGATGTACAGGGACTGATACAATTTGGCACCCACATCTTTCTTTTATATTTATCCTTGACGCTCGGGTAGATGCTGAAGTGATTTGCAGAAACTTGGTTCGTAACTATTCTGCCGAGCACTTGCAGAAGGCAACGCATTCGGCTTATATGCTTTGAAGTAGGTATGACAATATAATCAACGAACAAATTAATTATTGCATGGTTTGGATCCGATGATCATTTGAAGATTCATCAGGCCTCACAGAAAGGCATCATCATATGATCAGATTTTTTTCATTTAAACTACCAGAGAAAACCATTCATTGCCTATTTTGTTCAATTCAACGCACCTGTTCAAATGTGAGATGTTCTCCGTCAATCAATAATCCCCAATCTAATTCTGGTCGCCCCTCTCTTGATCGATGCTGCCTTGTCAGCGCAATCCGTCATGATCGTCCGTCCAGTTGCACCTGCAAATCACAAAGGCAACATAGTAGAAAGGAAATGATTCCATTGTGCCAAGATGCTTCACAGAGGAATGAGAAATGGGAAGACAATGGAGAGAGAGGAACCAGGTGGAATTGCATGGAGCCTCTACTCCGTCAATCGCCAATCTAATTGCCTTGTCCATGTGATCCATCACTTGCATTACTCTAGTCACACCTGCAACTCACAAGGAAACAAAAGAGAAAATAAATGACTCCCTTGTGCCAGGATGAAAAAACAGAGGGTGTGCAACCTCAGAGAGGAAGGAGAAACAGGAAGACGACGACGAAGAAGACGAAAAATAAGCTGAGTCCACTACTATTTCGCCGGGCGCGTGGAACTCTTCGTCGATCTGTTGAACACCACTCTCTACCTCCTTTTCCTTATAGCTATTCTCTTCATCTTCCCCCAAAAAACATGTGCACCAGCCACCAATCCATTATTACCATTAATATGGAAGTTTAATTTGCACTCACGATTTGTCTTCCATTCATAATGTTTATATTAAAAAGATAGACGAGTCAACGGAAATGAAAAAAAAGGAGAAAATGAAAAAAAAGTAGAAAACGGAGAAAAGGATTGAGTGCATAGGTTGAGTGCATAGGGATTATATATATATATATATATATATATATATATATATATAAAAGAAGACTAAATGTCTGCATTAATTATTGAGATTTCTATTGCCAACTGCTAAGTTTATCAAATTCTTTACCATAATTATAATTAATGATAATTCTTTGCTATCATTATAAAAATGAAACGGTTGCAAAAGTTAAGTAGTGGACTTAGACTTTATGACATTTAACATTTTAATTCATGATAATAAATAAGTTAATGATCAAAATATATTAGAAAACTAAAAAAACATGAAAAAAGAAAAGGGAGAAAGATGGGTGGAGGATGATTCTAATGCATCAGCTTTATATATATATATATTTTTTTTTTCTATTTCAAGTTTATCAAATTCTTTACCATAATTATAATTAATGATAATTCTTTGCTATCATTATAAAAATGAAACGGTTCAAAAGTTAAGTAGTGGGCTTACACTTTATGACATTTAACATTTTAATTCATGATAATAAATAAGTTAATGATCAAAATATATTAGAAAACTAAAAAAACATGAAAAAAGAAAAAGGGAGAAAGATGGGTGGAAGATGATTCTAATGCATCAGCTTTATATAAATATATATATATAGATTTAATTGACTTATAAGTAAATTTAAATGTCTTTTTTGTTTGATAATTGAAAAGGAGAGTTGATGAACATTTATGTTATCTGTTTATAAGTAAAAAATAAAATCAGAGCTCAGCATATTTTGTAAAAAAAATATGATTAATTAATCAATAAATGTACTACTTTTAATTTTAAAATATACATATTTTTTTCATATATTTCATCTATTATAATATTAGAACTTTTTTATTATTTGATTAAAATAATAACTTAAGTTTTTTATTATCGAATACGTAATTGTTTATTTTTTAAAATCAATTTGAGTTAGCTATTTTACATCAATTAAACCAAACGGCTGTAGTCTTGCCCGAATTAATAAAGCATACTCATGCAAGTAATAGTGTGGGAACGCTTGGTCGACAAAGTTGGTTAATTAAGTTAATATAGTTTTGGATTCAACTTTTTATGTCTTTAATTTTTTTATTTTTTTCTAAAAAAATAGTGTGTCAATATACATTAAATTAGTGTAAAAAATATGGCTTATTCTCAATTTAACATTGCTAATCTAAAGTCCGTATAAAACGTTATGACTTGGACGGGATAAAATTGAAAATGAGAATATCTTTGATGTTTTATTATAAATATGACTTAAACTTTATTATAAAATTAAAATAATAATTTTTCCATATTTTAGCATCGATTTGCTCATAATGTATTTTAAATTATCAAGTATGATATGATAAAGTCATTTGATAAATCAATATTATTTGCACGTAAAATATAAGGTCAATAAAAGTTATATTTATATATTTTTTTAAGTTAGTCATTAATGGTTGGATCATCTTCTCCTATACCTTTGAACTATATTTTTTGCATCAAATCTTTAATTAAAACATACAATTTTGTTGGATCATTTAAGTTATTTGTTTAACAATAGAATAGGAGAAATCAACTTTACCTTACATAAGAGATCACACAAAGGTGTCTCCCTATTTCTTTTTCTTATCATTCATCTAACCCTATAGAAATAATATAGGTCCATATTACTCAGGTCATAAGTGTCAAAATAACTTATACGATCAATTATATGTCATTTACACATTCTATGTAGCTCAATCAATGCAATTCATCACAACCAGTTATCTTGTATTATGGATGATTGCACACCTAGCTAAGAAATTCATAACTCTTAATATAAATAATAAAATACTATGATATCAATTCTACTTCACTCTAGATTATAGAAACCTTAATATATAAAAGTTTCATATTTGATTCCACTGGACTTGCTTCTAAAAAAACATTATTCAACTTAAGTTATATATATATATATATATATATATATATAAAGTTGGTGCATTGAAGAAGCTCACCTTGCTGCATTAGGTTTTATTTCTAAATGCTGATCTTTTATCTATTTTATCTATGATATAACTTCCATCCCTTAATCAATTGCCATTGTCATCAATTTTTTTCTCTTTCCTGTAACTCCCTAACTCCCTGATTCATAACCTCTCTACGTTCTTTTGTCTTTGATGTAACTCCCATCTGACCAACTAATGTACACATTTTTTTTAACTTAAATGTCCCCTCTTCCTACAATTGGACCTTGAAGAAGCTATTTTTTATTTTCTTATCAATTTATGTATTTTAAAAATCTATTAATCCCTCCCCATTATCTCCACATTAAATGACAAAGTTTCCACGTAGCTTGATTTTATTTTTAATTTTTAAATTTAATGTCAAATAATCTCTTCCGGTTTCTTTTACTTGGATATGCAATTTATATTAAAACAATCCTCCAAATGTGGTGGGGATGAGACCGGTGGTTGTCGGCTTTCAACAATGGATCAAGGTCGGTGAGGATTCCGGCAAGATTGTCGAAGCCTATTTTAAGACCTCCAGTTGCGGCTCCACCATCACCTCTTCTGTTGGTTTGTTTCACACGGTGAAATAGTCGTGACTCGCGTCTTCTTCGTTGTCTTCCTCACTCGCCATCATCTGTCCATCGCTCCTCTATACCCCTTCATTGTTCAACGTCAGTCGGGTGCCATTGTCACTTGCCTCCTACAACGACGCCCTGTCCATTCAGGTTCTATTCATGAAGGTGAGGAAGGCTTCTCGAACGCCGTGATGTACAAATCCTCCGTTTCTCAACGTGCTTGAGTAGCCATCGCCAATTTCACTCAGGAAACGATAGTTGACTCCCGCTTTAAGACCTTCGGTTGTGGCTCCACCATCACCTCCTCTTCCGTTGGCATATTTGGCGCCCATCCGAATCCTATTGTGCTTTAGCTTCTTAGTTTCGTTTCTATTTATTTCATATATAAATGATTTGATTACTTAATCGAAGTTTGTGTTCAAACTATTCTTAATCACTAAACATTGTTTCATAATCTATTTTCTAAGCCTCATAACTAATAATTTCTAGAGGGCAAATCGAACTCTTCATTCTTAAAGCATTTAACACAACTATTTTGATCAAAAAAATATGTAGTTTGACTTAGTTTGCATTGCTTAGGATGATAGTTTCTCTTTTTTTGCCCCATTCTCTTACTCTCTTGTGGATACTTTATTAGCAACTAGGAGGTTGATAAATTCAAGGGAAAAAAGGAGCTCAACTAATATTTTTTATATCCACCCATTCAGGATAGAGTTTCCCCTTTGAAGTTGAAACTCCCTCCTATTTAATTAATCTTGGGGCGCCTCTTGTATTGCTTTAGTGTATCCAAGCAGCTAAAGTGTCATGTTATGGATAACTGCTAAAAAAACATAGCATAAATTCACTTTCAAATTTTTATGCTGTCATATTGAGCTTAATCATGATTTTTCTTCCATTTTTTTCCTTCGTGATAAATTGGTATGCTATTGTCATTTTGTTGGAAATTAAATAGTTTCCACGACATAACTCATTACTGTATTTCTTGCTTGCTTTGTATTATTAGATGCATTGTTCTTCTTAGACTGACTCTCCTATTGCTATGTCGTGGATTTCTCAAGTTTTAAACTTCAATTATAATTTTCATTACTAATCACATTCAATCAAACCATTTAGTGCTAGAAGTAAAATCATTATTAATGTCACATATTAAAATAATATATTTAAATAAACATTTAACAATAAATATTCACTTGTGCGAAGCACAAGGGTGTTCCTTAGTTAACTTATAAATTTAACCAAACACCCCTCCCCTACCGCACAGGACGGAACTACATAGTAGTTAGGGGCTCCTTGGCCCCCTTAACTTTTTGTGTTATATTATATATGTAATGATATAATATATATAGCTTTTTAAAAAAATTTATTGTTGGCCTCTCTTAACTTTTTGAAATGTACTATATATAATAATATATCAAATTTTTCCTAAAAGGATATACGCATATGTGACGTTAACATGACATTTTTTTTCTCTTCGCGCTTACCGAACTCTGACGAGGTCGCAGAAGGGGGGCGAGCCCCCCCCTCTCCTGACCCTCTGCGACCTCGTTCGTCAGCGCGCGAGGGGGGGGGGGGGTTGATCTCGACGTGGGCCTCCCTACATCATGGCATTTTTATTTTTTAATCTTTTTTATTTTTTTATATTGTCACATAAGCATGAAGAGAAAAAAAAGATGTCTGTTAATGCCATGTATGTGTCACGCTCCACGATCGGGAGACCACCTATCTCAAGTAAATAGGACATCGGGTGAAACAAATTAAAATATGAAGGATATTGCTGATATAAAGTGAATTTGGAGGACATCGCTGAACAAACCTTAAAGTGGGAAGACCTTCGGTATAATTTTTTCGAAAAGGAAAGAACAATGAGCTGAAATGAAAAGGTAAAGCAGTAAAATTAATAAGATATCAATGTTTGTTGAATGAACAAGACATAATATAAATAGTTAACTTAATTATTATATGAGTCAACTATTTGGTAGAATGGGATATATCTAAAAGTTGTTGAAATGTTAATTTTGCCCTTACTTATTTTATGAGTGTTAGCAAAAGAAAATGTAGAATGTTTAGAAAAGGAGAATAAAATAGGAGAGGATTGATCGAAAAATGAAAAGAACAAAAAAAACTAAAGTGAAAAGATGCAGATCTAAAAAGGAGTTGATGGAATGAGAATGGTCATTAATAAATAACGTGGAAAATAAATCCAAATTACAAAGAATAAAATATGAGAATCAAGATGTAAATAAAATAAAAAAAGAAATATAAATAGAACAGAGGAAAATAAATATGCGACTAGTGTCCAGTGAGAAGAGAAGGGGAGAGAAAATAGGAATGTAAAAAAAATATTTTAAAATTTTAAAAGACACAAATACTATTTTCTAAATAACGAATTTTAATCCTAATCACCTGATATGTAGTGTGTGCATATATATATATATATATATATATATATATATATATATATATAAACTTAAATGTTAATCATTTATAAGTCTTGTTTTAATTTAAATTGATAAAAAAGTAATTTTTTCCAACTTAAATAATAATAATAATAATAATAATAATAATAATAAAATGGTTTAGAAAAATAATGATCACGATCCTAGTGGTGGCTGCTTGCTGTCTCACTGTCAGTGTTTAAAGTGGGTCCTCCAGTGCTCGACTTCGCCACCACCGCCATCGTCGTTACTCTGCTGCTGCCCAATTAACCCGCCCCCGTCCCCATTTCCGACGCCTCTCTCCCTCTCTCTTCTCTCCTCTCTCATCTACTCACACGCATCAACCTTCGATCCCAAAAATCGCCCCTTTCTTCTCTTCTCGCCTCTTCCTCTTCGTCTTCTTCGTTTAGCCATCCACTCTCTATTTGGGAGGTCTTTTTGATTCTACTAGTTGGGAGGTGGCTGTTTGGATGGGAGCATAATGGGGAAGGAGCCGGGCGAAGCAGGGCAGGCGAAGGAGATCGTCGCGACCGCGGCCGGGAGCGGCGGCCCTCGCAAGATTTGGAAGTGCGCGTTCGCGGTGGTGGGGATCATGACCACACTCGTCATCTACGGAGTCCTCCAAGTCTCCCCTCTTACAGGACAAATGTAGTTCCTCCTGTTAAGCATAGGGGCTCCATTTTAATCTTTTTATCTGTGGATGGTCATTGATGATGAGGTGATGTTTTTACCGTGCGCTTTGGCAACGTAGAACCCCCTTTTTTTTTTGCTGTCGCTGGAGAAATGTTGTTCCTTTTGTTGATTTCGGTCTTCAGTTTACCTCTTGCTATATCGAATTTTCCAAGCAATGCGAAATAGCTTGGATCTCCATTGCCACCGAACAGTTTGGGATATGGTTTACGAGTGATGCACACAATCTAACCTTTCTTCACACAATCTCTCCTCACACGTGTCAACCCTTCGATCCCCAAAAATCGCCCTTTTCTTCTCTTCTCTCCTCTTCCACTTCGTCTTCTTCATTTAACCATCCACTAAGGTTTCCCTACAATTTCTTCTCTGATTGCTGCGTGCTTCTTCGGAGGTTTATATTGCTCATCTCTATTTGGGAGGTCTTTTTTGTGATAATTCATGATTATTAGTTATTGATATTTATGACATGAAAGGTCAAAGGATGTGAACATTGAAAAAAAAAAACAAAAAAAAATGAGAAATTCCTTATTTGTATATCAAACGGTATGATCTCATATATATATATATATATATATCATAATATAAATATAAAAATTAAATATAAAAATAAAAATAAAAATAAAAAAGATCACAAACATAATGCAAAAATTTCACCCATTGCCAATTAAATTTTTTTACACAAAACATGCACTTTGACAACATCAAAATTAACGTCTCAAGTAGCATTTAGTGATTCAAATGCTTATTTTTTTTATTTGGTAAATGACAAAAATAAGTAGCACTTAGCATTTCGTATAAAATTATTTAAAAAACTACTACTAGCGTTTAATGGTTAGAGGCTAACAATTAATATTTTTTCTAATTTTAACTTTATTCAAATATATTATTTATTTCTAACTTATCTTATTATTTTCTCATTTTATTTTATAATCATTTAACTATATTTCTTTTTGTATTCATGATCAATTAATTACAATTGTTATATTTTTATATGATGGGTGCATTATATAAAATTTATTATCATTATAATTTTTTATAGATTTTAACAAAAAAATAGTTGTGAAATTTTATTTTATTTAATTGAGATATAAGTAATTTATTTATTATATTACAATAGAATTTGTATAGTGCTTGAATTGAATAATTTGGCATATGTCTAATTATGTCATTTTATATTCATTAGCTAACTTTACTATTATGTTTATCAAGCATTTACTTGTTACAACCTCTAACCGCTAATCATGATATCTGTTAATTAAATTGTTATCCGTCATTAAACTTTTATCGGCTTATTAAATTGTTAATAATGTCAAACATAGTATGGGAGAAATGCGTAATAAGAGTTTTAATGGCCATGGCACTTGTGGTGGAGTTGGCGGCAATGGTCGACTGTTGGGTTAAAGTTTTAATGTCATATTAAATTATATTTTGATGATACAAATATCGAAACATTAAAGTAAATGTTGAAAAAGTTTAAATAAAATAAATAACTTTATGCACTATAATTTGATTAAATAATTAACTATGATCTGATTAGATTCTGGATGAATCATAATGTCAAAGCTGTAGAGAATCCTGTTAGCGATTCATAAAATCTAACATTATCTAATTTGGATAACTGTGTAGAAAGTTATGATCAAAATAATGCAGATCGGTCAACTTATCGATCGAAGTCAAGCAGGTAGGTCGAGACAACATCGGTCGACCGATCCAAGATGCCGGTCGACCGATCAATACATGAGCTGTCCAAATCCACGTAGAGACTATACCGGTCATGCATGATACATTTATAACAAATTCCAATGTCATGCATGATACGTTTATCAATTTGTTTGAAATTTTTAAATTATGTGAATATTAGAAGAATGGATTAGGAGGACTTAAATATTCCTCTCGAGATGTGTCTAGATGATATTCGAACGAAAAATAATATCATAAAGTTAGATTTTGAACTAGTAGCATCCATCCAAATAAAATTTGATTCAATAACAGTACAATTTAGTTTCTTTTTTTCAGTGAGAACAAAAATTAGTTTGATTTCAATGGTCGAAGATAAAAAAAAGTCCAGTCTTGGACAGTAGGACGATAGTTGAAATGCAAATGCAAAGGAGTAAAATTATTAAGATATCAATGCAGGTGGTGTGGTTGTTTGTTGAATGAACAAGACATAATATAAAAAGTTAACTTAATTATTATATGAGTCAACTATTTGGTAGAATAGAATATATCTAAAAGCTCAACTATCCACTTCAATAACAGGTTTAAATGTTATTTTTGACCTTACTTGTTTTATGAGTGTTTGGCAAAAAAATGTAAAATGTTTAGAAAAGAAGAATACAATAGGAGAAGATAGATCGAAAAATGAAAAGAACAAAAAAAAAAACTAAGGTGAAAAAATGCATATCTAAAAAGAAGTTGATGAAATGAGAATGGTCATTAGTAAATAACGTGGAAAATAAATCGAAATTACAAAGATTAAAATATGATAATCAAGATGTAAATAAAGAAAGAAAGAGATATAAATAGAACAGAGGAAAATAAATATGAGACTAGTGGCTAGTGAGAAAAGGAAGGAAGAGAAAATAGGAATTTTAAAAAAATATTAAAAAAAATTTAAGAGACATAAATACTATTTTCTAAATAAAGAATTTTAATCCTAATCACCTGATATATAATAAATATATATA
This sequence comes from Pontederia crassipes, assembly GCA_030549335.1. Lineage (NCBI taxonomy): Eukaryota > Viridiplantae > Streptophyta > Magnoliopsida > Commelinales > Pontederiaceae > Pontederia > Pontederia crassipes. The sequence continues at coordinate 10,623,543 of CM060188.1, read as the reverse complement.
TAACAAAGTCTTATCCCACTAGGTGAGTCGGCATATATATATATACTTAAATGTTAATCATTTAGAAGGATGATTTAATTTTAATTGATAAAAAATAATTTTTTCCAACTTAAATTTTAGGATTTTAAATTCATTATATATTTTAGAATTATTTTATATCTTAAATGGTCGGAACAAAAATCAAAATATTATGAATTTTAGATATATATATAATAATAAAATAGTTTAGAAAAATAATGGGTCGACTTCGCGATCTCCGGACTACGCTGCCCAATTAATTCGCCCGTCTCCGTCTCTCTCCCTCTCTCCTCTCTCTCCTCACACGCGTCAACTTTGATCCCAAAAATCGCCCCTTTCTTCTCTTCTCTCCTCTTCCAAAGTTTTCCTGCGTGTGGCTCTTTGGATGGGAGCATAATGGGGGAGGAGCCGGGCGACGCAGGGCAGACGAAGGAAATCGCCGCGACCACGGCCGGGAGCGGCGGCCCTCGTAGGATTTGGAAGTGCGCGTTCGCGGTGGTGGGGATCATGACCACACTGGTCATCTACGGAGTCCTCCAGGTTTCCTTCTGTTAGATGATGGGTGATGTTTTTGCCGTGCGTAGAACCCCTTGTTGACAATTTAGTTTTGAGCTGGAGTGACGGATTCGATTGCTTATCCGCTATGGATCATGTTATTTTCTTTGCTGTGAGTTTAGGGGATGTTTTCTCGTAGTCTGGTGCTTTGTGTACTCCTATTCACAAAATGCGTCATCTGCTCATTCTGGGTTCTGATCGAGGGATTGAGCCTTCATAACTGTTGCTCATGTATGAAGGCATTTTTTTAGCGCAAGAAAAGATGACGACTAAGTTTGGGTCATCATCCTGTTTGTATTAAAGCCTCAATGTCTGAAGACAATTCAATTGTTCTTTCTCTAACTTCTGATTGAACGGTTCTTGCAGGAAAAGATCATGAGAGTTCCCTATGGCAATAACAAAGAATTCTTTAGATACTCACTTTTTCTTGTCTTTTGTAATCGTATCACGACATCCGCAGTCTCTGCATGTGTTTTACTGGTAAATTTTTCATATCTTTGTGCATACTCTTTGACGCCATAAAATCTGTCAGGTTGTTTACTTTCTTCATGCCATTTCACAGGCAAGTAAAAAGTCATTGGACCCTGTAGCACCAATATACAAATACTGTGCTATATCAATTTCTAACATACTGACAACGACCTGCCAGTATGAGGTAGCCTATCTTGTTGGTTGACATAACCTTTATATTTACATATATGATTAAGATGCCGAGTCATCGGTTATGTTGCCTCTTCTGTTTCATTTTCACTTCAGTTAAATGTTGGGCCCCGAGAAAATGTGGTCTTACATGAATACTAATTGTTTCAGGCCCTAAAATACGTGAGTTTTCCAGTTCAGACCCTTGCGAAGTGCGCAAAAATGATACCTGTCATGGTTAGTTTACTTGTGGCATTCTATTCATGTAATAAATGCCCTTTCTTATTTATTAAAAAGATTATTTTCTTTTTTCCTCTTCATTTACTTATTACATAATCCAAAGAAAGGAAAAATAAGGGAGTAAAATCAAAAGAAAGTAGCATGAAACATATTTCAAAAAAAAAAAAAAAAAAGAAAGTAGCATGAAACAAAATTTTAATTGGGCCGAAGGAAATATGGAGTTCCATAATCCTGTATGTTAGTTTACAAATAGCATGACAAGGAAATTTCTTTGCCATTTATCATGGGTTTCGAATCTTATGTCTATAAAAATATAACAAAAGCGTACTGGGAAAACTTAAATGCTGTGATATTATTGTGATTTAGAAAGCATAATAATTAATTAATGATCAACACTTATTCATGACATGCAACTTGTTGTTAATTCAGGTATGGGGAACAATAATAATGCAGAAAAAATACAATGGGAAGGACTATTTATTTGCTATGCTGGTTACAGTTGGTTGCTCTTTGTTCATCCTATACGCTGTAAGTGAAATATCTTCAGAATGATCTTTCTTCTATTCTATTTGGTGATTATGTGTAGTTTATTTGTAGGAAGTAGAAATAAAACATGACCATTTTTATGTTTAATTTGGCTAAACTCGTTTTACTATTAATGGCATGAGCCAAAAGATAACAGATTTGATTTTCTCATAAATTCTGTACGGACAGTGTAAATATGCTTAACTAACGTTGCTATCATGTTAATTCTATTACCTATTTTCTCTAAAAAACCATTTCTATTACCTATTTTTGTCTTTATATGATAAGATGGGTTCTGATGCCGTTCTTTAAGACAACTTTGAGCTTCTTGATTGATTAAACTTAAAGATATGCATCTCCTCAAAAAACTTGATTGTTTTCATCATAACATTGTCTACTAACGACAATCATTTTTCCAGAAAAGACATTGATCTGGTTAACTTTCTTTATTTATAAATTAAGATCATTTTGATATCTATTTCTTCTTGATGAGAGTTGATCGTTCTGCTACTATCGCACAAAAGGCAGTTCCATTGTCCCATTGGATTTGAGGAAAAGTATAAGGCGATATAAAGCAATTTATAGTCAAATAGTCTGTTTATAATAAAACTTTGGAAATATCAATACTTGTGCCAAGCTTTGATTCCCTTGAAGTGTGTTTCTGGTCATTTCTTAATTTTGATCATCTGGTTGTTTTCAGTTTTTTTGAAAAATGTCAGCTGTCATCTTTTTTCATCCCCGAATATGCACATTCTCTTTGTTACTGTTAGAAGGCCCTACCAAAAAAAATGTTACTGTTAGAAGGCCCTACCCAAAAAAAATGTTACTGTTAGAAGGCATCAACTCTGTACTTGTTTGTAATCCAATGAATTGTTCATGTTTCTTGAATGTAGGCATCAGCTGATGTCTCTCCATATAGCAGCGGAAGAGAAAGCACCATATGGGGAATTTCTCTTATGCTTGGTTATCTTGGGTAATATCCTTTTTAACTGTTTATCTAATGTTATGTTGTCTCCATTGCTTAGCACTCTGGTTTATGAATAATTATGAAATGCGTGATAGTTATCATATAAACAATATCCGGCTCCCAAGTACCAAAAATTTGAGTTTATGGCTTGGTTAATGATTTATCATCATCAATCTCTGCTGACTTGTTCCATTTATGTTGTATCTGTTTGCTGGCATTTAATGGCAGGTTTGATGGTTTTACTAGTACATTTCAAGATAAGCTTTTCAAGGGTTACAACATGGAGATACACAATCAAATATTTTACACAACAATTTGTTCTTGTCTTCTCAGTTTAAGTGGTAATTGTTAGACTGACATTAATTTTACTTATTAATATCTTCTTACTTTCCTTGTGATTGTCCAATCAGAAACATGCATTTTGGACTGTCATTGTAACTTAAAAACTGATGAATTGGGCCTCATATTTTTCTATGTATGTAGGTGAATCAAGTTATATATGCATTATAAATGTGTTCTTTGTATTAAAGCAAACGAGTTCATTATGGAATCTCTGTTCATTTATTGTTGTGTATGAGCAATGTCTTAAAAGTTGGTAACATGTTTCCTGAAAAAGTGTTGGTAATAAATGCTTTAGTGACAGCAATTGCATTACTGAAAAGTGGAGGAAAACATGTTTGGAAGACAACATATATCTTAGGTCATTTTATCCGAGAAATGATATCTTAGGTTAATTGATGGTCCATTCTCCTTCAGAACTCTTAATATCCTTGGTCTTTACTCTTTAGTATAAGGAATCAATGCTGATAGGGATAACGATCAAGGATATACAAATATCTTCGTATCTCCAATCACGTAACTGGTGTTCTCCTGATGAAGTATTTCAAAAAATAAAAAAAGGAAACATTCTCATGGTTAAGTGTAGGACTGATGTAATGGCGTGTGAACATAACCATTCATTTTTCTCTTCCTTTCATGAGTCATTTTCAGTATCATTAAGTCCTCTCTACGTGTGATTTTTCTTCTTCTATCCTTTAATGGTTATATCTGTATGCTAATTGCTGGTTTTCATTTTTATACAGGACTTATAATACAGGGTCATCTTCTTTCAGCTGTAGACTTTATGTTTCGCCATCAGGATTGTTTCTATGATGTAGTGCTTCTGTCCACTGTAAGCACAGAGTGATTACTGTTATTCTTATATTGCCAAAATGCCAACCTAGTGGATTGGGTTGTCTATAGCATCAGAATTTTCTTCCTGATGTCCTAAACTCCAGTTTTGGGGGAATGAAGTGCAAATCTCTCAGGACAAGTGATGACAAATAAGAAATTTTCTGATTTCCGTTTGTTCCTAAAAGCTAGGCCAAGGTTTCATTTTCCCAGTTCAACATCGGATTCATCACTACGATATATCTGCAGGTAGCGACAGCTAGTCAGTTCTTCATTTCCTACACTATCCGGACATTTGGGGCTCTTACCTTTGCTACCATAATGACCACAAGACAGGTTCGATTATATGCCCTCCAGCATCTTCAAGTTTTCTTATTTCTCAATATATTTGATGTTAAGTTGATAAATATTTGTGTAGTTGGTAAGCATATTGCTTTCATGTGTCTGGTTTGCGCATCCCCTGAGTTGGCAACAGTTGTTCGGAGCTGTAAGTATTAACAATAATTCATTTATTTAGCTACGTTTTATTATATGCAAAAGATATGCTTTACATTAACCTTTATGCATGCATTAAGTGGTAAAATCAGAATTCTGAATGCCTTTAGTGGATAGAGGAACTCATCCCTTCCAATGCAAGTTTCAAATTTCTTGATTTCAAATAAACTTGTTCAATGGACAATGTAGAGGTTCATGATACCAAATACAAGCATTCATCTTTTGCATTACTTTCCAAATGTTCAAGATACTGCAGTTTAATTATACATTATATATTTTCTTCAGTTTCTCCTTATGTGGACTTAATTTGAGTCAAATGCTTATGAACAGGGTGTTGTTTTTGGTTCTTTGTACACAAAGAGCTTCTTAAGAAACAAACCGGAAAAGCTCTTGCCATCAAGTCAAGTTCGTGGTTCATATACAAACTCTGCAAATGACTCATGACATCATTTGGGACAGAATATCATGTATCCGATGTTGCGATGGGTTGACATCTGAGAAATTTTGTTTGATTTCTGGAGACAACTGATTGTGCTCGTCATGGACAGGTAACTGGCCTAGCAATTGTATCTGCAACTTAGGTTCTAACAAGGTGGATGCGAATCATATTAGCTTAGAAGGTGAGATCATGGTAAGCGGATGAAATTGGACTTTACTCGAGGCTAACCACCACAAACTCGGACTTTGCAGTGTGCAAATCAAAGTCTTCCTTTCCGTATATGCTGACTTTTTTTGTCACACAGAATTGAAAACAAAATGAATGAATAGTAACATGATAGTCAATCATCATATACTCTTACCTTGTCTATGCAGTTCATTGTTCTTAGCATCGGTTTGTCAACTAGTTACTCTTTAATAATAATGTTTGCTAAACCATGACATTACTAGCCATAATCATCATCTCTGGAACTTGTAGCGCCTGAAAATTTAACATTGTTTTGTTCTGAATTATCATGCAATTAACAGCATGGCCCTCTTAGTTTCTCTACCCAACCGTAGTAAGTTTGAAATAAATTTCACTTATCACTATTTTTTTCCTTTTCATTTCCCCTCGATGATGAGTTTTTTTAATAAAAGATTTTGCCCATCTTTTCCTTTTTTTTAACTGCAAACCAATTGTATGATACTCTTACTAAGAAATATCATCAGAGGACGAGGGTAAAATTGAACCCCCATCCGAAGTAATTTCCTAAATTGGAAAAAGTGAAAATTGAATACTTTAACTCCGCCTATATTTTATAGCCGGTCCCAAGCCCGGATAAAGGAGGAGGGTTGTGTTAGGCCCCGACAGTCAATATAAAATCATGTCGAATCTTATGAACATGGATCAACGAATGGCGTCATATGATCCATGTAGCCGACTCCATGTAGCCGACTCCACCTAGTGGGATAAGGTTTTGTTGTTGTTGTTGTTGAAAATTGAATACTTTGAATCTCTGATCTTTTTGTAAGAGAAAGTTGTGCCCAAGTAGTAATGTTTAAATTCTTCTTAAATTGGGACTTAAAATATATCAATGTAAACAAGAACTAAATATACGCGTGAACTATTTATTATTTATTGACATCGCATGAAAATTTTATTTGTTATCTTTAAATTTATAATTAACCTATTCATATATGTGTTGCATTATTTATGTATAAATAATTTTAATTATAAATCAGAATTAACATTTGATGATTAAGATTAAACTTCATGCAATTTAAGTAAATAGTATATGAAAAGTACACATAAGAAATATTAAAGCGAGTTATCCCCTTGCGGATTTGCTTAATATTTTCCTAATTTTAATTTTCAGTAAAATTATAAGTGAAATATGATTATGTTAATAATGTCTTGAATCTGAATCCAATTGATCCCTCTACATAATCAGGCGTTCAGCAGAATTTTCTTACGGGGGTTTCGCTGCTCGGTCAGCGAGCTTGTGGGGGGTCAAGGGATGATCAGGGGGATCCCCCTGCGGGGGTTGTAAGGGGGCGGAGCCCCCTAAGCAAAATTTTTAGGGGTATTCTGTTTGTGATTCGGATTTGATTTATTTCCTTATCACGAGATAGATGTCCTATTTTCAGGGGATTTATTTAGAGTCCCAGTCCGTATGTAATTCCTATTTAAAGTGAGTGCCTATATAAACTCCTTAGGGGTCTAGACAGAGATTCATCCTTGTAATCATCATTATTTCATAACAAAGAGCCGTCGCCATTTTTCCTCTTCGTGTTCTTCTGTATTTCGTGCGATCCCTCTCTCCCCCTTTTCGTAATAAACTGATATCAGAACCTTAGGGTTTGTCAGCGATTCTCGATCAGCAGGGAGATGGCATCGCACAACGTGAGTGTGGAGAAGTTCAACGGCAGGAACAGTTTCGGGTTGTGGCAGATCAAGATGCGGGCGCTTTTGAAGCAACAAGGAGTTTGGGCGCCGCTCTCAAACGTGTCGAAGAACAAGTCAAAGGAGGAAAACTCGAAGGGCAAAGAAAAGGAGATCGACCTCGCAACTTTGGCGGCACAGGAGGAGAAGGTGCACTCAATGATTCTATTGTGTCTGGCGGATGAGGTGATAATCGAGGTCGCTCCATACTCGTGAACTTCGACATAGGGCATCTGAAAATTCTGCAGAGATTCAGACCGCGGGTTTGATATCGACCGTAGAGAAGGGACAATCCTCGAATTCGAAGAAATCCAAATTCAAGAAGAAGAAAATCACTGCGAAGGATATCTGTAATTACTGCAAGGAACTAGGTCATTGGAAGAAAGACTGTCCGAAGAAGAAGAAGGCCCCCGTCGCTGCGGTGGCACATGAAATAGGGAATTTCGAAGATGATTTGGTTCTGGCTGCTTCTGATCAAGGATGTCTGGAGGATAATTGGGTTCTGAATTCGAGGTGTTCCTATCACATGACTCTGAATAAAGATTGATTCTCATCTTATCAGAAGACTGACGGTGGAAATGTCATCATGGGCAATAACGCGTCATGTCAGATAGTTGGGATCGGTTCTGTGCAGATCAGGACTCATGACAATCTTGTGAGGACGCTGACAGATGTCCGCCATGTTCCGCAACTGAAGAAGAATTTGATATCACTTGGAGTCCTCGACTCTAAGGGTGTCAGATCAATGCTGTTGGAGGCATCCTCACGGTCATGAAGGGTGATGCTACGATTCTGAAGGGAGTCAGACAGAAGTCCTTGTATGTATTACAAGGCAAGACAGTCTTTGGCGTTGCTGCAGTGGCTAGTTCATCCGAATCAGATAGGTCCAGGCTGTGGCACATGCGGCTTGGGCATATGAGTCAAAACGAGATGAATATCCTCAGCAAACGAGGTTTTTTAGGAGAGAAGAAGATATCTGAAATCAACTTCTGCAAGCACTGCGTATTCGGCAAACAACGAAGGTCTCAGTTTGGCAAGGCAGTGCACAGGACGAAGGCGACACTTGACTACATCCACGCCGATTGTTGGGGTCCCTCTCATGTTCCATCATTAGGAGGTGCGAGGTATTTTTTATCTGTGATTGATGACTTCTCGAGGATGACTTGGGTATTCATGATGAAACACAAGAGTGAGTCCTTCAAGGCCTTCAAGCAGTTGAAGGTTCCGGTGGAAAATCAGATGTCGAAGAAAGTGAAGCGTCTTCGCACTGACAATGGTTTGAAATTCTGTTCTGCTGAATTCGACCAGTTCTGCAAAGATGAAGGCATTGCCAGACATCGCACAGTTAGGGATACTCCACAGCAGAATGGAGTTGCAGAACGAATGAACATGACACTTCTGGAGAGGGCAAGGTGCATGCTCTCTAACGCTGGCCTGAATAGGACATTCTGGGCTGAAGCTGTTAACACGGCTTGCTACTTGGTGAATCGAAGTCCGGCGACTGCGATTGATCTCAAGACTTCAACTGAGGCATGGTCAGGAAATCCTACTGATTATACTTGTCTGAAAGTTTTTTGTTGTTCTGCATACTATCACGTCAGTGAAGGGAAGTTGGAGCCAAGGGTCAAAGAAGGGGTGTTCATGGGATATGGTGCAGGAGTGAAGGGCTACAGAATCTGGTCTCCTTCAGAACACAAAGTCATCCACAGCAGAAGCGTGACCTTTGATGAAGCATCAATGCTTCAGTTGAAGGTGGAGGCTGGAGATAGTGTCAGTAAACATGTGGAGGTTGAAATCACTCCAACTGAGAATGATGCTGAAGGATCACATCAAGAAGCAGAACCAGAAGGTGAAGAATCTGATGAGCAACCTGAAGATGAGTCAATTGTATTAGATGTCCTCGCAAAGAAGTGGGTCCTCCTAATCAATATGGTTTCGAGGACATGGTTGCTTATGAACTACAGGTAGCTGAAGATGCGGAGTCCCTAGAGCCGTCCTCTTATAGGGATGCTATCACATGTGCCGAATCTGGACAGTGAATCGCTGTTATGGGTGAGGAGATGAAATTTCTTCACAAGAATCAGACGTGGAAGCTGGTCAAGTTGCCTAAAGGCAGGAAGGTTGTTGGCTGTAAATGGATCTTCAAGAAGAAAGCAGGAATTCCAAGAGTTGAAGGCACGAGATACAAAGCACGACTAGTTGCTAAAGGTTATAGTCAGAAAGAAGGTGTGGACTACAATGAGATATTCTCACCTGTTGCCAGATATACTTCTATCATGGTGCTACTTGCTTTTGTAGCACATCAGAATTTAAAGCTCGAGCAACTAGATGTGAAGACTGCTTTCCTCCATGGAGAACTTGAAGAAGATATTTTTATGAGCCAACCAGAGGGATTCTCCATTCCAGGAAAGGAGAATCAAGTTTGCAGTCTGAAGAAATCTCTGTATAGCTTGAAGCAGTCTCCCAGACAATGGTACAAGAGGTTCGACAGCTTCATGATCAGTAAGGGATTCAGTCGAAGTCCCTATGATTGCTGTGTATACCATAAGAAGGTGAAGGATGGCTCGACCATCTATCTGCTCTTGTATGTCGACGATATGCTTATTGCTGCAAGAGACATGACAGACATTCAGAATCTGAAGAAGCTCCTCAGTGCAGAATTCGACATGAAGGATCTTGGTGCAGCACAGAAGATTCTGGGGATGGAAATTCTAAGGGATCGCGCACAGGGTAACTCTTCTTATCTCAGAAAAATTATATTAAGAAGATTTTATCCAGATTTGGAATGTCAGGAGCGAAACCTTTGAATACTCCATCAGCTGCAAATGTTCATCTTTCTGTTGCCTTCGCACCAATATCAAAAGCAGAAAAGGAGTACATGTCTCGAGTTCCATATGCTAGTGCAGTTGGAAGTCTGATGTATGTCATGGTTTGCACAAGACCAGACATTGCTCATGCAGTCAGTGTTGTCAGCAGGTTCATGAGCGATCCAGGAAAGGAGCACTGACAAGCAGTGAAGCGAATTTTTCGGTATCTGAGAGGAACATATGATATTGGCCTCATCTATAGAAGTGATAAAGAGTGTTTGATTATAGGGTACTCAAATTCAGATTATGCTGGAGATGTTGATGGAAGACGATCTATGAGAGGCTATGTCTTCACTTTGAGTAGTTCAGTTATTAGTTGGAAGGCTACACTTCAGCCATCAGTTACATTGTCCATCACAGAGGCTGAATACATGGCACTGACAGAAGCTGCCAAGGAAGACATCTGGTTAAAAGGTTTAGTTGAAGATCTCGGATTACATCAGGAGCAGGCTATAGTGCACTGTGACAGTCTGAGTGCAATATGTTTAGCCAAGGATCAAGTACATTATGAAAGAACCAAACATATTGATGTCAGATATCACTTCATCCGCACTGAGAAGATGATCAAGGTGAAGAAGATTGACCAGCTGATATGTTCACCAAATCTGTTCCTCATGGCAAGTTTCAGCACTGCTTGGACTTGCTTAACATCAATACTTGATAATAGTCCCGAGGTGGGGCTGGAGGCGGCGTGGCATGGTTTTGTGTTCTCTGAAGATAATTCAAGTCAAGGTGGAGATTTGTTAATAATGCCTTGAATCTGAACCCAATTGATCCTCCTACATAGTCAGGCGCTTCAGCAGAATTTCCCTACGGGGATCTCGCTGCCCGGTCAGCGAGCCTGTGGGGGGTCAAGAGATGATCCATGGGGATCCCCCTGCGGGGGTTGCAAAGGGGCGGAGCCCCCTGAGCAAAATTTTTAGGGGTATTCTGTTTGTGATTCGAATTTGATTTATTTCCTTATCACGAGATATGTGTCCTATTTTCAGGGGATTTATTTAGAGTCCCAGTCCGTATGTAATTCCTATTTAAAGGGAGTGTTTATATAAACTCTCTAGGGGTCTAGACAGAGATCCATCCTTGTAATCATCATTATTCCATAACAAAGAGCTGTCGCCGTTTTTCCTCTTCGTGTTCTTCTGTATTTCGTACGATCCCTCTCTCCCCTTTTTGTAACAGATTAAGTATTTGTACGAATCAATTCTAGTTTAATAGATATGAAAGTGATTCAATTTCAACTTATTAAACATTTATTGATTCACACACACACAAGAAAAAAATGTAATCTTTACGCCATAATGAATTGTAAAATATTACTAGGCTTTCTCTGGCGTCAGTAGAAAATATTCTCATACATCAACAAACATTTCAAGCACTTATAACTTTATAAGCCTCAAGGGAGTCAAGTCCTAAACTCGACCAAAATTAGAACAATGCCATTAAGTGTTAAAAAATTCTGATCACAGAAAATTATACTCAACCAAAAAGTAACAAAAAAATCGATCTTTAACATGACTTTCGATATAAAGCAGACGGACATTGAATCTCAGACACATGAATCATCCTAACCTGAGATCTGTTAAATTGATATTGACTGAAAAAAAAAATTAGTTGCATAATACCTAAATAATATATGGATACATAATATATATATATATATATATATCACTGAATATATTTCCTAAAATATAAAATTTGAACATCAGAGCAAAATAAGTCATTTTTTACTTAACGTCTATTTGAAAACGATAAGACAAAAATGAGGGACGTTGATTTTTTGTGTTTGGTCGAATTTAAACTAAAAATAACTGGAGGAGAGTTTCTCTCTTCCCATTTTTTCAACACCAAAATGGACGAAAAAGAAGGGAGTTATTTTATGAAATTACTTATTTGTTCATATAAATGATATAAAAAATATATTAAAGGGCATAATTGTCCATTCAACTTATTTAGCAACTCTTTTTTCTTCCTTTTCCTTTTCAACCAGTACCAAACTAGGTAAATTTTCTCCTCCCTTTTCCTTCCCCCTCTTTCTCCTCATTTTCCCTAATTGAAACTTATCCAAAGATAGGCTTAATGAACTTTGAACCAAACATATAAGAGTGAGGAGCACCGTTGGAAATCACGAAATAAAAGAAAGAACGCGTAGAAGTATCAAAGTTGGTGAAGAAAATATGAAATTCGAGTCCATTTAGCTCATTTGAACTCAAAATATTTCTGCAATACTGTACAAAGGATCTTAAGAAGTGAGAGCTTTTCCCGGAGCTTACGGGGTTTTTCCGGCACTCCCTTTCAACTTTGAGACAACAAATGAGCCACAAAATACCATTCTGGTAGCATCCTGTCATTTACAAAGACAATCTAAGAATGAGAATTCACAACTCTCTTTTTTTTTTCTTTTTTTGATGAGAATTCACAACTCTTTTTAGTTTGAATGATATATCAGGCAGTTCTATGTACCTCTCTCATCTATATGACGCCCAAAGGCTATCTGGGCAGTCTTTGAAGTCCCAGTGTATTCAGATTGCGATGAACTGCAAATTCTCAGCTTTATAGAAATGGACAGCATTAAGTCGAATTGATTAGCAACAAGATTTTCTCCAACTCCTGCTCCTTCACAACCTGTAGGTGGAAGAGAACAAATGGATCATGGACATGAATAAAACTGAGCAAATGGACCGAATCCACGATAACAACAAAAATCACAAATTGGCATTGAGCACTACAAAATTATCACATGTAGGAAGGGACTCAATATATAGATGAATAATTCCATCTTATGAGTACAATGCTTTAGACTCGAATGAAAACACCACTAAGCTTCCATTGATGTGGTGCTAGAGCAACTGGAAGATTGACAAAATAAATATGATCCTCTACTCCAGATAAATCATATGCCTAGGAATGAAAACATTTTTTTGAGGGGTTGGAATGAAAACATTTCACATATATCAGATGCTGCATAATTATCCAAACTGCACGCATTTCAGGATCAAGGTAGAAGAATGACTACAAATTAGGTTGCAAATCAAAAGAAGTGACCACAAAACGTTAGATCTGCTTGATCATTGTAATAATGACAAAGGCAACATGGGGAGATTCTGAGAGAACCTAATATAAATTCCAAAGTATGAGCTGTGAAAACAAAAATAAAAATATAGTACTTCAAGAGTGTGTCAACATGGTTACCTTGATAGGAAGATTCTTTGGCAAACCGACTGACTCCAGGAAACTGTAGCCAAATTGGCGCCAATCAATTGAAATGGACTTTTCATCCCTGCTCCTATTCAGGTTTTGTGTATTGGACTCTTCGAGGTCACTTCCCATCCACAAATGTAAAACTTCATCTCCCTCCCCGTTTAGAGTATAGTTAGGAGTTAAAATGAGAAGTGCAGATTTGGGATCAAGATCCATTCTATGGAAACTTGCCAATCTTTCCAAGTCAGGCCATCGATAAATTACAGGTTCAATGCGAACTGGTTTCTCTAATATGTTGTTAGAAAGTCCAGATGAACAGAACATAGACTGATCATTTTGCTTTATACAATCTTCCTGATGGATCTTGTAATCATTTGAACCATTAGCAATTGCATCTACACAATTGATTCTTGACATTGTACCTATACTACTTGCTGGAACTGAAATGTTGATGCTGGATGCATTAACATCACTGGTTCTATCTGAAGTCTCATGTAAACTTTCATGAAAGGAAGATGATGCATTCAAGGAATTTTGTGATAGCAATGATGCATTTTCGGCAAGTGTTGGCAACTTTAAAAGTGATAAACTTCCCCTCCTCTCAGCAATTGAACGTGCAAGTCCCTTAGATGGAGAATAAGATTTTTCTGGATATGACTTCAAAGACTCCAATGGATTAGAGACTCGGATTGAAGTCTTAGATAATGGTGGAATATTGTCAGACAAGTTAGATGAATGAGGTGATGGTGCAAGAGAAGGGGGAGAAGAAGTTGAAGGAGAATCAGAAGGTGACTCGGAACTACACTTGGAACTAACACTTGAATCAGAGGAAATTGAACCGGAAGAAAAGTAAGGAGGGGAAATTGACATGTCCGCCGGCAAAAGACTGATTCTCCCCAAACCAGGATCCCTATTTATCATCAGTGCAGAATCTGAAAATATTCTACACACAGCACCAGAGGTGAATTTATGCCTTAAGACACTCCAATTATTTTCCCTTGCTGGAAGGTGAGTTTCTTGACCCTGTCCTGGGGAAGAAAATGGTGGCACAACACCACCTGCAAGAGCTTTGTAGAAGAATTCGAAGTCTACATCATAAGTTTCAACTCTCCTTTCACCCACATTGGTCCTAGCTGCTGATTCAATTAGTTCCCTACCAATCTTTGTGCCATTCTCATAAAGTGGTGCACTTGAAAAGGCCTCCCAGAAGCCTGAAGATTCCTCCCCTTCTTTAATTGTCACAATTGGTCCCTGCACCTTCTCATACCTTACCACCTGAACGGCTGCACCATTCGCATCCTTTTCCATCATAGACTCGCAATTCTTGCCTATCCAAACATATATGGAAGAGAAAACATGAACGATAAATGCACCTCTAGAATCTAAAGCAACTGGTGAAGGGTCATTCAGCATCTTCGGAACAAGATGTAATGGATCGTAAGGTGAATGGGGTGCCATTCTGTACATTCTGAGGATGGAATTGGGGTTCAGAGGGATGGCATGGACCCTCTTCTGGCATTGCAATAGTTGACAGGTAAAACCCATGTTAGGATTGGCAATTCTCCTTGCAGCCTTTACAAACTCAAAGGCATCATCAAAGCTCTGCCCCTCTCTCCACATCAGGTAAGCAATAACCAAGGAAGTCGACCGCGATACACCCTGGCAACAGTGGACAAAAACCTTTCCTCCATGTTGCCGAACATCCTCGAAGTAATCGAAAACATCATACAGAATACTTATGATATCCTCATTCGGGCTATCCTGCAGCCAGAGCGTCTTGTAAACAAGATCCGACTTGAAGTACTCTGGGCAAACAAAGCCAACACAATTAAGGACATGAGTAATCCCATGCTGAAGGAGGATCTTTCGGTTTCGAGCTACACAGTCCCCCCCAAGGTAGATATGTTCAGCAACCTTGGAGCACTCTTTACCATAGAAGGCAATCTGATCCCTCTTAACTTGTGTCCTCAAAGAGGAAAGATCCAACTTTAAGGCCTCACCAGGCTTGCGGGCGTCTGTCTTCGCACTGGGGGTGGGCGGCTGGGGCCACTCCTCGAGGTCGTCGGAACCCGCTTTAGGCCATTCATCCAAGCTCTTGCGGGCAATTGAAAGCGGCTGAAGAGGTGGGAGCCACGACCGGGCCTTCTGGCTCTGCGATCTGGGGGTGAGCAGAGGCGCCGGGCGGCACCCCAACTCGTTGTTCGCTGCAAAACCATTTCCCCCTGAAGTGCAGTCCATGGGGTGCCCCGGGGCAGAGGTACGGGAAGCTGACCACGAGGCGGACCGCCAGTAGGTCTTCCGGCTGCCGGAGACGGGCCCCGGCACCTCGTCATCTTCGCCTCCCATCGCCGGACTGCTCCTCTTCCCCAGCCCCGCAGTCAAGAAGAAAAACTCCAGATTCAGCTAAAACATCAGCTCCAGTACTCCAGTAGCAACCAATCTAATGAGATCCATTCTTCTGAACCAGAACACACCAGCACGAACAATTTTTTACACCATCTAAAGCTTTGAAACATCAGAAACATAGCAGAAATACATCAAACATGCTGCAGAATCAAACAAAAAGAAAAACAAATTTCTAGCTATTGAAACAGAACAAGGGGCCAGATTCGTTTCCAGGATAATTTAACCATTTATAACTAAGAACAATTCAGATTACAGGGCAGAAACCCGCAGACCAAGATCGAATGGATCAAACTTACAGATATTACGAGCATCGATTCGCAATGTTCCTCTTCAAATCCACACGGCGAGAGAGAAGCTACAGAGGGAGTGATACTATTACTACAGAGTAGTAACCCTAGATGGAGGAGAGAGAAGGAGAGGTACAAAACGCACACGAGGAGGAAACCTTACAGTGATGCGGCGACCGCGAATCTCGAACTGTGAAACTGTAAAAGGATCTGGCCGTACGTTTGAAAAAGGAGCCGTTGGATTCGGTGTGCGTTTCTTTGGACAACCTGTTTGACTACGGTGGGTCCCGTTTGACCGTGACAAATTACTTTTGGGGTCCATCTGGTCAACGGTCAGATTTTTTTTAAGATTCGACATTATCAAAATTAACATTTCAAGTAAATTGAAGTTTTTTGTTTAAATAAATAGACTTTAACATTTCGTATGATTATTTTATCCTTATTTAAAAATAAATAGAGGTTAACGACTTATAATAAATGTATTATTTCTTTATTATCGGCATTTAACTATATCTTTTTAATATTTATGCTTAATTAATTATAAATTATTTAGCTATTAACAATGAATAAAATCAATTTAATAATTAATATTTTCATATGATGTATGCACTATATAAAACTTATTGTCAATATAATTTTTTTATATATTTTAATAAAAAAATTAATCATGGTATTTTATTTAATTGAGATATAAATATTTTATTTATTATATTATAATAAAATTGTATAATGCTTGAAGTGAGTAGTTTATTATATGTCTAATTTATTATTGTGTTCATCTCCTTAGAAGAGAACTTTATGCAGTAGTTACAAATAAATTGCATTAATTAAAATTACAAATATCTTAATTCAATAGTTACACATATGAACCACCATGCAGACGTAGATATAGGAAAAGATGTCAACAATAATAAGGGTTGATCGTTGAGCCTTCTTTGATTAATTATCTCAATCAGGGCAGAAGAATAGCCCCGATCAACTTAATTTGCAGGTGGGAAGAAGATTTCATCCGAGGTCCTTGTTGACCTAAACTTCTGCTCCAACTCAGGCGTGATATTGAAAGAGACCTGCAACAGTTCTGAGGACATGGCCTTCCAGACCGAAGTCCTTCCTGCCAGATGACTAAACACAGGGCTGCAATTTAACAAATAAATTTTAGGTACGTTGTCGTATGCCATCAACAGCTAAGTCATGGAACAAACAAGGTGAAGGCTATTCAACTTACTTAGGAGTGGTGATGATTGAGAACCGGTCCATGCCGTCATCATCGGCAATCTTTGACACAACAAAGAATCTAGGAACGATGAAGAGGCATCCGGCTTTGACATGGGTCTCAAGTACCCTCTTGCCATCAATTCCCACGATCTGCACACGGCCGCTCCCCCTGACAACATATGTCACCTGGAAGGAGTCACAAGAGAAGCCTGGGGAGCACATGGCGTGACCATTCAACCTCACGAGGTCGGCGCCGAGCCCTACCTCGTCGACCAACGGCAAGTTCTTGGTGCTCAGCACCACAACACACCGCCATTCTTGATGTCCACGTCCAAGGGTGCCTCCTCGCAATTCAAGGCCATGCCTTCCCTTTCGTCGGCCGAGGGCTACGGCATGGCTTGGTTGTCCTTCACCTTGATGATGCCGGAGTTAGCTTGGCTATGGACGAGGTTGTGGACCTCCTCCATGGTGAGGTCCCAAGCACGGCCCACGAACTTGGGGCTGAAGCCGGTGAAGATGCCATTAGCACCGGTGATTTGGAAGTTGTTGAATTGTCTGACCGTGTGGCCCTTTGAAGTCTCTCCTAAGAACAATACGATGAGCTCAATGTCATTGGGATTGAACCACCAGGTGACCACACCGAATGGAAGGGCAATGTCATCGCCCTTCTTGATAGTGATCACCTTCTCCTTGGTGGCCTCCGATAGCACAATTCCAAAAGTTCCACTTCCTACAGCCACTTAAACCATTTGTCAGTTTATATATATCCTCAAGGTTCTTAACATGAGTTTTATAACTATGGCACTTGCCAATAAGAAATGTGCACATATATGCTAGACAATCATAATGTAGAAATATGCATGACAATCAACCACAACAATTTAACATGAAAAAATGGAGGCTTAGTAACTATAGTGACATTGCAAGCAATTCTTAATCTATGTGGTTCTAAGATATATTTTTCTAAAAAGGTGAACAATGTTGGAGGCTACTGCAATTGATAGATGCATGCCCAATTTTGATATTGAACTTTCACTCAAGGCCTCCTACAATTTTTCTACCATTTCCTTAAACAAACATTATCCACCCATCCTTGGCATGGATCTTTTAGATAAATGCATAAATGATTAAAATCTTATCAAGATAAAAGCATCTAGAATTCCCTTTTTTTGGTCAAAGAAGTCACCTAAACACAAAAGGGATTCTATTTTTTAAAAGAAGTCGCTAACTTATGCATGACAATATCAAATTTATTTGATGCAGAATAACAAATCTAGAATATAAAAGTTATATGTCATATTCAGGTTGCTAAAGTAAGGTGCTTGTAATGAAAAAAAATATGGATTAAATAGATGTGAAAAGTTTAAAATATCTAATTCAAGACGAGAGATTGTATACAACAAAATATTTCTCATGGTCTAATTAAGATTCAAGTTAACACAAATAAGGAATTATCAAGCTTGCAGATGAGGGGAATTGGCGTGCATGTTTCACCTTGAAGGACGTAGGCCACCTTGGCCGAGTCGGAATAGCTTGGAAGGGCGAGGCCACATTTTTCCAAGGCAAGTTTCGCCGCTCCGATGCTGGCGGCACGGAGCATGGGGAGCTCCTCGCTGCACCATGTGTAGTACGATCCTCCGTCTCCACCGTACGCTTTCTTCGAGAAATGGGGAGTCAAGTCGAGATCCATATAGAAGGATAAGAGAGGAAGGAGAGAATAGATATTACAAGAAGCAGGTGAACGTTGAGAATTGGCAATGAAGGGGGTTTAGTGAGAGTGTCCAAAGGAAAATATGAGATTATTTATAGAGTTCAAAAGGCTAATTTAAGTCTTTAGGTGGTTATACGATTGCCGACGAAGGAAACATTATGAACATGCGAAGAGATGACTTTTCTTTTAATTTGGAAATAAGTTTGTTAATTGTGAGGTGTTTAATGGTGATGCAATTAATGTCCGTGTTGCAAATTTTAAGTTTTATGAGGTTATGTTATGGTTGTCTAAAATATTGGCTAATCTATTGGTACAAATGATTGACATACTTATGCGCGTGTATAATATCTTTGGATAATTATTGATACGATGTAAGATTTAATCATAATTAATCACCTTTCTTGTGTAGATTATATGAGGATTAGAGGGGCGGATGAAAGATTAGTGATTAGTGATCCAAAAATTAAAGGTGAACTTAACATTAAATTTGATATGGAAAGAGATGATTACTACGGCATGAATTGACTTACTCAGTCATAAGTTAGGTGCTGAGATGGAAAAGAAAAAGAGATGGGTGAAATGTGTGCATATATATATATATATATATATATATATACCATAAAAATTTAAAACATTTAAGAAAATAAAAAATGATGCTTCTCCAAAATGATCATAAGTAGCATATTTTATTTATTAATATTATTTGATTTGAATTCAAAATACATGATTTTTATATCCACCATGGATTTTTCCTTTTTCATCTTACATATAGAGGAAAAATACTTATATAATTTTTTATGGCAATATTGCATTTTCCATAAAAAAGCATGACATTTTTTTATAAATATATATGTGATGGCATAAAATTTCTCTAGTATATTATAATTATTGAGTAAACTTTAGGGTTTGATCACCATAGTTTATATAGCATGGGGAGCTCCTCGCTGCACCATGTGTAGTACGATCCTCCGTCTCCACCGTACGCTTTCTTCGAGAAATGGGGAGTCAAGTCGAGATCCATATAGAAGGATAAGAGAGGAAGGAGAGAATAGATATTACAAGAAGCAGGTGAACGTTGAGAATTGGCAATGAAGGGGGTTTAGTGAGAGTGTCCAAAGGAAAATATGAGATTATTTATAGAGTTCAAAAGGCTAATTTAAGTCTTTAGGTGGTTATACGATTGCCGACGAAGGAAACATTATGAACATGCGAAGAGATGACTTTTCTTTTAATTTGGAAATAAGTTTGTTAATTGTGAGGTGTTTAATGGTGATGCAATTAATGTCCGTGTTGCAAATTTTAAGTTTTATGAGGTTATGTTATGGTTGTCTAAAATATTGGCTAATCTATTGGTACAAATGATTGACATACTTATGCGCGTGTATAATATCTTTGGATAATTATTGATACGATGTAAGATTTAATCATAATTAATCACCTTTCTTGTGTAGATTATATGAGGATTAGAGGGGCGGATGAAAGATTAGTGATTAGTGATCCAAAAATTAAAGGTGAACTTAACATTAAATTTGATATGGAAAGAGATGATTACTACGGCATGAATTGACTTACTCAGTCATAAGTTAGGTGCTGAGATGGAAAAGAAAAAGAGATGGGTGAAATGTGTGCATATATATATATATATATATATATATATATATATACCATAAAAATTTAAAACATTTAAGAAAATAAAAAATGATGCTTCTCCAAAATGATCATAAGTAGCATATTTTATTTATTAATATTATTTGATTTGAATTCAAAATACATGATTTTTATATCCACCATGGATTTTTCCTTTTTCATCTTACATATAGAGGAAAAATACTTATATAATTTTTTATGGCAATATTGCATTTTCCATAAAAAAGCATGACATTTTTTTATAAATATATATGTGATGGCATAAAATTTCTCTAGTATATTATAATTATTGAGTAAACTTTAGGGTTTGATCACCATAGTTTATATAGCACTCGACATCTCTTACCTACTTTAATTCTTTTTCGATTAAGGTACAATGGGACAAGAATGTCCAAGATTCTTTCTATGATCTGGGCTTCGCACATGCATATGTTCTAATGGAGGCCTCAAGCATCGGTACAAAAATGTATTGGAAAGCTACTAATCATATATCCATATCATTCCTGATGAATGAATTTTTAACATCAACACATCGGCCAAGCATGGCGACCATGCATAGGTTGTTTTTATGATGCCTCATGTGTTGTTTCTTCTTGTAACTAGAAGTTAATCTTCTTTAATTTGTTTTTCATTTTGGTTGTATACATTGAATTGTTAAAATTAGGTGGAGATCATTTCTTTTGATAACACTAGATATTGAATTCTTAAAATTAAGCATAAAAGCACATGTGTTAGGGTATTCATTGTTGAGCTTCAAGCTAGATCCTATGGGAAGGATCCTAAAAGGATTATCTTTTCCATTGTTAACTTAAGCTACGAGAATGGTTAGGTTAAATCCTCAGTGAAATTGTTGTGTCGATAGTTGATTAATGGAGCGAAGGTGTGAGTGTTGACATGTAGATTTGTGATGAATGACTAGATCTAATGTACGTGAATGTAACAAAATTAATTTCGAGACTATCTTTCTCCATTGATTTCGGTATACACTTATATTTATATTAGATACTTTGTTTGATTAGATCGATTCATTCGAAATTTCAAAAATATAGCAGTGCTAAACTTTTCTATGTAGTTATAGTCTATTACTTATTTTTATATTTCGTTAATTGTCAATATTATTAGTTGGTGTACATAGCTCTAATTTAATGATAATTCTTTCTCAATGTGAATTTGATATCGTGCATTTATGTTAATTTTTTATTGTGTAAGATTCTAAAATTTAGAGGTTATTATTTTAGTTATAATAAATTTGAAAATTCACACTTTTCCTTGTAGATTCTTATGCTCCTGACATGCAAATAAGTACAAAAGTGAAAAATATTTTTTATATAATTATTTTCATATCAATTGCATAGTTGCTCCTTGTTGCAGAAATCTCAGATGGAACAAACAACCTTTGCACTATCAACTTCATGAATATTCTGAATTAGTAATAAAAAGTTTAAATAGCTTATAGCTAAAATAACATAATAGAGGATTTTATAATACAATCTGTTATCTATTTCTTCGAGGAAAAGTTTACAAAGAGTGCCCATGTGTCTCGTTACACATATATTTTACCTACTATCTCATTTAAACAATTAGCTAAGAACATCACTATCTCAAGATACAAAAGAGTAAGTAGTTGTGATCAGTTGAGTAAAATATGGTGAATATGTTACATTATACAATTTACTACATGCACCTGTGAAGCTTAAGACATATATGTAGGATCTAAGCACCACTCTCACGAAGTTCATCATGAAACTTGACGCCTGTGATTGATATATTATAAAATATTTCAAGAAACGGTAGTTCATTTGATTTTAGCATTTGGATTTCTATAATGTCAACAAATAAATTTATTATTGTTTTTGTCTCCTTGGAAGAGAACTTTATGTAGTAGTTACAAATAAATTGCATTAATTGAAATTACAAAAAGCTTAATTCAATAGTTACACATATGAACCATCAAGCAGACGTAGATATAGGAAAAGATGTCAACAATAACAAGGATTGATCGTTGAGCCTTCTTTGATTAGTTATCTCAATCAAGGTAGAAGAATAGCCCCGATCAACTTAATTTGCAGGTGGGAAGAAGATTTCATTCGAGGTCCTTGTTGACCTAAACTTCTGCTCCAACTCAGGCGTGATATTGAAAGAGACCTGCAACAGTTCTGAGGACATGGCCTTCCACACCGAAGTCCTTCCTGCCAGATGACTAAACACAGGGCTGCAATTTCACAAATAAATTTTAGGTACGCTGTCGTATGCCATCAACAGCTAAGTCATGGAACAAACAAGGTGAAGGCTATTCAACTTACTTAGGAGTGGTGATGATAGAGAACAAGTCCATGCCGTCATCATCGGCAATCTTTGACACAACAAAGAATCTAGGAACGATGAAGAGGCATCCGGCTTTGACATGGGTCTCAAGTACCCTCTTGCCATCAATTCCCACGATCTGCACACGACCGCTCCCCCTGACAACATATGTTACCTGGAAGGCAGAGTCACAAGAGAAGCCCGGGGAGCACATGGCATGACCATTCAACCTCACGAGGTCGGCGCCGAGCCCTACCTCGCCGACCAATGGCAAGTTCTTGGTGTTCAGCACCACAACGCACCCGCCATTCTTGATGTCCACGTCCAAGGGTGCCTCCTCGCAATTCAAGGCCATGCCTTCCCTTTCGTCGGCCGAGGGCTGCGGCATGGCTTGGTCGTCCTTCACCTTGATGATGCCGGAGTTAGCTTGGCTATGGACGAGGTTGTGGACCTCCTCCACGGTGAGGTCCCAAGCACGGCCCACGAACTCGGGGCTGAAGCCGGTGAAGATGCCATTAGCACCAGTGATTTGGAAGTTGTTGAATTGTCCGACCGTGTGGCCCTTTGAAGTCTCTCCCAAGAACAATACGATGAGCTCAATGTCATTGGGATTGAACCACTAGGTGACCACACCGAATGGAAGGGCAATGGCATCGCCCTTCTTGATAGTGATCACCTTCTCCTTGGTGGCCTCCGGTAGCACAATTCCAAAAGTTCCACTTCCTACAGCCACTTAAAGCATTTGTCAGTTTATATATATCCTCAAGGTTCTTAACATTAGTTTTATAACTATGGCACTTGCCAATAAGAAATGTGCACATATATGCTAGACAATCATAATGTAGAAATATGCATGACAATCAACCACAATAATTTAACATGAAAAAATGGAGGCTTAGTAACTGTAGTGACATTGCAAGCAATTCTTAATCTATGTGGTTCTAAGATATATTTTTCTAAAGAGGTGAACAATGTTGGAGACTACTGCAATTGATAGATGCATGCCCAATTTTGATATTGAACTTTCACTCAAGGCCTCCTACAATTTTTCTACCATTTCCTTAAACAAACATTATCCACCCATCCTTGGCATGGATCTTTTAGATAAATGCATAAATGATTAAAATCTTATCAAGATAAAAGCATCTAGAATTCCCTTTTTTTGTCAAAGAAATCACCTAATCACAAAAGGGATTCTATTTTTTAAAAGAAGTCGCTAACTTATGCATGACAATATCAAATTTTATTTGATGCAGAATAACAAATCTAGAATATAAAAGTTATATGTCATATTCACGTTGCTAAAGTAAGGTGCTTGTAATGAAAAAAAATGGATTAAATAGATGTGAAAAGTTTAAAATATCTAATTCAAGATGAGAGATTGTATACAACAAAATATTTCTCATGGTCTAATTAAGATTCAAGTTAACACAAGTAAGGAATTATCAAGCTTGCAGATGAGGGGAATTGGCGTGCATGTTTCACCTTGAAGGACGTAGGCCACCTTGGCCGAGTCGGAATAGCTTGGAAGGGCGAGGCCACGTTTTTCCAAGGCAAGGAGCATAGGGAGCTCCTTGCTGCATCACGTGTAGTACGATCCTCGGTCTCCACCGTACGCTTTCTTCGAGAAACGGGGAGTCAAGTCGAGATCCATATAGAAGGATAAGAGAGGAAGGAGAGAATAGATATCACAAGAAGCAGGTGAACATTGAGAATTGGCAATGAAGGGGGTTTAGTGAGAGTGTCCGAAGGAAAATATGAGATTATTTATAGAGTTCAAAAGGCTAATTTAAGTCTTTAGGTGGTTATACGATTGCCAACGAAGGAAACATTATGAACAAGCGAAGAGATGACTTTTCTTTTAATTTGGAAATAAGTTTGTTAATTGTGAGGTGTTTAATGGTGATGCATTTAATGTTTGTGCTGCAAATTTTAAGTTCTATGAGGTTATGTTACGGTTGTCTAAAAAATTACCTAATCGATTGGTACAAATGATACGATGTAAGATTTAATATCTTTGGATAATTATTGATACGATGTAAGATTTAATCATAATTAATTACCTTTCTTGTGTAGATTATATGAGGATTATAGGGGAGAGGAAAGATTAGTGATGGAAAAATTAAATTTGAACTTAACATTAAATTTGATATGGAAAAAGATGATTACTACGGCATGAACTGACTTAATTAGTCATAAGTTAGGGGTTGAGATGGAAAAGAAAAAGAGAAGGTTGAAATGTGTGCGCACACACACACCATAAAATTTAAAACATTTAAGAAATATATATACAATAAAAATTTAAAACATTTAAGAAAATAAAAAATGATGCCTCTCTGAAATAATCATAAGTCACATATTTTATTTATTAATATTATTTGATTTGCATTCAAAATACATGATTTTTATATCCACCATGGATTTTTTTCTTTTTTCATATTACATATAGAGGAAAAATACTTATCTATTTTTTTATTGCAATATTGCATTTTCCATAAACAAACATGACATTTTTTTTAAATATATATGTGATGGCCTAAAATTTCTCTAGTATATTATAATTATTGAGTAAACTTTAGGGTTTGATCACCATAGTTTATATAGCACTCAACATCTCTGACCTACTTTAATTCTTTTTCAATTAAGGTACAATGGGACAAGAATGTCCAAGATTCTTTCTATGATCTGGGCTTTGCACATGCATATGTTCTAATGGAGGCCTCAAGCATCAGTACATAAATGTATCGGAAAGCTATTGATCATATATCCATATTGTTCCTAATATTTAGAACCATTCCACTCTGGATTATGCAAAAGTCTTGTCGCTCTGATGAATGAATTTTTAACATAAGCACATCGGCCAAGCATGAAGTCCATGCATAGGTTGTTTTATGATGCCTCATGTATTGTTTCTTCCTATAATTACTAGAAGTTAATCTTCTTTAATTTGTTTTTCTTTTTGGTTGTATGCTTTGAATTGTTAAAATTAGGTGAAAATCATTTCTTTCGATAACACTAGATATTGAATTCTTAAAATTAAGCCTAAAAACACATGTGTTGGGGTATTCATTGTTGAGCTTCAAGATAGATCCTATGGGAAGGCTCTTAAAAGGATTATCTTTTCCATTGTTAACTTAAGTTGCGAGAATAGTTCCGTTAAATTCTCAGTGAAATTGTTGTGTTGATAGTTGATTAATGGAGCGAAGGTGTGAGTGTTGACGTGTATATTTGTGATGAATGACTAGATCTAATGTACGTGAATGTAACGAAATTAATTTTGAGACTATCTTTCTCCATTGATTTCGGTATACACTTATATTTATATTAGATACTTTGTTTTTTTAGATCGATTCATTCAAAATTTCAAAAGTGTAGTATTGCTAAACTTTTCTATGTAGTTATAGTCTATTAGTTATTTTTATCTTTCGTTAATTGTCAATATTATTAGTTGGTGTACATATCTCTAATTTAATGATAATTTTTTCTCCATGTGAATTTGATATCGTGCATTTGTGTTAATTTTTTGTTGTGTAAGATTCTAAAATTTAGAGGTCATTATTTTAGTCTTAATAAATTTGAAAATTTTAGGTATAGTGAAACAAGAATGCTCAAGATTCTTTCTTTGATCTATTCGCACATGCATATGTTCTAAGTGGAGGCCCCGAGCATTCAAAGCTATTGAGCATATATCCATTGGCAGAATCATTCCACTCTGGATCATGCAAAAATTTTGTACAATACATCATTCTGATGAATGAATTATTAAAATCAACACATCGGTCAAGCATTGTGTCCATGCATAGGTTTCGATTTGTTTTCCGATGCTTCATGTGTTGCACTATAAGAAAATAAGTTATTACAGACGGTCAAAACCGTATGTAATTTGACTAGAACCGTCGAAAATAACATTTTTCGACGGATTTTTTTACGAATAGCGTCCGTGCAAAAATGACGCGTCGCAAACGATTTGCGACGATTATTTCTGAATCGTCGACATCTTCGACGGTCCAGCTGACGGGCGTGGCTGTCGAACGTTGAAGATTTAAGACGGTTTGAGTCGTCGATATGTATCGATGGTTTGAACTATCGATACTATCGACGGTTCAAACTGTCAAAAATTCATATCGACGGTTTGAGCCGTCGACTCAACAGTTGAGTTTCGACAGCTCAAACTATCGTTAACTTTCGACGGTTAAAACCATCGATGCTTAGCGACGGTTAAGACCGTCTATAAGCTTATACGGATGGTTAGAACCGTCGATAAGTATCGAAAAAATCAATTGTTGATGATTAATTTTTTTAATGTTTTCGAAAACAATAAAAAAATAAAAAAATTTCAAAAATTGGCTATCCAAACAGATAATACAACAAAGGATCCATTTGGATAATAATATGTAACACAACAATTGTCCATCACATAATTATAAGTCAACACAGAACACTTCAATTATCTAAACATAAGAAATGCAACACAACACAACACATAATATCCAAATATAACAATTGTCCAACACAAATGCCAATCATTATAATGTTGTGGAAACATAAAGATGGTAAGCAAAGAGATGGGCCGAGCAAAGAGATGTGGTCTTGGTCACGAAGAAGATGGACACATGGGCCGAGCAAAGAGATCGTCGGATCTCAAGAACTTTATGAATTGGCAATTCGATCCACCTTTTCGCAAGGCACCTCGATCATCACTACTTTCATTTATAAGAGTAATCTAGATCGTTTAATCATTTATCAATGATCAATATTTATCCTGACATAAAATTCACTGAAAAAACTTAATATAAATGAACAACAACAAAAAATCGCAGTGCAGATAAACAACAACAAAAAACAATAGTAAAAAAATTGGTTTCCTCCTGCTTCTCGTTCCTCCTACAATCTCTGCAGTAAAAAAAATTTGATTCCTTTTGTGGGACATCACAATTAGT
This sequence comes from Pontederia crassipes, assembly GCA_030549335.1. Taxonomy (NCBI): domain Eukaryota; kingdom Viridiplantae; phylum Streptophyta; class Magnoliopsida; order Commelinales; family Pontederiaceae; genus Pontederia; species Pontederia crassipes. Next base: position 10,595,997 of record CM060188.1, on the reverse strand, counting down.
TCTTCAATTTTAAGTCAATTTTTAATCGATTCCTCAATTTTAATTTGTGATCAGAACGTTTCTCATCTTTGATTTTCTTGCATAATTAGTTCCCATGATCGATGATAGTAGATTTTTCGATTGTCTTGCATATGTGGTCGCCACGTAAGTCATTTCTCTTTCATCCACGTCATTCAAGTCATCCACGTCATTTAACACTAATTACTAAATCGGATAATTCACGGATCGTCCCTCAACTTTGAGTCGATTTTTAAACAGTCCCCTAACTTTAATTTATAACTAGAATGTCCCGCAACTTTGATTTGGTACGACGTTCATGTTCTTCAAACTCCTTTCCGATTTCGTGCGTAACCTCCTACCTGATCTCTTGCCTGATCTCCTGTCTCATCTGATCAAGAATTTGTTTCATACCTTGACCAGAAGAACCTGAACATGAAATTGATTTACGACCATATCCAATATTTGCAGTATTAACAGAAGGTCTGAGGCTGTAAATGCGACCCTTCTTCACCCTGACGTGGTCTGTCCAAAGTTGTCTTAGGGTCAGCGGTGTGGTCCCCTCCTACATGGCTTGTGTAATGTGCTCGATTTCTCTTTTTTTTAAGACTCCTGAAATTAGAAAAAGGATAAATCAACGATATTAAAAAAATAAGATAAATCAATGACGATTTTACTATCTTATAGATTTACTTAAAATTTAAAAAAATAAGAGGCACTTATATTTACATACATATGTCTTCCGAGCAAATGATGAAATCCATTCTTTGTTCTTCTTCTGATGAGTTTGAAGAAATACTTCGTCATGAATAGGTGGTCTACCCGTCTCTTTCTACTGTAGTTAAAAATGTTAAATAAAGTATAATATTTTGTCGACACAATATTAAAAAACTTTACCATTTTCTTGACAATCGTGCTCGTGCATACAGATCCACCCGAATGCAAGCATGCTCCCTGGTCGGACTCTCGACTTGTTTTTGCTTTTTCGCACTTTGATTTGTACTCATCGATGGACCACTTTCGTAACAATTCGATCCAAATAGCCTCGGGGATCCAATTGGACCATTCTCCAGCAACTCGAGCTTCCGAAAGCATCGCGGATAATCTCTGAGCACCGAGAATTAAAAGCCTTCCACATTTGTTCCATATTATCGGGATCCCACCACACATTAGCCTGCATGTATATAAAAATAATTAAATTAGTACGAAGATAAATTTTAATGACCAAGTTGGCTTCTAAGGATACCTGAAATTCATTAAATAGATCTGTCTCGTGGTATAAGAAACTTCCCTCCATGTAAGCCACGCATCAGTATACCTATGTCGCAACACCTTAGTAACTGCGACAGCCACGGGCTTCGACGGTACAAACCTTAAAGAATACGAAATTATAAAATGCGATGGGTGAATCACAAAATGAATAAGGATTCGAAATACATAAAATAACACTTACCCTAAATTACCATCTGGCTGTAAGTATGCTTTGTGCACATGATTTGACGAAGCCTGATCTGAGCCTTCCACGGAATCAGGAGCTCTAATGGGTTCTTCCGGCAATTGTGTCTCCAGGTCCGCAATATCAGGGTGAGAGGAAGGAGCTGGCGAAGGAGACTGCCGTTCTATTATGCGAATGCCTGTAACTGATCTAGGAGCTGGCAGAGTCGAATTATCTCTAGGGACGACCTTCTCCTTTTCCTTATTTTTTCTTTTACCAAAACGAAACATATGCATGATAAAAAAATTAATGCAAGTCAAATTCACAATTGATACAAAACTCTAATTTGACAACATTTCGACCTGACCATATTCGGTTACGTCTTGTGTCATATAACTCGAGAACCAATTCCTAATACCCGAAAGCGCTTATAAAAAATAAATTAATTAATTTGATTAAGTTTATGTGTAAAATTGTGATCATTATTTCAAACACTCACGAGATGGAAGCGAATATGGAAATGCACCGTCCTCGTCAGGCATCCGCCGATCCGAATGATCGTCAACATGCATCGCTAACATTGTGTACAATATGGCGACATATGATAATTTGAATAAATCATTAGGATACAACATCAATATTAGTCGTAAGTGAACAATTCGTAAGATAACAACAGTCGTAATACAAGATCCCGATAGTCATAAGATAAAAATATTACATGAGCGTGACATTAGCTAATAATAACATTAGTCATCATCTGAGTTACCACATGACTAATATTCATCATCATCATCATCTGAAGATGACGTAGTCTCAATTTCATCTTCGTCCGAAGCATTCTCGTCATTTTGTATGTCGGCATTATCGAAGTTTTCAAATACTTGTTCTGAATCATGTAGATCGTCGACTAATTCGATATCTATAATGGGTGCCACAGAAGTATGTGAGTCATCTTGGTATGCACATTGTAACGCGCCATCTATTTCTATCCTGCTTCTTGCCTTCGTCTTTATTACAACACACCATTGTGCTTTGTCCCTGGTCTTCTTTGGAAATTATTAAAAAATCTCATCTTTCCACACAACAAGAACCCTTAAGAACAAATACGAAAACAAGAAAGGAGCAATGCCTACTTGCAAAGCACAAGAAATGTGCAACCCAACAATCTTCATTATCGAATATGATGCATGGTCTGAATTACTCATAATGGAAGAAGAAGAAAAAAAAGACAATATCTTGCACCTGTAGATCGAGCCATTGCTTCTCAATGATGTCCTATGATAAAATTGTTTTGTTTTGCATTCAAACAACAAATACATTTTGTTTTGCATTCTTGATTTTATCTCTAACAATCAAGATGAAAAGGTCCGGCCGCCTCCGCGTCCAGATCTGGCCGCAGCACGAGGAGGGCGGATCCGGCGGCCACCGCGGCATGAACGGAGCGCGGCCGGATCCATTGCGACGGCCAGATCTGCCCGCCACGCGTGGAGGACGATCGTATCCGACCATCGTGACGGCCAGATCTGCTCGCCGTGGCGACCAGATCTGCCCGCCATGCGCGGAGGGCGGCCGGATCTAGGAGGGCGGAGAGAGCATAGAGGGCGACCGGATCTGGGAGGGTGGAGAGAGCACGGAGGGCGGCCGGATCTGGGAGGGCGGAGAGAGCACGAAGGGCGGCCGGATCTGGGAGGGCGGAGAGAGCATGGAGGGCGGAGGCTAAGAGAGAGGCCGGAGAGCCTACCTGCGCTGGAGACGGAGGTTGCAGACGCGGCGGCGGGTCGGCCTGCTGGCGGCGGACGACGGCTTCAGGCGGCGAGCGAGCGCAATAGGTAAATATTGGACACAGGCGCCGATAGCCGACGGTCCAACTGGCAGGCGTTTGGTGGAGTGCGAATGCCAAGAAGGTCAACAGAGGTCGCCGCCGAACGTCTCTTGCGCTGGCGATCGAGTATAAAAGAGAGGAAAATCGAGGAAGTGACAGTGGGGTCGGATATTTATATAGCCAATTTTTGACGGTCGGAACCGTCAAGAAATAGGTAAATACAATAAAATATTAATTCGAATTAAGACGGTCAAACCCATTGGACGAACCGTCAAAACATTCGACGGTTCTCCAAACCGTCGAAACTTTCGACGGTTTTAACCATCGAAATATATAATAATATATATCAAGTGAAATAAAATTATATAAATTATAAATTTTCATTTTTGACGGTCAAAACCATCGAAAATATTTAAAATAGAATTAAAATTAGTTAACATTTCGATGGGTCTGACCATCGAAATATCGACGGTTCTGTGAAATGTCGCAACTTTCGACGGTCGAAACCGTCGAAAAATAAAATACAGATAACCCATTAACGTTAAGATATTTCGACGGCTAAGACCGTCGAAACTTTCGACGGATACGTGAACCGTCGAAACTTTCGACGGTCTGAACCGTCGAAACCGTCGAAAGACCACAATGGAAATGGATCAGCCGATTTTAATATCTTCGACGGGTACGATCGAAATTTTCGACGGAAAGTTTCGACGAATTTTCAACCGTCGTAAGTTCAGACGGCTAAAACCGTCGAAAACTTATCCGACGATAATTTCGACGGATTATTCGATCCGCCGAAACGGTATTTCAGACGAATTTTCGTCCTTCGAAAACGAACCGTCGGAAATCGGTGTTTTTCTTGTAGTATTATTTCTTCTTGCAACCTGAAGTTAATCTTCTCTGATCTGTTTTTCCTTTTGGTTGTGTACATTACACGAACTTTTTTTTTTGTCCCCTCTCAAATAATGATCGCCCTATTTGGCTTCCATTTTCTTCCCCTTTCGACCTTGCTGTCCTTCATGGTTAATTTGTGCTTGCAGTCTGATGGCCTCTTCGTGCATGGCTCGGTTGCGTTATGGTTGGTTTACATTTTATTTTTGCTCATTCATTAGCCTTATTATGACCCTGATGGAATTCATACTTGATCTTTTACGATGATTACAAGGAAACCTCTGTGCTACGCTATATTCGTTTGGCATATATGTCGCAATCTGATACCTGATCCTTGCCGTGTCGCCCTAGATTTGCAGGGCATATTCTCTCTCTCTCTCTGTGGCTAGTTGGCTACAGGAAATTTACCACGTACGTTGAGTATTTGACAAGCACCAAGGATTGTTGTTGCGTGGAGGATAAGAACCAGAGCGAGGCCGCCGGATTCTGGATGAAACATCCTGCTAAAATTTGCTTCGTCACGCGCGAGAAAGAGGATGATTAACGAAGGCCCACGGGGCATGTGAAGGGGTGTGGCTCTTGTCCGACTTGGATGCCCACGCCCTGCAGGATCTTCACTTTTACTCAGATATATTGTGTGTACAAGATCCCCGCAATCTCGTTTCATCCAATGATCTCCACCCTCTCACGTGGCCCCTCTCTCTCCCCCCTTGTCCAGCTAGGACGCCTCTGCAGGATCTTTTATTCTTTACCCGTCTATATAAATAGCTCCCCTGCAATATCTCATCGAATCATTCCCCCACTCTCTCTCTCACCCCCCCCCCCCCCCCCCCCCCCCCCCTCCAGCTCTCTTTTTGGATCTTGAAACGTTGAGTCTAAGCATGAGAGATGCTTCAGCTGAATCATACATTAGAATGGTACGTTTTGTCATCGTTTAATTAAGCTGATCAGTAGAAGTTACCTATTTGCTAGTTTCCTGAGAGAAAACTGAATCCTGAGAGAGAGAGAGAGAGAGAGAGAGAGAGAGAGAGAGAGAGAGAGAGAGAGAGAGAGAGAGAGAGAGAGAGAGATGCATGCTTGAACATGGGTGAAGTAAATCTGTGTTTATAGTGTGTGATATCATTTCAGGTGCAGCACCTAATTGAGACGTGCCTGCTGTTCCACTTGAGCATGGAGGAGTGCATGGGGCTGCTCAAGGACCGTGCCAACATCATGCCTGTCATCACCTCCACCGGTCAGTACACATGGACTACATGTACTAAATTCCTCGATCCCTTGCATTACAATATATGTCTGCAGGAATTAACGCTGATCAGAATTGGGTGTTATCTGTATGTAGTTTGGAAGGAGATGGAGAAGGAGAACGAGGAGTTCTTTTCAGAGTACGAGTGCCGGAGACGGCAGCAGTCGACGCTGGAGGAGGAGAGCCTGGAGAAGCTCCAAAGTCTGCTCCTGAACGCAGAGTAGATTAATTCATTTTATACATAAAAGTCTCTTAATCAACTAGTTCAGTTCAGTTTAGATTAGTGGTAGCAGCTAATAAAAAGGGGTCGATTTCAGTTCTCTCCATCAGAAAATTTCCACTTCAATTAGTGCTGCGATTCTTATTACAGATCGTGACATTTTGATTAATTAGGGGCCCAAATTGAATGGTTGCAGCCTCTGCAAATTTGGGGCACCAAAACAGTGTTTAGTATCATTATGATTGTATATATCAATCATTTTCTTGTCATGCGGCTTGTTGATTTGATTATCAGTCCGGATTATTATGCAACCGATTTACAAGTTTGAGATGGAGACAGATGAATCAAAGTCTTTACCATTTGAACAACTCTTATTTGAAGTATGACAAGTTAACGCACAAACTAAACCTTAAGCAGTTTCAGATCATGAAGCTTGCTTTTATAAATTATCCAGCTATGGGTATAATGGTAGAATTCAATTAATAGAAATTTGAGTTAAAAGGCTGCTCGATTAGAATATTAGCAAATAGGAATATTTTGAGGATTACGTTGTTATACAAGAAAGGAAACGAAAAAAAGTTGATACAAGGTTAAAATTACAAAATATTTTGATAAGAGTGCATCAGCTCATTAAGTAAATGGCAACTGTTGATATCGCTTGTGATGAGTTGTTTGAGGTCTCCTTTAATACTTATGAAGCTAAAGCATTAACCAAAGCTGCACATGAACCTGGGATCACGGGCCTAAAGGCTCTGCCCATACCATTTGTTCAAGCATTTGATTTGATTATCGCCTAAAAATGACATGCCCACCGAGCAATGGCATGCTCCTCCGCAGTCTTGGTCATCACAAAAGATTATCGCCTAAAAAGTGACAGCAGAATGCAGCAATTCAAACAATGGCGTCAATTCTCATCACCCAATCAATTTCACACCACAAGCAAAGGAAAACTTAGAGAAGATAAAGGGATGGCCGCAATATTGTCTTCATAGTGTGTATATATATATTATAACATGCATAATGATGCATTGGGAGTTTTATCACGAGTCATGACTACTGCAGAACATATGTGCATCTGATGCACCATTCGCAACTCCAAAAAACTTTTTTGAATGATTCTTGTCAACTTTTTTATCCCCTGTGGACAACTATCCCTGTCTCGAGGATGTTCTTTTAATCAAATAGGAGTGAAAGGTATAACAAAACATAAGTTGTCTCCACATTGGTCCAAGAGCAGGATCAGAAAAGATTACAAAAATGTCAATCATAAATTTTTGGTTGATGTAACACTGAAGATGGCTAGAATGCCAGAAGACCATTAACATCACTTTCCTAGTTTCCTTCATTGTCGGAGCCAATGGAGCCACTGGAATAAAAGGGATTGCAGTCAACAGGCATAGGTAGCTGAATCACAATTTTTTTTCTTAGGCATCGAATACAAAACAAAACATAATATTCATCTGAAGTGAAAAGATCACTGAGTATTAGTGAGGCAACATGAAAGAAGAAAAGCACAAAATACCCAACATCATCAGCCCCCATACATAGGACATGGAAGAACAAATACAAACTTTTGAAACGATCAAATGCAACCTCAGGATTGGACAGTTCTGTTGCCTTACTCAAATCAACAGAAGAAATGTTCTCGCCATTTATATATGGGCCCTGCAAATGAGTATGTGCCATTTCTGGACATTAAAAAAGAGGAGGAGCAAAAGAAAGTATGATTAAAAGTAAATCAACATGAAACCTTTTTTTATGATCACAGTGTCCGTGCTTTGTTTTAATGATGTCGAGAATGAACTGGAAAATAAGAACGAGATGACTCTATGTACCCGACTCTGGAGATGCTCATCAAGTGCACACTGTTCTTTGAGAAAAGCTTGTTCTGAATCATCATTTAGGCCTAGGAAATATCTTGGATCCCCTGAGATTCAAAGAGATGGTGTTAGATATTGAATATATCTAAATTTAACTGGCCAAGCAATCCAAGAGAACTATAAAACTACGAGGCAGATAACTTAAATTTAGAAATTCATATGCCATGGTTTATGATTTTGTTCCTTTGTTAAGCTAGGATGTTGTCTGGAATGTTCAGACCCATAAAAGAAGAAGTAAAGATCAAGAGAAGCCACATTCTAATAAAAATAGCCTTCTATGTTCGTTGACATTCCTGGAATTGTGGAACGAAAATCGTAATGGACAATGCATAAACATCTTAGATTAATAAATCAATTCATATATTTTGATCATCATTTTTTTATTAATAATGACCTCAAAATTCTTTCAATTGGTCAATTTTATATTATAAAAATAATATCAATAAAATAAAAAACAGTAGTAACTATTTTTTATGAATAAACTATCTCTAATTTACTAATTCTAGCTGAATCTAGGAGGAGTAAGCTCCTATTTAAACTATATGGACTCCACGCCGGCCCATTAGTTGCCCAAATGAAGGCCATTTGTAGAAGATGTAGCAAGATCCATCTTTAGATTCTATTATTATTCCAATGCCAAATACCAAATATCATCACTTCCCTTCACACGCGCACTCTCGTCGCAGGGTTTTAGAAGTCTGCTGTCTGCTCGGAAGGAACGAAGCACGACAGCAATGGAGTCGCTCTGCCAAGCCCATCCCTCCGCCCGCCTCCGCCTCCACTTCCCTCTCATCTCCCCTCCGTCCGCCGCTTTCTCCCACAAATCGCCTTCCCTCAGGCCTTTCTGCCGCCGCAAGCACCGCCATTTCTCCCCTCTTCGGGCTTCCCACAACCCCTCCAGCAGTCCTGCCACCACATCCCCCGCCTCTAACCCGGTCACCGCCCTCGCCGCTGCCACCGTTGCCGCCGCGGCCCTCTTCCTCGCTCGCCTCGGTTCCCCCGTCCCCGCTCTCGCCGTCGCCGTCGCCTGCCCCCCTGGTTCCCCCTCTACACCCGCCGCCGCCTCTTCCATCGAGGAAAACCAGGAATCATCGGCCGTCCCCGATGCCGAGAAGGAGAGGATCCTTGAGGAACACCTCGCCAGCAATCCCGACGACGTCCGGGGCCTCCGCGCCCTTATGGAGGCCAAGATCAAGAGCGGCAAGGTCTCTGAGGCCGTCGAGATCGTCGACCGTCTCATCGCACTGGATCCCGAAGAAAAGGACCTGCCTTTGCTCAAGGCCCACCTCCAGAGTTACAGCGGCGACACCGAGACCGCCAAGCAGCTGTTCGAGGAACTGCTCCAGAAGGACCCCTTCCTAGTGGAGGCCTATCACGGCCTCGTCATGGCCGCCTCTCAATCGGAAGGAGAGGCTGAGGGGGAATTGGATGCTATCTTGAAGAGGGTCGAAGGTGCGATGGAGCTCTGCAGGAAGTCCAAGAGGAAGCAGGACCTGAGGGACTTCAAGCTGCTCATGGCGCAGATTCGGGTGATCGAGGGGAAGTACGATGACTCTTTGAAGATATACGAGGAGCTGGTGAAGGAGGAGCCGAGGGACTTCCGGCCTTACCTCTGCCAGGGGATAATTTACACGCTGATGAGGAAGAAGGACGAGGCAGAGAAACAGTTCCAAAAGTACAGGAGGCTCGTCCCTAAGGGCCATCCTTACGCCCAGTACTTCAATGAGAACATGGTCGCCATGAAGGTTTTCGGACAGATGGACGAGAACCGGAGAAATGCTGCGTTGAAGAATTAAATTGGTAGATTGTGCTAAGGAACGCAATGAAGATTATATTGAGACAATTACCTCATTGCTTAGCAAAGTTTTCCATCATCTTGTTAGTCTCTGTAGTGTAGTGTTATTTATATTTTAGTTCCTTTCATTGGTTGAGCTCCAAATACAGGTTGTAGGCTGCTTTTGTACTTTTGGGAGAACGACTGTCAATTGGCCATAATGGCATTCTGTTTGCCTTCTTCATAACTTCCAAAGAAGTAAATATGTTTTGAAAACTCGGACTGAAACTTAGCAGGTTTATTTTGTTCTTTTGAATGATGCTTAATTCAACGATGGTTATGATATTTTTTTCTCTCTGTTAAGAAAGACACCTACCCCAAGTATTGTTATTTTCTTCTTGTTTCCCACAGGCAACTTCAAATTTCATTTCCTTTTTTTTTTCACTTTTTCATTCATTTCCCCCCTGATTTCTGTGGAATTCTGTCTTCGCTAATCATATGCAGATATATCTCAGAAACAATGAAGGGGAAACTCGAGCATCAGGCAAGAAGTTTTCGTTGTACATTGTAGTTGGCAGTCTCTCAATCAATAAGTGAATGGTACTGCAGGTTTCCTGGTAGAAATTTTTTGCACCAGTGTTTTAATTCTTGTTAGAGGAGTTGTTTTGCTTACAGTTCCTAAGGTATCAAAATTTGGTCTTTACTCTAGTAGGAATAATAATTTTATTCTAATTGCTTAAGAGATCGGAAATAATTGTGTGAAGGTCTTTTAGTTGCAATATTTTCCCTTGATGATCGTGATGGTCATGCTGCTATGTGCTATCTATTATGTGCCTTTTGTGATGTTAAAATTGGCTGCATTGGGAAGTTATTTTTGTATTATACCTGGTAACAGTTGATCTGCCTTCAACAACTGTAACTTTGAGTAGACTCATTGAGAACATAGTTACTTTGCACACTCAAATATTGGCATCAACCAAGTAAGTGTGCTCTTTTTCATGTTATCCCATATAGCTTCGCTTTGTTCTTCAATCCTTCTTCTCCCTGGAGTTTTTACAGTTGATATTTGCTGAAAAATTGAACTTCTAACATCATTACCGGGGAACAACTTTTTCATCTACTATATTTTTCATTATGAAGCCTGATCAATGCTATAGCCAAACCGCAAATCCTGCACATGTTTAAATCTTTGTGTTCGAGATGATTTTCTTTTCTTTCAACCCCCTATGGGCATCAATCGGCTTTGATTAGCAATATGAAATTATGAACTCACCATCCTGAATATGATGTGCACATATTTGATAATGCACTCGTTCTTACTGATGTACTCTAATATTATTTGTTCTATCTTGCTTTGAAGCTTATTGTGTGATCAGCTGCGTTTGGGAGTGCTTTTGGATGGGTGCTTTGAGTGGCAGATCACTTGCTTTTCGCCATTTGCTGATTGGTAAAAAAAATTGGCATTGCTTTTTCAAAATAATGGCTGTGATTGGCAGCCAATTTTGTGCTTTTTAAAAAGTTGGCTGCTCCTTCCTGTGGCCAAAAGCACTTTTTTGAGCTTTCTCTCAAAAATTGCTGCCTGAGAAATCTCTCCCAAACGCAGCCGCAACCCTGGTATTGAATGTTCTGTAGACTTGTAGGTCTGGTTGGTAAGACTGTTTTTGGTGGTACATCAAATCGAGCAAATCCTTTTCCTTTCAATCAATTCATGGGACCTGGATATGGGATCAATTCGCATTATTGAGTAGGATCAGCAAATAGCTTAATCTACATTAATCTATAACAGTATGTGCATATTTCCACTTTTATAATTTCATTGTCTTAGATGATAAAAAGAGGTCCTGATCAATTTATAGCTCATTGACTGAGCAAGTCTAAGGTGGAGCGGTCGGGTCCATGATGAGCCCCACTCTGTCAGACCGAACCGGGTTTTCATTCTAGTGGAGCTCGCCGGTCCAGTTCGAAGTGGGTATAATAATTGTATAACTTTCAAGAAGCTTTGAATGATTTTGAAAAGAATTTGCTCGAAATGATCTTAAAAATGTTTTGTTTAAAATAATCACCGAAAATAACTTGCTTTAAATTATTCAAATTCCTGTAATTGGCAATTGGAGATAACTTGCTTTAAATTGTTTTCAAGACAACTCGCTTTAAATAATTTGAATTGTTTTAAATGAACCGTTTTTGGAAAGAACTGGTTCCTAATTTAAAATAAGTGCTAATAACTTTTTTTTATTTTTTTCTGATATCTTTTTCATCAATAATTTAAAAGATAATTGATGATAACAAAAATATAATTCAAATCAAGCAATAAGTATATTTTATTATTTTCAAATTTTTATAAATTTATGCATATTATAATCCTTCATAATAAATATAATCAGTATTTATAATTTATTATGGAAAAAAATTGTATTTTGTTATCATAAATAATTTTTAAAATTATTGATGAAAAAAAACATAAAAAATGTGTAAATTCATTTGACAAAAAACACGCTTGAAAATCCAATAAATAATATTCTTCAACATCCCGAATTGATCCGACGGCTTGAGATTTTCAGACTTTTCATTGGGCACGACTCGGGAACAGTTCTATGTTCATGGTCTTGGCCTATTATTGTTAAAATATCAAAAAAGTAGCAGCGGTCTTCATTTTTTTAAAAAAACGATAAGTAAGAATTATTCTTAAAAACAAATCATGTGACTTCATTTCGACATTTGCAATTTTTCTTCATTGGATAGAATTACTTCCTCGACAAAACTTCTCTAGCGGCCAAGTTGCGCAGGTCCAACCCGGTTCGGATCCAACCTGGTTCGGACGAACCAATCCACCTTCTGACATCTCTCATGGATTGGAGAAGACTTGGCCAATTAGAAGAATCCGACGAGTTGCTGCTGCAGTTTTTTTTTTCTTTTTTTGCTCACCAAAAAAGGCTGGCTGCTGCAATAATTTCCTTCCTTACATAATAATAATAATAATAATAATAATAATAATAATAATAATAATAATAATAATAATAATAATTTGAAAGACTGGAGTTTGACTGCAGAGAAGATACTTCTGCACATCCATCTCCTCCTCATCATTTGAACCAATCAAAATAACTCTGCAAGGAAGAAAAAGAGAAAAGGTCCATCTTTTGAAACCTCCTGCAGATTGAATTGTTCATCTTCTTGTTGCTCATTTTTTGCCTGAATTTGAATTAAAGACTTCATCACTTGGTTCTTCTCTTCTGATAGAAAAAAAATAATTAATTTTTTAAGCCTTTTGAATTTTACAGCGTTTGGCTTTTCAATTTTAAAGCGTTTGAAAAAGTTTCAGAAGCCTTCAACGCGGAACTTTGCTTGCCGTTTCCCTCACCACCACCTCCCTTCTCTTGTCTCCTCCTCTCACCAACTCCTGCGCTTCGTTCTTCCTGTCGGATCCGGGAAATCTACGGTTCAGCAAGAACAAATCTTTGCTAGATATCGGCGACCCCGCTCTGTGCTTTGGTCCAGATTTCTCATGGCGAATTGGGAGCTCAAGGACTGCTGCGAGCGCAAGCAGAAGGTCTTCATCGCCGCAGTAGCTATCTCCACAGTCGTCATCTTTTTGGTTCGCCTCCTGTTCGCCTCTTCGGATTCTGTGATGCATTATGATCACCGGTGATGGCGTCCGATTGCTAGTGCTGTTCTTGCTGGTTTACTCTGTGTTCGATCTCTTTGCAGTTGTGGAGGACATTTCTATTGAGGCCCTTCAAGCTCATTACCGTGTTCCTGCACGAGACCAGTCACGCCCTCGCCTGTAAACTGACATGTGGAGATGTAAGTTTTCATTCAAAATATGGGGGTCACAAAATTTTGATTTTTTTTTTGCATATTTGTTATTGTACACGTTTTGCTTCTTGAATTAGATCTGCGTACTACGATTCATATTTCGTATGTCAACCTACCATTGATCGATGCTGAACATATTCCAGAAATTCTTATGCTGATAAAAGCTGAGATAAAAGATGTGAAACTTCATCTTCAATACTGTATTGACCTTCTTGTGGCATGTATGACCATCTCTCAGATTTTGTCCTTTATGAGTCTAGAACTCAGTAAGGAGAGAACAATTTGGGTGCCGTAGATGCTGAGGACAACGGGTATTGCTAGCTAGAGCTTGGTTGTCCAGGACGTTGCTTTGGGGAAGTCGTCTGCCTGGTCAACATATTTTGTGCTCGGTTTAATTTCTTTTAGGAAAATACTAGGCTTTGATTCCTTTGCACATGCCCTCATAACATTTTGTTGAAGTGGAAAGCTGCTTATACAACCCATGTTCATTGTGTGCATTTTTCTTATACTTCCCTCTCTTTCATTTTTACCCAATCTCCGCCATTGCCTAATTAAGGGTGTTTGGTTGGGGGTAAAAGAAAGGTAAAGAGGGGGAAGGGAAAGCAGGAGAACATGTTCCCTTTGTTTGGTTGAGTTTATGTTGGAGGGAAAAGGAGGGGATTTTCCCTTTTGTTCCCCTCCAATATCTCGTTTTTCTTTCCCCTCCAAAAATCTGGGTGAAAAGGAGGGGAAATGTATAATTAAAACAAAATTTCATATTTAGTCTTATAAACTTAACATATAAATATACATATGAAGGATAAAATAATCTAAATGAATTTATTATTAAATCTTCATTTCCTTCCCTTCCCATTACTCATGTCATCCAAAATAAGGTTAACTATTCTCCTTCATTCTCTTCCTTTCCCTTCCCTTTCCCATAATGATTTTTGAATCAAACAGACCCCAATTGGCAGGGGGTAAAAGGAGGAGAATTGATGGGAAGAGAAAGAAGGGGAATCAACTCCCCCTGTTTGTTTGGATTTAAGTTGGAGGAAAACAGAGGGAAAAGTCCCCTCCTTTCCCTTTCATTTCCTAATATCCCATTTTTCTTTCACCCCAGGGTGGAAAGGAGGGGAAAGGCATCTTTAACATGGGTTTTCATTTTTTACCATATAAATTAAATATATAAGTATATATATAAAGGATAAAATCTTTTCACTTAACATTCATTCATTCCCTTCCCTTTAATGATATCAACCAAATAGAAGTAATTATTCACCTTTATTCCCCTGCATTCCCTTCCGTACTTTCTCTTCCCATTATTTACATTCTCTTCCTCTTAATGAATTTTGAATCAAACAAGTGAGGTAATTGTGACATGCAACAATGCCTAGAGCATCTAATGATAGAGATAAAGGAAAATGCTAGTATATGAATTTTGTCAAAATGCCTAATGAGAACTTAATGGCTTTCTTTTTACTGGTTGTGTTGTATGAATGTGAGGCATCATCAGGCATATTCATTACGGTTAATGCAGTAAGCTAAGCCAAAGTTTCTTGTTGGTGATAAGAGGCCAACCATTATTTCTGAAGTGATGCTTTCAACAGGGCTATATTTTCTTGTAGGTTGAAGGCATACAAGTCCATGCAGATGAGGGAGGAGTCACTCAAACACGTGGTGGCATATATTGGATCATTTTACCTGCTGGATGTAATAAAATTTCATACCTTTCACTATTCAGCTGACATTGTGCATTCATAGCATAAACTATTGGATTTTAGAAAATCTAGTGCTTTACTCTTGGAAAGCCGATATATTTCTGTAAAATGTCTTATTCACATAGTGGTCAACAGCAACATGTTTCTCCATTCCTTTCAGATCTTGGCTCATCATTTTGGGGAATGGTTTTCATTCTCGCGTCTACTAATCTTCTCACCACAAGAATTGCAGCTGGTTGCTTCATAGTTGCATTGGTTGTCGTGCTATTCGTTGCCAAGAATGTAAGCTCCTCATTCAGTCAGATATTTTTCTTTCCTCCTAAGCTTCTCATTACCAAAATTGAGTTGTCTTTCTTAACAGTCTTCTTATGTGTGAATTTTTTTCCTATATGTTCAGTGGTTGCTTCGAGGACTTTGTATAGGTGAGTATCGCTATATCTGCTTTATTTTGATCAATGGAGTTGACAACAAAGTCTGATTTGCATTACTAAGTTCTATGCTTTTTCTTTTTAATAGGATTCATCATACTTATTGCCATTGTTTGGGTTTTACAAGTATTCACACCAGTCCACATTCTCCGATATGTCATTCTGTTCATAGGTAAATGAATACAACAATCTTCTTTTGTATCTGATAGTTATGTTATTACGTATTAACCGGAAGATAATGGCTAAGTCTATGCAATTGCAGGTGTGATGAACAGCTTGTTTTCCGTTTATGGTAAAGTTGGAAAATTAATTTTATGAGATTCTCTTTAATTGATGAATACAGTCAAAATTCTGTAGTAGTAATGTTGGAATGCTAATAACCAGGATCTATAATACACACCATTTGCCTCTTTCTTTCTATGCGACAGATATATATGATGATTTGATTTCTCGAAGAGTTAATTCAAGTGATGCTGAGAAATTTGCTGAGATTTGTCCTTGTCCTTGTAATGGTGTTGCATGGGGCGTTATCTGGTAAGTTTCTGCAAAACAAAGTCACATTAGATATAAATTGCTGTCTTCAAATGTACTATTGTGTTGTCTGGAAAAAAAGTTTTATTGTGCATTCTTATCTCTTTGAATCATTCCTAAATTTTGATTGCAGGGGTTTAATATCATTTGCCTTCCTTTGTGCATCCATTTACCTTGGTCTTGTTATTCTTTCATGAGGTAAAATTTGCTTTGCCTATATGCATTATCTTTACATGCTTGTGCAAGCTGGTTATTTCAAGCTTATCAAATTAATTAGTTTTCACTTTCGAAGTATAGAAGTTGATATCACCAAATATCTTCATGTAACAAGGTCTGCTTGCATTTTTTTTCCAGTGCACTTTTGATGATTTTTAATCCATAAAAGCATCTGCAAATCAGTCATCCATGACATGAAAGAAAAGAGTTGAAAACTGTAAACATCATATGAAAAGCCAAAGAAAATCAACAGGAAAAGATAGAAGATATGAGACATATAACAGTTCAGATTAAGTTATGCAAATTACTTCAATTTCTTTCGTATATGTCATATATTATTACATTTTCATCAGTTGCTACTGGCATACATGATAAATGCTACAAGTCTAAAAAATTCTGGTCCTTGACGAGTAGAAGTACTAGTAATAAATAATGATATTAATTGGAAAGTATTCAACAAGATATGCAGCAAGCTCTCTTGCAAACTGAGTAAGACAGAGTTATGATATGAAAAAGTACAACGACATTTAGGTTGGTGGTCAACTAGAGATACTAGTGATGTGGAGCAACAGTTCAGAATGCTGATGACTCAGTAGTATCGAGATTGAGCATCTGACTACTCTTTTTCTTGGTGGTTGAGAACTTCATGCCTTTTATCAGCTCCTGTGCACTATGCAAAACCAATGCCGTGAAACACAGAATCCAGGGATTGTAAACAAATTTTCACTGATTTATACATCATCTATGACTTGGGAAAAGAAGACACTATTGTTGAATGCATTTACTTTGTACATATGCCAGTTTAACACTTTTTCTTGCACTCTAATGCCTGAGTTTTTTTCTGACTGGAATTAGCTTTATCTTCATTAATCTTTTCCCAACACCTACAGGTGACCTGAATTTGCATGTGGCACTTGTCATTAACATTAACAGTTTGCTAAAATATCAGGTGGCATGCAGTTGAAACTTATTTCTCCAGGGGAAAAGGCTGGCATTTATTTCATGCCTATTATTTGTCGAGATAGGAATGGAAAGGTCTTCTTTCAACAGTAGCATGATTCTTGTATACTAGAGAACAATTGATTCTTTACCGATACCTGGCTTATCCAATACATTTGTTTAAGAATGAATACTCGATTTTTGTCAAAGTTGGATTAGTCTTTGGGCTGTGCTTCATGTGCAGAGTGAAACTTTCTCTTGTAGTAACAATTTACAAAAACATTCTCATCTGCTCAGATTGAAGTTACCTGAAAATAGACTTATGAGCTAATCTTTCTTCTGAACCATTGTAACACAATGGAACTAAGAAATCATCATCACTTATTACTTTACTGTCTTCAAATCCTAGGAAAATAATAATCCACAAGCAGTATCACAAGATTAAAAACAAGAATAGGTTGGTTGTTAATCGAGTCCTGATCTATGTGTATCTTGGATTGTTGTGATTTCAAAGTAATATTTATATTGCATATATTTTGTATGATTGGGTTTGAAAAGTTGTGATTGTGAAGGGTGTTTGTCCCTAGGTGAGTGGACACCAATCCGTAGAATGTGGATTTTGTTTGGTTGTAGTGCCTGTCCCTCCCCTCCCTCGGTAAGCGTGCTGAGAAGTGGGACATGATTGAGCTGGAAATGTTCATCATTGCACCAAACAAGTTTTTTAGCTTATTATTATTATTATTATTATTATTATTATTATTATTATTATTATTATTATTATTATTATTATTATTATTATTATTATTATTATTATTATTAAAACATAAAATGGAGTATATATATGACTTAATTGTCAAAATATTCTATAACTCGATGGAACCTGTTATTTAACATATAGAATGAGTTAGTGCATAATTGGATAGCAAAAAATGATGCATGAGAATGGAATTACATAATCAAACTTATTATTTGAACTCATAAAAAATGATAATTTTCCGATCAAGATTCAACCTAAAAAGATGTAGGCTGCTCGAAATGAAGTAAATTTGCAACTCCAGTTAATTGGAACTTTTAGAACACGAATCAAAGCAAGTGGGAAAAGTAGCTTTGGTGAAGGTTTTGAGCCAAAAAACATCATGATTCGTGTTGTGTAATGTTGAGAGACATAATGGTACTCACATGAACATGTGTTGACCTTTGTAAAATTTTGCATTGAAATTTGTGGAAGAAACAATGTCTGCACATGTAGCCAGGTCATTGGGTATAGAACTTTTTGTACTAGCTACTTCCTTTTTGCTTGTGACCTGATAGGTTGTTTTTTTTTCAATGAGAAAGGATCAAACACACTGAAATGTGGGTTGGGTCCAAGATCAAATTGACACGTTTCACGCCTATGTAACCTCCTCCTCCTTTTTTTACTCAAAAGCAAATCCTAGCATAGTATTTTCAAGCCTAAAGCAGAAAACAGGTGTCTGTCTCTTGAACAACTTGGCTTCTTTGCCATGATGTGTAGTTTTTTTTGTTATATGAAAAGAGAGTTACAGTGGAAGTCCCTTTTAATGGAGACTTTCAATATTTTAAATTATTAGCATTCGATTAATTTAAAATTTTAAAAAATAAAATAATAATGATTTATTTCTTGACTTGCTTAATGATTTTAAGACTTGAATTTGGATTATTAACAACAGTCGAGTTTGTTATTTGAGACTAAGTAGATTAATAAAAATCAGTTTATGATCAATGTGTACGATCATTAGTGTCGTGTGAGTTAATCACTCAGATGTCGCTTTTCGAATGCTGAGGCGGCTATGTCATTATTTTGGCATGATTGTCTAAAATTTAATTACCAAAATTTCCAATTGTTGTGTGTTGGAGATTAACTTGTGATTGTTAGTTTTTTCACGAGAATCCTTAAGTAAACTTGTTTATCGACTAAGTCGATTTTCCAATGAATACTTAGCATGATTTGGTTGGGATTGAATGCGACACTTTTCCATGTGATTGAAATGAAGACAGATGGACAGACTGTTAAAGCTGTGAAATAATTGTTGTTTGTCCGTGATTTCATGCTCTAATGGCTCCAGCCAACATTATTCAAAGTTTTAAGTAGACCGCATTATTTTGTTGACAGAGATATTATGACATGCATTCTTGAGAACGATATAAGAACAACAACATTGAAAATTAATCTCTAATTATTAAAATTATGGCTTCAAAATGTCTGTTGGCAATGATCGACATCCCAAGATGAAGAAAAATTTTCAACTCTCAAGAAGACGTCGCACCCAATTTTATAATGTAGGTAAATGTATGTAAAGATAATGTAGAACGATTTTTTTTTAAGTATAATGAATGCATATATCATAGAGGTTAATGAGATGTAGAACAGTTAGGTGATCAAGTCAGATCCGACCGAACCTCGACCCGACCTTGGATCAGATCGGGTATGGGTCAAAATTTCTCGATATGAGTAGACTCGACCCGATTCGAAAATCCGATTTTTTAAAAATTTTCAACTTATATTTTGTATTAAGAAAATAAAAATTTTAAAATATAATATTTTAAATGTGTAAAATAATACTTAAATGTTTAACAAAATATTTTAATACTTTTTAAATAATTATTATATAATATTTTTATATTAAATAATAGAAAAAGTTAAAGATATGGCAGTCGAGTAATATGACCATATGACCTGAACGGATGCAACCATCGAAAGAGAGTTGGCACTGATTGAGTCGGATCGGTTTGACCAGACTCGTGAACAACCCTGATAGAGAGCTTTTTTGTCATTTAATTAATTTAAAATTTCTAATTTATGATTAAACTTATTATATATTTCTTAGATTAAATAATATATTTTCATTTAAGTAATTTGATAATAAAAATGTATCATTTAAGACTAAATAAATTATAATTATTAAATTAATCGGTTAACATGACTTGGTCATAATTATAATACGATGATCATAATTTTAAATCATCTTTACTGTTCAACATATATACTTTAAATTAACAAATATTTATTTTATTAATTTAACAAATAAAACTAATGCTCTACACTCCTTCTACCTTAAATGTTCTACATATATATTTTCCTCAATATCATAGCTACATTACTAAATTTTTTTTATCACACGTATATACGAGTTCTGAAATTATATCAAACATCATTATTTTTAGGTGGTCTCTTAAAGTCACGTGGATGTTTAATTCTCGTCTTCATGCAATAGTTGCATCCAAACATCAAATTATTACTTTTATGAGAGCATCATTCAATTCTTGATAAAAAACACAAATATTCAGTTTAATTCTATGTATCAATTCATTTCTTCCTATTACATCTCTTTTCATCATTTGTAACATCTAGAAAAAAAGTAGTAAATTGAAGATGACACCGAGAAATTGAGGAGTAAATTACATGATTAGTTTTCAAACTTTGAGTCATTTTTAAATTGGTCCATCAACTTCAATTTGTAATCAGAATGTCCTTCATATTTGATTTTCTTGTACGATTAGTCCTTTTGACTAGTGATAGTGGGTTTCCTGATTGCCGACACGTAAGCTATTTCTCTCTTATCCACGTAATTTAAGTCTTTCGCGTTATTTAATGCTATAAAATCAGATAAATTATGCGGATCGTCCTCTAACTTTGAGTCAATTTCTAAACGGTCCCCCGACTTTGATATTATTGCACGATTCATCCACTTGACCGGTAAAAGATAATTTTCCGATTATCTTGCTAACGTGACATAATAAAATATAATAAAAAATTAATTTATTGACATAGCACAAATAAAAAATAATATAATATTAATAAAAACTTATAAAATTAATAAAAAAATAAAAAATGCACAAAGGACACCGACGAGCGAAGAATAAAAATTAATCCTGGCGTGAAGAATAAAAAAGAGATTTATTTTTCCTTGGTTTTTTTCTAAATTTTTTTATTATTTTATCTCTATTCCATATATTTACCTATGATAAAGTCAAGGAATCGAAATTCCTTCGAAATTGAAAGTTCTCAAGTAATTGTAATTAGAACTGGCGGAGAAAGAGGGACTCGAACACTCGATATAGGGGGGCCGACGCCCCTTGTGCCAGCTCGCCCTCTGGAGAGAGGGCTGGCACCCATTTGCTAGCTCGCCCACGCTCTTAAAGTTTTATAATATTATTTTTTATCGTGCGATATCAACTAATTAAATTTTTTATTATATTTTATTATGTCACGTCAGCA
Source organism: Pontederia crassipes (assembly GCA_030549335.1). Lineage (NCBI taxonomy): Eukaryota > Viridiplantae > Streptophyta > Magnoliopsida > Commelinales > Pontederiaceae > Pontederia > Pontederia crassipes. The sequence goes on along the minus strand of CM060188.1, from coordinate 10,574,868 downwards.
AGATAATCGAGAGATTGTCTCTTTCCGATCAAGTGGATGAATCGTGCAATAATATTAAAGCTGGGGGATCATTTAGAAATCGACAAAAAGTTGAAGGACGATCCGCATAATTTATTTGATTTTGTAATGTTAAATGACATGGATGACTTAAATGACGTGGATGAAAAAGAAACGGCTCACGTGTCGACCACGTACACAAAGCAACCAGAAAATCCACTATCACCGGTCAAAAGGACTAATCGTGCAAGAAAATCAAAGACGAAGAATGTTCTGATTACAAATTGAAGTTGAGGGATCAATTTGAAAATGACTCAAAATTTGGAGACTAATCGTGTAATTTACTAAAAAATTAAGCCTCCAAGAATGTGTCATGAAGCTATGCAATTAAACCATCATTATTTTGATTTATCTTTTAAAACAAATAAAAAGGATATTTTGGAGGTTCGATGAAGTAAGTATATAATTTATGGGAATAAGTTGCCTTTTATAGACGTAACCAATTCATGATTTTTGAGTTACTTAAATTTATATGTAGTGTGTATTACTTCTGCCATCTTTCTTTGGCCAATATCTTTGGAATGATAATTCTCTTTAGAAAATAGTTCAAACTGTGTACTTCGATGTTACTGACTCTTTTAGCAATATTTAATCACTTCCCATTTTAAAAAGATATATTTTTATTTTTTTATTTGGGCCATTTAACGCAGAAATATCGGTAGAATATAACGAAACAATTATGAAATAAATCCAAAAGCCATAAAAAATGATCAAAATATCATCTTATTGTCAACATCTCAATTTTATAAAATCATCTAAAAAATCATAAAAAACACTATAAACATTTTTTTTTCAAATTGGATAATCATATTCCTTTTATTTGATGGAATATAAAAAATGGCACAGATAACAAAATTTCATTCTACGTAAAAAATATATCATATTTTTCATAATATCTTTTTTTTATTCTTCTATTATAATTTTGCAACCAAACGGTCTCGAGAGGTTATTAAAGATTATTTGGTATCAAAATAAGGAATTAAGTCATTGTTCTTATCAATGCATCCCTCCAGTTATAATTCATATCAATGTATCCAAACATTCCTTTGGCAATGGAACATCCCTTGGATTAGCTCCGTATTTTGATCATTTTGATCAAACAATTAATTTTTTTACCTCATGGACTCCACTTCAATAATGTAAAAATAACAAGAATTTATCAATAGGAGTTAGGGTGGAATGGTAAACGATTTCTTATTGCTTAAATAAAATTTTGAGTTCGAGTCTTTGTGAATGCAGAATATTTTTATTAAAAGTCTCATCTGTCACTATTAAGTACACGACACAAAATGATTCTAATCGAATTAGTTGGGCTCGATGGTGAACCGATCTCAAATCTTTGTCACTGTCAGGTACGCGACACGGGATGATCCTAATCAAATTAGTTAGGCTCGATGGTGAATCGATCTCAAATCCGTGGACAATGCTTTGTAATGTCGTATGGATTGAATTGTCGACACCGCTTACACCGAAGATTGACAAAAAAAATATAACAAGAATTTGATGATACGCAGTGTCACATGTGTTAGAATTATTGACACCGCTCTCTAAACACCGGAAATTGAAAAAAATAATAATAACAGAATTTGATGATACATATGGATTACAGTTTGAATTACAAAAGGACATCAAAAGAGCAGAGGAAAAAAATGTTGTTATGCACAATGATCCTGAATCTGAATCAAAGCATTGCAAATTAACAATAATTTTTTTTAAAAAAAATAGAAGATGAAGAATTACTAGGTTTTGACTTGTTTCTGTCATAATTGCCCAATCAGGAGAATTAAATGAATGAAGTCCCTGGTATGAGGCAATGGGAACTGTGGTACAGTTCTGAATGCCGATGCCATGAGGAAGAAGGGAACTGTTTAATGCCCCCACTTCCATAAACTTCTCATCCGTCTATGGTGTGGGGAGAGAAAGTAGAAGAAGAAGAAAGAACACAGGGCCCAAGGAAGTGAGTGACTGATGGGGGTGGGGGACATCTATCAATCTATAGAATCTAAATAGAACTTGCACGTTTCTGTCATCTTCCCAATCAAGCATCATAATTTAGATTTTGTCATTTATCACATTGTCTCCCTTATTTAATGTTAATAAGCTGCTGTTCATCAACATGGCTTCCCATGATTTGTGATTTGTGCGAGAAATTTTCTTGCAAAGTTGACCCCCTTTTTTTGCTTGATGAGTTTTCTTGGAAAAAAAGAAGAAATTAGAAAAAATGTTACCTTGATTAGGTCGGATGAAGAAGAAGATTATTAAGATTATTATTTTATCTTAAAGAAAAGGGGCTAATTATGTTAAGCTAAGAAAATAAAGCCTATCTAAAAAATATCGAAAAAAGTAATCGTTTTGCAATTGTCGGACATATCCGATGAAAAAAGAAGTGATAACATTTGCCTAAGATATCATGGACGATGGTTATGATCTTTCGCCTTTCTTTCTTATTATTTCAGTTAGTACTTGAGTGCTCATGGGTCGAGTTAACACTCTTTTGAGGATTGGACTAGATCGAGTCGGGTTGGATCGAATTATTCCATCATTAATTTTTTAAAAAAATTTGTTCTTATTTTTTCTATTATTTAATATAAAATTAATATATTATTTATTTTAAAAGCATAAAATAATTTTTTTAAAATTTCAATATTATATTATACATTTAAAAGATTTTTTAATGTATATTTTATTTTTTTATATAAAATATAAGTTGAAAATAAAAAAAAGAACCTTTGAGTCGGGTCGAGTTAACTCGAGTCAAAGACCGGAATCAAGGTCGAGTCAAGTCCGACCCATCCACAAATCCTGACTTGACCACGAATTCGACCAGTCGAGTCGGGTTAGCGAGTTTGTGGGTCAACCCTACTGACTCTAAAGAAACTTTTTCCTTTGAAGAAAAACTATTGAAAATAAAGGAAGAACTTATTAAAAAAATATGTATATATATATATATATAACAGGGGTGTATTTAAAAATTAATTTAAAGGATTTCATAGTAACCACGACCGTAAGGAAAAGAAACACAGAGGACAGGAACCCCCAAAAAAATTAGTTTATTATGTTTGTCGATTTGTCTCAACAAGTTAAAGAAATAACATACGACATGTAGATTTTCTTTTTGCGGTATCCATGAAATTAGCATACATTTTTTAAAAAAAATCATGTTTTGTCGTAGCCATTAAATTCTGATTTGTCGCTTGCTGATGTTTGGATTCTTCCTTCTTTCTCTCTCCTCTTCCACTTCTTCCGTTCTGTTGGATCGATCGTCTCCTTGCGTCCACTTGGCTTCTTTTTCGTGAATGTGTCTGTCTATTTTTCTGTCATTTTTTCTATTTTTATTGCACGAGAAGAGAGGGAGAGCAGATTAACAACAAGTGTAACCCTGTTTCTGTTCATGTTCATGTCCCCATTCCAATCACTTTAAAAAATTTGATCGAAAATAAAGCGATAATCTGCATTCATTCTTATTAAACTAGTAAAATATTTAATCAACCATGGTTGGCACATAATTGAATTTCAAGTAGGGGTGTAAAAAAAACTCGACAAATTTGAAAAGCCTATCCGACCTGAAAAATGATTTAAAAAAATTGAAATTTAAAAGTCTGAATATGATTTAAGGTGATTAAAATTGAAATATTCGGTTAACTAGAGTTTCAAAATTTTAAATATTTATTAATAAATAATACGATTTCACTTCTTTTTTCAATCTTTTATGATTTACTCATTACCTTAACTTGTCAATATCAATTTTTTTACTTTGTTTATCTTTAAATAATATGTGACCAAAAGTCTAAATAAGAATTGAAGATATTTTAGTAATTTTTAAAATATTTTAATTATTATTTACATCAACAATAATATATATTATTGGTAAAGTGATAATACATTTTAGTGGAAAGTTGAGTAATCAATTAATTAAATTAATAATACACCAATTCATCCTTAATTTACTCTTTTTATGTTTTAATGGACTTTTTAACTAAGGTTAATAACAAATTTGTTATCTTTAAATATAAAAAACAATTACTGCGTATTTTTAGTAATATATCTGTACATAAAATACGATCGCGCAAAATCATTAATTATTTTTTAAAATTGCAAATGGAAACCAAATGACTTAATAATAGACAAAGTAAAGTTGAAATAAAAATGTAGTGAAACTTGCATTGATTTTTATTTATTTATTATACATTAAGAAATGTGCCATTGCAGTATTGCATCACACCCTCGTCCCCCCAATAATTTAATTATGGATATAATAAAGAGGACATAAGAGTACAATGAATTATTTAAATGAGTTCACACTATTTATTTTCGAGATAAATAATTAAGTAAATAAATAATGTCTGAAATATTTACTCTGATGTTCATGTTCAAAAATTATTTCATTACTTTCTATAATTAACTTAATTATTATCGGGATATATGATTGCAAGCTTTCATTTTTGTAAAAAAAAGTAAACAATTTATTAACCTTGAACAAAGTCCTTCCTCATACATCAATATTTTATTTTGTCACCTTCATTATTTTATGAAAATTCCCCTTCTATACACCAAATAAACAATATCAAATTAAATGCTACTTTTATTTACAATAATATATGCATTTAAAATTCTAAGAAAAACAAAAAGCATCAAGTATTTTCAAAATTAGCACTCCGTAATCTCATTTTGTTACAATCCATGAAAAGAAAACGCATGTTTGCTTAAATTAAAATTAAAAAAGGTTAATGAGTATGTAGAGCACTCCGCTCTACATCTTGATGTAGAACGCTTATTTTTTTATTATTTAATTAACTTAATAATTATAATTTATTATCAAATTAATCATATATTTTTTAGATGAAGTAATATATATTTATTGACATAATTTGATAATAAAAAAATATCATCTAAGATTAAATAAATTTTAGTCATTGAATTAATCATATTTGTTAAAATAACTTAATTATTATCATCGAATAATTCGATAATCTTGATCTTAATTATATTTATTATTTAATATATACTTTATATTATTATATATTTATTTTATTAATTTAATAAATAATATAAGTGTTATACTTCTACGTCAAATGTTCTACCTATATATTTTTCTCAAATTAAAATGATAGCCTCGCACGGGAAACTGTCCGCGTGCGGACGCCCCTATAGGAGCTCTGGTCGATAGGGCCTTAGGCCCTTTTGGCGCCTAGTGAGCGAGCAAAAATAGTGTCAGAAGCCGGTCGAAGGGGATTTGAAATTTCAAACAGCCCCCCAGCTTTTTAATTATTATTATAATGGTTTAATATATCGATATATTATTATACCATTTTATTACTATTTCCTGTTCCCAACGTAAAAAACTTAGCAACAAGAAAAAGAAAAAAAAAGAAATTAGTAAATATATTTATCCTCTCTCCTCCTTCCCTCAAAATCCAGTACGAAAACAAAACTAAAAGAAAACAAAACCCACTTGCATTCCTACTCTCTCTCTCTCTTTCTCTCTCCGAAAGAAGGAAAAACAAAAATTGAAAAACGCCTTTCTTTTGGGCTTCCTTTCTCTCTCCGCAACGCCGTCATTAATTGCGCCCGCCCTCCCATCACTTACTCCCCCACCACCACCACCTCTTCGTCCTCCTCCTCTGCTCCGTTTCCCTTTTCTGCATTTTCTTCTTGGCTTCTGGTTTCGAGAGCTCGTCGTCGAAGCTCACTGGAGCGGTCGATCGGGGGGCGGGCGTCCTGAGAGGCGGGATTCGCTCGGAATTGCGCAATGTATCCGAGTCTGAGCAGATCCCGGCGCAAGGAGAAGACCGGGCGGCAGGACGAGTTCGTCTCCAGTGGGATCGCGGCAAAACCTGCTCGGAGAAATGGTACGGTTCTTGCTACTTCTCGTCTTGAAGGTTTTGCTCCTTTTGATATGCTCGAAACGTGGGTTTCTTGTGAATTAAAGGGTTCCGGTACCGGTGTGGTGTTATGAAAGACCGGCATTTTTGGTGCAATTTGCCAACTCAGTACTGTGAATTATTAATGTCTAGTATCCTGCTGCTCCGCTATGTTAGCTGAGATGCAGCTGTTCTTCTTAGTTAAAGAAAGAGGCCCTGCAAGATGAGGAAAACTTAACAATTATGATAATGTTTTGTCCTCCAAATGGTTATTTTTCCATAGCTGAGTAATAACTGTATTGCGAGGTTTTTTTTTTCTTCTGTTTGTTTTGGTTTTGTTTGCTGTATCCTTTGGAAAATTGCTAGTTTTACTTTGACCCACTAATGGGATGATCTGACTTATGTTATGCTGGTAGAACTGTGATTTGCGCACTATCACATACTTGGTTATATACTTATCTATGCTGTTTGTATTCACCAGCTACTTTTCAAAGTAGAATGGATGCGTGCCCTAAATTCTCTTCCTCATGGCATGATTAGGTGATGCTCTTCTATTGTGGCTTAATTTGTTTTGTTGATATTTCAGAATGATAGGATGTATGCTATCAATCATTTAGGGTCAAAAGGGTTGGTTTTCTGTTAATGGTCCCTGGTTTCCTTTGTCTTGTTTATTTTCTTTCCTGCTCATGTTTTGGTTGTAGAATCGACCTCATTCTTCTTCTGCGAATTGGTCTTTACCTGTAAAACTTGCCATCTTTCCTCCCTTTCATTTCCCACTACATTTCTTCTCCCTCCTATACTCCGGAGGCTGACGGGCTATTAGTGTGCTGAAGTCTTCCTTTATTAGTTTTGCTAAAATGTGTCTAGGTAGACAAAGCTCATTTGCAAGTAATATCATTCCTCTCAAAGAAGAGGTAATGTATTCTCATTCCACACGGATGTTTGTCGATATGTATCACTGATAACAGATGCTATCTCTGTTGCCATGCCATCTTATGTGGAAATATGTTATTTTGACGTTCCTTGGGGCGGCAGGGATATAAATATTGATCAACATCAACAACAACGAAGCCTTATCCCACTAGGTGGGGTCGGCTACATGGATCATACGATGCCATTCCGCATTCGTTGATCCATGTCGATGAGATTCGACAGGGTTTTACGCTGGCTGTCGGGGTCTAACACAACCCTCCTCCTTTATCCGGGCTTGGGACCATCTTATGCAATCATTTAGTTTATTTTGCAAATGCAATCTTTCTAGTTGTACTTTCCATTTGATGAACATCATCTTACATAAGTTGGTAATAAGATGAAATTTATTTTCTTCTTCTTTTTTTTCTTTTTTCTAGAGAGAGATGAAATCTCTTTCAAATGCTTACAAATCCTTTGCCACATTCACGTTAAGGTAGCTGCAACCAGAGCTCTTTTTTTTCTTTTTTGATGAGAGCAACCAGAGCTCTTTGTCCAATGTTTATGTGCTTGAAATCTTAGCTAAATTGCAGTAAAGAATTTCAGCTTGAATGCAAAAATACTATAACATTTGTTTCCTTTTATGATTCTGTGGTTCTATTAAGTGTATCGTCAATGATCTCTTTTTTCAGATAAAGTTCAGTTTGCAAGAGGGAGAAATGAATCAGATATCACGTATGAGTCTGTTCATCATGGTGTCTGCACATTTGAAGAAAAATCCGTAATTATCCTGTTTGACTTATTTATTATATTTCCATTTACTTTTGAAAAGCTTGCTTTTTTTCTCATTCTTGTGATGTTTCTTGAAAGTTAAATTCATAAGAGCTAAAATGCAAGTGATTCCAACTTCGATGAAGAACTGGAGATCCATAATAAAATACACATAAAAAATGGAGATCACATTATTTTAAGATGCTGATAAATGATTTCATTTTTGACAACCATAGGATGTTTGACTTATTTCTGTTAGCAGATCACATTATTTTAAGATGCTGATAAATGATTTCATTTTTGACAACCATAGGATGTTTGACTTATTTCTGTTAGCAGATTTTCTAGCATATATTTTACCACAATATTTGATATTGTTTGTCTTTCGTAAGGAGTCACTAACATGAATCAATATTTCTGTGCTTGTAGCTTTCACTTGGTTTCAAAAGACATTCATCTAAGAAGGCAAGCAGGATTCCAATTAAAGCATTAATAGATGAAGAGGTAACAAAAGAGATGGAAACTAAACGTACTTCACCAAGTTTGGTTGCAAGGTTGATGGGTCTTGATACACTTCCTGCTCAAGCTGTTGATAAGCATGCGAAGCATGTATCTCAGAACATGAACCCTAAAGAGAGCCAAGAATACAAAGATGTTTTTGAGGTTATGGAGGCATCAAAACTTAAAACACACAGGAGTCAATCGACAAGGAAAGGATTGTTAAGCTCCAAAAGAGCTGAGACTGACATTGATCTTATAAGGCAGAAATTCATGGACGCAAAGCGTCTCTCAACTGACGAAGCACTTCAGAGCTCTAAAGAATTAAATGATGCATTGGAAATCTTAGATTCCAACAAGGATCTTCTACTACAATTTCTCCAGGACCCGGAATCTTTATTCACAAAGCATCTCCAAGATCTTAACCATGAGTCATCCTCTCCCGTTCCTGGACAGATTACAATATTGAAATCATCTAAAGGTGCCAAATTTGGAGCTACTGAAGTTTGGTCTAGACCGGAAGACAATCATGGAAAATGTTCCCATCTACAGAAATATGCAACAAACCATGTGGACAGCCATAGACAGAAGTCATCGGTATCTCGATTTATGGATAATACAGAGACCCGTAGTCATGCCACCCGCATAGTTGTGCTAAAGCCAAGTCTTAAAAAGGCTCAAAAGATGGCGGGATCTGCTTCGTTCGGATATGAGAATTTCGATTTTGGCTCTAGAACACAAAAAGAGATACCTAGGGAAGGAAGAGAAAGACAGAAATTTTCTACTAATTTGGAACATTCGAACCCCAAACCAAAAGTTTCAAGAGAAATTACAAGACATATGCGGCAGAATGTTACTACCCGTCCTAAAAGGGGAAATATCTCAGAGTTAAATGCTTATCTTCAGAGTGAATCCTCTTTGTCAGATTTTTCTAAGATGAACAACTCTGGAGCATTTTGCAAGCTTCCTGACCCCTTTGATGAATGGTGTAATGGCTTGAGCCCATTATCCTCTTGTTCAACTGAATCATCGATGAATAGAGAAGCTAGAAAACGATTGTCTGAAAGATGGAAGATGAGTTACAGATTACAGGAGATGGGGCTTATAGATAGAGGCTCAAGCACACTGGGTGAAATGCTTGCGTTATCTGACATAGAGATGCCAAGCTCAACTGTTGATTCCACAGGAAAGAGGAAAGTGTCAGGTGTGAAATTTTCTAAGAATGAATCCTTTGGTGCCTGTGGTTATCCATTGGGCATTAGCAGCAAGGACGGCTGGAAGGATGGGAACTCCAGAAATCTTCAACAGTCGAAATCTCTTCCTACTTTGTCTTCTGCTTCTGAAGGTACAAAATCAAGCAAAATAAAGCGCCATGGTGGAAGTAATAGCTACTGCATGCTGAAAGATGTCCTACACATGGGGCCAGAAAATTTTCCAGAGAGAACATCTAACATCCAGGAAAGATCGCTGGTTCGGAAATCTCCTCATCATACGAGCAAATTCCAAGCATTTCATTCAACCAGGGAGGACATTATGGTACCTGAACGTGAAATTCATGTACATTCAGAAGAACCAAGGAAGACTGCTGATGTAGAGCATTTCTCAGAAACTAAGCTTTTGCACTCTGTACCTGTCGATGAAGCTGTTGACAGAAAGGACATGCATGAGACTGCTTCAATTCCTCTGTGGGAACACGAGGTGCATTCTTCCAATTCTCCCATAGAGCAAGTGAAGCAATCATTTCTAGTTCCAATAGAAAATGAAGAATTGCCTGGAAAGGAACAGAATGATGTTGTCATTCAGGTGAATTTCCAGTGTCATGCATGGTTTAATTAGAAATTATGATTGGTTCACTGATGAATGTTTTGTTTTTTGCTATACTGTTTTGATGGATCTCTTGTTTTTGTATTAAATTTAAGGCATATTACACTATGACATTTGTTGAAAGGTTGTTTGTTTATATTTCCCATTTGCTAGATAACATAAAGGTTGTAGGTGTAGTGACTCTGGCATATAAAAAATTTGGGTCTTGTCCTTTGGTGCAGGTTATTGTTTCAGTCTTCCATGTGTTTTATGTGGTTTCCATGCACTCATTGCTTTCATTTCTTGTTGTACAATATTGGTCATTTCACTTAATAGTAAATTTTATGCCTCCAGGAAACATCAGTCTGCTGTCCTCAAGTAGATCCGATTCTCTATCAACCAGAGGTTGATGAATCTTGTCCTTCCCTTTGTTCAAAGGAGTGTGAGCAACCAAGCCCTGTCTCTGTTCTCGAGCTACCATCTGAGGAAGAAAGTTCTGCTTCAGGATGCTTTGAGAAAATAAGTGCAGATCTTCAAGGCAAGCTACAACTTAATAATTTAAACTTTTATTTTCAACTCCTGCAAATTGATGATTTGTTCCTGGATTTTTCATTTGATCTCAGAACTTAGAATGCAACTCAAACTTCTTAAGTTGGAGTCTGGTGGCAATGCAGATGACTCAGACATAGGCGCGTCGAGTGATGAAGATTGTGCTGTTGACAATCACTTATCTATACCAACAGGACAGATAATTCAAGCATTTAGGAATGAAGATGACAGAGACTTCTCATATGTGCTAGATATGCTAATTGATTCTGGTATACATGGTGCAAACCAAGACCGGCTCCCTGATTGCTTCCAATCAACAAGTTATCCAGTGGACCAACATGTCTTTAATAAACTTGAGAAAAAGTACCGAGCAATTACATCATGGTCAAGATCAGAAAGAAAGTTGTTGTTTGATTTAACCAATTGCATATTATCTTCTATGGTTGAACCGTGCATGGATCTGGATCCATGGATTATGTCAAAGAGATATCGACATGCCTATGGCCGTGATGATCTTGTTGAAGGATTATGGCAAATGGTGGTCAAGCAAAGGGAAAATATAAGTAATGGACCTGAGAATGTCCTTGATCCGAGGTGGTTAAGCCTGGAAGATGAATTACAGTTCATCGGTAAAGAGATAGAGACGATGTTGAATGATGACCTCTTGGAAGAACTTATTGCTGACTTTTCTGGAAGTGCAGGTTCAGCTAAAGTTGTATTGCTAAATTTAGAATGTTCAAACTGAAGGGATGTGCTGATATACTGATTAGTCAGTCTGGAAACAACAAGCTATCATGTTCACTAATCTTGGCTGCATTTAAACTCCAGGCAGAAGCTGTGGGGCGCCTCCTCCATGTAGCAGATGTCAACTTTTACCCATGTAACATCCAAGAGTCTGTTCTATAGGGTACAAAGAGAATAAATAAGTGTTATTTTCTGCAGAATTGCCTATATGGCCATCTCCATAGGGCCATGTTAAAACTCATGGCACTTTGAACTATTTTGTTAGATATATGACGAGACACAGGAAATGCTCTTGATTGTACATATTTCTGAGAGTGTACCTTTTAGCTGAAGTTTGTGATATCTCTTTCTCTCCCCCCTCCCTCTCTGTCTGTGTGGAAAAAACTGTGAACCTTACTGGGCCACTGTGTCATCCGAGTCAATTTGTAACGTGCAGGCCGTCTAAGACAATGGTACGAGTCTGTTCCAGAACAAATGTAAACCTTTTTCTATGATAGGACAAACTAAAATGATAATGATTTTTCTATTAGTTACTCTTTTGCCTTGTTTTCCATGTTCGGATCCAAATATCCTTCACAATCCCTGTCACATTGTAACTCGAAAAAGAAGCCTTCAATAACTTGCAGGAGGCAAAAGATACAAATAAGTAGGATAGCAACAGATACTAACAAAGTACAGGTGGTACCATCTTAGCAATTATGGGCGTTGCATTTATGATGCTTCACTTCCATGTCCAACCATGGTTCCTCTGCCTTTGGGTAATTCAACTTGGCAGGGATACCACGGTATAGTTTTGGGTTGTCCTCGCTCCTCATCAATCTGCAAAATCATTGCAGAGGACCCCATGCAAACGATGCTGTGTCTGGTTAAGATCCATGTTTGCTTATAGATAAATCTCAAAAAAAAAAAAAAATCTGCTCTTTTAATTTCGAGGACCCCAGAGATTCATAATTTTGTTCAGTAGATTGTTCATTACATTAAAGTTGATTGGTGTTCTTTCTTGTATAAATTTCTCCATCCTCTATTTGTCTACTTCATTTTGAAGACCCATTGCTGTTTTCCCATATCAAGTCCACAGTTCACCCTTCAACAAAATTTTGGAATTGTAATCTTCATTAATCATATCTTACTTAAGCGGATGAAAAATCCAAGATAAAAAAGAGTTTTAGCGTTAGAAGGTTCTTCTAACGACGAGCTTAATTTATTTTCTTGATGTGAACTTCTCCCTAAGAATAAATAAAGGAAATGGATAAAATAACACATCAAATGAGGTGTTCTTGCAAATGGTGAGATGCAAGATTTCCTAGCATGCATTTCTCGAGAGTCTCAGACTTTATAATTACTTTCTTATGTGCAAATAAATAGATATGAAATAAAAAAGATAACTGTGCAAATGCCGGTAAGAATGAGATTCTTCAAGGAGTTGTAGATATCTAAAAGTAGAAGAACAACTCTTATCAACAAGCATCATTACTTTGAGCTAGGCAAGCTTAAAGCAAGCATGCTTAGGATTAATCATGAGACTTTAAGCCCAAGGAGCCCCCTTGTGAGGAAAAGAGGCCAAGGAAGAATTCAAATACAAATTTCAAACATGAATCCTCTGGTCACATTATTCTTCCTCTCTCCTCTCTTTCTGCCGCCAAAAGGACGCAGAAACCACAAGGAACACACAAAGTGCACTTGGAGGCCCCCCACTGTACAATGCCCAAAGCAAAACTTTAACTTTTTTTTTTATTTTTGTCTTAATCAACATGTAATTAATCTCCGTTATCTTGTATTCGTCATTAAATAAAATTTCTCCTTGAGACATGTAGGGAATCTTATATGCCTAAAGCAAATCCATTTGCTCAGCCAAGTGCAGATCATAATTTCAAATGTCATGTTTGGAGTTAAAAGGAGATGTAAACAATGTCTGCAGAGGATGAAAAGATGCACAGGGCAGTGGTCAACATGCAAGCACAAAAAGAAAGTACTCACTGTACATAAAAAGAATTGGTAGTAATGGTGGCAGGTTGCAATCGAGAGGACCAGGAACCAGGGGGCTGAGAAGGATGGCAAGAAACGAAACATGCCTTTAGGATCCACTGCTCATTGGGAAGTTCCTTTTTTCTTCTGATGATATTCAGTGCTTAATAAGCGAATGATGAGGAACATCACATGACATGAAACATTACTTACTTTGATTACATGATCGCACAATTCGAGTAGTCTAATTCGAGCTCAATCTTCACTTTGTGCCAATAATGTGACATATCCCAGTTTAACATTAGTATGGTAGCATCAGCTCACCTGTGATCAACTTTGTTTTTTTTTTTTTCAGATCAAAATTGTTCATTTCACATCGAATGACTCAGATGATGAAAGTAGTGCTGCTAACTCAGGGTACAAACTTTGTCAGAAAAGCATCCGATTCCAATATTTTGTGGGAAGAGAATCGGTGATGTTGGCTAGGAAAAGTCTCATCCTGGATCTTCCTAGCTAGGATTTATTACTCAGATTTACTGCCCATGGCAAATACATATTATTCCCTTTCCAATTTCTCTAGAATCAGATTCGGGTAGTGTCTTTTAATTCAAGTGCTAATTTGTCGTGTGCAATGAATAGGTAAAACCACACTCTTCTACTACTGTATGATAGTTAAAGTTTTGAAAAAAGGATTGCTAAACGAAGCTTCTAATAGTAAAACAACACTCTTGGCGATCACTCAACGAGAACGAGTCCCCTAAATATGCATATGAATTAGTCCAACATCTATAAGTCATTGGAGATAGGTGTAACGTATTTTGGTAAAATCAGACCAAAATCCAGAGAAAACAAAGAGACTAAAGTCTGATTTTAAAAAAAAAGAAAGAAAGAAAAAGAAGCTATTGCAAACTTTGAAGCCCCGTTCAAAAAATAGCTACTTCAGTACACAGAATGTTTCAGCAGATTGTTGATTTTAGTTCTCAAGGCACGTAAATGAACTTGTGACCAAGTTTTTATTGAAGTTTAACTCGATAGCCTATTGGGACAACTTAAAGTTAATTATACAATCATATTCATATTATTTGTTATAGAAATGATGAAATAGTACAGTCCTAGCCCAAGTCCTAAGGTAGCACTAATTATTATCAGTGTTGAGATAGGCGAGAATCTGTTTGATTGGTTAATTATGATATTGAAGACAGTGCAATGCAAACTTTGCCACCTTTTTGCAACCTTTAAATGCACACCAGGCCATTCTCCCTTGTGAAGCTTCTCCTCCCCCTCCATCAAATAAACACAGTTATATGCAGTCATGGCTCCGCTGAGAGTTCAGAAGATGAGAGGGATGAGCTTCTCCTGCGCATCTCCTTCTTCTGCAGCAATCTGCAAAAGCATAGAACGTAGATCTGTCCTTCAGCCTCTAACGCTAAGAACCATTAATGATCTTAGCACACCTCCTGTCCATCTCAGAGACCCCCAGAAAACAAAAACGAGGCCATGCAGCTCCAAGCTTGGTATCCATAACCAAATCGATACCAGGCAAGGCTCAGATAAACAATCTTCTCGCCTCGTGGGTAGCCCTGTTGATTCCTCTCGGTACCTCCTGCACTCGTCCAGATTCAAAGTGAACGATAAGACCGGAGGATTTTTCGATTTCTTTCCTGTTCCTGAGCCGCTTTCTCCTCTACTACCTGTTCAATGTGCTAAGCCTCAACGTATCGGAAGCGATGAACCGGCTGTTCTGAGACCATCTTCTTCTACCAGAAGACAGGAAGACCAGGTACATGTCCAATACATGTATCTATCTATCTATCTATCTATCTATCTATCTATCTATCTATCTATTTGATTTTTACTTCAATAATGTTCTGGAAGTAACGTCTGATTTAATCCATGTCCAGACTGTGGAGCTGAGAGTATCTCTGCATTGCAAGGGCTGCGAAGGGAAGGTGAGGAAGCACATCTCCAAGATGCAAGGTGACAGTTCTTTAGTATTCTGATCTTTTTTTTTTTTTTGTGCGCACAAAAATGTCAGACTCAATGTTTTGGGGTCTTCTAACCAAGTTGATGTATCAGGTGTTTCATCTTTCAGCATAGACTTACCGAAGAAGAAGGTGACAGTGATCGGAGACGTCACGCCTTTAGGAGTGCTCAACAGCGTCTCCAAGGTGAAGAACGCGCAGTTCTGGTCGTCACCCCCGCGCTACTCGGCATCATTCTAATTTGAGATGAAGTGTGACAGAAACCTGTTTAGATCACGTTGTGCAAGGCAAACTATTGTCGACTTAGTACAAGTCAGAAGCCTTTCTAACAAGGAAGAATTTAAAGATGAAAGCCAAATGTACACATCTATCAAATTACCTCACCTTCTATCGTTTTGTTAATCACTTAGTACAAGGATGGTATTCTTATGTTTGGATACAGTGTTCAAAGTTGCTTGGGCACATGCTGAATAATCCAGAAGAAATGTACGTTGCATAACTCGATCATGGAAAGAAAAAAAAAACATAATCAAAGCTTTTAGCATATGTTCACATATTCAAAATATTTTGTTAAAGATCAGGAATTTCGACAACCTGCCTGGCCTTCCAATGTCAGTGACCTTATTCCATTTGACATACAACCTGAATGTATTAATCCACAGAGTTCACCAAAAAATATATAAGAAAAAGTTAAGAAATTGATCAAGCTAGTGCTGCTGTTTGTAATTTGTCTCGAAATTCGCAATTTATCCTAATAGAAAGCAGTAACGATCTCATATTCTAAAACATTCCTTCCTTTAGGTCCTGTCCTCGGTTTTTTAAAGCAAAAGTTGCAGCTGTTCCCAGCAGCCACGTCAACCAGGCAGCATTGGAAAAGGGTAATTAAGCAGTAGTGAGCATCTGATATGTGTTTGAATCCGGAGCAACCTAAAGACCAACAACAGCAGGCAGCACAGTGCATCACCCAAAGCTCGCATATCAGGAACAGCAGTGCACCTCAAAAGGAACAGATAAATAAGTGGTAAAAGGAATCAGTTCTTGGGCTTGAGGCGCATGACAGAATCCTTAGAGTTAGAGAGGACTCCTTCTGAGGGTAGTAAAATTTCTGTCCCTGAAGAATGCACTCCTGGCACCCGCTGTCATGTGGTCATGAGACATATATTCTTTTGACCTCAGCGGTGTTCCATACATTCTTCGCAACCTTTGCATGTCCCCTGGCTGCAGCTTTGTGCTTATCATCAAAGGCAGGGGAAAAGTCGGGTGCAGTAAATCAGGGATTCAGAGTGACGCATTCCTAATTTGTTGCCCTTTTGAATTGGGTCAAATCGAACAAGAAGTTTCATTGTTCACCAATAACTAAATTCTTGATCTGCCCATGACAAGGATCCCTAGCTTCTTTGTTCTGCCGCTTGCTGCAAGAAAGTTAAAACTTAGCACAGTTTTTTTTTTATCTTAGTTCTTGGAAAGTTCTTTGGTAAGATCTTCCCAAAAAATTACACCAGAGGATTCCAACTACTCCTTATATGAAGGTTTGTATGCAGTGAATGTGATTTGTCAGATGCAGAACCATTAAGTGTAAAATTTCCAGCACAAAACAATCTGCAACGTAGCAGTTCCTCAACTGCACTCAGATGGGTTTAGGTTGCTACCTAATGCAATATCAAAAGAACAACTCCATGACATGTTACAAGCACATTCTGGAGTCAGAAAGACAAGTTGTACCGCTATATAAGCGTACGATTTCGGCACAAGCAGAATCAAATCGTTCACTGCATCTCACTAACTTCTACCTCCAGCTTGTATCTCCAATCAATGGCCAAACACCCCGATTCCAGGTCGACAGCATTTGCAACAGCAATGTACTTGGTGTTGTTGTTTGCCATGACAGAGTGCATCAGCTCATCTCGCATCCTCCTCGATGAGCAGCCGATTCCAGCGGCTGCACCGGCAGCCACGGTACCACAACCTCATCATGCAAACCCCGGAGCAACTGATCCGTCAGCTGTTGCCTCTCCCTCTGCACCCTCGCAGGCAAATGCTGCCAGCCCTGCAGCAAACAGTCCACTATCATCAATGGCACCGATGTCGGTTGTTACCCCTCAGCCTGCTGATCCTGCAACCATCCCTACCATGATGACTCCACCAGAAGTTTCCCCTTCGGTGCAGCAGCCGCTCATTGTCGGCGGAGCCGCAGGAACTGATCAACCTTTGACATTTTTCATGCACGATGTACTTGGCGCCTCAATGTTACTTCCAGCTCATATCCATGACAATACTAATGGTGTCAAACCTGCAAGCACTACTGCTCCAATGGGCAATGCATTGAGCTCTCCTGCAGCAGGGGCAGCTTCGCAGAGTAGTCTTCTGTTTGGCACGACCACTGCTGCCATTGACGAGGAGCTCGCCGAAGGGGAGGAGAAGGGCTCCAACAGTGTCGGAAGAGCCCAGGGGTTCTTCGTGGCGAGCTCCAAAGATGGAACCAGTATGACGCTGATGATGACGACCGCCTTCCATGGAGGCGGCGAAGGCTGCGCGGACACCCTCAGTTTCTTCGGCGTCTACTGCACAACTGTTGCAGAGTCCAACGTCGCCATAGTTGGAGGCACAGGAAAGTATTTGAACGCCAAAGGATATGCCACCATTCGCGCTGTTCATCCAACTGGGCAGCAGAATGCAGCTGAGGATGTTGCGGAAACCCTCTTGCAGTTCTCCATCTATCTCTCCTAATTATTAAGAACAGCCATTTCCTGCATGATGTAATTTGAATCCTTGTATGGATCTCATATTTACATATATCTATGAAGCTATATATTGTTCTAATATAATTAAAATACCTGCATGGCATGATGGTATCATATAATTATCCAAAGACATCATATGGGAATTGGAAAGGAGGTGCAAAAGAATATATATTTTCAAGTGTTTGAGATAACTCAAATAATGAGTACAAGGGTGTTTTCACTTAAAAGCATCAATACATGAACTTGCCCACAAAACAAAAGAAAAAGCTATGAATGCATATTTTTTGTCTTTACAACAACAAATGAACTTCCGCTGCAGGAAATGGTAGAAGAATATATACCTAACTTAATAATGGAAATTAGCTATATAAAATGAGATGATGGCACATCATATGATACAAAACTTAGTTTCATGTTTTTGAGAATTATTTCAAGTCTTCCAGGCGTTTCTGGAAGTCGGACACCATTCGTGGTAGTCCTTGGCGCAACGTAATCTTTGGCTCCCAGTTAAGCAGTTCTTTTGCCTTTGTGATATCAGGTTTTCTCATATGAGGGTCGTCTTCAGTGTTGGGTTTGAACTCAATCGTTGCAGAAGGGTCAATTGTCTCTTTCACAACCTGAAGAAAGTTGACCACATTTTAGAACAAAACAGAAGATATAATATCTAAGTTCTATTATAGGATATAGGAGGATATAAGATAGGGTATAGGACATTTTTTAGGTTTTAGGTTAGTAAGAAGGTAGAAACAATATATAGTTGTCCTGAGCATACCTCAGCTAACTCCAGCATGGTGAACTCCCCTGGATTCCCCAAATTGAATGGTCCAATATGTTCACCTTCCATCAGTGCTATCAGTCCATCGACCTGATGGATTTGTGCAGGAAAAGAAAAGAGAAATTTACATTGCAAGAGCATTTTCAGAGCTAATTGTTTTGGATAATGGAGGTGTAAGACAGTATCAACACATGACAAGTTTCTAAAAGGAATCTTCGATGATTGTACATATATGTCATGTCATAAGAAAATGCACATTTATGTCACTTATGTCGAAACCTACGGATGTCCCAAATTATGATAAGTTGATAACTATGCTGAATCACAAGATAAAAATGAGTTATATGAATAAAAAAGATGCAACATAGAGTGAATGAAGAAAAATATAATGAATGACTGAAACAAATAAAGTTGCAACATAGAGTGAATGAAAAAGATATGAATGACTAAAACATAACACGGCTGGAAATATTGTTGAGATTGTCCCTTGCAGAAACAATATTTCATACCAAGTCTGAAACATATTGGAAACTTCGGGTTTGCTTGCCATCACCATAAACTGTCATTGGTTGTTTACGGAGGGCCTGAAAATCATGGAATATGAGTGTTTTATTACATAGTATGATTTTAATGCTTGAAAGCCAGAAGAAACCTGCGTTATACTGCAAAAAAAAGATACCTGCGCAACAAAATTACTGACTACACGTCCATCATCTAGACACATGCGAGGGCCATAAGTATTAAATATGCGTGCAATACGGACCTGAAATATGGTTGTGATGCTTCAGTTCCATAAATATTACTCCAAAGAAATGGAAAGTTGACAAAGAAAACAAATGCTGACAAGAGGAGGCATATGGCAGTACAAGATCAAGACATCTCATGTGGTACATAGAATTTTAACCAATGAAGGAGTTAGCATCAACCCAAAAAAAAGAACAAAAAAAGTCAAAGTCAGATGGAACTTTCTAGTTGTTTATTCATACAAATTGTAATACACAAGTCAGAATGCACTCATGCAAGAAATCACAATCTTTTTCACTGGCTTATGCATGCATTTTTTTTTGGTGAAAAAAGAAGGCATAACCTTAGTACAGTAATGAATAAAAAGAAGGTTAAAATTCAAAGCGGGGAATGGTAACCCCAATGATGTCTCCGAAGAGATATTGGCTTATGCATGCATATGATAGGACAGTCAACAGGCTTGGATATCTCCAATTATTATAACATAATACAGTTGAATTCAATCAATTTCTTTTTCCCCTCAAAGGTTCAATACACCAGGGTCTCTTTTCCAACTTACTTAGAGCTTATACAAGATTAATTTGACGACAAATCATGGCATTCCAAAGAATGCAATACGTTTCGAGGCACCAAAAGCTTTAACTGAAATTACTAGTGACAGGTGTCCAAGCTCATATGCAATATTACCTAACATCACCAACAGGCAAAGGGACTTGATAAGAAGTTCCTTTAAAGCATGGTGTTTGGCATTTCATAACTTGAGCTCAAAATATGCCATATCAAATTAAATTTTACAGATCAGAGTCCCTAAAAAGAAAATCTACAGATCAGAATCTGTTCTATGATAGTTTTGGAAGATTGTCCCACTGGATAGAACCGGAACTGCACAGAGGCAAGAGTTAATGTAACACCATAATCACATGCCTTCCCAAATAGAGCCACAAGGAAAAAGTATTATCAGTAGAAAGAGTTATTTATCACAACATGAATACAAACTACACAGTTTGGGGCCTCAAGAGTATATTTATCCAAAATGGGAATACATACTTTAGCAAAACATAATGAGTTAGAAATGAATAATTTCATCTGTAGTTCAAGGAAACACAATATTTGGTTTGGCTAATTGTGACGATAAATATAACTACTGTCAGGCCAATTAGTATTCTGAGCCTAGGACCAAGTTACCTCAACATCTGCACCTCGATGGTAATCCATGGTCAAAGTTTCTGCAGTTCTTTTTCCTTCATCATAACAACTCCTCACACCTGATGATGCATACTAAATCTTAGAAGAGCTACAATTGAAGGAACTCAAAACATGGAAGACCAAAGGTGATGAACTACTAACCTATAGGGTTAACATGACCCCAGTAAGTCTCCTTCTGAGGATGCTCGAGTGGGTCACCATAAACCTCACTTGTACTTGTCAAGAGAAACCGGGCTCCAATTCTCTTTGCTAACCCGAGCATGTTCAATGTTCCCATCACATTTGTCTTGTAATAAAATGTTAAGGTCACAAAGCAATTCTTCCAAACCAAGAACTGTTTCTTATAAAAAAAAGAGAAGGCACTGTTAAGCATTGTGTGTCAAGTGTCTTCTAGATAATTGTCTATGAGGAGCATATATATGCACTCTCGTGTTGCTCACTCATTAAAAATGTTTTTGTGATCGGAACCTGAGAGGTTGAGACCTTGTGGTCACCAAAGCATCAAAGTAACACTTGATCCACAACTATATTGAAAATGACATCTTTACAAGTAATAAAACAAGTTAAGAAAGGTACCGGAATCAAGTAGAACAATACCATGATAACTATCTTTTTTTAGGGGGTCATATATTTGTCTCCTGGCTTCCTTATTTTGACACTTCTATTCATACAATGATAAAATTCATACTAATTCTACCAATTCGGTCCCTTAGGTTTCAAAGAATGTGCCTTCGTCTATGAACATCCGTTTAGCACAATCAGTGACATCAGGAATTCATGAAAATAAGTAAGAGGCATACGATATAATTCACTCCAACCCAATAAACAGACACACAATATCAGATTCTACCTTGAATAGCTAAGCAGGGAATCTTCGAAGCAATTTAGAACATCATAGCCTCTGAACTAAAGCTATAAAAGAGCTAATAGAGACTCAACCTAAAACCAAAAGTTTCGCAACCTGGGATCTCGTCTTGCACTAAATTTTTTTGCACATCTGGGCTCATGTAAGAAATGATAATGTCACAATGGTGAGTGCAGTAAGAAGTCAACGGCTGTCCTACAGATCAAGATTTGAAATCGTATTCAGATCAGAAAACACGCAGCCAAAATGAAATCAAGAGAAGGATATGATGGTCTTGATGGGATTGAACTTGTAGTGCACCGGCGACGCCGGGCACGCCAGGTGGTAGATCTGGTCGACCTCCAGCAAGATCGGCTCAACGACGTCGTGTCGGATGAGCTCGAACCTCGGGTTTCCGAAGTGGTGGACGACGTTGTCCTTCCGGCCGGTGAAGAAGTTGTCGATTACGATCACGCTGTCCCCCCTCTCGATCAGCTTGTCAACGAGGTGGCTCCCGACGAACCCCGCCCCTCCTGTCACCACGATCCGCTTCGATGGCTTCCTCAGCCCCACCGGCACCCTCCTCCCGGCCGTCGCCTCAACGCCGGTGCCGTAGGAGGAGATGGTAGAGGGATGGCGGAAGACATGGTGCCGGTGGACGGTGCCGGCGGCGGTCGACGCGGAGGCGGAGAGGGAGGAGGAGTAGAAGGGTTGAAGGAGGAAGAAGGTGGAGGCGATGAGGGCGCCCGCGAGCACGAAGAGGAGGCGCTGCTCTCGGAGGAGGTACCCGGCGGCGGAGCGGAGGAAGGAGGAGGTGCCGGAGGCAGAGGAGCGGTGGTGATGGTGGGTCGGCTGCTTCGCAGGCTTGGAGGCGTAGGTGGGGATCTGGGGCTGGTTGATGCTGGGCTGCTTGTAGAGCTGCTTCATCGTGGGCCGCCGGTGGGAGATCAGACGGCGAGGGCTGATAGAGCACGGAGATCTCCGGCAGTTCCGGGCGGAGGGACGCACTTGCTTCTTCTGCTACTACGTCTCTGTATCGTCGTGCTCGTCCCTCCCCTTCCTCTCGCAGCTTGAGATCGAGAGGAAAAAAATAATAAACACTTTGAAGAAAAGAAGCGTGCCAAATTGACAACTGACCGGTGGATCACACGCTCCGCACGTGCAAAGATTGGTTGCTTTGAGATTGTCTCAGTCCATTGATTCTTTAATTTATTTGGCTTTTTAAAAAAAATAATCTTGAAGAAATAAATTAAAAATATATTAGTTAAAATATGGGATAATTATTGAGGTAAAGCAATAGGAAGTAAGTGGAGTAAGGTGAGATAATGATTTAGTACCTTATGCATTACATTACATAAAGATAAAGAGCCAGGTTTAGGTAAAGTGTCTTCATCATCAACATCCAAGTTGAATTTATGAAAATGGAAGTTGAACGATTCTACAGTAGTTAACAAAGAAATTTATTTTAGTTGATGACAAAGATGTTGCATTAGATGATAAATAAATATAAATAATGTAAATGAAAAAGCATAATGTTTAACTTAGGTGTTCTATTATTATTATAATACAATTTATATGTGGTAATAAGAATACTTTGTGATGTGTATTTTTTTCCCATCTGCATAACATATGCGTTCGATAATATTTTAAATCTTAATTCAATTGTAGACATCTGTTTTGCTCTCGTACGTTCAAATAATTCTGTGGGAGTATTCCAATTAACAGTGAAGTTAATATATTTTTACGTTCTTTTGTATCATTGAAATAAAGGAGAAATCTTTGATATTAATTCTAATTATCGAATTTAGTCAAGAAACAATTTAACATGGGAAAAAAATAAGTTATACACAATGTACCAAGGATCGTGTATGGAATGCACTCAAAGAATGATAAACTTGACTATTATAAAGGGGATTGAAATTGAAGAACATATATTGCCGGTGTTTCCTACTAATAATCTTTTACCCATTCGAGTTCATCGTATCGTTCCACTCACTTGCATTAAGTTAATGATAAATTCGAATTATATATTTTGATTTGATGTGACATTTAATATTATTTTGAACATAGTCCATCCATATTTGACACACAAGTAGTCCGTAGAATTAACTTGTCATTTGCATTAGAAACATAAAATAAAAAATAAAAAAAGATGCAAAAATCTTATGGATAAGGATGAAATAATCTTGAACAGAAGCTTATCTTTTATGGTCCTTATTAGTTGACTTAGATTTTGAACTCCCAGGCCTTTGGGCAGACATCAAAATCATCCGACTTGGTCCGTCATTTTTTTTCGCTATATTAAGACCTAAACAAAGAAACTTTTAATGTTAGATAAGTTCATAAATAAGCAAAAGAAGACGAAAGAATGATCGAACAATTCTATAACTCTCCGAATTATACATTGACTATGATGAATAAGACACACAACGAAAGAATATTATATTTAATGATCGCACTTTTCATGTCAATAATTTCACAACATAGTAATGTATTAAAAAAACAATTATATCCGTAAGATTATAATGTCTAAAAAATTAAGAAAAATAAAAATATAATTATTGTTGATAATTTTAATAACTGTATTAGCATTATCAATGACCTTCTAAATTATAATTAAGCAATTTAAAAAAATATATATACATAAGATATCATCAGTGATCACAGGATTCATTTCCCTTCTATTGAAGTCTCATCAACGGCGATGTTCCAGTCGTTTTCGTTTAGTTTCAGGCTGCCCATTGCAAGTTTTCCCATGCATGCATGCGTTTGTGATGTTTCCTTGATCAGAAACGTGTGACTGAGAAGTGATCGCAGGTAAGTCATGCAGATTGATCCGCATCCGGACAACTCCCGTACATAAATGCGTCCGGTGGTGCCACTTGAATGCTTCAGAAAAGTAGTGCACGCTGCTCAGTACGAGAGTACCCCCACAAATCGATCACAGTTCCCTGCAAAGAACAGTTCACCGGCGAGAAGATAATGGCTGCTGCTAAGGTCACCTCCGGCGTATCCAGGCCGCTGTTGTTGGCGGTGGCGGTGCTGCTCACGGCGCTGTCTTGGCATGCTCAGGTGGCGCGGTCTCAGGACTGCGCCGCCCACATCGGGCAGCTGATGGCCTGCGCGCCGTACCTGGTCCCCGGCGGCACCGGCACCCCCAGCCAGGAGTGCTGCGGATCTGTGGCCAACATCAACCAGACCTGCGCCTGCAGTGCGCTCGACATCATCTCTCGCCTGCCGCTCATGTGCCACGTCCCCGCAATCACCTGCAGTAAGTTCTATATGCATGTGTCGATTGACGTTTAATTGCGTTAAGCTGAACTCTCTGCTCGTTTTGGAATGCACGTAACAGGTGCTTGAGATGTACGTGGAGTACTGCTGCATGCATGCATCGCGAAGGCCTTCGAATAAATGGCGACTAGAGCTATCCATCTTTTTGCTGTCCCATCCATTCTCCTCTTTTAGAAACTATGTAGTCCTTATAGAAATGCATGTCATGAGCTGGAACTCGTGAATCTGAATGAATCAGGTGTACTTGGTAGTGGAAGTTAAAGAATCAATAACGCTATGACTTTTTGTTTTCAATGAGTATGTTAAATCAAAAACAACTTAGCGCGTCTGACTTCGGATCAGAAGGTCGTGGGTTCGACTCCCACTGTGGTCGCTATTAGTTTTTTTCCCATTTTTTCAATTTATTATATTATTATATTAACGTATTATAAAAAGAATATAAGAAAGTTTAGAAAAAAGAAATGCCAAATTTTTAAAAAATTCAAGAATAAATTTTTTTAAGAAGTTATTGAGCTTGTCTGATTCGTTCATTAATCGATCTCCATTAAAGTCTACTACACCTAAACAGGGCAAACAAGTCAAAAAGTCTATTAGTTTGTTCGATAATAATCCGTTCAATTAATGGATATGTCCGGACCATCCGATGTTCGGTCAAAATTCAATTGACCAAAATTATTAGGAGTCCCTCTAATCCATTAAATATCACTAGGTGCAACACCTCGTTTAACAATGTGTTAACTTAATTTACAAGTGAAAACACAATTGTACTGTTATAATCTTTGCTACTTACGAAAAATATATTTATTTGTTTTGAGCAAGATATCTTTGTTAATCTAAAGACACTGATTTAGTATTTTACAATTTTTTTTTATTATTTTGAATAAGATTTCTTCGTTACCAAATAGAAAACTAAAAATATTGTACAAAAGTATGGACCGCATACTTTCATGGGGCCAAGGCCATAGGATAAAGAATGAAAATATTTAATTAGTTACCAACTGGAAAAACTAAAACATTGTACACAAGTATGACTGCATACTTTAATATTGGGCCAAGCCCGTAGGCTTAGATTCGAAACGGAAAAATATTTAAATGGATTTATTAAAAAAATCCTTAGGATCCCTTTGAGGGATGCGGTGAGAAATGAGACTGATGAAGTGTGGTATATGTTTGGACTCTGGCTATAATTTATAAAAAATATAAAGAATAAAAAAATAAAAATTTATTTATTAAAAAGTTATTTTTACTTTTTTATTATATAAAAATTAATAATAATTTTTAATGAGTAATAAATATTTGTTTTTTACCACTATTTTTTTCTTTTTTTATTCTGCCTATTTTTTCTATTTTATTATATTCTTTGTTTTTTGAGCTATTTTATTCATCTATTTTTAAAAATAATTGAGAGATAAATATTTATAAATAAATAAATATTTTATCAAATGTGATATTTAAGATAGAAAAAGATAGTATGTAAAAGAGAGAAATAAAAAATTATTTAATTTAATAAAAAGAGAAATAATTTAATTTGATAATAAAAAAGAATAATTTTGTCTGTAAAGGACTTAAATCATTCCACCCCTGTTATTAAAATATATAAAATTTACCCCTGTTATTAAAATATATAAAATTTATTTAATCCGTATTCTCCGATGTTCCTCCACAAAAAAATTATCTAAATTAATTTTACAATATTTAAGCATTTATTGCATTGTGTATGGCCTTAGTTATATTCGAATATGTATCCAATGATTTTTGTCATATTTTTTTATCTAGTTGATCATAGTTATGGTGCATGCAGAACCAAAGCATCACTTCTCTTTTACACTTCCTTGCAGTGTGTCATGGCTTACACATCAAGAAGTTCTGATATTAGCCGTTCCCTCATGGAAAAGATCATGTCCATTTTCAGCATCATAAACAACATCGAACCACTCTAGAAAGGAGACGAGGAGAGGTATCAATGTAACCACTCAAATACTACAAAACATCATGAGATAAATGTTTGAGACATATCATCCATAGAACGAGAACAGAATCTAGAAAAACATCAGACGTCACTAATATCAAAATCCAGGTAACTTCAGGCCTAAGAATTCAACATCTCTCTTTCATTCGACGACCCTTAAGCCTTGACGGCGAACTTCCTCATCGGAAAATACCTCTCCCTCTTTTTCTCCCTTTCTGTCTTCAAAGATTCCTGCTTGGAATAGCAAACGTCAGTGGATCCAATCACATAGAGATGGATCTATAAAACAATCAAAAATTGCATGGGCATCCACTACGAGAGACACTGCTAATTAAATCATGGGGGCATGAGTATAACACTGATATAGCTATGGAAGGATAATTCAGATGAAGAAAAACCCTATACATCAGCAAATCTTATTGCATAAGCTAAGGTGTGCACTATTATAATCTTTGCTTGGTTTACAATTTCCTGAACTCCAAGCAAATACATGAAGAAACAATTGCACTTTCCGTGTGAGTCTTCTACAGATCAATTTTGCAGCAATTTAGCATCTATTTTCAGAAGACTCGAATTAATTTCGTAGCCATGCTAATATATTTGATGAACAAGGCTACAAGGAAAGTGTACTAATAGCTGGTATAACAAATTACAGAGAGCACTAACCATGGAATCAAGAACAAATTGGCCATGATGGAAGAAGAAATTTGACGAAATTAAATGATAGCGTATATTGCATCACAAATATCTCGTCAATCAAATGATCACAGGAACATTTGAAAAATGTTAAGGGCACATGCATCCAGGTAGCATTCGACTTGTAATAGAATGTATGCTAAAACTTGAGTTCCGTGATGCGATGAAGGATCAACATATTCCCTGCATCGAGGGAACCATAGAAAGAAATGAGGAACGAGGGACGTGAGATAGTACCTGGTGCTTGGTGAGGCGGCGGCGGATGGCGCGGGTCTTCTTGGGGCGGAGGTCAAGGGGGATGTACTTCTTCTTCTTGTATACCTCCCGGAGCGCAGCCTTCTGCTTCTGCGAGATCACTGTCAGCACCCGAGCAATCGACAGCCTCACCACCTTGCTGCAATGTCCCAGTTCATACGATTAAAAAAATCGAATCTTTACAGCACAAAGCCGAAACATTATGTCAGCCGAATCAGGAGAGAAGCATGGGATGCCGCATCGCCTTACATCTTCGAGAGCTTGTTGGGGGCGCCGCCCGTGACCTTGGCCACGCGGAGGCCGGAGAGTTCCGCTTTGAGGTCATTCAACTGCGCCTGGAGCTCCGCCTTCGTCTTCCCCCGGAGCTCGTGCACCTTGATGCGCGCTGCTCAGCATCGCCGGCGGAGAAAAGTTCGAGATGTGAGATCTACGAAGTAATAAAATAGGAGGGAGAGAGAGGGAGGAGATCGACGGCGTTCTTACCCATTGCTCTCGCTGCGTATCGCCGGAGAAGGTGAGGGAGGAGAAGAAATTCAACAAATGGCGCGGCGGAAACAATTTATAGGTTGGTATAAAGCCCTAATTCTTAGGGTTTGGGCTTCGGTGCTCCTTTACAAGTTTTTGTGGGCCTCATTTTACCCTCTATATTAGCCCATTTTGTAGCTGCCGAAGAGGCTGGGATAAATACGTGAAAAGACAAAAGTTGAAGGGGTACATAGCAGAATTTGATACAAAAATTGGTCACAGGAAGACAAATTAAAGTATTTTTTAGAGGCAAATTAAGATTGACCCAACCTTTTTAGTGAATCAAACAGATCCCTTGGTGCAGAATAAAATAAGAAAGAAAAGAATCAATATTTAAAAGTTTTATTATAAATATGAAATACTGATATATCATATAAATATAAATGTTTGAGAATTCAAGAAAATGTGGCTGGGTCGTCTATCTGATCGAATAGAACATGTTGAATAAAATCTTTTTCATGGTCCACTATAGAATGAATACGTTTATTTTTCAAGTGATTCATATCGTCAAGTGTACTCATTTCAAATTTCATTCCGATCAAATGATTCACAGTAGCCAATACATATCGCGTGATCTATGCTTATTTTCAACTCCTCAAAATATTTTGTCGATTACTACGCCCTTCCTCGTCTCTGGGTGCCTAGGTATCCACCATAAGACTTTCTCGTTTGATCATTGCCATTAACGTTAAGGTTATGTCATCCGTGCTGCTAAATGGAAGGATCTTATCAACGTCTTAGAACCTAACCATATAATAATATCTTCTAAATCATCCACCCCTTCTCCTCCAAAAGGATATTTAGTAAATAACCAAATATGATACTTGGGCTCATGGTGAAATTGGTAATATTTTTTACATCTCCATCCCCGTATCAAAGATACCCCAAAATATTCAGAGATGTGGATCATCCAAAGCACATTAGCATGGTAGAGTTTGAAACCGAACTTCTCCTTAAAAAAATAGATGGGGCGATTTGGGTGAGCTAATGTATATCTAACTTTCGATTTACTCGTGAGATTTGGGCGATCCGGAGGGGACCACCATGGCTCATCTCTTCTCGATAATCCATACATCCCTTCTCAGTGTATGGATTGTTATCTCGAGCATTATTTTGTCTCATTCTTTGTAGGAACCGCTCGTAATAACATACTTGTAAAATGTATCTATTTATCATAAATAGATCCATCATTTCTTACTTGCTTCACTTTAATTGTTATTTGAACAAAAAAATCACAATAAACTTTTGGTAAAAGTTATGTCTATGGAGTTTTGAAAAATCCAAACATCTTAAAGATAGATATATAGGTAGGAGTTTGTCGAACGAACCACATTCCTTCATATACATTGGGAGTTCATTGCTGATTTTGTCGTATTCATAATAATACCAATCCACCCTTCACAGACCAAGAACTACGAGTTCACCCTTTCATTATGGGGTGACAGAGGGATTGTAACATTCAAGCTTGTTTCATGCTTTTCCCGAGAAAGCAATAATCAATAGGACTTCCCTAATCCTCCCATTCTGAAAGGAAGAATATGAAATTCTATTTCCTTTTTGTAGGGGCCAAGAGATTAGATCTAGCCATAAGAAGAATACTTGGTACAAATAACTAACTTCTTAATCTTCGACCCCCTCAGTCACTATGGGCGCCCCCCGATCAGTGCAATGGGATGTCTCTATCTATCCCTTGACTCGAAATAGGAGCATGTTTGAAAAAGAATCTTAGAGTGTTTAGATTTGGGCTAGAGGGTCTCTTAACGCCTTATTTTTTATTCCCATCAAAGTTATTTCACAAAGACTTTCTATGGCATGCTGCGTTCGAGAAGGATGAATCACTCCTGAAAAAATCTATTGATTCTTTCCTAATTGGTTGGATTGTAGGTGCAATGATTTACTTCGCGAGCAAGGTTTTACTTTTTATTTAGTAATAAAAAACTCTTTGTTCATTCAATGTTCAAATAAAATTTGGTTATCAATTACCCTAAGTCGGAAAGACTAAAAAGCGATAGACATTTTCTTTTTTATTTACAAGAATTCGGTTCACGAATACACCTCCCCCTCATCACATGATTCAAGAAAATCTTTCGAATATATGTGTATGTCAAATTGGTACATGTATCAATCAAATAAATTTAGTTTTGATGGATTGGTAATAAAAGGGTAAACAAATGGATAGGTCTTAAAAAATTCATTAGACCTATGTATCAAAAAGAAGAATTTTTGGATTTGAACAAAAAGATAAATAAAAAATTTATTTTTTCCATTTTAAAGAAATTGAAAATGGAAAACCAAATTCTAAAAATGAAATAAAGAACAGATACAAATAAAGAAACAACTTTGCTGACAATTATATATTTATGCCTCTTTATGATTCCTCGGTGATACCCATCGTTAAAACTCTAGTATACAAAATATCTATGTACCAATTGTATATTACATTTTTTAATTGATCCAATGGAATTCTCTTAGGACTCCTTTTCAAAGTAAAATTGATTAAGTCAAAATTGTGGAAAAATGAATAAATGGACCCATATAAAATATATGCTATAATAGTATATTATAAACATTTTTATATTTTCATAATTTAAAAATTAATATCAATAATATTTATTTCCAAGTCAATAACTGAAAGTTTTTTTTATAATGTTCTAGTTCACATCTTTAACATGAATAATATAAAATAGAGGAAAATAATAATATGTAATGTGAACAGTAAATTATATTTATATTTTTGTTATAAGAATATAAAAAACTATCAAACATCAAATACTATAAAAAACTATCCATCATATTAAGAGAAAATTCAATTTTCAAATTAATTTATTAAAATACAGGTAATTTAAATTTATCATAAAATCGAACACATTAAATTAAAAAGTTCGTAAGACTTTGTGGGAAAAAAACTATCACTGGTGCACAATGTTAAAAAGCATTAAAATGTTGGAGATGAGATTTGAACCCGCCATCGGCGAAAATATGTCATGGGTAGACAGGGAACAAGTGTTCATTAGTTTACAGTAAAACTAGACGACTTCACAATAAATCTACCTCGAGTTATAGAAGATATAAATTCACTGATCGAGCTAACGCAATCTTCTGCTGCCAGGCAGCACGTAACTGAAGAAGCTCTCCCAGGGTGGGGAGATGAATGTTCCATTGTCCGTCGTATTCTTCAGTTCTGAAAGCACTTGCTGCACCGATGAGAAATATTTCTCCTTCAGATCTTCTCCATCGATATAAGCATGCATTGGAAATTCAGGTCGCCCTGCATATTACTCCTTGTTTTTTATTATTCTGTCTGATTTTTTTTTTAACATGTACGCATCCATCAGTCACATGGCTACTATGTATGATCCAATTAACATTTTGTTTCGTTAAAGTTCAAGGTCAAAGTTGAAGATTGTAAGATATATCTTGTAGCAATTCTGACTTATTGTGAGCCCAGCCTAGCAGTAACCTAATAAGCAAGATTCTTTAGTGTTTTACTAACAATGGAACTCTCATGCCATCCATGAATCCCTACTTGGAGCAGTCCCAAAATTCCATCATCATTTTGCTTTACCATGCACATTCCATGGAGAGGGAATCATAGAGGGTGTCAAACAGGATACAACAGATGCACAGGAAACACACATCTTTGTTGAAGCATATCTTCAGTAATACTTACTTATTCCCTTACTAAAGTGGCCATTTGCTAACTGCTGTGCTCATACAAAAGGGGCAAACTGTGGGATTGAGATTGCAAGTATAAGCCTCAGATGAAGCATCTCCCTGATATTAGCTACTTGCAAGTTACAAGAAGTTCATCGTAAGATGACAAATACAAAGCCATTATTACTTCATGGTTACTTCTAAAAGCTGACAGATTCTGATGGAGATGTGTTAAGCAGCTCCAGCGGCCATGTCTGGAAAGAATCATGGTTGTTTGAAAATAAAGCATTCCATCAAATGGCATAAATCCTGTCAACCTCTGAGTCAGATATCTCAGAGTTGTGATTCCAGGAGTTGGAGCAACTTTTCCTTGAATATTTCTCCCTCTTCCTAATGGAACGATTGCGTTTGGACTTTACAACATAGAAAGTCATGGTCCCAAGAACACCAGCTATTGTCAGTCCTCCTATGAGTGTTACCAAAATAGCTGCCCACTGGTAGTGCCGGTCAACCACAATGTAACAGGATGCTATAAAAGCCACAGTAGTGCACACAGAAGCCAACCACATCAACTTGTTGATGATCTCAACAACCCGCCTCTCCGCTTTCGTCTCTCCTCTGACAAGGGTTATCTGGACCACCACCACAGCCAAAGAAGTGAAGAGTGCAATTGCATTGAAAATGAAAAATATCTTGAACGATGCTCTTTCCAGAACTACTGCTGTTCCGTCGTCATTAGTTCCTCCGGGCACTGTAAAGATGGCTGCAAATGCCACGGTTGCGAAGAGAACAGCCACCACAGTAACAGAGTTTGTGGCATTATTTATGCCTATCCTGTGAAGCTTCCTAAGATCCTTTGCGATGCCATGGACATTCTTGTTTGTTTTCCTTGTCTGTTCTAGCTGAATATGGACATCTTTTTTTATCTGGGTCACAGTATTCCTCAATTCATCTCGTGGTTGATTTAGTTCGTTGGCTCTAACTGCACCATGGCGAGACAAGGATTCCTTAATCTCAGCAGACTCTTCTGATAGCGGCAGCCCTTCAGCAATATCGAATGCAGTTTTATGATCTCTTGTCAGAGCATTCACATGTGTATCCGGCAGGAGGAGCAGAAAATTTACTATCTGCAAAAGTGAAAATTTCAAAATATACTGAGAAAGAATATGATTCCATAGAGTTTGAAACTGGTTCATGCCCATAATGACCTTTACAAATTGTCAATATAAAAGAACAATGATTTTAAGATCATATCTGGGACTGAACATCCATCATTGACATAGGACATCACAAAGTAGAAAGAAGAAAATAAACAAATTTGACTAATATTCACCGAGCAAAAATGAAACCAGCGAATGAACTGTAATTCATCCAGAGATAGTAGTAAAAATACAGTAAAATGATAATCACAGAAGAGCTCAAGAATGATACCTCTGCTCTTTTTTTCCTTGTTGCTATGTGTAAAGCCGTGTTTCCCGCTCTATCCGGAAGCATTACAATGGCTGGATCAGCCTCCACGAGTGCTTTAACCACATCACAGTTTGTTCCTTTGACTGCCATGTGCAAAGCAGTTTGGCCCTTTTTATCAGTTCTTCTGGCAAGCTGTGGATCTTTTGCAAGCAATGCTCTTACAATTTCTACATGCCCTTGCCGTGCGGCAAAATGAAGAGCATTTTTTCCATTGTTCTTTGTTAGCTCAATCAAGCTTGAATCTCGGTCAAGCAATAGGTTGACAATTTCAGTGTGACCTCTTATTGTTGCAGTGATAAGGGGAGTTGCATTTGATTGACCAAATGTCTTGACAAGGGTTGGGTCATGATCCAAAAGTACCTGGATTATTGCTGTATACGACTAATAATTAGTGAACTTCCTGAATATTTTCCACATACAACAAAAAACTTGAGAGGAATATGCTGCCAACATCACACTAAAATAGATGGTTCTTGGTTGTGTCCTGAGCTTTAATTGGTGATTATGCGCGATAACATCGTGATGTGCTACTGTAATTTCTCTATTATACTTATTCTTGATAAAAAAGAAACTCCCGGAAACAACTAAAGAATTGATGTTTCTGTTGTACTAATCTAGTATCAGAGGGAGTAATTAGATTTTGAAACACATTTACCTTTTTAAACTCGTGATTCCTAAAGCATATCAATCTAAACATTCAATGAAGTTCTTTGAGATTCCTCAAGTACAACTTTAAAAGCAATCAAAGAGAAATTCAGTACTGCAGAACTAAAGAGGAAAGCTAGGTAAACTTACTAGTAAGGTACCCCAATGCTACCCTAAAATTTAAAAGATTACAGTAAGAGACAGTCCCCATAAAAAAGACTAGACAGATGAAGCAAAAAGAAACAGCAATGAATGTCAAGGAGGTGCAGATAGAAGATGCAGGAATTCAATTTATAACAAATAGAAGACAAAACCCAAAGAAACGATGTACTTTCAGATAAAAGTGTGAATCATGGGATGCTACAACATGAGGACATATATGTTTTTACATCTCTGAATTACCCATCCCACGACAAAGCCACAAGATTTATACTTCGACTGTTTCTGATTAATCTCAAAGTTTACAGGAACATCTGGTCCTTGTCGGCAAGTTTGCTTCCAAAGTTGTACCTTTTGTTGTACTACCAGAACTTGCTTATTGTTATTGTTCTAAGCCAGTGCAATAGAGAAAATTTGCAAAAGGCGGAATTTTTATGAGAACATTACGAAGAGCAATTCAATGGCTTCCGCTCACCTCGATGACCTTCTCTCGTGGCCACATGGAGAGGATCGAATGAGGACTTGTTCTTCCTTGCAAGGCTCTCCCGATCGGAGTACTTGAGCAGCTCCACCACCACGTCCAGGAAGCCCTTCTCGGCAGCGATGAACAACGCCGTCTCGTCGACCTCGTTGACTTCATTCACGACTGCCGCCCGGATCTCAGCGACCTCCGCGTCGAACTCCGCACCACCGGGAGTTCCCGTCATCTGCGCGTCAATCTCTCCTAGGATCTGCCGCACGCCGTCGAGGTCTCCCCGCTGCGCCGCGAGGTGGAGTTCCGTGTCGTTGTGCCGCCCGGTCACCTGCTTCACATACTTCTTCTTCGTCGCCGACTGGTCCATCCTCTTGCCGGAGTTCGACAGCACCAAGGACGGGGAGGCCGGCTCAGTCAGCCGCTTTCCGGAGTTAGACAGGACGAGCGCCGGGGTGACCGAGGCGCCCGCCCTCGGAGTCGACGTCTGCGAGGCTGACGGCGACGCCCCCGCCGCCTGGTCGAGGCGCTTGCTGGAGCCAGACAGCAGCAGGGCCGCCTTGGACGACGGTGGCGTCGGCGGGTCCCCGGATGCCGATTCCATGTCCTTCTCCTCGCCTCCGCCTGCAATAAGAATGAATTCATAAGCGTAAGGAACCAAAAAAGATCAATTTTTTAGAAGGTTAAGAAGTTAAAGCTGACACCTTTATCCATCTGTCTCGTTTTATTCGGTCCGGTCGAAAGCTTAGCGTTCCTTGTTGCCGGTGGTAGTTGTAATTTGTAAGAGGGAACTAGAAGTGAGAGGGAGAGCAGGATAGAGAGAAGACAGCCATGTGGAGCAGGTTAAGAAGAAGCAAAGAGGGGGAGAGCGAGGAAGGGGGGAGAGAGAGAGAGAGAGAGAGAGGCGAATTTGGAACAATTTTAACTTTATTATAAAAGTAGATGTAATACCCTCGAAATGGTACCCACCTCCGTCCATTAATTTATTATAATAAAAATATAACAGCCAAAGTAAGCATAAAAGAATATTTATTTAAATATAATAATTATCATGCAATGTAAATTCTTAAATAGTTTTACTAAATGTTATTAATATTCAATATATGAAAATATAGCTGAATTTTCACTATTATTTATTATAAAAGATATATATATATATATATATATTCTAATGATGATGAATTGATGAGCATAAAAGAATTCATTATTATACATTAACAAGAACATCCAGAATATTACATCCATCATTATGGCATCATAGCATAAGGTCACCCTTCCATATGTATCTTTATTCTTAACATTTATATATTATTTTCGTCATCTTATAATTTTTTGGGGGGGACACTATATAATTTTTTAGACGTAATTTTTCTTTCTCTATCATCTTAAAATATTCAATTTACTTTGCAATATTTATCACATGGTACTTTTGAACTCAATATCTATCATAGACTCCATGTCACATCAAGCCTTACCAGTCATTCTAGAAACATATTATTTTAAGTGCGCGATCTTGTTCTTAGTTATTAAGCACATACATAAAGTTACAGAAGATGTAAGATTTTAGGTGAAATTTTGCTCTCAGGTGTAAGATTATGTTCTAAAAAAGCTACACAAGTATAAAATTTTACTTTCTACTTTAACTTTGACGAGTGATATAAACATAATTCTTTAGTTTAAACTATATCATCCATCAAATAATAAATCAAGCATTTATGTCTCTTTTTTTTTTGTTTTTAGCATATTTTGCATAAATTGATATCAAGATGATCATCAAACATAATATAACATATCTTAGATCAACCATGATAATCAACTAGGGATTCGTTTTTGGAATAAATTAAATCATCTATACCTAATACAGATATAGAGCTCCCATCAATTTACATAAAAAAATAGTTGTTGCCTTTATGCTCCCCGATTCAAACAAACTAATCATGAAAATGAAGAAAATTGTGTGAGGAAGAAAATAGAGAAGACTATAATTGTAGACTCTTTATATAAGATTAATTATCATTAGGAATTCCATTTGAAAAAGTCAGTATTATCCTTGTTGAAGTTGCTAAAAGATGTATCCAACTGGACAGAAGACATATAATACAAGTAAATTAAAGGAACATGATGATTGGATTGGTACTGAAAATAAATATAGTTAGAAAAGAAGAAAAAGAGCAGATGGCTGATAAAAAATATGGTCATGTTGTAACCTAAATATTATAGTCTGCATGTCAAGTAGGTGTTGCAACTTGCAACAAGTTAATTATGTTTAATGTGCTCTTCCACTTGCTTTTAAAGAGTTCTCAAATTTTAGACAGCAGAACTTGAATTGTTTTAGGACAAAATTATAGTAAGAAATAAAATTAAATCAAAGATATACAAATTGCTAAAACTTCTCAAGGAAATAAAATTCACAGAATCAACAAATATTTCACCGAGCATAAAAAGAAAGTTTATGTTGTGGTATTTTATCGGGTGAAAGTAGTTTTGTTGGGTCAAATTTTTTGTCCAAAAAAATTATCCGTTATTTTTTAAATTAAAAATCACCCTAAAATTATATGTACCCTCTAGCAGATCGCTTTTTACTAATAGTTTTTTGGGACCATACTTTTGTATAATTATATTTTAAAAATATAATAAATAAAAATAACATAAAAGTGTTTAATTTTATATTAAATATAAAATATACTACTAAAATTTTAAAATTATGAAATTAAAGTTGAATAATGTGATAGAAAAGTATGAAACTTTATAAAAAAATATTATATTTATAATAAAAAAATAGATAACTTATCAATTAATTATATAAATAAAAAATGAACTCCACGTGCCTTAAGATTTTTTCATATGGATTCTAATCTTAACGGATGAATTTTAGTTCATAAAAAAATCATCCTAAATCATATTCGAATCTCTAAATTTTTTTTATTTCGATTTTTTCGGATCCAATAATTTTTTTGGATCGGTGGGGCTTTTTTTAGTATGTTACATGGTTAGTAGTTCAAATTAACTCTCTTGTTCCTCAATTCGAAGTCTGTCTAACTCCCTCACCATCTTCATTGACAGGTTGACATCTCATAGGAGCTTTTCAGAGAAAGGCCAACTCATAAAGCTTAGATTCTTTTTTTTTTCTATCTCCTCATTCCTCAAAGCAACCCCCCTTGAAAGATCTGTTGTTATACAACTGATGGACCTTGACAAATGCAGTTGTCTTCTTCTTAATCAGTCTTTTGTTTCGAATTCCTGTTACCTCAGGTGTCATTGCTACAATTATCAAACTGCAGGCGTAATAATTTCTTGGGCAGACATGATTCCTAATGCATGCCAATGTGTCAACGACAATACGATTTGTGAAAGGAAACAAAGGAAAAGAGGAAAATATATAAATATTGGAAATGAACTCCAGCACTTTGACCATTAATTTTTCCGTATGCACCACATAATTGGATCCTTGAGAGCCAATATTTAGAGCACTTTGTACAATATCTTCTGTTAGGACCATGAATCAGTCACTGCTTCATATATTTCCTCAAATAAGAGTATACTGACTGGTACCTGAAAGGACCCTGATATATCTTTATCTTATAATTCGTGTTAAATTTGCTGCCAATTCTATTCATCAACATACTAGCCATTATGGTAAAAGCTTAACCTATTAGAAATATATTCATCACTGTATTTATCTTCTTAATAACTCATATAAGCTTGATATTTCATTAGTACTCGGGGCAGGTTTCAGAGTATTTATTCATCATTGTATTTATCAATTCAGTTCAGTGATTAAGCAGGCAATTGCTGAGTCTATCTGGTTCACTGCACCCCAACCCAAGTGAATCTCAAGAGAGCACGTTGGTTGCTGCAGTCCAACCTGCAAATAAGGAATAGGAATGTTGGATGCTCTTTGAGGCAGATTTTCAGAAAACTCCAAAGCCGGAGGCAGAGGTAAAGATCACCAACAAAGGAAGGCACAAGAGGGCTTTGCACTTGCCTTTTGACTTGGGAGGGATCACTAGAAGGAGCCGGTACTGCTATTTTGTGGGTGGTCTAATCCGGAGCAATTGCCAAGTGACCTCAGTTGAGGAAAGGAAAAAATGGGGGGGACTGGACGGGCGCATATGGAGATTCCGATTTTTCGTCTGAACCGAATGTTTCGGTCCGGAAATTTCGTGTGAACCGATGTTTCGCGTGAACTGGTTTTCGGCCGAGGTTAAAATGGTGGTTGCTGTCAAAATTTTCGCCTTTTACTTTCCTTTTGTCACCGTTCTTTCTCCCTCTTTCTCACCTCTCTCGCTCGAAGACGCGCGCCGACGACTTCCCCGACGACGTCCGCGCGACCACGACCGGCCATGAGTAGATCTGCGCGACTTTGAATGCCGGTCGACCATGACCGACCGCGAGTAGATTTGCGCGACTTCGACCGCCGGCCGACCAGATCCGTGCGACTTCGACCGCCGACGAGTAGATCTGCGCGACTTCGACCACCGACGAGTAGATCTGCGCGACTTCGACTGCCGACCGACCATATCCATACGACTTCGATCGCCGGCGAGTAGATCTGCGCGACATCGACCGCCGGCCGACCAGATCCGCACGACTTCGACCGCCGAATGACCAGATCCGCGCGACTTCGACCAGATCCGTCGAACTTCGACCGTCGGCCAGATCTACGACCTAAGGTACTTTACCCCAGTATGTCATTTGTACTTTTGCCGATTTTTATGTCGGGCCGACCTTTGTCTTCGTCGACAAATCTGGTCCGCGTACGCACGCCCCCGCCTGGCTGCCGTGCACGCACAATCCCGCCCGCCCGCCGCCAGTCGCCCTGTCGCACGCACGCCCCCACCGCCGCCCTTCGTCGCACGCCGCCGCACGCACGCACGCCGTCGCACGCACGGACGCCCCCGCCGTCGCCCACACGCCGTCGGCCGCCCTGCTGCGCTCGCATGACAACGCCCGCACGCACGACCCTGCCGCACGCCAACCCCGCCCGCACCCTGGCCGCAACCTGCCCTTCCGTAGTCGCACGACCACGATCGCACTCCGCCCCCGCACGCCCTGTCATTCTCGCACACCCCCGCCACGCCCTCACGATATCTTTCAAAGTCGCATCTAGATCAAACTATGTTGATCGTAAATTGTACTTAATTATATTGTTTAACTGAACTGCAATTGTACTTAATTATGTTGTTTAACTAAATTTCAATTATACTTATTTGTTTCATGTTACTTCATCATGTTCATGTATGCATGCATGTCTTCTTGTTTCACAGGTCAGGCATGTCATCTTCTCCCTCTTTCATATCACGTCAATTAAATATTCCTTTTTGTGCATATGGTGATAAGGCAATATTACAAACTTCATGAACAAATATTAATCCCAGGAGACAATTTTGGAGGTGCTCTCATTATCGAGTAAACATTTTCATTGCCAATAAGTAATGTATTTTGGTCTTCATTTTCTGTTTCATCGTCTGATGTTCATTTTGTGTATAATGTTCTTACAGGGTAAGCCCCCACACGAAGATTGTAATCTTTTTCAGTGGTTCGATCCAACTATGGATAATCGGCATAAGAATATTTTAAGAAGCTTGCTAAATGATGATGAAAAAGTTCAAAAATGAAGATTGGATAAATATATGATCATTTTAATAGGATTGCTCAATAAAATTATCGCCTATGAAGATGTTGCAAGGAGAGATAAAATCATGTATTTACTTCTTGGAATGATAATATCATTTGTATTAGTTAAAATAAACTTTCTTTAGTTGTAAGGTTTGTAATCATTAGTTTCCTTCTTCTCTTTATGTAGTGATAGCAGTTTGTAATGAACTTGTATGTAATCATGTTTAGTTAATAATTTGCGATATGTTTGCGAGATGTTATATGCTTGTGATATGTTAAAAATTTGTTATATGTTTGCGATATCATGTTAAAAATTTGTTATATGTTTGCGATATATTTGCGAGATGTTATATGCTTGCGCCGACGATATGTTTAACATATAATAGTTATATGCTTGCGAGATGTTATATGCTTGCGCCGACGATATGTTTGCGAGATGTTATATGCTTGCAATGATGATA
The DNA here is from genome assembly GCA_030549335.1 of Pontederia crassipes. Lineage (NCBI taxonomy): Eukaryota > Viridiplantae > Streptophyta > Magnoliopsida > Commelinales > Pontederiaceae > Pontederia > Pontederia crassipes. The sequence goes on along the minus strand of CM060188.1, from coordinate 10,534,203 downwards.
TGTTTGTGAGATGTTTCAACATACAACAGTTTGCGATATGTTTTCAACATATAACAGTTAGCGATATGTTTTCAACATATAACATTTTGCAATATGTTTTCAACATATTATAAACAACATAACGAAATTGGTCCAACATAAATAGGTTACAACATAACGAAATGTGTTCCAACATAAATATATTCCAACATAACTAGGTTTCAACATAAATAGGTTACAACATAAATAAGTTTCAACATAAATAGGTTCCAACATATTACATCAAACATATGACATCCAACATATTATATAAGTCTTCAGTCATGACCTTCATTCTCAGCACCCTGTCAAATATAAAGACGATTATTAGACTTCCTAAGAGAGAAGTAAATGAAGATGAATTAAACTTCTGTTAAATGAAAAGTAAATGAACTTGCAATAATGGACACTTTCATTTGTCATGTCCTTGCTTTCCGCATTTCTCGCAACTCCTCTTTCTGAAATTATTTTGTGACATGGAAATTTTCATGCCAGATTTCATCCTTGCAACATTCTTAGGCCTTCCCATAGACTTCACACAAAGTGGGTCGTGGATCGTAAATTATAAGTCATACAAGTTTATGGAGCTTGGTTCACTAAGTGGTAAGTCAGTAGTGCTAAATTGAGTTGTTTGAAAGTGACTTGTGCTTGCTCCACTTGCATCTATAGATTCACTCGGCACATGAATTGCACTCATTTTCAAGATGAGATCATCTATAGTTGGCGCCCTGCATTGTAAATGCGTAGATGAAATGAGACTCATCGTTTGTACTTTCCATAGATTACTTTGCCAAGATAATTTTTGAATGGGTGATATGCTATCACCGGAAGTGAATTGACAAGCATAAATGGCATGTGCTTTTGTGTATCTAGTGTCCAGCGATGAAGTACATAATCTTCATGCAAGAAACTCACACTTTTCTTTTGCAGAATATAGAGAGCATGACAACACAAAATTCCTTCTTGTTCAAACTTTTTGAAATTTTTTTACCTCCCATTTTTCATCTTGCCTTAGAACAACATATAGATGAGCATGACAGTCGTCCCTAACTTCTCTTCTCTGTGTAAAAGCTTGTGTCTGTCCTTGTCTAATTCTCTTGTGCCCTTCTTTAGAATAAACATACTTCACATTGATTATCTTCCCTGTAATTTTGTGCTTATGTAAAGTTTATTTTCTCACAGAAAAACTCACTAATTTAGCATACATGTTATAGTATTTGTAGGCTTCTTCATCTGTGTCAAATAACATTTCAACATAGGGTTTCGATAACTTATATGCTTTGACAAAATTAACATCGTCTTCTTCAGGTTTGTCATGTTCAATATCGTCTTCATTCATCCATTCTTTTGTCAATTATGTCATATTACTAACACTATTCACATCGTTCATATGCAATCTTACCTAAAAAATGCAAACAAATTCTCATTAGAAATTCACGAACATGATGAAATTGATGGCCACATGCAACTATGTTTTTATAAAATTTACAAAATTTACAAACACTTGAACAAAGTTGGACATGTAAAATGGCGAAATGAAACTATGTTTTTGTAATCAATATCCATAATATTTTTGCTCACTATTGCATGAAACAATTAACTCGTATTATTGCAAACAAGAATTATTAAGCAAACATATTTACACATGAAACAATTAAAAAAGTAATTAACTCACACCATTTAATTAATCTTGAGATAATTAACTACTTACAAGATGATTAACTACTTGCATGATGAAGTTGATTAACTAAGTACAACATGATCAGTGATCAACTACTTACAATTGAAGGTGATTATTACATAATTACAAGGTAACTACTTACAAAGGTGATTATTACATAATTACAAGGTAACTACTTACAATTGAAGGTGATTATTACATAATTACAAGGTAACTACTTACAATTGAAGGTGGTTATTACATAATTACAAGGTGATCAACTAAAAAGTGTAACTAATTACACGGCAACCCGGCGGCAGGGCATCGGCGTCGTGCGATAGCGGTTAGGCGGCGGCGGTCAGCGGGGGCATGCGTGCGATGAAGGGCGGTGGCGGCGACATGCGGGCGTTGTCATGCGAGCGGGCAGGGCGGCCGACGGCGGGCGGGGGCATGCGTGCGGCGGACCAGATCTGTCGGCGAAGACAAAGGTCAGCTCGACATAAAAATCGGCAAAAGTACATATGACATACTGGGGGAAAGTACCTTAGGTCGTAGATCCGGCAGCGGTCGAAGTCGTGCGGATCTGGTCGACCGACGATCGAAGTCGCGTGGATCTGGTCGGCCGGCGGTAGAAGTCGCACAGATCTACTCGCCGGCGGTCGAAGTCGTATGGATCTGGTCCGTCGGCGGTCGAAGTCACGCAGATCTACTCGCCGACGATCGAAGTCGCGCGGATCTGGTCGGCCGACGGTCGAAGTCACGTAGATCTACTCGCCGGCGATCGAAGTCATGCGGATCTGGTCGGCCGGGGTCGAAGTTGCGCAGATCTACTCGCGGTCGGTCGTGGTCGGCCGGCGGTCGAAGTCGTGAAGATCTACTCGCGGCCGGTCGTGGTCGGCCGGCGTTCGAAGTCGCGCGGATCTACTCGCGGCCGATCGTGGTCGCGCGGACGTCGTCGGGGGAAGTCGTCGGCGCACATCTTCGAACGAGAGAGGTGAGAAAGAGGGAGAAAGAACGATGAGAAAGGGAGAGTAAAAGGAAAAAATTTTGACTGCAACCACCATTTTAACCTCGGTCGAAAACCGATTCACGTGAAACACCGGTTCACGTAAAATTTTCGGATCGAAACGTTCGATTCAGACGAAAAATCGAAATCTCCATCTACGCCCGTCCGATCGAGATCGGACGGGCGCAAGAAAATGGGGGCACAGTCCCCCCATTTTATCCCAGTTTTATCCCATATACAACTACTAGTCCCAGTTTGGCTCGAGAGCTCTTGTTCTTGCAAATTTTGTCGAACGCCAGTTTTTCTTTGAAGATGGTGGACCCTACACTATGATGGCAAAATTAAAAAAATTGTGAGAGCAGTGAATTCTTGCTCCTTCCACGAACACTTTCTCTCATTAAATTATCTGCTGCTCTCGCTCCAAGACCAACAAAAAAAAAACTGCCAAACGGGGCAAATTAGAGGATTGGAGTTCGTGACTGTGGAACAAATTAGATATTTAGAGGTTTAATTCTACAAGGACTCTTAACAAAAATATATTAGACGTACAATTCAGAGTCGATTCATTGGTGATCATTAACATTGTCTGAGAATAAAACTTCCTTCCAATTTGGATAGAGTACCTTTTTTTTTCTCTCAGATTAGACTATTTTCAGAGGCGGGATGGGAGGGCGTCGGATGAACGTGGAGCCTTCGGATAAGGTCAGCAGAAGGCTCAGTCAGCACTTGCTATCAGCTTTTTGTTTTCTTTGTCGAGGAGGAACCGAGGAACAAGAGTAGCTCAAAAAATCACACCTACCAAGGAAGAATCCTATCCAAGTGTGTTGACTCGGTGGACTCGAAAAGTAGAAAGGGGTAAGTGAAGGCTATCACAGTATTACTGCACAGTCCTGCGGTAAGATATATTATAGTTCAAACGTAGGGGATAAAATTACATTTCTTTTTTTTCTCTTTTTCGAGGGTAATTCCTTGGACCCTTTTTTTCCCTCTGAATCTCTGATAAGTAAATTCTAGGAACAAAGTATTTACTTAACATTGAATCATTGTGCACTTAATATAAAAATAAGAAGGTTTTAGAGGTACACGCGTACAGGAGTGCAAAACTGCAAAAGTATGGTGAATCTAACGGGGTCTTCGTGAAATTGGGGTCAGCGTTGGAGTTAAGATCAAGGGACAAAATATTTGAATCCAACTGTGGTGAGACTGGTGACATTTTCTCTGTTGTCATGCCAACTTTACAGCCAGGATGATGTCTACGTAAAAGAGGTAAAGAAAAGTCACACAGACGCCGACAAAATACTTGTTCGCGACCTTCCATTTCAACCTCCACTGTGTGTGTGTGAGAGAGAGAGAGAGTATGACGCCACTGGCAGAAAGACCGTTTTATCAAAACATCTTGTACGGATTGGAAACGTAACAGTCTGATCATGTTGGACATACATACAGAGAATATACAATTTGAATGTACACTCACAGAGAATAATTTACAGACCGGTTAGAATAGAATGTGCTCATCGGAGCAGCAGATGGGAAACAGTCATTTTATTACAAGAGTACAGGATCACGAGAAAAGAAAAAACTTAAAACCAGTGCTATCTGTACTCCATTAGGGGACACTAGATTTCAGTTCCTGCTCGAGTTCATCAAACTCCCAGCCCCCTATCTCATCAGTTGAATAATCTCTGGTCACTTTTCCAAATTCCATTTCCAGTCTAGCGATCTCGGATTCAGGATCAAGGTGCTCGTCAGCTGTGCCTGAAGATAACCGTGGCGAGTCAAAGCCTTTGGATCTTGGAGAAATAGCCTGTGGAGTAGATGATGCTCCTTGCAATGTGTCCTGCAGCTGAGTTGATTTATCTTGGGGCATCTCGATCTCTAACAAGGGTCTTTCAATAGATCCAAAATCCACTCTCATTTTTTCGACGGACTCAAATAATTCCTTGACCCCAGAATCATCTCTCCTGCATGGACGATAAACATAAATCAAATGAACTTTCATGAAAAAAAAATGAGTTTCCTTATCACATTTACTCTAGGAATTGTAGTACCTGTAACCATTTTCCCTGTCTGCATAAAAGAGCTCCTTCATGTGATCAACTACACTGAAGGTGGCAACAATCTAAAGAAGGATAACATCATTGAAATCCAGTTACAATCCAAATATTTTTAGTAATCACCAAAGTGAAAAAAAAATATATATATATATATATATTTTTTTTTTTTTTTTGAGAAAGGAAAAGATGACTACCCTTAGGTTGTCATCCAGATGTATATATATCACCAAAAATACCAAAGTGAAAATAATTTTGGGGTGGGAAAGACACATCCCACCCAAAAAAGGGATAAAAATCTTATTCTCTCAATCAATGCCTAGAGCTTACCTACACCCATGTCAGATTAATCAAATAATAGATCAAAGAGGTAGAGATTCAACAAGAAAAAAAAATAAAGAAAATGACTACCTGGGATGGGAACACTTGTAATTATCTTTATAGTGTCCTACCAGAATAATATTCCTTCGTAACATATACAATTGAGAAGATAGAAGAATGGCATAGCTCAATTTAAAAAATTGCAAGAAAACTAATCAGACGGTAACCAATTTAGTGGTAAAACAAAGGAACTTTATAGCGCAATATGTGTGACTGAATTTTTTTTTATATAATAAAATATATCTATTCTGATTCGATATGATTCATTTATTAAAATCATCTTTATTTTTGTAATTTTAAATAATTGTTATGAGATGTGAAAAGGCAATATGTTTTGAATAAATATGATCATTAAGTTGACATAAATCTAATGCTGATTATGAATCATTGCATTTATTTATTATCGTGTCACATTTTGTAATATTTTTCAGATGGAAGAAAATTTAAAAAATGAAGAAAAAATAGTCAAAGGAGATGACACTTCACCTAATTAAAAAATTATCATGAAACATTCTCATATTATACGTTAATGATTGTGTCCCCGAGTTGAATAACATGCTTCATACATTTGAGAAGTGTCATGACATACTAGTTAACATTAAACTAATTTGTTCAGTAAGTACCCAAAATAAAAACTCCGCCTATGTTTTATAGCCGGTCCCAAGCCCGGATAAAGGAGGAGGGTTGTGTTAGACCCCGACAGCCAGCGTAAAACCCTGTCGAATCTCATGAACATGGATCAACGAATGGCGTCGTATGATCCATGTAGTCGACCCCACCTAGTGGGATAAGGCTTTGTTGTTGTTGTTGTTAAAATTGAGTTTAATTGTAAAAAATGCCATAGTTGCAGAAAATCTACATCACTACCCAAGATAAAGTTGTTAAAATCGTGTCAGTTGCAGAAAACTGTATCACAAATCACACTACCATAGTAGTCTCTTTCTAAAAGGAACTACCATACATTTGTTTTGAAAGGTAAAAGAACAACCAAACTTATTCAGCAAGCATGGTTGAATAACGATACTGAAAGCAGAGATCGTGTCTACCTTAGTCTCTACTTGCAGATATTCTTCCTCAAGATGTTTCCTTGGATTTGATTCCTTATTTTTTTCTCCATCTGAACTCGATAGCATGTCTGAGCTGCAATTTGCAGATTGTGGAAGGAAATAAGCAACCAAAAAATGTGCATTTGCTGAATCAATAGATGGCAAAACACAAGAGCACCGTACCTTTCACTGATCTTTTTAAGATTATCCACATATGTTCTTATACGGATTATAGAAGGACCTAATTCTTCCTGAAAAATATCAGATCCAAAGTCATGTCAACACTAAGGAGCATTTAATTGGTAACATTAGTGAGAAAAAAAGTAATTAACTTCTGGACATCCTCAAATAAATAGACAGAAAAAATGTAAACCTTGCAAGCAGAGAGGTAATGCCTAATCAACTTTAGGAAGCAATCTCTGTGAGTCTCCAGCTCACCACTTTTAACAACGACAATGTACATGAAAAGCACAGGCGATGCCACATTTAGATATCAGAAATAAAATGCATTTAAATAATAATGTTGCAGGAATGAACACATTTAGTAACAAAACAATAATAGGATTACATACACATCCTCCCTGTCCTTCAATTCTACATATGACGTCTGTAACTGCCAAGTATCTTCTAAGAAATTCATCCATGTTTGAATAACATCAGCTTCTATTTTGCATGATGAAATGGATTTTAAAAGTTCAACCTCCTAACTCCATGCCAAAAAAGCACCAGTTAGAAAAGCAAGATTTGAGACTTGTGTTGACAAGGTATAGCAAAGGGATGCGTATAATTAAATCTGGAAGACCTTTGCTTTAAGATGCAAAAGAATCTGATTGCTTGCTTCATCAAACTGGTCCCTCTCCTCCCTGGTCTTGTTAAGTCGTGAAACAGCAGCAGCCAAGGAAATATTAACCTAGATTTCATGAGACAAAATTAGTGAAGGATATTGGCTTAAGATAAATGAATCTTCCAAATAAATCAAGAGCCTAAATTATTATCCATAGATAGTGTATTAAATCTCAACAGGCTATTTAAAAAAGCTCACAAGGTCATAGAATAATACTATGAAGGTATGATTATTCTCAGATAATAATTATTAATAGGAGCATATTCATTTTTTAGACTATATGTCAATAAAATTCTGAGTCAGTGCTTATACCTATTTGACAACACACGGAACATATAAGAGCATCTTATCTTTCTCGAGAGGTAAAAGGCATCTTAGTTTTTTAAAGAGGTAAAGTACATCTTATTGTTTTAAAGAGGTCAAAAACATCTTTGTTTTTATGCAGTAAAGAATATTTTTTTCTTCAGGGGTAAAGAAAATCTTGTAAGGTCCAAAGTCAGTCTAACACCAAACTTAAACAATATGATCAGAGCATCCTAAATGCAAAGTGCAATTGCTTATTACATTTGCAACAATTACTTCATCATAGTCTAGCATATTCCTGCTAACAAGAGTTTTAATTCAGCAAAAAATGCACCTAAAAACTTACTTCATTACACAAAAATACAAAAGTCATACCAAATTCCTCATAATCAATAATACAACATAAAAACTGATTAGATTCAGTATATGTACATCTTATTCGACTAGTGTATGCCCCAAAACAAGGAAGCTGGGATACTAAAGGCTTGTCTCAGCCTACAAGAAATAGTGTGTTTGAAAACCTAAAATATGATTGAACGGTTTTTTTGTCGAATAAACAGTTCGGTAGCTTCTATAACAAGTAGCAACAGTATATAAGACATTTTTTTTGAGAGGGAACGATAATAAGTCATTAAATTGCATACGTCAGGGAATAGCATCATGAATCTCATCCTTCCCAATGGGACTTAGTGACTTACTAATCGCAACAATGCAAGTTAATCCAACATTCTGCATACAACTCTTTACAACGTCCATTTAAATCTTTTAGAAAACAATACTAGTTTTTCATTAAACCCAATTTACAAAATGCATGAAAGGAAACATCCCATGAGTATGAAAGTAAAATGGAGAACAACAGTTTAAGACAAAAACAGACAAAAGCTATAAAAATAACTTTACAATAAGAAACCATGTGAAAGGTTGCACATTGCTATAAACGATAATTAGACTCCTTATCCAAACAGGCAACCCTAGCATTGTTAATCAAGTGTGCATAATTCTTAAAAAAAAAAAATCCAACATCCTGTTGTGAAAAACTTCTAGAGGTTGGACGCCAGTCATCAAGCGTATGGAGCACATACTTCACGGCTGGAGTGCTCACCTATTATCACGTGGGGGCCATCTAGTACTGTTACGGTCGGTGCTCTCGGCACTCCCGACGTATTATATGTCAGTTCTGCCTCTACCACCTCAGGTCCTCAGACGGCTAGACTCACTCAAGAGCAAGTTTTTCTGGCAGGGGCGTGGCCCTGATCACCGCGGAGTACACTTGGTCGACTGGACCAGCATCGGTCGGCCTACCTCTCTGGGAGGCCTGGGGGTCCACGATTTACGATATGCCAATTGGGCTCTTTTAGCTCGTTGGCTTAGACGTATTATGGGGCCGGAGGATAGCCACTAGAGATCAATTTTTGATACCTGCTATGGTCGGGATTTGTCATGGGAGTCGAGTTTCATTTTGCCCCGCGGGGCATCGTCTTTCTGGCGGGGTGTGGCAGCCATGACGCCGCGAGTCCATTCTCTTATAGTTCCATCACTTGGTTCCGAGGCAGATTTCTCCTTCTGGCGGCACACCTGGACAACCAATGGCTCACTGGCAGAGGCTTTTCCCCGCCTTTGGGCCCTCTCGACTTTTCCTGAGGCGACGATTGCAGACACCTAGTCCGTGGAGGGAGAGCGGGGCTCTGGTTCATTGTCTCCCCTATTCATAGCACATATATCAGCGGGCGGTTGGTCGGGATACACACAGACCAGTCCAGGTCCGATGGATGGGTTTGGCTATCAGAGTCGTTCTCGGTGCGCAGTCTCTACACTCGTCTTCTCCCTACCTGTACACTACCAGAGGACTTCAGGTCGGATTGTAGACTCATGTGCCGTACCCGGATACCACTAAAAGTCAAGATCTTTGCTTGGCTTTTGCGACGCAGACGGCTTCTCACCAGGACTTGCAGAACTCGGCGGGCACCACACAGTGACACTTCCTGTGTTCCCTGAAGTGAGTCAGCAGAGGACATTGCCCACTTGTTTTTTGACTACCCCACATCCCAGGGCATCTGGCAGCAGACTACCGTTGCGCTCACTTTGTCGTCAAATCTTGAGTCCATGTGGCAGACCTTTAGAGACACGTCGCGTCAGAGACAGAGTTGGCGAGCGCCTAATAGGACACCAACTTTCAGAACAAAAATGAAAGCAACACAAGATAGAATTAAAAGATAACTGTCCGTATGAAGTGGACAAACCTCCAAGAATACAAAGTCTAACAACAAAACATACCTTTAAACAGATATTAAACACATATTTATAGAAATAAAAAAATAAACTAACTAGTAAGTGCTGCAACTAAAGAGGACATGCTCTGGCAGTTAGTGGACAAAAGGTGGGGTAGTGGACATTCACTATGTGGGAAGGTGGGAGAATTGGGATACTTCTAAGACTCTATCAGTATATCCCCCCTGAAAAGACGCCTTGTCCTCAAGGCGGAATGATGGACTCTCCCAGCCAGCTTGATATTGGCCACACTTTTTGACAAGCGCCTCATAAGTTGAGGTTCTAGCTTCGTTGAGGCAAAATGTATGCAGAGAATTTTTTGATGAAGTGGTTGAATCAATGTCTTGTAACTTGTAACGTTTGCCTCGCCAATTGAATATCATAGACATATTATTCCAATTAGCTTGTACAGTATTGCGAGAGGCGAACCATTTGATTCCAAGTACCACATCCGCGCCACCGATTGAAAAAGGATAGAAATCCTGAGTGAAAGTAAGATTAGATACTTCTATATCAAGGTCCTTACATATTCGATTGCAGCGAAAAATGTCTCCATTGCCGATTTGAAAACCAAAAGGTGGAAGTGGATGAACATGCAATTTCAGTTCCTTCACTATTGCCTCAGCCACAAAGTTGTGTGTAGAACCACTATCCACAAGAATAATAATTTCTCTTTGTCCTATTTTGCCTAATAGCTTCATAGTGTTGCATGCTCCTTGCCCCAAGATAGCATGAAAAGAGATCTCTACATGGTTTGAGGGAGGATCTTCTTTGCTAATTAATTTTTTTTCCTCCATAGTGTCCTCAGAATCAGCAAGCTCCATGAGTGAAAAAGTGGAATTTTTGCAACGATGACCTGGAAAGAACTTCTCATTGCATTTAAAATATAAACCTCAAGTCAATTGAGAACGACATTGTTCATCCCATGAGCGTGCTACCACTAGTGGACAGGCTGTAGTCGTTGTGGTTCCAGCCCCAGGTGAAAGAAGTGATGTTGATGCTTTTGTGGGACATGGAGATGAGTGAGGTCGGTTGTAACGGTCGGAGCTCTTATTCTCCCGACAAAAGCTGATTTTTTACTCAAACTCAAGAGTTAGACTCATAGCTTTGTAGACGGTTCTTGGCTTGTGAATGCGAACATCAACTTTCAACTCTTCTTTCAAGCCATTAAGGAAAACTCCCATGAGACAGTGGTGCTAACACGAGAAGATCTTTTAGCAAATTCATGTCGATATTGCTGAACTGATCCTGTTTGACGCAGGCTGCAAAGATGCTCATCGGGATTTTGAAATTCAGCAGGTCCATAATTTTCCTGCAATGCTTTAACAAGTTCCTCCCAATACAAAACAATTCGTTCATGGTTAATCCAAGCAAATAAATCAAGAGCATCACCTTCTAAATACATGGAAGCAATGTCAACTTTTGCATCCTCTGGAGTTTGATAATAACGAAAATACTTTTCAGCTTTAAGAATCCAACCACGAGGATCACCTCCTTCAAACTTCGGAAACTCCATTTTTGTGCAAGGACGTCGGGAAAGATGCTTGAGCCACATCTCCTGTTGTCCAATTAACTTTGCTCTATCGGAGTCGATTTCAGCAGCCTTTCCTATCTCCTGGCCAATATAGCTAGTTGCCTCATGTTGACGAGCACTTGTTTGAGCTTTGAGGGCTGCAACTTCAGCTGCTAATGCATCAATAGACTCTAATTTTGATGCAATGGAAGATAGTTGTTGGACAATTGGGTCTGATGGAGAAATGGATGCGTGTGTATTAGGGGGTGGGGATGTAAAAATGAAAGCTGGAGCGTGTATTCACCATTGTGGGATCATTATGGCTCTGATACCAATTTGATAGGACACCAACTTTCAAAACAGAAATGAAAGCAACACAAGATGAAATTAAAAGATAACTGTCCGTATGAAGTGGACAAACCTCCAGGAATACAAAGTCTAACAACAAAACATACCCTTAAACAGATACTAAACACATATTTATAGAAATAAAGAAATAAACTAACTAGTAAGTGCTGCAACTAAAGAGGACATGCTCTGGCAGTTAGTGGGCAGAAAGTGGGGTAGTGGGCATTCACTATGTGGGAAGGTGGGAGAAGTGGGATACCTCTGAGACTCTATCAGCGCCACTGACGACCTTTTTAGCCGGTGCCTGGGCCATTTGGCTTCAGCGTAACCGCATCATTTTTTGTGGGGAGCGATGTTAGCCTGAGCATGTTGTACACCACATCTCTCTTCTTATTAGGGAGAGGGGTTTTGGCTAGTTGGTTTCTTTTTGTGACCTTGGTCACCTTTTGCTGCTCTCCCTGAGAGCCTACACTTGTACATCTCTTCACATTTCTATATACTACCGGATGACAACCACAACTCTGGTGGTCATCCTTTTTTTTCAAAAAAAAATGCCTATATTGATCTTTGAACTAAGACAACTTAAAAAACATCCAGCATGCACAGAACATCTGTAACAGTCCCTTGAATTAAGATAACCTCAAAATTTTGAAGAATGAAAAGTACCTTTTTTAATTCAGCCTCTAAGTCATCTCTTTGCTTTTCAAGTCCAGCAATCTCAGAGTGAAGCTCCTGGTTAAGATTGATAATTAATCAATTGACCTCTATATAAGATACTAGATCTGGAGATATTAGCAATTATAGATGACAGTTGATACAGCACTTTTGTCATGGCATACATGCCAACTCCTAAACTAACAGAAAAGGAAAAATGAACACAAATTCGATGCTTGAATCACTATTACAGATGCCTGCCAAATTTAATGCCAGAAAACACCCCAGAATAGCAGGAGAAAGAGCTTCCCCAGGAGCGAGAACACTGACTCTTAAAACATTGGATGTGACGGCTTCAAATGGCAGAAAAATTTAACTACAACAACAACAACAACAACAAAGCCTTATCCCACTAGGTGAGGTCGGCTACATGGATCATACGACGCCATTCCAATATATTCGTTGATCCATGTTCATGAGATTCGACGACAATAAATTTAACTACAACGTAACAATAAAAATATTTTTACATTTTTGTGGCCCTTGCAAAGAAAAAAAATACGACATTAGGATGCGTTAAAACTTAAAAGCAACATAATGATCCGATTAACATGTGAAATAAGACTCTTCATGGCACCGTAACCTTGTAGGACTCATATTTTTATGCATAAATTTGGTTTCTTTTTGTGGAGCTCAATATGATATCAATGTAACCACAAAAATACTTCATATTAACTACAAAACAGTAAGCATGCAGAGGTATATGCATGTACCTAAAAACATCTAAATTGAATGATAAGAAAGGACTAAAGGAAGATGAGATATTTTCTCTCTCCATAACCAACAAAATAGTAAAAAGGGAATTGCTTCAAAGATGCATGAAACTCTTCTTAATAACCAGTGTTATGAAAGTACAAAGGTAATAATATTCCCTTATGATAAGTACAATGGTTGGTACAACATTATGATTGCCCAGTCATGTAAAAGAGTCATTTCACTCGCAAAGTAAATTTTTACCTGCTCGATATCACCAACTTCCTTGGCCTTGGATACACGAAAATTAAGAGCCTCTTCCTTCTGATTCCTGGATATCACAACAGAAATGTATCAGTATACTCAGATGCAAATGGTTCTCAAAATGAAAAGGGCTTTGCTCAGAAGCGCATGTTTATTAGGCAACAAAAATTCAATGGTTATATTCACATAAGCAATGGTGGATATTCATTACATTGTAGAAATGTTCTGAATATTTCCTCTCACGTAAGAACAAGGGCTCCAATATGCAATCAGCAACCTTTGTTCGTCTAAGATGAAAGATATAATGACACAACATGTTCGGATTCACATTCAAAAGTTTTTTGGATAGGCATGCCGCATGCAAATCTTCGATATCTCAGAAATAACATTCACAAGTATGCGGTAAATTTGCACATGTATCACATATTTATAACAGGGCTTCACATTAGAGGCGTGCATAATCTCTTCACTTCTTGCAAATTTGATATGACATCTAGAAACTCATTCTGTAATAAATAAGCATTTTCATGTATTAGACTTCTTCAAAATTGCAGATGGTTCATATAGGGTAAAAGGTATTGTATGAATTTTGACCTGTGCTCTAAAATCCGCTTTTCTGCCTTAGAGGAAGAGTTGGCAAGAGATTCTGCAAGAATCTTCAACTTCTCAACCTAGTTTTGGGGAAAAGATTAGCAAAAACAGATATAAAGTTGGCAAAACATGTATGGACTCGTTGATTCTTGAATAGAAATGGAAATGCAACATAAACAAAGAAAAAAAATCAAAAAACATGCAAGCCTTTTTCTTTTTTAGAGAGGTTTCCTTTTCGTTTAAGGTGGAAAGGATAACTATTCAATGTCAGTCACTACTCCTCCCTATTTATTAATGGAGAGACTTGTACCACATAACAAGCATTCACTCAAATCCTGGACCCCCCATAAATTACTTTATTTAGCTGGACAAATAGCCTAAAGATAACTTTATTCCACAAGAGACGCTTACTTCCACATATTTAAATGCACAACATAATTTCCAAGGCCAATACAACCAAAACTATAAAGAAGGATGATTAGAAAATCTGCAATTTTTTTTTCTTTTTTTTTTTTTTTGAGGGGAAAAAGGATGAGCACCACAAGTTAGGATGTCATCCGTATATATAAAATCTGCAAATATTTACTGTGCATAATCAGAAGTCAGAACCAAAGCAACATTTTAGCATAACTACACATATCAAGATATTCAGTGCCCAAAACATTAGCCTTGTTCGTCCATCGTTAATTCACTAGATACATGTGACATCTCACATATAATTGACTAAACGTATCGTTTGATCTAAAAATAATGAGATCCCCAATTTCAGAGCCATATCTTCTTAGCCAACAGCACAATAGCATGTTTATCTGAGCTCCCACATAATAACCGACTCCGCCTCTGCCATTCTAAGGGTCAAATTCATTAAGACACCTAAAAGTTAGGCTATAATTTCCTATTTGCCTCGACAGGTAAATGGATATATCATCACTAAAACAAATGTTATATTTAAATGACTCTGCCTCTGTCATTCTAAGGGTCAAACTCATTATGACACCTATAAGTTAGGCTATAATTGCCTATTTGCCTCAACAGGAAATTCGATAGATCATCATTAAAACAAATATTATATTTAACTCTTCTGTAATTTGTCATGCATCTAATGTGCAAACAAACAAATATCCGTAATTCAAGCACAAAAATTTGGAGAAAATTGGAGATTTGCCTTCTGAGAATGGGCCTCTATAGAGTCCCCACTTCTTATGGTTTTCTTCTTCAACAGCATATCTTCCAGATTAGAGCATAGGCGAACTTCTGACAGAGCTACCTTCAGATCCTAAAAGACAAAATCATGAAGATAAATCATACAATTTTGTGGAAAAACCATAAATCGTACAGTTCACCAACAGAAAGCTGCATAGAAGAGAACGAAACAATATGTGAAACAATAACAACAACAACAACAAAGCCTTATCCCATTAGGTGGGGTTGGCTACATGGATCATATGACGTCATTCCGCTCTATATATTCGTTGATCCATGTTCATGAGATTCGACAGGGTTTTACGCTGGCTGACGGGGCCTAACACAACCCTCCTCCTTTATCCGGGCTTGGGACCGGCTATAAAACATAGGCGGAGTTGAAACAATATGTGAAACATCTCCTCAAAAAAAGTAATATATGAAACAATTTGCATTAGGAACTGGATAAGGTGAAAAAAAATAAAACGATGAGCCTAATATACAGGTAATTTGTGGTCTTCACACCTTAGCTTAACAACAAATATTCTTAGCTTATCAATTTGCAACACATTTTACATTAGAGAGGACATGAAAGAGCATACTTTTTCCATCCTGTCAGACTATCCAACTGACTCTAATACTCTATCATCTGATGTTTAAATCAATCCTTAACCCGATGGGCTGACCAAAATTTAGAGCAACCAACTTGCAGTATTAACATAAACACAATACCCATTCAAACTACTCAAGTCTTTGTCGACATCCATCCCAACTCTCATTCAACTCTACTTCAACAACCCAAAAAAAACTCTACTTGAACAATGTAGCTTATCGTCGTAACATCTTGAATTTCCTCACCATGTCTCTAACACTCCATTTTCTTCAATCCTAGGCAAAGTAGATTAAATCTTCCTAATTGGTATCCGTTTCATTCTTTTTTGAGGGAATATCCATTCTATGTTGCACAATGTACATAATATATAGCGTTGATCAACACCATAATGTAAAACATGATATTGGGTTTGGTTGTGATGTGAACTTGAATTTGTTAGAATGCATTAGGTCAATCACGTAAGGACCTTTAAATGTTCTGCATTCATAAAATCTTATTTAAAATCATCCTGGGTGTGAAATTGATATAAATTCACACAGCGTAAGACCACAACTGCTTTATTGGAGGAAAAAAGGATGATTAGAAAGAATTTATCACTAGGTATGTAACCAGGAAACATAACAATGATAAATAAAAGTAAAGAAATGAGCTTATATGCATGATTGATTGTTTTCAGTAATCTTTTCCAATAGCAGCAACATATCTTTTTGAAAAAAAAACACAAGATTTACCTCTACAGAACCAAGTTTTGCCTTTTCATCATAGTCCGCACCTGAAATAGCTTGCAATGTGGTTATCTTAGGTCGTAATTTTGAGACTTCGGATTCTAACCTGAAATCAACATGAATCAGAACTGACACTTCGTAAGTACAAGTTAGAACTTAGAATAGTTCATGTCTATCCATCCTTGGAACAGGAGCTACTACCAATTAATTGACAGAAGACTTATGCGGATCATTTTTTACTTCATACATATGACAAACTATTGATTTTAACATGTAACCCAACTTTTTACTTTAGATGAGATCCTCCTCTTTTGTATATAAAAAATCAAATAATTAGATGCTGCTACCCTAACATAGACAGATAATAGTACACAAACATATACATAGTATAAACACAATGGGTCTAATATAGGTGTGACATCCTTCAGATGCTAAAATGTCTAGCATATTCCTATCAGCTGTCAATTAAGCTAATGATTGATCTGAAGATATTATGCAGTGCAACATTCAATGAACAATATGCCTATATTTTTCCCCCATACATCTGTGGATCAATACATATTTACTATTGCAACAGCAGCACAAAATACTCCACTCCAAGGCAGGTCGAGTGCATACAACACAATCCATATCCTGACATAGTGATTTTTTCAAGGGGATGGTAGTCATAAGTTAGCAAAAAACTCGGAACAACTACATGGTGCGAGTAAAGGATGATCATTATTAGAAGAAATGCATAAGATGAAAAGAATTTCCATCTTCGTACAGTTTTTCTTGATTTTCTGAATGAATATTTTTGCCCAACAAGGAAAACATCAGAACCAAAAATACAGTACCAAGGCACTCTAACTTTTCACCTTAAGACTTCTGCATTTATTTTCAGTCCTGAAATTGCAGCTTGAGCAAACTGAAGAAGCTCCTCACGCTTAACCTGAAAAATAAATGGATGTCACAGGAGCCATCAAGTATATGCTTAAGTGAAATACTTGTTTTCAAATTAAAATCCACAAAGCATGCCTAAAATATCTTTACTTATAAACACAGCACACTAAGAGCTAAAACATTAAACCAAATATTTACAGAAAAATGCTAATTTTCCTCGGTAATGGGAAAAATAGTCGTTTAACAAAATTGTGCAATAACAAGCAAACTGTGGTGAATTGCCCCTAAAGTCATAAAGTAAACAATTATTGTGTCCAAAATGCTAATCAAAGTTAGTGATCATCAAGCAACGAATAAGAAATAATATATCTTACAAGAAGTCAGAAACAATAAGCGAATATCAGCAAATTGCAATTTCAACATTTTCACATGAGCTTATCACATGCCAGGAGTTAATGAAAAGTTTAATGAATAATTAGTAAATAAATTAAATCATGCAGATTTAAGAAGTAAAAAATAACAGATTCCATAGCGAAATAAAAGAAAAAATGACAAGATATATACCAAAACTTCATCCTCGTAATTCGAGAATGCTTTTGCCAGGTCTTGTATGCTACTCATAATTGCATCATGAACTTCCTTTCCTCCTGTAAGACAGATTCTGCACATCATCAACCAAAATATTAATTCGAGTTACAAACTCATTAGCTCCAGAATGTTAATTTGTAAAGAAATGTCAAAAGAAAGCGAAAGCAAAGTTTAAAAGAAATAGAGAGACCACACAGTGCATAACTGTGAACCTAAATGTTAAAGATCTAACTTCGAGAAGCATATAACTTATATGGAACTATGGATGTGAAAGTTTTTAGGGACAAATGAAACTTTGAAGTTCCATTAAAGGCTATTAGGACCTACTGCCGCGGGATAAGTAACCATGAAATTAACAAAGTCACATTTCCGGAGATATGCATGATCTTTCAAGGCATATTTAAGGTTGGAGATTAAACTTTGCACTGCCCTGTGATGAAGTAACCAAGGAAACTTTACAAAACAGGAATATAATTGCATGCACTAATTCCGGTGATCATTTTCGATTTTCAGATAATAATTATAAATACAATCATGTTATAGTTCATCAAGATTTTTTTTTTTTTTTGAGAAATGTTCAAGTACTTGGTGGTTTGGTGCTATGATCGCTGTAGGAAGAGTAGCTAACTGGATCTCGGACAACTAACCAAAGCACAAAAGCCAGGATCATTCACAAAATGGATTACCAATTTGAAGAGTGCATAGAAATTTGATAAAGCTGCAACCAGCTTTTATTCTATGGAGTGCATAGCAACGTGAATAAAATAACAAGATTATGACCTTTTCTTAATGGTTCAAAACACCATTTTCATCTGGATTTCAAACTTTTGTGAATTTCCTTTTCAATCACACCACAAGATTAATCAATCGAATTCCAAAGATGTAGCATGATCTAGGGAAGCTTCTCAAAGCTACTATTTCAACCAACGCACACATGGATCAAACATAAACCTACAAGATGTATCCAAGAATCAACACCTCCATAACGGAGGAGAACATAGCATCACATTTAAGACATACTCATCACAATATATAACAAAAGGAAATGTTTGCGGAAATAACAGTATAGAAGAAGTAAAAAGTGTTTGCAGACCCACCCAAAAATCTCCAAGAGCAAAGAAACTTCTTCATCATTTGGACCTTCAAGAATCTGAGTCACAGAAAAGAGTTAACCTGTGGTTAACTTCCATGATCAGCAAGAAAAAACTACCATCAGAGTACACTAAAAAAATATTGAGTATAGTCGTCACATGATAGATGCAAGTAATCATGCACGAACTTTAAGTTTTTTTTTTTGAGGAGAAAAGGATGACCACCAAAGCACGAACTTTAAGATCCCATGTAGAAGTTTCAAAGTCTATGAATGTGAAAAGCAAACAGGACAACACTCACCATGGACAATGTAATTCCTTCAAGAGCTTGGCTATGGAGAAATACATCCCTGAAGTTCATGGGTTCACCACCCACATCGGAATCATAAAATAAAATCTGCATGTGAAAATAGCGAGAAACAAATAAAAAAAATTAATAGAGTAAATCTTTAAGTTTTAGCAAGTTATGTTTCTTAAAACATGATAAGAACTACAGCTTGACACTTGGTAATGAGAAAAATTATTATCATTTTTTTTTAAGTCATAAGCAAAATTATTTTGGAAAGTAGTAATGAGCAAGAATAATATATCTAAGAAAATTATTTAGCAAGGTTCAAGAAGAATCAATGAGCGGAATGGCGTCGTATGATCCATGTAGCCGACCCCACCTAGTGGGATAAGGCTTTGTTGTTGTTGTTCAAGAAGAATCAATAGGGCGATCAAACAAAATGCAATGTATGTCAGAAGAACATAAAAAGTGAGATCTGACATGAAGCATTCTCTGGAAATATGTTTTCACAGAAGCAAAATGAATTTCCGAAACTAAGAAATAATTTACTTTGAGCATATTATATAACTAATGGCTGCAAAACTGGACAACCTATATAGGACAGCCCATTCAACAACAACAACAACAAAGCCTTATCCCACTAGGTGGGGTCGGCTACATGGATCATACGACGCCATTCGTTGATCCATGTTCATAAGATTCGACATGATTTTATGTTGGCTGTCGGGACCTAACACAACCCTCCTCCTTTATCCGGGCTTGGGACCGGCTATAAAATATAGGCGGAGTTAGGACAGCCCATTCAAATGAAATGCATTAAACAACTCTTCCTCACAACTGAACCAAGCAATCAGATTGTTTTAAGAAATCATAAATAAACCAGCATCTATAATCTACATTTATCCACCACAAACGTTCTAAAAAGAAAATTTGGAACCCCACTGATGTAGGACAAAAATAGAATTATGGGATTTCTGTCCAAATAGTTGGTCACTTGGTCTTTAGTTATGGACTTTCAGCCTATGGTTTAATTAGGAGCCCATTATGAATTTTTCTTATATTAACTTTACTTTTTGTTCAAATTTTCTTCTTATTTGGTATTAGGGTGTTTGAAACCTTATAGATACCCTCTATCGGTTGTATTTGAACGATAGACTTCATTAATAAATATTTGTTAATAATACATTTATCCTAAGAACTCCGCCTATGTTTTATAGCCGGTCCCAAGCCCGGATAAAGGAGGAGGGTTGTGTTAGACCCCGACCGCTAGCGTAAAATCCTATCGAATCTTATGAACATGGATCAACGAAGAGTCGTATGATCCATGTAGCCGACCCCACCTAGTGGGATAAGGCTTTGTTGTTGTTGTTGTTGTAATACATTTATCCCAAGAAGATTCAAATCTTCATCACCTGCTGCATGGAGTAATGGTTTAAGTGATCATTTGGGTGCCTAGGCTATGTCATGAATGACAAACCTCAGTATATGTTGGACATCATTGCCCAGAGGATGATTTATCTTATGCAGCTACAATGCACAAATCACCTCCACAAGCACCTTTTTGTAGTGTTATTATGCTGAATAGCTAAACTGCTCACATGAACTTTAACTATCTATGTTAATCTAAGCTGCACCAAGCACTTTTTAGACAGCTCTCAGTCTCCAAACTGGTTAGATATTTATTATGGTTAAGGTAGATGTCTTTTTTACTTGGTTTACAAGTTAAACAGCTGAACATAGCTTCATTGAGTCAACATGTTCAGTCTATCTTCTAGTTAAGCAATCAATTAATCTACCAGTCTATCTGCCAGTCAACCCAGTTTATCTTCTTATCTTCTACTTAATGCTAAAGTTCAAGTCGGAAATCAGGAAATGCACTAATCAGGAAAGAAACCCAATTAGGAGAGGATACTAGTTTGCAAAAGAAGGTGTCCAGCATTTAATGTGTGGGTGGACATGGATACTTCATGACAATCAAAAGAAGTTATTGTACTCACCGTGGGCATGTTTCCGGGAGATGAGTTGTGCTCGTCCGATGGCTCTTCCTGGTCGAGAGATCTATCATCTGACGAATCTCCTGATGCTCTCTTAACTTCTTTCAATGCAACTAGCCATCTTCGCAAAAGTTGAACTCTCTCTGGCCCCCTGCAAGAAACAGCAGCTTCTTCCAATCTTTTGACAGTGTACTTAAAACTCCTGTAGTTCCGAAGACCCTGACATAATTACACAAGAAAATTAAATGGTAAGCCGCATCAGTAGATGCTAAGGTATCTACATAACACGAACCACAAAACAAACAGCTTCTTCCGATCTTTTGGCAATGTCCCTAGGCACTGTAGTTCCGAAGACCATACACGGAGTAGGCAAGTTAGAGAAAGCCCAGCATAATGATAAAAGGTAATTGCATGGAAGATAGCAACGATAATTACATAGGAAAAATACAAAACCACTTTAACTCGAGAGAATAAAAACAAACCCATACTAATCACAGATCGATAGGATATTGAAAAAAGATAGAAAACTAAATATCGATTGAGCAAACCACGAAGCCTACATTGCCAAATCCATCGCATCCAAAAATTGCTGGGCCTTCGGTTAAAATCCAAAACCTAATACAGGAAGGACGGCGTGATGCTCACCATGCGGTCCTGGAATATTTTGGCGCCGCCGGCGACTGCCTGGCCGGCGTGGTGGACGACGGTGCCGGCATAGTTCTTGACGGTTCTGGTGATGTTGTTCTTGCCGCCGACCTCGACGGCCTTGTTCACGGCCGACCGCAGCCACGACATGGACGATCCCGCGTCCCGCGAAAGGGGATCGAACCGGAACGAATCGGAATCGGAATCGGAAGGACGAAGACGACGGCGAGAAGCGTGAAGGGGATTGGGGATTCTGGACCGGCAACCGAGAGGAGGAGGAGGAAGAGGAAGAGGAGGAGGAGGAGGAGGAGGAGAAGGAGTCAGCGAGTGGCCATGGCGAACGGAAGGTAGTGGGAGAAGAGTTTGAAGTGTTGGTGGCGTGTACCGCCGTGGCTTCCGGGTCTCGCTAAAATTGGATTGTTTCCATCCCAAGTGACCAGGCGATGGGTACGTGAGGAGAGCGCCCTTCTACGTTGCGCCGCGAGTACATCTTACTCGTCCCATTTGGGCTACCAAGGAAACCTTGCCCATTATTTGGCCCAGTAAGAACAAACTTTTCATTACTTGGCCCATTTATTATTGTTAACAAATATCGAGTTGAGATTTCATAAACTTTTAACCCTTTTTTTTCTTCTAAAGTTGTAAGGAATTTAAGAATAAATTTAAAGAACATAATCAATAATAATTGAATTATATCGTTTGTTTCCTCCTTTTTTCTAAAGTTAAAAAATTTAAGATTAATATAAATTTAGAGAGCATAGAAACAATAATAATGATTGAATTATAAATTTTCTGCTTCCTGAGGTCTCTCCTTTTTTTTATCTCTCCTTTTTCGATATTTATAGTTTTGCATGATGTAAAGTTTCAGTTCACGTCAACTTTATATTTCAGTTATAAGAGGCATTGCTCTTTTATGTCAACCTGATTGACTATAAGTCTATAATAAAAGATATTTTTCATGTTAGTTTTTTTTTAAAAAAATATTATAACAATCTAAGGCACATGTGATTTTTTTTCTCTTTTTTCAACTTTTTTTAAGAGCGTTCCTCGAATATTTACAAAATTAATTCAAAATGCAACCCAAAAAATCACCGCCAGAAGCACTTTGAATCTTATTATTATATAATAACCACTTGAGATGCCACACCATATATGGTGGCTGATCCAAACAATTTTTAAAACATCCAAAATGCGACGGTGAATTGGTTTAAATTTTAACTAGACTCAATAATTTGATTGATTTCAAAATGAAAAATAATAATTTGGTTTAAACTTAGAAGAAAAATATTTTATACCTTTAAAAAACATTTTAAACGTGAAGAAAAGAAGCTGTAAATGACTTGTCTGACCTTAATTAATATATAAAATAAAATTAACATTATTGAAATTTTTTGATAAAAATGTCATTAATGGTTGGCTGCTTTACTCGTTTTTCTTTCTTTCTTCATTCTTCTTGTGTTCAAATTGAATGTGGGACCTAAAACGTGCATGCATGTGCATGCCTCGGAGTAGTTGAGCCCCAATGTGGCACTTCAGAGGCATCAATATAAGTCAACCAACAGTTCATTGCCGCAACTAAATAGTGAATTATTATGTTGATCAAAATTTATATATATCATTTAAAAATTCGAACAACTCGAAAAATATATTCAACCAAAAAAAAATCGAATCGAAAATGAGGAGTTCAAATATAATTTAGAATGATTTTTAATAAATTAAAATCTGAATGTTAAAATTAGAGTCTCACCCGAAAAGAATCGTAGGGACTTATGAAGTCCATTTTTTATTTATGATTTTTATTTTATATAATTAATATATATGTTATTAATTTTTTAATTATAGATAGAAATATTTTTTTGTATAAAATTTTATACTTTTCTATCATGTTATTAAACTTTAATTTAAAATTTTAAAAATTTTAGTAGTATATTTTATATTTAATATACAATTAAATATTTTTATATTAATTTTAATTTATTTATATATATTTAAAAATATAATTATGTAAAAGTATGGCCCGAAAAAACATCCGAAAAAATCGACCCGATAGAGAATGATTTTTTTTTCCAAAATGATTTCAAGAAGATTTTTTAAATTTTAAAAATTGATCCGAAAAGTATATATTGATTTTTTTCTATCAAAAATTCGACTCGTTCAGAACTCTTTTCACTCTTAATTTTAACGTCGAATTAATGAGATGCTAATAATCTCAACAAATCGACAAAAAGTCTCCACCTAAACAAAAGCATGCATTCGTCGGATCCCTTTCTCTCTCCTTCCTTCAATCCTCCTCTCAAACTTCATGGCTGCTCCTGTTTGTAGAAAGACTTCTCCTCCTTCCATTTGGCCCCATGCATTTAATGAAGAACAGAACGCTTGATTTGTCTCGCAGAAGCCAAGCACATGCTTTAATCAATTTATTTTCATGCCAAAGGGCCATTATCGTTAAATATATCTGTGAAAACAAATCAATTTAAATACTAAATGGAATATGACAATATATAAGCTTTCGTTAATATGATTAACAACAACGTTGACTTTGGCTGTTTATTTGCTGTTAATTATCGCATGTTTACACCATTGCGTCAGTCACACATCAATATGCAGACCATGTGATGTGCTTATATGTTTTTTTTTCACATGTTTGTTTAATTAATTAATATTGTAATAATTAAGCAATTCGATATATGTTTGAAAATGTTGAGTCTATTTATTTAGTTATCTATTTCTTGTCTTCCCTGATAGACAAAAACGCTGTCCAGCATTAAGTTAGTAAAAGAACACTTTAGCATAACTAGGAATAATAGTTGATAATATACTATAAGTTATATACTAAAATTTAGTTGATAATATTCGCGTTCTGGTGAACCGAAAATATGAAATAATAGAATGGAAAGATAATTATTTTTCGGTCAATGACAACGGCTACCAATTTCTTTTATTGTTTGAAAAAGTTGAAAGTGAAATGAACAATTACTTAATAATAATTATTATTATTCAACAATGGTGTAAAACAACCGTCATTGGCCTAATACTTGATAATGTTAGCCATTTCATTTTATTATTACGTGTACATAGCAATTCCGATATTTGCTGGTGATTTTTTTATTCTCTTGTGGTAAACAAATACTATTTTTTTAAAAAAAAATCTTATTTCATCATAAAATCATTTTTTTTCAATTCTTAACAAAAGTCATGAGTCATAAGATGTTGACCATGCCCAACATGCACTCACCATATTGGTTTGGTATTCGTTTGGACCGAATGCATATTACATTAAATTATCCCTTAATCATGCACCTTAACATGCAACAAAATAGGCACATCAATTTGAGGGGGGGGATGCATCAATGCATCTATTGGAGCAAGGAGCATTGAATTATCGTTAACCCTAGATCGGTTTAACTTTCTTATTTTTTTTTCATTAAATTGGCTATTCAAATTGAATTCGTCGATATCTTTCATCAATTATAACTTTTGGAAATTTATCGACGGTGTCCTTCCCTTATTTTTCTTTGGGGTGTTTGGTTTTACAAATTATTATTCACAAAATATTAACATGAATAAGATATTCAGATTTTTTTTATTAGTTATTCGATGGAATAATAAATAGAGCAAGATAAGAATAAAAGTGAGGAGAACACTTTTAGATCAATAATTCATGTTGTAAATAGAGAATAATAAAATTGGATTAACACATTTTTTTATGTGTTAGATTGGATTATTATTCTAATTTATCTTTTACGCACATTTGATTTAATTAAGGTGAATAAGATTATACTCATCTATTCATTCGAATGCAGCCGTTGGCTTCTGAAAATTTTGAAGACACTTATTTTGAAAGAAAAAAAGAGACATATTTGACGTGATATTTTAGAGCATTTCGTTGCATAATAAACATTGAAATATTACGTTATTCTTGCAATATGGTCAAGCACACAATGAAATTAGATTAAGTCGATCAAATTTTGAAAGATATCGAAATTGATAAATTTGTCATTTTTAATCTCATAACGAGAATATAAATACTTTATTAAAATTTAAAAAGTTGAAAAGAATGATAATATAGATATTCTTAACTTTTTAAACCATATTTTATTTTTAAAATATTTAATAATTTATTATTATATTAATGTTTGTACTAATTATAATATTAGAAGTCAATTCTATATCATAAGATATTATATTTTTTTAAAGTTATTCTTTTCGAACCAAATGAGAAATAAAATAGAGATATAATTATTTTTTTAGAATATATTATTACATCTAATTTTATCTCGTAATCAAACGACCATTAAAGAGTGTTTGATATGGGTCATCAAATCTCAGAATAAATAATTTTGTTGTCAAGATGTTCTTGGAATGATAACGTTCCACGAAAGAGTAAAAATAAAAATATTTATACTTTTTCTTATTTTTTTACAATGACGACGAGTGAACCCACGCAATTTTTAAAATATTTTTTGAATGAAATATAAAGAGCAAACGTTTTGTTCTCCTCTTAATCTCGTATCAAATACCTCTTAATATGTATTATGTAATACATAGAAAAATATTACTAAAACCATTAAAATGTTGTTGAGTGACGGACGCCGCAAATTGAGCCGTCTCGTGTTCTTCGCATGCTCGATGGGTTCTCTTCTCGTCTTCCGTCAACTCGTAACATGGGGATGGAGTGGGGCCTTCTTCTTCTACTTGGATTATTGACTCGTTGCTTTCTTATTAATTATTATATGAGAAACAATTACTTATTTAGTTATATACACATATATATATTAGGTAGTGTAATATTAAACTTATATATATATGGGTTTAATATATATGCTGAGCGTCTTTTTGCTTCACACCGTGTGAAGCATGATTTGAGCCGTCCAAATAAAACGGATGGCTCAAATAAGAGCGTACGAAATTTTAGTATCATATCGCGAAAATTTCGTGAGATTTTGACATCCGATTTTCTCTCCTCCTTTCTCTCACACGGTATCTGCAACTCATCGTCGATTCTTTGTCTCTTTTTCTCTCCGATCGACGGTGAAGGCGACGAGGGAGGCCATGGCGATGGTGACTACAGCGAACTTGGAGGTCGCGATGCTACATATTGACGGCGAGGGTGACCGATTTCGAATATAATGGAGTGGGATTGGTTACGCAACCGCGTTTGCTGTTGTTGTGTTGCTTTCATTCCCATAAATATTGTGTAGTAGTCTTGCCCACGCCTCTTATTTCTTTGAGCATTTTCTTATTTCTTTAATCTATTCGTGTACATTTGATAATAAAAACAATAAGTGATAAGTGATATACGTACGTTGAACTAAAAGTTATGAAGGGATGTTGTGCTCATAAATAATCACGAGGAGAGCATTTAACCATTCGAGCACTAATTTTATTTTTGGTAAACGAAA
Organism: Pontederia crassipes; assembly: GCA_030549335.1. Taxonomy (NCBI): domain Eukaryota; kingdom Viridiplantae; phylum Streptophyta; class Magnoliopsida; order Commelinales; family Pontederiaceae; genus Pontederia; species Pontederia crassipes. The sequence goes on along the minus strand of CM060188.1, from coordinate 10,507,092 downwards.
TAAGTAGTTTTTGAATTCTATAATAAAGAGTTTAAGGGCCGTTTAGTTATAGAATAAATAATTTTATTTAAAAGAATATAATATTCTTCTTATATTCTTAATTTGTTCTTTGTTTGATTTCGATCGGAATAAATTTTAAATATATTTTATTTTATAATAAAAATATTTTATTTATAAATACTTGACATATAATAATTATTATAAAAATTAATAATATAATAATGTATGGTTAAATTATAAAAATAAAAGAAAATGTAAAAAATGAGACGAATGGATAAATAGCTATTCCTTTATTTTGATGAAACGAGAAAATTGATGTATCGTGAAATAAAATGGTGGTATCACGATTTTTTAGATGATTTCATCAAAATTGAGTATTGATCGACTTAATCTTATTCTGTTATATATTTAACGATGTTCATCTGAATAAACGTTTATTCATCACTTTATTCTCCAATCAAACGTCGTCTTACGACTGCTTCTATTGACACACTAGAGCTCAAGACATGCTTGAAATTTCTATTTTTCCCCAATTTTATGTTTATAAAAATTTATTATTTTATTTCTAACATATTTTATTATCTTTACATTTAATCTTAACAATTAAATATTTTGATTTTTCTTGTATACATGCTTGATTGATTTGGAAACTATTTACCTATCATATAACGGATAAAAAATTTAATCAATACTCAAGTTTTTCATTATGATACATGCCATGCATGCATTATATAAAACTTATATAACTATATATATATATATCATAAAATTCGTTGATTGTGAGATTCTATTTTGCTTAATTGAATACATTAATTATTACCAATCTCCTGATAGAATTAGCTTACAATTACATCTTAATGAGACGGTTGAAGCATACGTTAATATTCTTAGCATCATTTTAATTAATTAATTATTATTTTCCTCCCAAAAGTAGGAACAAGATGAGCAATCAAATCAAATCAAAAGGTAGCTTTCTTTGATGAACGGCACATAAGATCTACGTGCTGGCTTCCACTCCCCCAGCCTTGCTGTCTGTGTCGTACTTTGACCCAAAGACACGGCACACAAGTCACAACCCCAAAGTTTTTGCATTTTGTTGCCAAATTTAAATCCAAAACCCTATTAGATAGATGGCGTTTGGTTGCCGGATACCATACCACGGATGAAAATATTATATTTTATTCCTGACATATTTATTATTAGAGCCGATTAATCGACTGTCTGCATTATCTAATTCCGCACTCTTTATTTGGATGGCGCGCGAATATTTCTTTGCAGAACGAATGATGCTATCATTGTAACACCTCCCATGGCCCATGCAAAATGAATGATTAAGTATCAATTTAAAATTTATCTATCAGATAGATGAAGTCATAGTTATATCATCATCTTCTTATTTTATTCACGTGAAATTATTAATCATAAAGAATTTTTATATAACTCAAATGAGTACGCGAAATTAGTTTTGATATTATTATTTTAAGCATAGGGGGACGAGCCTCTGCGACCTCCCTCCAGTGACTGGCCGATGGTTGTAGGAGAGGGGTGACACTCCTTCGTGACATTTTTATTTTATTTTTTAATATTATCACATTAACAAATATTTATATGACGAGGAGAGAAGATATCGTGTCGGCACCACATCAACTTCGCGATCGGAAGACGGGCAATAACAGGTAAAGAGGACATCTGGTGAAACGAGTTAAAAGATAAAGGGCATTCGTGTTTTGAAGTTTGAGGGTATAGTTGGACAAACGTTAAAATTGGAGGGCATTTGGTGTAATTTTTTTTTCAATTAAGATATTATTCGCTTTGTGTCATTGGTTCGCACGAATTTAAAACGTGTATTAATATGTGAAAGATGTAACTACGTATAAGCACACGATCATTTTTATATTTTACTCATATTCTTAGACCTCTGAATACACACAGACAAAGAGAAAGTGAAAAAAATGTAAAATTACTTTCATATTTATAATATGATAATCTGCAAAAAATCCTTGGGACAAGATTAAAATTATCTTTCATTTCTCTTTCCTCTTTCTCCCTATCATCAAAATTGATTCTGTCCTTGAGTTTTTACTTTTATTAAAACACTAATAAAAAATTTATTATTATTATATTTTTCATCCAAACATTAATTTAGTTCTTGACCAAACACAACAAGAAAAAAATAAAGAGAGAAAAGAAATGCTAGTTTAACTTGTGTTAAATTAAATATTCTCCCAATGTGAATGTAAATTTTCCTTGAAAATGTTGATGAAGCTATTTTAAGGATGAAAATCCAATTAAAGTTCTCTTGTTCCATGAATCAAAGGATGAGTCATTACCTATAACTTTTTATTTTATTATTTGATAAATCCCAAAATGCTGGCCAAGAAATAAAACAATTTCTTATCAATACATTTTGGATTTCTTTCCCGAAGGAGAGTTATTTTCTCTCACAAAGCATTTTGTTTTTTTCTTTATATCTTCAAGGCACATATGAAGATAAACTAGTTTTCTTGAATTTACTTTTCTAAGAATTAATTCCTTTTAGATTTTATTTTCATAGAAAATAGAGGGAATTTCAGTGTAATACTAATTGACAACATAGTTTTGCAGGACTCGAAAAATACAATTTAATGAAAATATATTTTCAATCGTGCCCGAGTTATTCAAAGTGCATTTTTTTAATTCTTATTTCACTAATTTAGTTTGAGACGTGAACTCTAAATATAATAATATCTTTGTATTATCATCCAAGTTGTTGCTGTTGAACTGGCTCCCATTTGTTTTAAGAATCAATCCCTTATTTTTGTTGCGTTTGCTTATAAGCACTTAAAACCTGCAACAAGTCAAACGTAGACGATAATGATGAGGTGATGGCATTCTCGTTTTATATATATAAAAAAAGATCCTGTTTTGGTTGAACAAATCCTGTTCTTATATATAAAAAATTATTGTATTTATATCTGCCATTGTCATTGTAGAAGCACCTCGGCTTCATTGACAGCTAATCAAAATGTGTCTGCGTCGACTGATGTAATCATCATCTTCCAGATGTGTTGTCTGAAAAAAAACATGAAGGAAGAAGAAGAAGAAGTGGGAGGCCACTCACATTTTAACATTTGTGTAGATTTCTGCAATTATTTCTCTATTTCTGTTTCCTGTCCTCACTGACACAAAATATATATGACTCAATTTTAATGTGATATATCTTTTTTGTTTGTTGTCATGTTTCGGCAGCTGGTGGGAAAGCGTTGGCATTCCGTCTCCATCTTTTTTCTGTCATTTAAATCATTCATAACACAAAAAATAATACACTGTAATCTTCTTTTCCTGTGTCTTCTGCTTTCATTAGTGCTTCCAAGTTGGCAGTTTCAGAACATTGACCCAACCCCATTTCTGCGTTCCTTTTACTGTGCACAGACCACCGTTATAGAACCCTCCGTCTCTCTCCTTTCCTCTCTGTCTCTCTCTCTCTCCCCCTTTTTTTTCATCCCATCGGGAGTCGGCCAAAGGTTGCAGGTCCATTGAGGTTTCAGCGGGGAAGAAAGGGAGCTCATTTGGTCTTCTTTGTTGCAGGCCCTGCAGCGATCCTTTCCCCGCGACTCCGATAGCCCAAAAGGTGCATCTTTTGCCTTTTTCTTCAGCTGCAATCCTTCCTTTTTGGTACCATCGAGTTGGGTTTGGACCGCTAAAGCTCCATTTTTGTGTTCTGCAGAAAAATCGGATTTGGTGGTTTCACCTGTGCGAAGTGTTTCGCCGTTGGTTTTACCTGCCGTTTGCAGGTTCTTGCTCTCTTTCATCCTCTTCATTCCTGTAGTAGGTTGAGTCCAAAGATTGAGACTTTAAATTCTTGTGCATTTCCCATGTCATGAATCTTTACGGGCTTGGTCTCGTGGGGAGGTTCCAAAGAGATGTGTGACCTTCTTTCCAGAGAGAGCTAGGGTTTCTTGCTTAAAAGATCAGATCTTTCTCCTGTCTCCTCTCGAGTTTGTTCTCTTCTTTCCTCTCTAACAACGTCACCTTCGTTCATTATAAAACTTGATCGGCGTTTTTGGGCTCATCTTGCAGTAGGTTGCTTATTCTGTCTTTTCTTTCCCCCGATTTTGTGATGGCTGCTGCAAAATTCGTATTAGATTTGGTCATCTTTGTGATCATATCGACTCACTGTTATGCATACACCCCGCCGGACAACTACCTAATTGACTGTGGATCGTCCACCAATACGACCATCGGTAACAGGGTTTTCCTTGCTGATGCATCCCTTTCTTCTACCCTGACGACCTCTCAGAACATCTTAGCAAGCACCAACAACTCGGTTTCGTCGTCCGGTAGCCCGGCCCTGTACCAAACTGCACGGATCTTCACAGGGGCCTCTTCCTACTCATTCCGGATCCAGGCGGGCAGGCACTTCATTCGCCTGCACTTCTTTCCATTTGTGTTCCAAAGTTACAACCTCAGCACTGCCACGTTCAGTGTGTCCACACAGGATGCTCTCCTGCTCAAGGATTTCCAAGCAGAGGCAAATGTGGCTGTCATGAAGGAGTATTCTGTGAACATAACTCAGGGCACGCTCACCCTCACATTTGCACCATCTGGAAACACCTCTCTCGCCTTCGTGAATGCGCTAGAAATCGTCTCAGTTCCTGATTCTCTAATTGTTGATAGCGCACAGACCATCAATCCTCGAGGCACTTATCAGGGTGTATCACAACAGATATTGGAGACAGTTTATAGGATAAACATGGGTGGTCCAGTGGTCTCGCCGGATGGTGATACTCTGTCGAGAAGTTGGAGCATTGATGACAGATTTCTGAACAATATTAATCTTACAACAAATGCAACTTTTTCTGGAAAGATTCTATATTTATCAGGAGGACCTACACAAGAAACTGCTCCTGATATCGTATATGGGACAGCAAGGGAGTTGACATCTTTGAACAGTGACACATTAAATGCGCAGTTCAACGTGACATGGCAGTTCAATGTCGATGCTAGTTCAAGCTATCTGATCAGGTTCCATTTCTGTGATATAGTGAGTAGTGCATTAGGCCAGCTCTACTTCAATGTTTATGTTGGCAACTGGCTGGTTGCTAATAATCTTGATCTTTCTGCGCTTGTCTCTAATTTAGCATCACCTTACATTTTGGACTGTATATTGGATGCCAATGATGCGTCCAACAAGCTTAGTGTTAGCATCAGTCCTTCAACATTGTCGGGTGTGCAGCCAGATGGCATTCTAAATGGGCTTGAGATTATGAAGATGTACAGCTCTGCTGGCTCTGCTGTTGTTGTCCAACCATCAAAGAAAAACCTTGGCATAATATTTGGTTCAGTCCTTGGCGCAGCTGCATTAGCAATCATTGTTGTTGTACTTTTCTTGGTGGTCAGAAGAAAGAAGGATGCTACTAGGCAGGATTCCAAGACTTGGGCACCTTTCTCGATCAATGGTTTGACCTCCCTTACTTTGGGAAGCAGAGCATCAAGAACATCCAATGGAACTATTTTCTCAACAGGACAGAATGGAAGCCTTGGTTTCCGCTTCTCTTTTGTTATACTGCAAGAAGCAACAAACAACTTTAATGAAAGTTGGGTCATTGGAGTGGGAGGTTTTGGAAAGGTCTACAAGGGGGTGCTAAGAGATGAGACAAAGGTGGCTGTGAAGAGGGGTAATCCACAATCTCAACAAGGTTTTAATGAGTTCCGCACTGAGATTGAATTGTTATCGCAGTTGCGCCACCGTCATCTAGTTTCTCTTATTGGTTACTGTGACGAGAGGAATGAGATGATTCTGGTTTATGAATACATGGAAAAGGGAACTCTTAAAAGTCATCTTTACGGCTCAGGCCTGCCATCACTCTCCTGGAAACAAAGACTAGAAATATGTATAGGTGCAGCTAGAGGGCTACACTACCTTCATACTGGTCAGGCAAAGGCAATCATCCACCGAGATGTTAAATCTGCAAACATTTTGCTGGATGAAAATCTCTTGGCAAAGGTTGCGGACTTTGGGCTATCAAAAACAGGACCGGAGTTGGATCAGACCCATGTAAGTACTGCAGTGAAAGGCAGCTTTGGGTATCTTGACCCTGAATATTTCCGCAGGCAACAGTTAACAGAAAAATCTGATGTGTACTCATTTGGAGTAGTTCTGCTAGAAGTGCTTTGTGCAAGACCAGTCATTGATCCTACTTTACCCAGAGATATGGTTAACTTAGCTGAGTGGGGAATAAAATGGCAGAAGAGAGGAGAGCTGGACCAGATTGTTGACTCCCGAATCACGGGAACGATCAAACCTGAATCTCTAAGGAAATTTGGCGAGACAATTGAGAAATGCCTGGCAGATTCTGGTGTGGAGCGGCCCTCAATGGGAGATGTCCTCTGGAACTTGGAATACATCCTGCAACTTCAACAGGCAGATGCAGATGTACCCGATGTTAATAGTGCGAATCGCGTCGTTGATCTCACTTCACAAGTTCGAAACGTCAGCACCACAGAGAGTGCACCTGCAGGAGAAGCTGGAGCCTTAGACATCAATGATCTTTCTGAGGTATCTATGAGCAAAGTCTTCTCCCGGTTGATAAAATCAGAAGGAAGGTAAGAATATGGTTGTCTAAACTGCTTAGTTACCACTACTTGCAGTGGAGAGAGCTTTTTTCACTTGGATGAATTCGCAATGGCGACCTGTATACACTTTGTTCAGAATCATTGTTTTTTATTTTATGAATATTTCTTCATTTTCCTCTTCATCTATATGTACATTACATTTTGTGATGGTACAACTTTGCATGTTCAAATGGTATGAAATGGTATTACATCTTTTTTTTTTTTTTTGTGTGTGTGTCATTGTCTCACAGCTTCAAATTTTCATGCTTAACAATGCCATGCACGGATGCTCTTTTGCACAATGTTGCTGAAAGTCTGATGCATGCAATATTCTTCTCTCTCATTATTATCTGATTCGACTTTGTTTCCATTATTAGTACGAATTAGATTTTGACCAAATTACTGAACGTCAGTCGAAATTGCTTCAACTGATTTACGAAAGGACACTTTAATATGATTTTTGTAATACCCGGCCATAATTCCTTTTATTCAAAATTTGAATTAAAAAAAAAAAAAAGAGTACGAGAGAATCGGTCATGATTCTCTCTCCCTCTCCCCTAAGAGACCTCTATTTCTCTCCCCCACTCTCTCCCTTATCACTCCCTCTCACGGTTCCCTCTGAATAGGGGAGTCAATAGAGACTATAAAAGCTCTCCCTCTCCCCTGCTTTCTTCGGTGATCGGCGATCGAGTGACGAGCAGAGTGCAGGCGAACCAGTGATCGCACGACGAGTGGGCGATTCTCGCGCGAACGAGCACATAAGGACGATCCAGTTGACCTCGACACCTTCGTGAGGGCCAGGCGCACGCTCCTTAGCAACCAAGAACGTCCGACGATCGATCAAATCGACGACTACAGCTCCGACGACCGGAATCGAACGAAAGAGGTATCGTAGACGTACAATCCCCTATATGAAGAAATATATATCAAATGTCGTGAATTTCGATTCCATTATGATCTAGAAACACGTAGAAATGTTTTTCGTATTATGTGCATGACGAACGAAAGATCGGAGGCCGGCCGGAAATGAAAAATCCGACCAGCGGCTCTATTCACGTGAAGAATCGGTCGACCGATATTCACTTATGAGATCATGACTTAGGGCCGGTCGACCGATATTTTTCGGCGAAAGCCGTCGAGCCCGATCGCCTAAGATCAGTCGACCGATTTCGAAATGGTCGATCGATCCTGCGACAACAACCGGTCGACCGATTCATATCGAACGGTCGACCAGTCCATCAAGAGGAATCGCTCGATCGAAAGCAGTATCGGTCGACCGGTCCCTCGGGTGGTCGATCGACTCGGCCACATCGGTCGACCGGTCCATTGAGACGGTCGACCGGTCCAGAGGAAGAAATCATGAACTTTAAAGTGGAATGACCAAAATGCCCTTGAGGGGCCAGAGCAACTGTAATGAATATTAAACCTAATGCCCTTGAGAGGCCAGAGCAGCTGTAATGGATATTAAACCCTCAATTGGCCACTGTAGGCTATGTCCAATCCATTGAAATAAGTAACGGACCTTGTGTCTGCAGGAAGGGGATCAAACTTTACCCCTTCTCTGATTCATGATTTCGAACCCCACACTTATAAAGAAGATAAGTAAAATAAAGAGAAATGAATGTGATAGCTATGTGTTGTTCATGGTAAAGGTCAAAGCATTGTACAGCGGAGGGGCAGGTAACTGCACTGAGGAGACAGTGTACCTATTGGTTTAACTACCACTGCTCCTGGACTACAGGCCCTCTCTCACCTGTGCTCCGAATAAGAGTGACACAGTGAACACACTCTTCCCCCACGGGGGCACATATGAATTATATTGTTATGCCAGAGGGACAGGTAGCTTAGCTGAGGAGACAGTGAACCTATTGGTCCATAACGATCACTGTTCTTGGGATGCAGACCTTCTCCCATTTGTATTCCGAAAAGGTTGTGCCTGAGTGTACACCTTCCCTTTCATGGGCACCCTGATAACATTCAGCTGCAGAGACACCTCTAGCTTCCCAATTAATTAAAAATGAACTTATATAGGATAATGAACATCAATGATCTCATAGTAATGTAAAAGATGTAGTCCCACACAGAACATGGCAATGGATAACAGAATATGGTAATGGATAATAGAGTATGATAATGAATAACAGAGAATGGTAATGGATCACAGAGCATAGTATTGTATAAAGCATTATTAAAGTAAAGAGTAAAATAATTGATTATTGATTATCATTTTATCGTTTATGAATCTATGAGTACTGGGCGTTAGCTCACGGGCATTCCATACCCCTGCTTTGAGATTTTGCAGGTGAGAACTCTGCTTAGGGAGGAAGTGGAAAAATGCAGAGCTTCAGGATGGCGGCACATGACTTGCTACGAAATCACAGTTTTTTTCGTCATTTATATTCTGCATTTGAATTATCTGATGTTGTAAATATGAAACACTTAAATTTTCCCTCTTAGCTTTGCTTTTGTTGATATTCTCAGAACTATTGAACTATCCTTATTTCCTTGTTTCTTTGAATTATCTCATGTCATGTGACATCTGTTGATTCATAATGATATCTCTTCTGTATTTTCATATTATTATTATTTTCTTATTATTTCTATTGTCACGTGGGTCATTTGTTGACCAATCAAAGTCAAATAGTCTCCCTTGATCAGTCTGACCGCCAGCGTGACGAGAGGACGAATTTTGGAGACGTTACAGTTTTCATTTCCAAAGAAGAAAACATCCGGATAGTAGTAATAAAGACTTCAAGATTAATGGTAGGAGAAACAAAATACATGCACAAGTAATCTGAGCACAATGTAATAAAATCCACGACTATATTTTTGTTATTATTTTAAGTAAAAAAAGAATCAAAATGTTTCAAGAAAAGGATTAAGAAAGAGAAAATTGTACATGTAGATAATTACGTACGTAGAAATTGTGTCATTGGATACAAAATAAATTCACTTTTATTCTTTTTAATGACTATGTTTGCTATACTACACGTGTATATTGCGCTAATTGATCCTGACAACAAGAGTGGAGGATGAGTTCTAAAAAAGATAAAACAATTCATACATTTTATACCTAAAATTATTGACATAATAATTGAATATTCTTTGTATAACAGAAAATATCATTTCAGTAAGAAAGAAAAATATAAGTACAATAAGCTTTATTTTTTATATGTATAATTGACAAGAAATTTTTTAAAATAATATTATATCCACCATTAAAAGTTTTTATCAATGCTGTAAAACCCGATCAAAATTGATCCATGGGTCAGGTCGAATCGGGTCGGACCGAATGGTCGAATCGGATCGGACGGAATGATCGAACCGGAATATAATATATGGATAAAATTAGCATACATACATTTTTATATTACTAATGATAATGTACCTTTAATCACATGACTCATGATGTATGACCGACCATATTCAATTGGCTTTCGACTTAGGAGACAAGCTAAAATGTTAAAAGCTTGATGTCCTCAATTATCATCGGAATGTTGTCATTTCGTCAAATCTTCTGCCCACCGTCAAAATACATTGAAGCCATCATGTTGGGATTGATTTATCGAAGTCAAAATGACATGAGCAACGGCAATTAGAGGTTTTGCTTCGTCTATTTTAAGTTTTTATCGTTTTAAAAAAAAACTAAAAAAAATATTGGACCAACCGGGTTTTTTGAACCCGATAGGTTGACCGTCAACACGGATAAAAAAGTCAGTCAAGTTTTGATTAACCCAAGACCCGTTTTCTCTCATGGACACCGATCCGATCGGTCGAGCCGAACCGGGTGTTACGGCACTGGTTTTTATGCACGAAATTTTGTATTAATTTATCCCCTTCAATTATTCTTTTTTTTTTCTCATCACTCCCCTCACTTCTTTCATATATTATGCCTTAGTCCACCTTGAGGTTCCTCCTCAGAAATCCTCGGCATGCGTTGGAGAAGTATTTAACAAATTTCATGTCTATATTTGCCTGATCAATATTCTTCCAAGTAACCGACAAAATTATATTTTCAATGACACAAAGGACCTGAACTTGTTAGTAAGAGAAATATTACATTACACAAAAGAACAGTGAACACCGTGATGATAAGAAAATTGTAGATGCATCTAGTTTCTCCGGAACATAAGATATTGGTGAAAAAGTTTGAAATGATGGCTAATGTAACATCCACAAATCGATCAACGCCGTGTGGCGAGGATCTATTCGAAGACGTTACGAAAAATACTATAACATTGACTAAAACTTGACCAAACCTTAATTAAAAATAATGACATGCCAATAATAGAAGCAAAAGAGAAAAGATAGAAATATCATAAAAGTAAAAGTTTCAAGTGATACAAGTCCTCGTAATAGTCATAATGTCTGAATTACATCAAAACTCAAAATACGAAAAATAAAGATAAAGATAATTGGACCCTCTGTCGATTCATGTGCTTTAGCATCGTTGATCGCAACACACGATCTCAACATCATCACTGACCTGGCCCTGTGGAAATCAAACACAAGAGAGGAGATCCTCCCGTAAACTATACAGCCTAGTGGGGATCCATAAAGTACTCAATGCATAACAATAAATAACAATAGACAGAATTAGTAATCACTTGTAACAATATCAGATAAGATCATTTGATTGAGTTATCCATGGATGATAGAGATCATGAGTCAATCTTATAATCATGAAGGATTTCAGTAATCATGCTTGATCAAGAATCATATTTCATTCATCATGTTCATATTATATTTTCGTACTCCTTGGGCTCTTGGGTGCCCTTAACTTGGGGGATTTACGCCAGAATGACCAATACAGCTTTGTGCAGCCAATGGAGGATCAAGCCATGGCTAAGGGAGCGACCCAAACATGAGCACTCAGCTTAAGCTCTGACCACCACTCTCATATACAATTCATCTTTCATACTTAATCACTTTATCACTTTGTCATACTTGCATATCATGATAGGATTGAATAATAGGACAGATTAAAATAAGATCATGGATTCAATCACATAACATTTCAATCAGTGAAGAGTAGCACATAACACTCATAGAAAGAATATAGATCAAATCAGCAATCAAACAACATTCGATATGCAAACTGGACAAAAATCGGTCGACCGATTCTCACTGGTCGGTCGACCGATTTTTGGGCACCGGTCGATCGATCTGGATTGGTCGACCGATTACTCACAATGTAATACAATAGTCCTTCTACACCGGTCGACTGATATCTCTAAATCGGTCGATTGATTGGTCACAATACAATAGAATTAAGTTCTGCTACATCGGTCGATCGATATCTCTGCATCGGTCGATCGATAATACTTAATAAAGAAGAGCTTCGATCGGCCGAACGATACAAGGCTCGGGAGAAATGATCGGCCGATCGATAACCTCATCACCGGTCGACCGATATACGGGATCGGTCGATTGATATACGGGATCGGTCGACCGATCCGCATGAAAAATAGAATCGGACAGAATCAATATAACAACGATTTTCAATTCAAAAATGCAATCAAGACATACAATCAATCATCTAAGCATGAAGGACTAATACAGAACACATCTATAGTCATATAAATCACCAAATATGCATCAAACACAAGAAATGCAATCAATCATTCCATACCATTCCTTCTCATCAATCAAGAACACAATCCATGATAAGAACCCTAATTCCAATCAATTGCTAATAATGTTATACAAGAGGATTTCGGTATCACCCACCTTATTTCGTGATTGATCCTAGCTTGGCCCTTTCCGAACACCGATAATCATTTCTTCTTATTGTTCTACACTTAGGAAGCATGCCAATGGGGGAGAGAAAGTGAGTAATGGACCTAGAGATTAAATGATGCAGAAATGTAGATAAACCTAGATGAAGACCTTGATGGAGTGCCCCCTTCTTGCTGGATGAAATGCCTTAGGGAAGAAAAAAGAGGAGTGAGGGAGAGGAATGAGTGGATAAGAGCAAGTTTTTAGGCATCTAATCCTTTTATAGTTTAGGTAATGGGCTAAACATGCTAATGGACTTGTTAATTGTGCTGTTGTGTTCGTCTTTTACAACTAAGTGTTTTATTTTCTATTTATTTTTTATTTTTTTCAAAATAGGCTGGATATTACATTATTACCCCCTTAAAAGAAAATTTGTCCTCGAATTTTGCACTAAGTAGAGATCATACCAAACAAATGCGGGAACTCCTGACGCATCTCTGACTCGAGCTTCCATGTGGTCTCATCGCCGTGATGAAAACGCCAGGCTACTCTGACCATGGGCACCTCTCTGTTCTTCTAGCGTTGTACGTTCCGTTCCACTATATGCATCTGATACTCCGCGAAGGTCAAATCCGCAGCTAGATTTGGCTCTTCGATCTGTAAAACATTAGTAGCATCGTGTTTGTACTTCTTCAGCATGGAGACATGAAACACATTATGCACTTGCCCATAGGAGAGTGGCAATGCTAGTCTACATGCTGCTTCACCTACTAACTCGAGTACCTCAAAGGGTTCCATGTACCGAGGGTTGAGCTTCCCTCGCTTACTGAACCTCATCACTCTCTTCATAGGAGACACATTCAGCATGACCTAATTACTAGCCTGAAAGATCTGCTCACGTCTGCCCTTATTCGCATAACTCTTCTGCCTGCCCTGAGCTATTATCATCATCTGCTTGATCAGCTACACTTTCTCAGCATACTCAACTGCATCCTTCACCTCTTCCTTGATCATGATCTTCTTTTCACCTACTTCACCCCAATGACCGGGTGAACAATAAGGTCTGTCATACAAAGCCTCGAAGGACGCCATGCCGATACTGGAATGGTAGTATTATTATAAGCAAACTTGATCAGATGGATATGCTCATCCCAGCTACCCTGTCAATTCAGTGCACAAGCTCGCAACATGTCATCTAATGTCTGTATAGTCCTCTCGGACTGTCCATCGGTCTGAGGGTGAAAAGCAGTGCTGAAATTCATCCTGATGTCAAATGCCACCTGTATGCTCTTCCAGAATCTGGCAGTGAATTTGGGATCTCGGTCTGAAATAATCGATGCTGGAATGCCATGTAGTCTAATCATCTCCCTAACATACAAGTCCAATAGACTCTCTACCGACTGCTTCCACCGGATAGGGATGAAGTATGCCGCCTTAGTGAATCTGTCTACCACCATCCATATGGCATCATGATCCTTCTTGGACCTGGGCAAATTGAATACAAAATCCATAGTGATATTATCCCACTTTCACTGTGGGACAGTTAGAGACTTCAACTTTCCATAAGGCTTCTGATGTTCAATCTTCACCTGCTGACACACTAGACATCTGGACACATACTCAGCTATCTCCCTCTTCATGTTCGGCCACCAGTAGCTATGCTGCACATCTTTGTACATCTTCGTGCTTCTAGGATGGATAGCAAACTCGAACTTATGGCACTCGTCCATAACCTCCCGTCTGATGGTAGCATCTGTGGGAACTCATAATCTGTACCTATATCGAATTCCTCCATCTATTGATATTTGGAAGTCATTCGGCTCCTGCTGACATCTCTTCAGCACATTCTGATACTCTGAATCCTCCTTCTGGGCGGCTATGATCCTGTCTATCATGCTGGGCCTCATCTCGTGCATCATCCACAACGCTCCATTACTGTCAAGCCTGGGACATCACTGATCTATCTCTTGTAGTATCTCGTACTCCCGCACTCAGATGTAGGCTAAGGAACCTTCCCATTTCCTGCTCAGTGCGTCTGTTACCGAATTTGCTTTACCAGAGTAGTAATTAATAGCAAATTCATAATCCTTCAAGAGCTCCAACCAACGACATTGCCTCATGTTCAGGTCTCTCTGGTCAAAAATATATTTGAGACTCTTATGATCTATAAAGATCTCAAAAGTCTCCCCATAAAGATAGTGCCTCCAGATCTTCAAAGTAAAAACTATAGCTGCTAGCTCCAGATTACGAGTGGGTAGTTAACCTCATGCTTCTTCAACTAGGGCGAAGTATAGGCCACAACTTTACCATGCTGTATGAGTACACACCCTAAGCCTGTCCCGCACGCATCGCTGTAAACTACATATCATCCGCTACCCGTCGGGATGGTGAGGATAGGTGCTGATGTCAATCGATCCTTCAACGTCTGAAAGCTCTGCACACACTTATCAGACCAGATGAACCTCAGCTTTCTTCGTGAGGTTCGTGAGCGGTGCTACAATTTTGGAAAAATCTCTGATGAACCTCCGGTAATAACCTGTCAATCCCAGAAAACTGCGGATCTCAGATGCATTCTTCGGTCTTGCCCAATTGGTCACTGCTTCTACCTTCGCAGGGTCCACTGAAATGCCCTTCTTGGATACTATGTGTCCAAGAAACATGATCTTCTTCAGCCAAAATTCACACTTGGAGTGTTTGCCGTACAGCTTGTGTTGGCGCAGAGTCTCCAACACTATCCTGAGATGCTCCCGATGCTGCTCTGGACTAGACGAGTAGATCAGGATGTCGTCCACGAACACTATGACGAACTGATCTAAGTAGGACCTGAAGATTATGTTCATCATATCCATAAATGCTGTAGGAGCGTTCGTCAGTCCAAACGGCATTACTAAAAACTCATAATGACCATACCTAAATCGAAAAGCTATCTTCGGTATGTCCTCCTCAGCAACTCTCAACTGATGATAGCCGCTCCGCAGATCGATTTTGGAGAATACGGATGCATTCGACAACTGATCGAAGAGATCATCAATGCGAAGTAGTGGATACTTATTCTTCACCGTCACCTTGTTAAGCATCCTGTAATCAATGCAAAGCCGCATTGAACCGTCATTCTTCTTCACAAACAGTACAGGTGCTCCCCACGGCGAGACACTCGGCCGAATGAAGCATTTGTCTAACAATTTCTGGATCTGCTTCTTCAACTCATGCATCTCGGTAGGTGCCATGCGGTACGGTGCCTTGGAGATGGGTGCGGTGCCAGGTAAAAGATCGATCTTGAAGTCCACCTCACGCCTTGGTGGCAATCCTGAACTGTCTTCAGGGAAAACATCTGGGAACACACACATATCTGTTGCAGTGCAGTGGCTGGTGCATCGGTCTTCACCACACTTGCCAAGTAGGCATATCATCCCTTCTGGATCATCTTTTGCGCCTTCATAGTCAAAACAATCACTTCTTGCTCTCCGATGGGGTACCCCTGATGACTGCCTTTGTCTTGCCCTATGCGTCTATTATGATCTTCTGTTTGGAGTGTAGAGCTGCATCATGGTAAAAAAGTCAATCCATCCCTAGGATGACATCGTAGTCTGTCATCGAAATGATAATGAGATTTGCAGAAAAATTCTTCTTCTCCATGGTGACAGGTACATTCGGGATGTACCTGGCCGCGTGGAGGTCTCCCATGAGGGTGCTCACCCTCGTGACATGAGGCATCTGCTGCAAAGACAAGCTAAGAGCTTGGGCGCACGAGTCCGAAATAAACGAGTGCGTGGCCCCTGAATCAAACAAAATAATGGCAGACACACCAGCAATAGGAAGAGTACATCTGATAACCTCGTTATCATTCTGCTCAGCATTTGCCTCCAGGTGATGCACCCTATCCTGGCCTACGGGGTTTGCGCCTCCTGCACCCCGATTATCACGACCCCTTCTAGGAGGCTGGGGATAGTTTCGGGTAAAATGCCTGAACTGTTCGCACTGGATGCACGCACCAGTCCTCAAGCGACATTCACCATCATGATATCGCACGCACCGAGGAGAGAGAGGCCTCTATAGAACTACTGGTGCTGGTGGCTGAGGCTGACGTGGAGGGGGTGGCAGCTGTCTGGCTATTACAGGAAACGTGAGTTAATTGTCACGCTTAGCATATTCTTAGTTAATATTTTGAAATCTTTATACCTGATGCGGTGCTGGTGTTGGGCGATGAGGAGGTGGAGCATGGCGATAGACCTCTCTCTGATAATAAGGCCTATACTGACGATCACGACGATCGTCCCTCCTAAATGGTCGGCGATCATTGATCCGGAATCGCTGTGGCTCCACTGGCCTGGCTGGTGCTCTGGCCTTGCGCTTCGCCTGGTCCTTCTCCATGCGGGTGGCCAGTCTCATTGCCTTTTTTAAGGTATCACTGTCTCCAGTAAGGACTTCGCTCTTCAGATCCGGTCGTAGACCATTGATGAATTTGTTTGCCTTTATGCGTCCCACAAACGGCATAGGGCAATATTGCTCCAGCGTGACGAACTGTGCATGGTATTCCCTCAATGTCATAGTCCCCTGTACGAGCTCTAAGAAGTCATCATGCTTGCTCTCCCGATAGTGAGCAGGAATATATTGTTCTGCAAAGGTCAACTTAAACTCCTCTCATGATATCTCTTCTTCCTTCAGCCCCCTAAACCTGGTGGCTCTAGTAGCCTTCCACCAACCCATGGCAGAGTCGGTGATCAGATGGGCAGCATATAGCACCTTCCGTCCTTCGGCACATCTCATCAGCTTAAAGATTCGATCAAAGGCCTCAATCCAATGTTCAGCTTTGAAGAAATCTGGCTTGCCTTCAAACTGAGACAGATTTAGCCTTGTAAATGTCTCTAAAGTATCCTCAGAAACTTTCTGTCGGGGTCCTCTCGTGCAACGTCGGATTGTGGGCTAGCCGCCTCCGGTTTGATTGCCCTCCAGTGGGTCAGTCTCATCAAAGAGTTCGTCCTGCGATGGTTCTTTCGCACTGCGGCCCCATCCTCGGCCGCGGTTGGGAGTGAGACCTCGACCACGGCTCGTCCTCGACCCTACTGGGCTAAAGTCTAGAACTCAGTAATTGGACCCTCTGGGCCTTCTGGCACCTCAGAAGTATTATAGGCCGATGCCGCCCCACGCTCCTGAATTCGTTCGGAGCGTCTAGACATCTGTATCCTTTAATCATGAAAAAAAATAATACATCAGAACCAATACCATATCATGAACATGAATTTGACTTACAGTCATCTTTTGGTGGAGAGTGTGGCGACATCTCAGCGATAGCACATGAACCACTCTTATACCATACAATACAATAAGACATCAAAAGAGTCCGAACATCAGCTCTGATACCATAAATGTAACGCCCCCAAATCGACCAACGCCACGTGGCGATGATCTATTCGAAGGCGCTACGAAAAATACTATAACATTGACTAAAACTTGACCAAACCTCAATTAAAAACAATGGCATACCAATAATAGAAGCAAAGGAGAAAATATAGAAATATCATAAAAGTGAAAGTCTCAAGTGATACAAAGTCCTCATAATAGTCATAATGTCTGAATTACATCAAAGCTCAAAATGCGAAAAATAAAGATAAAGATAACTAGGCTCTCTGTCGGTTTGTGTGCTTTAGAATCGCTGGTCGCAACACACGATCTCAACACCATCACTGATCTGGCCCTGTGAAAATTAAACACAGGGGAGGAGGTCCTCCCGTAAGCTATACATCCTAATGGGGATTCATAAAGTACTCAATGCATAACAATAAATAGCAATGGACAGAATTAGTAATCACTTGTAACAATATCAGATAAGATCATTTGATTGAGTTATACATGGATGATAGAGATAGAGATCATGAGTCAATCTTATAATCATGAAGGATTTCAGTAATCATGCTTGATCAAGAATCATATTTCATTCATCATGTTCATATTACATTTTTGTGCTCCTTGAGCTCTTGGGTGCTCTTAAATTAGGGGATTTACGCCAGAGCGATCAATACAGTTTCGTGCAGTCAATGGGGGATCAAGCCATGGCTAAGGGAGCGATCCAAACATGAGCACTCAGCTTAAGCTCTGACCACTACTCCCATATATAATTCATCTTTCATACTTAATCACTTTATCACTTTGTCATACTTACATATCATGATAGGATTGGATCATACGACAGATTAAAATAAGATCATGGATTCAATCACATAACATTCCAATCAGTGAAGAGTAGCACATAACACATAGAAAGTATATAGATCAAATCAGTAATCAAACATCATTTGATATGCAAACTGGACAAAGATCGGTCGACCGATTCTCACTGGTCGGTCGACCGATTTCTGTGCACCGGCCGACCGATCTGTCTAGATCGGTCGATCGATTACTCAAAATGCAATACAATAGTCCTTCTACACCGGTCGACCGATATCTCTGAATCGGTCGATCGATTGGTCACAATACAATAGAAGTAAGTTCTGCTACACCGGTCGATCGATATCTCTGAATCGGTTGACTGATAATACTTAATAAAGAAGAGCTTCGATCGGCCGATCGATCGAACGATACAAGGTTCGAGAGAAATGATCGGTCGACCGGTCTCCGATAACCTCATCACCGGTCGACCGATATACGGGATTGGTCGACCGGTCCGCATGAAAAATAGAATCGGACAGAATCAATATAACAACGATTTTCAATCCAAAAATGCAATCAAGGCATACAATCAATCTTCTAAGCATGAGGGACTAATACAGAACACATCTATAATCATATGAATCACAAATATGCATCATACACAAAAAATGCAATCAATCATTCCATACCATTCTTTCTCATCAATCAAGAACACAATCCATGATAAGAACCCTCATTCCAATCAATTGCTAATCATGTTATACAAGGGGATTTCGGTATCACTCACCTTATTTCATGATTGATCCTAGCTTGGCCCTTTCCGAACACCGATAATCATTTCTCCTTATTGTTCTACACTTAGGAAGCATGGGGAGAGAAAGTGAGTAATGGACCTAGAGATTAAAGGATGCAGAAATGTAGATAAACCTAGATGAAGACCTTGCTGGAGTGCCCTCTTCTTACTGGATGAAATGCCTTAGGGAGGAAAAGAGAGGAGTGAAGGAGAGGAATGAGTGGATAAGAGCAAGTTTTTATGCATCTAATCCTTTTATAGTTTAGGTAATGGGCTAATCATGCTAATGGATTTGTTAATTGGGTTGTTGTGTTGGTCTTTTACAATTGTGTTTTATTTTCTGTTTCTTTTATATATATATATATTTTTTTTAAATGGACCGAATATTACAGCTAATGTGAAATATGTAAATGTGTCACATATCAGGCGTTGTTTGCAATGTTTTCAAAATCGACGAGGACCGATCTCGCTATCGGATCATGGTTGGACCGGTCCGATCAAATTCGATAAAATTAAAATAAATTTTTTTAAAAATAATATTATTTTATATTTTTTTAAAATATAGTATATAAACATTATATTAATAACCTATTAATAGTAAAATATTAATATAATATAATTTTAATTATTTAAAAATTCTAATAATGATAGATATAAATTGTCAGTATATAAATATTAATAGGTTATCATTCATTTTCTATGAGTTGCATTAATATATTTTATCTTAAATTACTTTTATTTTTTAAAAAAAAATTTCCTTTTTATTTCCATTTTTATATCCTTTAATTATTTCCATTTCAATATTATTCAAATGTAATACTTACCATTGTATTTCTATTTCTATTTCTTTTTTTTACTCTCCCTTTTAATACTTTCTTGTTCTTCTTTTAGTTTCCTATTTTTGAATTTTTTTAAATTTAAACTGAACCGATTGAACCACCGATTTTAATAACATTTGCAATCGATCCGACCGGTCCAATCTGATTTTAATAACATTGATTATTTGTAATGGAGCATAAGTGGGCGCAAGATAAAAAAGTACATTCACTTTAATGAATAACTTGCAAATAAGATAATGAAATCTATAAAAGAATTGGTGTGGCTACAATCATGAATTGTTGACAATGTTGTTTTCTTTCGTTTCAATTCTGATCCTACCAACCAATAACTCACCCCGTTGTTCCAAGATTCGACATCGGGTTAAAAAAAATTGCATCGCCTAGAAAAAAAAAATACAAGACTGTAGCTGAGCTCCTATACGTCTCATACTACATCTAAGTCAGAATCTATTCAGCTTTACGTTTCTCAGACCTCCGCCTTGCACTTGAAGGGCTTGTGCAGCGCCCCACAAATTTGAGAACCTCATCGATGAGTATAACTGGTAACGCAACCGCCAATACCAAGAGCCACTCGTTCAAACTCAGAGGCACAATTCCAAATACTTGTGCGAGGAAGGGGACGTACAAGATCAAGAAATGCAAGCCGAAGGAGACGGACATGGCCAAGAGAAGCCATGGATTAACCCAAGGAGGCATGCTCAGGAGGCTCCCGTCTTCGGATAAAGCATTAAGTGAATTGAACATCTCAATGGCCACCAGAACAGAAAGGGACAGGGTCATCGCTTTCACTTTGCCAGTCTGGAAATAATCACAAGGGTTGGAATCGAAGGTGAACTTGCGTGCTCCAGCAGTGAATGGAGCAACCTTGAAACCTTCCCATGAGGAGCATTCACCCCAGTTTGACAGCTGAGAATAACTAACAAGGGTGTGCCCATCACCACTTAAGTCAATACCCATGAAGGAACCATGCGTATACCATATCACAAAAACTCCGACAGTTGCAAGTCCCACATAGAGCCCAATGACCTGAAAATTTAGCACAAAGAATTCAGTAATTCCAATATTAGCTACTTGGTAATGACATATGTCAGATCATGAAAGAATATACGAAGGAAATGCCACACTTATTCACTTATAAGTTTGAATGCTTAATTTCCCAGAAGATACGAGAGGTTTGAGGCTTTGATACATAATAGAGGCACAGAAGAGTGACAGCAATAAGTGATGCTAAGGTAAACATAAATGTTAAAATTTAAGAGGCAAAAAATGTTCGGTTCTTTGAGAGAAACACAGAATTATACAGATTTCTTACAAAAGCAAGAAAGGCAATATGTCATGTTAGCTTATTACCGACCAGGAGATTAAAACAATGGAAAACTAGAGAATAACGTAGTAGAAATGTTAGAAGAATATTGTATACCATATAACGGAATAGGATCCAAGGTGTTATGAGTGAGTCATCACTCCTTCGAGGGGGTTTCTTCATGATATCTTTATCAGGTGGGTTGAATCCAAGGGCAGTTGCAGGAGGACCATCTGTGACAAGATTGACCCACAAAAGCTGTACTGGTATCAGCCCCTCAGGAATGCCTAATGCTGCAGTAAGGAATATAGATGCAACTTCACCAATATTTGAGGATATCATGTATCTGCAGTTGGAAGAGATGAACTTTAGGTTAAATATTAAAGTTATTAGAGACCTGACATTTAATAAAAAAAGGTAAAAAAGAAACAGAGTAGACAACAAGGATCCTGTTACAGGCATATCATGGTGAGCAATGCATGATCTAACTTTCAAAGGCAGACTGAGTGAACAGATTTAAGTACAAACAAGAACATACGTCAAGTAAACTTCAAGCAAACCAGTTATCAACCAAAAGCTAAGTAGCATTAAAGTTCTTCTATTCAAGATAATAACACAAAGTAAACATAATATGATAAAGAGGGCATCAAGTATACTGCACAAAAAACAGTAGGGGTATTTACCTACTGTAAAAGTAAAATTATAGGTATATCGATCTACTGTGATCCACAGCATTTAATGCACAATATACCTTTTTTCACTAGGATAAAATAAGCATACACATGCCTTATGTAAAGATAATAAGATTACACATTTTTTAAGAGAACAGATCAAACGAAGAATCACCGAAGTGAACATAATAAGATGTAAGCCAAACCAAAGAGGACCTTATGAAAGCCTTCATATTGTCGTAAATTGATCTTCCTTCACCAACTGCTGCAACTATGGTACTGAAATTATCATCTGCCAATACCATGTCTGATGCCTCCTTGGCAACCTGGTAAATGACCATGTGAAATTAATGCCAGATGGAAAGCTGATGAATAAAAGGCTATAGTAGCAACCAGAAACATTCATTGGCATAAAAAAGCAATTCAGTTTATGCAAGATAATAGAAGAGCAACTATGTCAAAAAGACAGCTTGTGGAGGTTAACGAAGATAAAAATATCAAAAATCTTTACGAAAACAGCATTAAGAACAACAAACAGCAGAACAACAGGTTAATTATCAGTAGGGAAAGCTCCAATAAAGTACTCCATTACCAATAACTGTAGAGAAAGGACATTCATCTTAAGGCCTTTGACCAAGCAGTGCTAGTAAATAAACATAACAGAAAAAACTAAGGTTTTCTAGTGTTTCATCATTAATGAACTGAAAAGAATGGATGGTACACACCTCAGTTCCAGTTATTCCCATTGCTATGCCGATGTCAGCCAACTTCAAAGCAGGGGCATCATTCACTCCATCCCCAGTCATTGCAACCACCTCACCATCTTCTTTCAGTAATTTCACAATCTCTTGCTTATGTTTCGGCTCTGCTCTAGAGAAAAGGAGACTAGTATTTTTTCTCAAAAGTTCCTCCTTTTGGGGGTGAGACATAAAGTCCCTCCCAGTGAAACTTCTGGAAGTGATATCTTCATCAGGAGTAAAAACACCTATATCGCGACAAATTGCTTCTGCTGTTTCTTTGTTATCTCCAGTAATTACCATAACTCGGATGCCTGCTGCCCTGCAGTCTTCGATTGCTTTATAAACTTCTTGGCGAGGTGGATCCTATGATGGATGAAAAACCTTATGATGCTTGGATCAAAGCAAAAACAAAACTTGCAAATTGCAATGAAAAGAACCAGTAAAATAAAGCTCACCCTGAGCCCAACTAAGCCAGCGAACACAAGATTACTCTCAATTGATGAGTAATTAGAAGGATCAAGAAGAAGCTTATGAGCTGGATGGTTTTCACCATCGTAAGTTGCAAATTCAGCTAGATCATCCTTATAGGCAAACCCAAGACACCGTAAAGAATTCGTCGACATCTCCCGAAGGGTATTCAAAATAAGACCTTTTGAATTGTCATCCAACATCACAACAGAACCATCAAGCAACTGAATGTAGGAACTCCTCTCCAACAAATTTTCTACGGCTCCCTGCAATATAGAATTTTAGTTATCTACTTTTAGAAAAACTCTAATGACTACAAGTGCTACTGTTAAAAAGATTCAGCAAGCCAAAGTATGACCAAGTTCGAGACTTATATTTCTAAAAATATGTAAACCGAACAAGAAAAAAGGCAAGCATCTTGAACAACAAATGATATACCAATACCTAGAACCAACAAAACCAAGTATAGAAAACACAATCACTTCCTGGGATCCTGGGGATAGCATTTCTAAGTTAAAATCATTTGGGCTGTCTTCCAAAGTCCATGAAACAACAATGCATCTGATATCTACCACTAATATGCTCATAACAAATGCAACTTGGCATGATATGAAAATTTTGCGACCAAAAGTGAGAAGCACAAACCTTTACTAGTAAGGAGTTGCTTCCTGATTTTGATTTCACAATAACACCCATTGACTTTCTTGTGCGATCAAACTCAAGGGTTGCAACCCTCTCAGCAACCTCGTTCCACCAGGCAGAGCACCCTTCAATACCATAAACATTCATTCATTAAATTATCACATACAAAATCCTGAACAAATTAAGTATCCGCAATATAACCATCTTAAAATAACTTGAACCTATAGATGGAGCATACCTAATGTCTCAGCTGAGTGAGAAGATGGCTGATTGCATTCAGCAGGAAGTCCCATTTTCTCCACCAAAACCTGATGATAGTAAGTAGATAGTTGTTACAGATCTATCTATGAATAACAGCAAAGACTTTTATGTCACATGAAATTAACTTTATGCCAAGTTTCCATTAAGAATAAATTATTTCTAACATATTCAAGATGAATAATAAAATAATATGTCAAAATATAGAACGAGGTATATTTTCCAAAGTTTCTCTCATCGCATGTCCACAGTTTTGAATGAACTTTTAGCATGCTAACATTAACCCAAAACTAGCAAAAAAAAACCAGTGGGAATAATGTCAATATCCAGTTTATGGTCACTTTGAGTTAAATGCATAGGCTAGGAGAAGAAACAGGGATTTGGAAAAGAAATAAAGCCATGAAGGGTATGAATATCACCTTCAGAGCAGCCTCTGTGGGCATTCCATTTGTAACAAAATGATTACCAGTGTGTGTAATACTCGCATCATTACAAACAGAAGCGATTTTGGCAATCATTTGAAGATTTGGGTCCATGTTACCCTTAGGCCAATCATGTATCTTTCCATCATGAGGATCGTAGGTAGTGCCTTCCACCTTGAAACTTCTAATAGAATCAGTCCACCTGCCCATCGCAACAAGTCTTACTGCTGACATTTGATTGGTGGTCAGTGTTCCTGTCTTATCAGAACATATAACTGTGGTGCATCCCAATGTTTCAACACTTGGTAACTTCCGTACCAATGCATTTTTTTGAGCCATCTTCCTTGTGCCTAGTGCCAAACATGTGGTGATAACTGCAGGTAAGCCCTCCGGAATTGCAGCAACAGCCAGTGCAACAGCAATCTCAAAGTAGTATGTGCACTTCTCAAAGGAGAATTTGAAGTTTCTCGGCCAGCCATTAACATACTCCCAGCTAAAGAAATATTTCACATTGATGAGCCACACCAAAACACAAATAACGCCTATTAAAGCAGTAAGAGTCTCGCCGAACTCATTCAGCTTCTTCTTCAATGGTGTATCATCTTCACTTTGTGATGCTTCATGAATCTGTGAATGTATCTTACCGATCTCTGTGTTCATCCCTGTCTGTGTAACCAAACACATGCAACTTCCATTGACGATGGTTGTTCCTGCAAACACCATGCACTCCTTCCCTTGGATGTCAATATCGTCAGAATCAACCTGGTGATTGGTTTTATTAACAGCAGCATTCTCTCCTGTCAAAGATGCCTGCTCAACCCTCACAGTGGAGCTAATCAGATACAGAATCCTCATATCTGCTGGAACCTTATCCCCAACCCTGAGCTCCACGATGTCACCCGGCACAAGCTCCTTGGCGGGCAAATTGGGTACTAATTTTCCATCCCTCCTGACAGTAGCATGCTCGGACTGGATTTCCTTGAGAGCCTCCAGTGCTTTCTCCGCATTGTTCTCTTGCCACACCCCGACAATGGCGTTGACTATAAGGATGAGGAAGATGACCAGAGGCTCCACGAAAGCGGTGATCCCCATCTCCCCGCCCTCGTCTCCATCGTACCAAGCGAGCACGAAGGAGACAACTGCCGCAACGAGGAGGATGCGGACCAGGGTGTCATTGAACTGTTCGAGAACCAGCTTCCAGATCGAAGGCCCTTCGTGCTTCTCGAGTTCATTCAACCCATAAATTTCGCGCCGATTTATGACCTCGTCGGAGCGAAGTCCGTGCTCGGCAGATACCTTGAACTCCGCCTCGCACTCCCGCACGCTCCTCGCCCACGCCGGGAAGGTGGAGACGGCCGCCGAGGCCGGATGCACCAATTCGTTTCTCTTCCCCTCGTCCTGCCCTCCCTTCCCCATCGAGAACTCGACACCAACTCCAACAAAATCTTCACAACAATCTCCAAAACAAAAACTCCAATAAAAATCGAATCTTTCCCGAAGAAAAAGACCTCCGGTGACACACCCGAAACCACCAGAATCTCAAAACTCAAAATCCAGAAACCCTAAACAAAAGGATCCACGGCAAAAAGAAAGACGAAAAAATGACGGGTTTTTTTTTTCACAAAATCGAGCCGCGAAAACGGGAGAAGAATCAGCAGAAGCTCCAGAGATCGATCCGCGCGCGTAAGAATTGATTCCTGAGAGAACTCGGAAGCGAACTTAGGGCTCGCGGATATATCAGAATCCGGAAGACGCCTCAAGTCGGAGTCCTTCTCCGATCGCTCCTCAAAATTGTTCGCTGCAATCGAACGAATCGGGGTCGATGTCGCGGTCTCTTAAATGCCCTTTTTTTCCTCTTTTTTTTCCAACTTTTGTGTTAAGTTGATTGAAAAATCAAATAGAAAAGTGCAATTCTAATCAAATAAAATAACTATGACAAAATAAGAATTAGCAAACTCGCTACAATTAAAAATTTTAAATCAAAATTCTAAGATAATATTTCGTACCTCATATTTCAGATAAAATATAATTTGACATAACGGATCATTTTCACAATTTTTTATTCAGATATATGAATACAAAAATAACTCATTGATTGCACTCTCACTCTCTCTCCATCACCTACCGCTCCATTATTCAATTGTCAAACCAAACTAATAAAATAATATTGGGCGAAGACCTAGAGAAATTTCTGGAGGTTTCCCTTGATGATAATTTAGGCCTTCTTTTAATAAAGGGGTTAATAAATTTTAGAATATTTTTTATTCTCATTATGTTTCTATGATGAAAATAATGTTGTTTTAGGGTGAGACAAGAATTTTGTTTCTCTATTTTTTTATTCTACAATTATTAATATGAAATTCACATATTTTTATAATTAATATTTAAAAAAACGAGAATAAAATTTTATTCTTGGAGTTGTTCATGTACCAAATAAAGTCTTAATATTTTTCTTGAGGCTCGTCACTTTGCCATTATATAATGGGGTTGACAACATTTTTTTAGTGAATATTAAATTTGTGATTTGGTAATGTGTTGGCTCGTGAAGGACACCTATCATATACGATAATGCACCCGATAAAATGATATTATATTTAGTCCTTAGTGTTGATTAAGGAAAAGACATGAAACATCTTTTTTTTTTCTTGGGGATGCATGAATCATCGATTATAGGTAGTTCATCGAAACATAGGGTCATGCATTTTTTAATAGTTAGCCTTGGTATTTAGGGAGCGATGTCAGACGATTCAATTCGCACGATATTAAAGAGCACATTATTCATATGTTGAAAGTCGATTCATCATCGAGCTCAATTTATTCGATAAAATTATCCGAAATCGCATACCTGATAGTGATAAGTGAGGCTCCCAACCAGAATTTTTGCGTACTAGTAGTTCATTAAAGCATAGGGTAATGGATTAATAAATTGAAACTAAAGTTGTGTGGTTTTAGGGTAAGTAAATTTGGTAAATATTTCTGATAAATAACTAGAGTATGATGTTAAGTGTTAACTTATTTTAATGGTTGAACTGAAAAAAAAACTTTGAAATAGTTTGTGTGAAATGTGTTTTATGATTATAGTTTGATATATGGGTTATGCAGTTCTTATATATAGTATTAAATATTAGTTATGGACATCAATCATAGATTTACTATTAATGTATATAGTGTTTATATTACATTAAATTATCCTTAAGTTATGCAATATTTTTAATGCAAGGATTGTTAAATATTATAGCAAGTAACAACTATACGGGAATAATAAAAAAACAAATAAATAAGATATATTTCTTATGCCTTGCAAATGTGGGATGTCAATGTGGGTGCTATCTTCATCTGGATCAAGGTGTCGTAGTTGCCAATTGAGAATTGAGAAAAAAAAATTAACAAGAGACAAGTTGATAAGAAAAATATTAAATGAGAAAAAAATTGTAATGATTCCGTTATTGCTTGAATGAGGAAGCTACCAGAGGAAAAGAATCTTTCTATGCGGCTTCCATAATAATAATACTAATATTTTTTCCATACTTGTGTTCGATTTTTTTGTATTAATTTCACTAATCAGAATCTAACTAGACCTTTTTTTGGTTGAAAGCGATATATATATATATAAGATAAATTTTGGAATTTGATCCAACACATTGTTGTAATGAGTTGATAAATAGGTGGTTTCGATTTTCAAGAACTTTGAGTACGATCACTACAAGAATATTGCGAATTTGGAACGGATTTATTCGTCGTAAAATCTTCAAAATCTATTCCAAATATGTCATTGCGACGGATATTGCTAGTTGGAAATTTTGTCGTTGCAAAAAATTATCGACGGTCCTCAAATGCTCCTTCGAAAGTTTCGACGGATGTTTTGCGACGGATAACTCGCCTTCAAATTTTTTTATGGCTGATATCCGTCCAAAGTTTCGAAGGGAAGGTCATCCTTCAAAACTGATGGATTCTACTGTCAGACAACACTAACCGCGGTATCGGACTAGAAGGAGAGAACGATGGCCCTTTGTAGTTTCCGACGGGTTTCGATAGGATATTCCGTCGGTGGTATCGTCGGGAGAGCTCCCGTCGAAAGTTTTGACGGGTCAAAGGTTTCGACGGGTCGAAGGTTTCGACGGGTCAGACCCGCCGAAACCTTCGGCGGGTCAACGATCCGTAAGCCTTCGACGGGTTCGACCTGCCGAAACCTTCGGCGGGTCGACGACCCGTCGAAATCTTTGGCGGGCCGACAACCTGTCAAAGCTTTCGATGGGCAACGCCCGTTGTAGGCACCGACGGAGTGCGACGGCAATATCCGTCAAAAACTTTTTAAAAATAATAAAAAATAGGCCGCCTGATACCGAATTGGCTGCTAGCGTTGGCAACCGATCCGACACAGGAGACTGGAATCAAGAAAGAGAGAGAGTGGGATGGGGAGCCGCCCATGAACCTCGTTACGCATCGGCCTACGGTCGGATCCGACCGCCTGTGCATCGGATCCGATCGCAGCGGCCGATTCGACGCACATGTGGACGGATTCGACCGATTCGACGCACCAGCGACCAAATCGCCTGCTGCCTGATCCGACTTACAGGGAACCGGATCTGATCGCAGTCTCTGCCTGATCTGGCCGCCTATGCGTCGGATCCGCCCATAGCGACCGATTCGGCGAACATGCGGCCGGATATGACCGCAGCGACCGATTTGGCGCACATGCGGCCGGATCCGGCCAAAAGCGGCCGATCCAACGCACTGACGGTCGAATCCGGCCAAAAGCGGCCAATCCGATCCGACGTATTGGCAGTCGGATCCGGCCAAAAGCGGCCAATCTGATCCGGCCCCATGTGCGCTGGATCCGACTGCAACGCGGCCGATCCGACCACCGGGCGCCGGATCCGACGCACAGGCCGCCGGATCGATCGCCAGCAGACGGATTCGATCACTTGTGCGTCGGATCGACCGCTAGTGATTGGATCCGGCCGCCTGTGCGTCGGATCGACCACATCAGTTGCCGGAGTCGACAAAGAGGAAGAGGGGGAGAGCAGATAAATAGAGTAAGTTGTCGTGGGGAAGAAAGTAGAAAGAAATAGAGGGATAGGGGTAAATATAGGGCGCCGAAAACGGAGGAGAATGAGGAAAAAGTGCACGAGAAAATATTCGAGTTAGCGACGGATATATCCGTCGATAAATAAAATAATATTATTTTTTATCAATGTTTATATAAGAAATTTTATTATTTTTATTACCGAAGAAAATTCCTTTAGAATTATCAAAGGATTTAAATCCGTCGGTAATTAAGAAGAATACTACCTGTCGGTAATTAAAATAATATTATTTATTATAAATACTTATATATAAAATCTTATTATTAACATTAATAATATCATATTATATTTATGAATATTTTAAGTAAATGTAAGTGATATGTATTATATTATAAACATTAATAATAAATTATTTATAATATTAATCACAATATGACTCTTTAAAAATATATTACATATATATTGTTATTAAAATTAATTACCGACGATCATCGCCTTCGAAATCACCGACGAATCAATATCCTTCAATAATTTCGAAGGCTAAATCTGACAGTAATTTTAATTATAAAATATTAAATGTATACTTATATTGTATCATATATATATTATTATAAATATATTTACCGACGGGTCTGGCCTTCGGAATTATCGATGGATTTGAATTTGTCGATAATTTCGAAGGATATTCCCGTCGATAATGTAATGACGGATATTTTCCATCGGTAATTTCGAAGGATATTTTGGCCCTCTGGATTTTGGAAGGTTTTTTCTGTCCATCGCAAATGTTGTCGAAAAATGTGAAGGATTTCTGTCCGTCGCAAATTGACAATTTTCTTGTAATGGATCGTATTTAGTTGTTATTTTATCTTACTCTTGTATTTTTTATTATTAATATTTGATGGCAAAAGAATAATCATTATATTTCCTTATTTTATACATTTGATATAAGGTAATGTAATAAAATAATTTTAATTAAAATATTGCATAGAAGATGAAATAAAAGTCTCTGTAACTATTTTCTGTTTTTTCCTTTGGATGCGCCGCTGAGGAGTTAGATCGATTGTTTCAATCGAGACATTTGTTTATTAAACGTTAATATTATTTATAAATATTAAGTTATGCCGATACTGTTATGGGAATTGATATTATCGATTATTTTGTGATGAGTATTTCATTGATGAAGAAATGATATTGTGTTATGATTCGTGTATTTTAGAAATTTGGACATATGGCTCATTCTTATTGCATATTCATGTGTTTTGAAAATTTGATGTTTCATTCTTATCGGTTATAACTTATGGGTTTAATATTTGCACTACTTCTTTTAAGATGTAGCATGATCATATGCTTATTAATCACTAATGATTGAGTGACTAAATGAATAATTTTTTAATTCATCATCCATCATGAATCAGATGACAATTATAAGTGTATAATTGTGCTACCCCGTAAAAAAGATAGCACAATTATTTTTTTAATAATTTATTGTCACTTGGAATTAATTAAGTGCATGTTTTGGAAAGATAATCAATGAATGGAGCATGGACTCATAATATCAATTTGAAATCAATGTGTATGCATGCATATATCAATTTTACACCCCTATTTACGCCTTGATTATGTTCTATATATGAAATGGAATGAAGGAATGAAGGTGTAGAGGGACATCATATTTATTCTTTGAACTATCAGATTAAATATTCATGTATTATATTTCATCCATTTTCATTTACGAAAAGATCATTTAAGCGAGAGTCGATTGGAGACCAAGGAGAAATTAGAGGATGAACAAGAGAAATAATCAGAACCGAAGGCCAACGATCAAATGTCAAAAAGGTTGGTAAACAAAATCAACATTGAATAGTTCTTCTTATCGGAATGAGTAAAACAAAATTTGATCCTAACATAACCTATTTCTATTTATTTTTATAATTATATTACAGGATGAATGTGTGCAGACTAAATTGAGTAGATTTACTTTAGTCCAATTGAATCGTGCCATGATACATGATAGTGTCGATCATGTTCTAATGTGATTTACTCTAGAATGTAGTGACTGCAAAAAAAAAAAATTGATTCATTGATGTTGAAGATGTAAGGATCATTGTGTAAATTAAAGTTTTTCTTGGTTCTTGTTAGTTTTAAGTTTAAATTGTTGATATGTTGTGAACACTTTGCTTTCACGTCGTGGTGTGTATATTTTCATTTGCAATTCAAATAGAATTTGTGCTTTATTATATTCACATGCTAAACTTATGTGTGCGTATTATGTTCCCATGCTAGACTTGTGTCATATTACGTTTGCATATTCATTTGTAATATAGTTTAGAGATTTTTCTCTAAGTTATTTGGCCCTTGTTACAATTAAAATTTGAGGAGGTTTATTAACTCCGATGATATCACATATCTTCATATTACATAGATATTGAGAGTTGCTACATAATTAGTTACAGAACAATGGAGATGAAGATGGATTATTCTTAGACTTTTTGTAACGACCCCGATTTAACCCGCGAGTTAAACCGGAGTTTGCGACTCATTACGGACGATCAAATAAAATTAGGAAGGAATGCGGAAACGTGATGTAATTTACTCTTTCTTTTACAACATAAGAGTAAAAATATATATCACTAAATAAATTACACAATATGTAATCATTTCAGAGCAAATTGATACTTCTTAAGTCGTACATTTTACAAAATGAATTTATTTTCGTTACAACTTATTTTGACAAATATAATAAACTCGACCAACTCTCTCGACATCCTAATAAAAGGACATGAGAATAACAACTCCCCTCAATATCTTTACATCAAAAGAGTTATAACTGCTAAGGTTATGAGCTCACTCAATCCAAGAAACCGTACTGATCTGAAAAATATTAGAAACAACATTATGAGCAAAAATAGCTCAGTAAGTTGATAACTCATAGCATATGTGTTACCAACTAATCAATTTAGAGGGACATAGAAAAGCATGCAATAATCGTAATAGCAAAATGGACATTTTTATATATTTGATAATTACAAATAAACATACTAATCATAAACATCACACTCAACATCATATAAATCATATCAAACATATGTATGCAAATGCAACACTCTCATATGAATGCACGGATCACTAATTGACCAGTGATCGGTAGGTGGACTCTAGAGGTGGGTCCCATCGTGATTAGCACTTAGCTTCATTCTACCTCATCCCTTTCGAGGAACAAATCATATAGCGATAGGTGGACTCTAGAGGTGGCCCCTATGGATTCTAGAGGTGGCCCTCATCGCGACTACTCACGATGTGGCACTTAGCTCCGCATGGCACTTAGCTCCAGTCTATCTCATCCCATTTCTGGAAAATAAAATGATGCATTTGACTCTAGAGGTGCCTTTCATCGTGATCAGCGATGTAGCACTTAGCTCCAACCATCATACATGCAATGCAGGCAGATGCAGATGTATGATTCATCATATAATAATTATATCTCGAATATCAGAAGATGAATCATATCAAATACCATTTCAAATTGAACAAGATTGCACTTCTCATAACTCATTCATATCATATCACATATGCTTTTCAAATGTGCAATCATATAATCATTCAAATATACTTTTCATAATTGCATTTCTCGAAATCAATTCATAACATTTCAAAACATATTCAATACATATAATAATCGATGTCACAACAAATTCAAAAGAGGTGAAAACATAGAATAGGAGAAACCAACTTACCTATAAGGGCTAACAAAATGTTTCCCTTTCATTGTTCACTGCTTTATCCTTCTACTCCTATAATAATAATAATAATAAGGAACAAATTACTACTATGATCTGAACACAATCCTATTACATACGAAACATAATTAATTGCTTAGGTATATGAACATTAAGTATTTATTCTTATAACTTAAGTAACTATTAAACATAAGGATTGAACTAATAATATAACAGATTGCACACATAGTAAAGAAAAATCTATGTCTTCTTATATACATATCTAAAAGACATCATTCCAATTTTCCTTACTCTCATATTACAAATACATTATTCTGTAAAAGTTTCATTTCCTACTTAATTATGGTTTGCTCTAATAAAAATCAACATTCAGCCTAACTTTTATATTGTTTCTATGTCCTGACAGATTGAATAACCTTACTTTTATGATTTATATAAAATAATAAACATTCCATTTCTACTAATTTTAATTTTCTCAAATTGTAGACATCTTAGGGTGCAAGTCATAAAATTACTTGAATTTCTCTCTATTTGTACTGAGCACAATAAAATTAACCAATACTAGCATAATTTGCCCTAAGCTCCATTCTGACGGACTGAGTAAGGATCGGTGAAATATTTATAACTTTCGCTATACATATCATTTTCTAGTGATTCTAATTGTCAATGAAACCTAACATCAATATCTATAACACCCTAAATTATCAAATAATTACATGACATATTGAATTTAATACATAATTTACAAATTCGGATAGCAATTTCGGCGGACAGAGTGATAGTACCTTAAAGATACGTGAATAACTTTGTCTATATAAATCATATTAACTTGATTCCAAAGCTCAATGAAATTAGACTCATAGAGGATCAATAAGAATAAATTTCATAATTTTTGGATCACTCGAAATGAAATTATGTAGCTAAAGATTCGTGAATCAATTGAACATGGCTATGGTTAATCTTACCCATGAACAACATGAGTTTTGCCTCATGTTCAAGTAAAATCCGAAAATAGATGGATAAGAAAGGTTCAGAGTCATCATAATTAAGAATTATGTAGTTAAAATCCAAAGAAAATAAAGTAGGAACTTACCAAATTTTAAAACCCTAGTTACCCCTTCTCTTTTTTCTAATTTGGTTCAATCATGTAGTATGGTGTCTTCTACCTTCTCTTTTTCTAATTTCGGCCAAAGGTGATGAATAGGGCAGAGGAAGGTAGTAAAGGGTGAAAGGATAAGTGTTAAAGGGAAGGGGGGAACTGACTTCAAGTGGCGGAAACCAGTTTTCCAAAAATACCCTTCATTTATTTATTTATTTATTCATTTACTTTAAGACATTACATGTAAATAAGAAACTACCCCCCATTTGGATTCAAATAAAATATTTAAAAAAACAAATAACTAAGGAATCAAAATTTAAATTTTTGTCCGAAGAACAAAAATCGCGATTTCACAGATTTTTCGATTTTGTGTCTACGCTTTACCTAACTCATACACCTCCTAAAAATTCTTAAAAATCACTTTTAGAATCCTTTCATATATAGGAGCAATTATCGGGACTTTAATTTTTTTCAAATTTTCACTTTTTCGAAAATCATATTTTCATGCTTTAAGTAAATTTCCATCGTTTTCGCACTTTAGTTGATATTGAAGTGTAAGTCTTAACATCACATTCATAGAAATTACCAATAAGATAATAGAACATCACATTCATACAACTGATCATGTATGATTAACTTAGGGATATTACACTTCTTTCAAGACGCCCCTTGGACGTCGACAGAGTATAAGCTTGTCACGAATGAATGAATATTGAGCACCTGTCAGGGACTTTGTCATAATATCTGCTAGTTGATCTTTTGGAGAAATAAAGTGAAATTTTAAGCGTCTACTCGAGACCTCTTTATGTACAAAGTGAAAATTGATTTCAATGTGTTTCATTCTAACATGGAAGACCAATTTAGTTGTGAAATATATAGCGCCAATATTGTCACACCAAAGGATTGGTGGCAATGTTACAAGTTGTTGAATTTCCATAAGAAGTTGTCGAAGCCATATTAATTCAGCGGTAGCGTCTGCTAAAGCCTTGTATTCATATTTTGTGGAGGAGCAGGACATAGTGTGTTGCTTTTCATTGTCTAGGAGATGAGGTTGCAACCATTAAAAAATGACATGGCCACCAATGGACTTGTGATCGTCAATGCTACCAGCCTAGTCAGTGCGGAGAATGATTGAAATTGCGATGTTGGAGAATGAGCTATTAGAAAACTCAAACCATCAATAGCTTTCGAGTATCGCAAAATGTGTTTACAATCTTGCCAATGTTCTGTAGAGGGGGCATGCATCACTTGAGAAACTGCATTAATAGAAATTGCAATATCTGATCGTGTTAGGAAGAGATACTGGAGAAAGCAGACGAGTTGTCGAAAAAGTGTGGAATCTGAACTCTTAGAAGCTTGACAAGGGCTGAACTTTGCATTGGTAGCTAGAGGAGAGTTGACAGGTTTACAATTAGTAATGTGGACACGCTTCAATATGTCATGAATATATTGGTGTTGAGAAAGCATGAGACCTCATGGTGTGCGTAGGACTTCAATGCCCAAGAAGAAGTTAAGATGGCCAAAATCGCGAACTGCAAATTAACTTTATAAGTATTGAACAACCTGAGAGGTAAGTGTTGTGGAAGAACTAGTAACAATGAGATCATCCACAGATACAAGGACATAAATAGTTCCATGTGGATGATGTAACAAGGATAAATCAACCACTGAGTTGGTGAAACTAAACTTTCTCAAAGCTCCTACAAAGGTATGAAACCAAGCCTGGGAGCTTATTTTAAGCCATATATTGACTTTTGAAGAAGACGTACGTGGTTCGGTGATGTGGATCTACATAGCATGGAGGTTGCGACATGAACACAGTTTTGATGAGTGAGCCATGTAGGAAGACATTGCTAATATCAAGTTGTCGTAGCTATAAATTTCTAAAAACTACAAGTGTTAAAATGAGCCGAATGGTTGTTGGTTTGATTACTGGACTAGAGGTTGGAGAAGTCAATCATAGGATGCTGATGAAATCCCTTGATGATGACTCTGTCTTTATAGCGATCTATGTTACCATCTTCTTTGTATTTGATGCGAAATAACCATCGACAACCAACAACATTCGTAGATGCAGTTCTGCCAATAGGGCACCATGTCTCATTGTGAACCAAACTTAAATTCTTCGTCCATGGCTGTATTGATGCTTGTTGGCAGTGGGGAAGTTGGTGGGAGGGATGTTATTAGAAATAGTAGAGACAAGTGCCTTGAAGCCAACAAGTTCGTGATAGTTGATGGGAGGTAGTGTTCTACGGCATTTAGCAATTGGTGTAGGAGGTTTGGGTGGGGATGAAGGAGGTGATGTGGAGCTGGAAGAGGTTGATGTGGATGAGGTAAGAGTGGGTTGTAAGGGTGGGTTAGCGATATCATAAGCCAAGGTTGTTCGGTGTGTGCAGGGATACATATGAGAATGATAGCTCATCAAATATGGCACACATATTTGGATGTTTTTAGGCCAATAGCTATGAGTAAGACCTCTTTTAATAGAGGCTAGGAGCCAAATAAGAAGGAGCTATTTTCCATTCTTGTACTCAAGGAGAGGTTGATGGCGGACATGTGATGGTATCCACTAAGAATCCTTCAAGGCCAAAGCTGATAATGAGTGGTAAAAGCTGTGTGATCCAAAGTAGATAATTGGATGATGTCAATTTAATGGAGACGAAGTGACTGGCTTGATTAATAGAAGGCATAGCAGGGAGAGGTATTTCAGTCGCTATTGTAGATGAGGAGGACTAGAAGGGAGTTGAAGAAGGATTAACCATTCGATCTTGTTATGATACCATAAAATCTGAAGAGATTTTATTAACTCTGGGGATATCACATATGTTCATATTACGTAGATATATATAAGCTCCTATTGTGTGGAAAGATGTTACATAATTAGTTACAAAATAATGGAGATGAAGATGTCGAATTTGGTCATCTGACTCAGTAGATGTGTATGTGGTCCTAATATTATGGGTTGTTGTTAAACTTCTTCCAAGAACAATCACTCAGTACCTTCAAATGAACATGTGTTAAATTCTTTAATTATTTTTAAAATAATATTGTTTTGGAACCCAAGTCGGATTGTAGGAAATCTAGATGAAGTTTATTCAAAATAGCATTTAGTTGTCCATAACTCGACCTAAGTTTGTCAACCAATTGAAATCTAGGTCTTCGACTTTTCAAATCTGGTTCGGGTTTACTCATTGCCCTAGGCTGATTGTTGATTGAATATGCAATATCTGACATGTCAAAACCCAACCAAGTTTCCTACAACTTGACTCGAGTTCAATTTAACTATTTTAACACTTGAACTATAGAACCTTTGAATTCAGCTCGAGTCTCTTGGTCACCAGCTCGATTAATTCGTTCCAACTATGACTCTGAAGCAACTAGATTCTGGCTTGGGTTCGTCACTCACTCATCATAGGTTCTGCCATTGAGTAACTAGAGATTCAATTGTTTGATCGTAGATAATAAGATATGCTTATTCGTTAAACCAACTACTTATTTTTTATATTCTATTTAAATCGAGGTATGCAAGTTCTCTTTCATTGTTCATCAAAGTTATATGTTAGGATAATGTACAAGATAATTTTATTATACGAAAGAATATCAAGATGATGATTGATAAGCAATATGATGAAGGACTAAACAAAGGGTTGTCATGTAAAATTGAACAAAGTAAAAATTGATTATCACTTTCATTTATCCAAGAATTTTATCAAATATCAAAATGTATCTTATTGGCTGATTTTTTTAATTAAGAATATCTTTCATATGTTGTTACTATCCTTTACTTTTAACTCATGGAAACTAATTTTTTTAACATAGTTTACTGTGTTTTTCTATTTGATGTCAAATGATAGGTGGAATGTATGCAAAGTTCTTGAGGTAATTGTCCGATCTTTACGGGACGAATCTCAAATGCTAGGTGGACAGTGGACTCATGATGTATAGCATTGATGTTTATGCGGTTAACATGCACGACAATTTAGAGATCTTATTATCATTTCTTTATACTTCTTTAGAAATTTATGTAACAAGAATGACATTTTTCATATAAACTCTTTAACTTTAGCACTTAACTAATATTCTATCCTTATATCTTATCATTTTATATGTAGTTATTGATTTTAAAATTAAAATTTGCTTATGTAGTTATGTGTCATGATTATTGACAGTCGTAATCGATAAGATAATCAAAATCATTCTTAATATTGATTATTTTAATAATAAATATGTACAAATTAAAATCCGATATATAAAATTATGTTTCACAAAATATTTATGAAAAATATTTATGATATGTTTCAAGTATTTCATATGAGATGGAGTAACATCTTATACAAAAATATTTTCAGGAAACAATGCTTATGAAGTGAAAATAAGTTTTACTTGATAATGATATGTGATTATGACATGTGTATTTTGATATTGTTAAACTTCATGTGTTTATTAGTCATACTAGTTGAAAAAGGTCTTTGGGACTGCATTCGATATACATGAAGCTTTTGGGGCGTATATCGGGTGTCTTTGCCCTTTGAGGGCTGCTCTGTGTGCACGTATTGACCCATGTTAGCTCTGCGTATCCGAGAGTGCTCAAATATGTATTGACCCATGATATGCTCTACGTATCCGAGAGTGGATACGCTAATGACCCAATTTCTTGTAGTGATAGTGATTGCAGAAATTGATTTTAAATATCTTCTGACTTCCCAAAAGACATCATTCATCACGTTTTGTCTCATGCTCAAGTCGCTTGAACCTGGACTTTTGTGACTCTAATGAACTAGCCACAACAACAATACAACTATCTTGCCTTATAATAGGTACGAGGATTCCCTTCAGAACTATAGTATCGCCCTTCATGATTGTGATGATGTCTTCAACAGCATTGATTAGACACCCTTTAGAGTTCAAGACTCCAAGTGATATAGATTCATCTTCAGTTGCGAAACATGTGGACATCGGTCAGCGTCCTCATAAGATTGTCATGAGTCTTCATCTGCACATAACCGATCCCAACTATCCGACATGACGCATTATTGCCCATGATGACATTTTCGTCATAAGTCTTATGTTAAAATGAGAATCATTCTTTATTCGAAGACATAAAATAGGAACATCTCAAATCAAGAACTCAACCATCCTCGAGACATCCTTGTTTAGTAGCAATCATAATCAAATCATCTTATGAATCTTCATTCTCATGTGCCACAACGACAATGGGAGCCTTTTTCTTCTTTGGACAATATTTCTTCCAGTAATATATGAAATATCCATCACATATATATAATGTCATGATACGAAAAGATTGCAAGGAATTAATTAAGTCTCAATCAAATATAACTTTCAACACACACACATCAGTCGAAAATTTCCGACGGCTTGAGTCGTCGAAACATTTGTACAGTACAATATAGTAGTTTAAATTATATTCATCAAAATTTCACAATATAATATTAGAAATTCAAATAATGGCATCTCGGACCGTTGAAACTTTCAACGAATAATGATACGTCGGTACTTGCAAGGACTTAAACCACTAAAAACTCTGGTGTCTCTACTTTAGAGGGATTCAGATTTTTGTTGCAAAATCTTTTTAAAATTGAAAAGAATTTGCGACCATCGAAAATGTTGTTTAGTTTCTAAAGCCCTTGAGCTCTCAGCCGGCTCAAGATATGTCAGGTCACCAACTTTGGCGTCGTTTGATTCGAGATTAACTAGCAGAATATTGTAATATTCTTGGAATATAGCAAAAAATCGAGAGAATTAAGAATAAAGCAGTCAAACCTCGATTTTTTAAAAATCATCTTAGAAATGATAAAATCGCTGATTTTAATAAAAAAATGAGAATATCTCTATTCTTTCAAAATAGATGAATATCTCTATTCTCCTTTTTTCAATCGTAATTTATTTTCATTATTTATTCATGTATTATTATATTGTTATTTATTATTTTCAAAAGTAATAATAAATATCAACTATTAGTAATAAAATATTTTAGTTATAAGATATTATATTTTTAATTTTTTAGTCCTGTTGAACCAATCAGAGAATATAATAAGAATATAAGAAGATACGAGAAGAATATTATATTTTTTGAATAAAATTTCTTATTCTTTAAAACAGGTAGTCTTTTTTTTTTAATTTCGTGATATGATTTGTAACCACGCAATAAATAACACGTAATCAATTATGACACATCGTATCTTTCCTTCTTTTAACTCTTATTAATTTATGTTTATCAATCTAACTAGATTTACAAGTAAAGTGCACGTAACACATCACCATGGACGGTTCTACTGCAATTATAAAAAAAAGGACGGTTCTACTGTGAACAAGTCTCGTCCAAATTAAAACGATTAGAGATTTATACTAACTTATAAGTTAATATCAATTCTGAACATCAAATAGTATCACGACACGATATGTAACAAAATTCAAATAACTATATATATATATAGAGAGAGAGAAAAAGCATGCATGCCGTATATAGAGAGAAAAAAGTTAATATTCCGAGTTTATCACTATTTGAAAGATTATTAAGATTGGATCAATTACGATATAACTTTCAACATAATGTTATTACAAAGTCTCTTAATTAAAGATATTAAGTTGAGTTATATAACAGCAAGAACGAGCCAATGCAACAAACGAGAGAGAGAGAGAGAGAGGGAGAGATTAATTAATTAACTTATCCCGTTAGCCAATAAATTTAACGCTTATGTCCTCGATCCACGACGACGTCGACGCCGGCGGTGCAGGAGAGCAGGCGGCGGAAGATGGAGCGCAGCGCCGAGCACGAGAATTCCCTCAGCGTCCTCGCAGTCCCGCAGGTCTTCTTCCTCTTCTTCCTGCTCCCGGTGGACCCGCCGGTGCGGACGTTGTTACCGTCAGCGCTGGCATTAGACCTGAAGCTGCCGGCGCAGCTGTCGGTGCTCCTGGACCGGTTGAGAAACGCAGCCGTCTCCCTCACCTTGCCGAGGCGCCTCTTGGTCTTCTCGGGGAAGCTCTCCTTCTTGGAGAAGGTGTAGCTTCGCAGGTACATCTGCCTGCACGAGTAGCTGTCGACGACGGGAGCTGAGGACGCCGGCCGTCTGTTGCTGCAGTGATCACTCCTCGCTCTGCGTGCCACGGACTTCACGAACTCCGCGTCGGACTCCGGCCACTTGTAGAGGTTGAGGTAGTTGGCTCGCACTGGCGCGCGCGCCTCCACGCAGCCAACGGAGGACTTGCACCCCGAGTTCATCATCATGGTCACTACGTCAACATGCAAATAGCTAGAGCCAGAAGCTCAGACCATCGTCATCATCATGGTCACTGATCAGACCATCGTCGTTTGCAAATTTCTTCAAGGTTTCTGGAGAGGGCCTAAATTTTGACAGAAAGCTACGCCATGGGTGGCAAAAGGTTGTGGAGAGAAAAGCTTTGGTTGCAAGGAAAGTGGAGAGAGAGAGATGTCATATATGGTGCAGATGACTGTGAGAGAATGATGTGGCATCATGAGCAATGAGTGGCGGTGACTTGGCGCTCCTCGTTTCTGGCCAATGAATGGCCATCTTCGAAAGGTGAGTTTGAGTTAATGCATGAATGCCAACTTTTTTTGTTGTGGTTCATGTAGCATGTGGTTGTAATAATTCTGAGAGCATGATCAGGTGCTGGCATGCATGGCTTGTTTTCCTGAAGACGGATGGACTTACAAAGATTATAAACTCACAACTTCACATCACAGCACAATTATTATTATTATTCTCCGTCGACTTGTATTGGGTCCGCCATTATTTGATCAAGGTTGGCACGATATTAACCAGTAGGGGAATGCTGGAAAGATGAAATAGTACCTGCTCATGCAAGCTATGTTTTTAAAACTTTTTGTCTTAGTAGTACAGGGATCGATATTAACCAAATTTGATTAGCTTTACGTGTTTTAGAATCAATGAGAGCTAATTTAAAAGTAAAGAATATCGATATATAATTTCACATGGAGAAGACATAAAAAGAATGACTCTTTACACTTATCAACACATATTTTAAATCCATACATGCCAAAAAATTTCAGTCAACAATATTTTGATTCGATTGAAAATATTTGATAGAAATCCACGGTAGGAGTTGTTTATTTTTTATATTTTGTTTTTTTAAAGTATGAATCAATTTTAAATTTATGACATGTTTTGTTATTAAGTTTTATTATGGTAGTGTCCTTTTCATAGCGGCAATTGAGTTGTAATTTTCATTCAACCCATTTGTAAAATCTTTACTTCCATCTTTTACAATTGTGAGGTTTTTTTATCACAAAATAATCTAAATTTCATAACAAGGTTAAGTGAGAGTCAAACGGAGCAAGTGAAAGAAGACACCATTTAGGCTCTTATGGATCCAACGCCAACATTCATTTTTGGCAATTGAATTATTTGATAGCATCGGCAATTTAATTATTTGATGGTTGAGAAATTCACATACATATATGTCTTAAGAGAAATCTAAGAAAGGGAGGTTTTATTTTAACTTGTAGCATCAACAAATTAATACACCGTGAACATTAATAAAGAAGACGTTGTCTTTGATATGTTGTTTCTTTAAAATGCAATAATTCCTATCAATCTATTAAATAATAGTAATAAATGGTAATGACATGGAATCATGGATGGATATACATTTTGAAAATATATTCAAGTTTGAAAAAAGAAGAAATGAAATTTCATTATATATATATATATATATATATATATATATATATTATCGAAACTTATGTGTATACTATATTTGACCTTAACAAAATGTACCACCCAAACAAAGCCACTGTTATATATATATATGTATATATATATATATATATATTATCGAAACTTATGTGTATACTATATTTGACCTTAACAAAATGTACCACCCAAACAAAGCCACTGTGTTCTAGTTAAAAAAAAGTTAATTTTAAATATCGATTCTTCATTTTTATTGTGGTGTATATATATTCAGTTCATATTTATTAAACTATTTTCTTGCATAGATATAATATATATTACAATTATTGAACATATTTTTTCTATTACATGCGAAGGCAAACTTTCGAAAACAATAAGAATTAAAAAAAACGCAAGAAGCTTACCACAAAAGTAAAAAAAGGGGGTTACTTCTTACCACCCCTAAACTATTTCGAATTATCACATCTAACCTCAAATTACGAATTTTATTTTTTGGGCACCTAAACTATCACAATTTTTCCAGTTTGATCCTTCCGTTGACTTTTTCGTTATTTTTTATTTTTTACATTTATAAAATATCCATTATATCCCTACGTTAGTCCACTTTAATATAAAAAATATAATAATAAATATAAAAATAAATTTTTTTAAAAAAAGAGTGACGACGGGGCCGGCGCGGGAAAGAGAGGGGAGGAGGGGGTG
The DNA here is from genome assembly GCA_030549335.1 of Pontederia crassipes. Classification (NCBI taxonomy): domain Eukaryota; kingdom Viridiplantae; phylum Streptophyta; class Magnoliopsida; order Commelinales; family Pontederiaceae; genus Pontederia; species Pontederia crassipes. The sequence goes on along the minus strand of CM060188.1, from coordinate 10,463,239 downwards.
ACCCCCTCTACCTCTCTCTCTGACGTTGAGGAAGAGAGAGGGGAGGGGGGGCTGCCCCTTGTCGTCACTCTCTTTTAAAAAAATAAAAAATATTTTTATATTCTTTATTATATTTTTTATATAAAAGTAGATTAAGGCAGGGGTATAATAGATATTTCACAAATGTAAAAAATAAAAAATAATGGAGAAGTCGACGGAATTAGACGGAAGGATCAAACCGAAAAAATCGCGATAGTTTAGGTACCCAAAAAATGAAGTTCATAATTTAGGATTAGATGTGGTAACTCACGATAATTTAGGGATGGTCAGAGGAAATAAACAAAAAAAAATAATGATTTTTTTCACCAACCTCCTTGAACTATAAGATATTTTCAAATTCATCCCTCAACTGTTGAAATACATATTTACATTTTTTGAAGTCTAACACTCTATATTTATCAGATTATATTTACAATTATTCTTTGAAAATAAATAGAAAGCAAACTTTTAACAATAATCAATGTAATATTTCTGCTATCGGTATTTTAATTTTTCTAATCTTAGTTAGTTTTTACATTATTCTTTCATATAGTAATATATTGTAGAATTGTAATTATATAAATAAAAGTAATTAAAATGTTTGGAAGCTTTAAGGGATAAAATTGGATATTAAGATGTAAAAATAACTTATAGTTCAAGTGAGAAAACAAAAATAACTCAAAATGAATAAAACAAAATAATTATTGATCTAAGTTTCCACCGTAACATGTGAAAGAGTTAATGACACAATTTGAAATAATAATACTAACAATTGATAATAATAATTATAATAATTACTATTACTGTTACTGTTATTGTTATTATTATTTATTTAAATAAATGGGCCTTTGGGTGGTACCGGCCCATTCGTCGTCCAAACTCTTTGTTTCGTTCAATAATGATAACAATATTAACAACCGTCAACCGAGTTCAAATAAATTGATACGTAAAAATTATTAAAAAATAATACTTTTACTCAAACGTACATGTTCTACTTAGGGGTGTACTTAAAAAATGGATTTAATGGGTGTCCTCCCAAGTTAGATGGGGAACTTCCACCCATTAAATCCGGCCCGTCCGATCGAAATCGGACGGCCCATTAATTTAAATCGTCAAATTTTAAAAATATAGTTACGTTAAGAGGAAAGAGCGTGTGCTTAGCAGGCGTGAGAACCGTGGGATACAATCCGACGGTCCTTGGCTCTTCCGCGTCCTCTCCGTCGCTGGTCGACGCTCTTGCTCCGCCCCTTCCTCCTCTGATCTGATGTCGTTGGCGTCCCTCTTCTCCTCTCCGTCCTCCGATCTCCCTCCTCGGATATGCTTTCCGAACTTCCTCCTCGGATATGCTTTTCAATTCGGTGCCACCGTCGCCTTTTTATCATCTTCCTTTTATCCCTCTTTCGCATCCTTTAGCACGTCGTTGTCGCTGCTCGCGCTGTTGCCTTTGTCGCATTGTCGCAGCTGTCGCGCCTCCGCCGTTGCCACTGTCGGTCCGCCGCCGCCGCTTCTGCTGCCCCTGTCGGTGCCGCGCTGCTTCCGTTGTTGCGCTGCTGCTGGTGCCGCTGCCGGACGACATGGCGAAGAGGAAGAGGAGGGAAGATCACGACCGTTGAATCGTATCTAACGAGAATAAAAGGTAAAAAAAAAACATAAGAGTGACCGTCGAATTGTATCCGACGGCCATCATGCTTGTTTAGTTGCTACGCAGACGCTATTTCCTCTTCCATTAAAAGATCCGAAAGAACCAAGATTGCCCATGTAAACTTTTTTTTCTAAAGAAAATCATGTTAGGATTTTTTTATCCGAAAATTATAATAGAATTTTCCAGTGCAAAACTCTCGAACTATTTTCATCCTTCCATGTAAGTCTCATTTTTGTTTGGTAAGAATAATAAAATTTCAAACTTGTTTTTTTAGCTAGCCCGAGGTATCTGGGAAGCGGTGCCTACGATTCAACTCGCGCGGTGCTAAAGAGCACACTGTCTATAAGTTTGAGGTCGGTCCACCATCGAGCTTAACTAGTCCGATTAGATCGCCTCGGGACAAAATTTTTTTATGTTCACAAGACTCAAGCGAGAGGACTCGTTTACCACTCTACTTTAGTAAAATTTCAAACTTGCTTTTTACATGCCTAAGCTCTACGACCCGGTGAACCCGGCGATCCGACCCGAGTCGGGTCGGACCCGACCCGATCCAAACCCAACCCATGGTGGTTCGGGTCGGGTTGGAAAATTCCAACTCGAGTCGATTCGACCTGACCCGATGACTTGACTTTTTTATTATTTATTTATTTTTTTACTTAATTTTAATTCTATACTTAATTTAAAATAGAAAAAATATTAAAATAAAATATTTTAATTATGAAAATAATGCAACAAATATTCAGAAAAGATATGCTATATTTGATTGGATCGGATAGGATTTGTTCATGGGTGGAGTTCAACCCAATCCGTGAACACCCCTACTAAGTTCAACGCTGATCTGGCCCAACATAAACACACATTTCTAAAGCGAGTATTTAATGTTTTCTCCGACATTAATGTCATATGTATATAAATAGAAATTAAATCATTTGGTATAGTGAAATTTGTTAATGATACAATAATTCTACCATTTTACCCTTAGAAGTCGCAATCACATATTTATGCGTTCCATTAGTGTGATTTTTACGATATTTAATTTGTGATGATATCTCGCCAAACTTTTGTATTATAAGGAGACGACGTTCCAACTCCGATATGTGTACGTTAATGAAAACAGACTTACAAATATTATTCTTTAGAGAGTGTATGATCTGAATATACTGAAAAAAATGTTCATACAGTATAATAGAAAACTTTTTTTTGTGAGAAATAAATGAATTTTCATCTATCGTTTTACCTTTTTTCTATTGTCAAATCCAAAGTTAGAAGGACGCCGGCGTACAGTGGCGAAGCTAGACTGAAATATGATTGGGTTCACCAATAATATAAAAGAACTTTGAGTTTTTTTACTAATATAAGTTATAAAATTACTGTAATTTTTTCAATTACAATGTTAAAAAGTATTAATTTTAATGATCAAAATCATATGGACTTTAGTTCTAAATACAAAAAAAACATGCATATATATATATATATATATATAATGAATGAAATGGGGGTACAAAATCAAGATTAAGGGCATGATTATAAAATATATTCCCTTATGATATCAATAATACAAAAATATATTTTATCATAAAATTATACAATTTAAATTGATTGATACGGAGACTCTATTTTGGCAAAGTTAACGATTCAATTAGATGATATGGTTCGACTAAAGGATAATTGTTTGTTATTATAACAAATAATGATTAGTTTATAAATTTTATAAAAATTGTTTGATAGACATAGCAATTAAATTAATGTATTGTATATAATGATAAAAATAGACGTAAAAAATATTTACGATAATTTTTATACATATCATATTCATAATAATTAATTTATAATATTTTATTATGAATAGTAATTTTTTTTTGCAAAATTATTTGAATATAATAATATTGATTAATTCATAAAAAAATTATTTGGATTGTAAGTAAAATTAAAGATGTGATATATTAAAATAAAAAAATATATAATATGTAATAATTAAATAAATTTTTATTTTAAAAGAATGAAGATATAATATAAATAAAAGATGAAATCGTTATTTTTATACTCTCTAAATTAATAGGAGCAGTTTTACAGCATTTTGTGTTATCTCCTACTCAACACTCTATTATTGTGCGTGTCGAATAATGCCGAAAGATAATTATAACTATATTTTTCTGATTTATTATAATAACTTAGAAGAGAAAAAAATATATGTGTCATACTATTTATTATGGGAATAACATAAATTGTACTTATTTATTAAATAAAACAAAAAATGTTACTTATTCGAACCTACGTCTTTGGGAAGTAAATTGAAGGTCCACCCATTCAACCACCGAGATGGAAATATGTGACAAATTGGTACTACTCTGATTTATCCAGTGGAAGCTTTCCACCTAATGGATCCCATGTGGCTCCGACACTCTGGACGCTAAACGTGGACCAATTTGTATTTTTTTCAAAAAAGTAAATAGATGATTCGAACTGCATATTGTACAATTATATTGCATTATATTGCAATAAAATTCCTTATATTGCATTCAAAGAATGAAATAGAAAACCCGAAGAGCACACTTCTGGGCCGGCGATTCTTTTTGTTTGATATGAAAAATAATGATTATTGAAGAGATATCGAATCATTTAATTCTTATAAATTTGTTCGTACAAAATAAAGAATATAAATCTTTTTTTTTTTAAAAATAGGCTCCATCTCCTTCTAAACTCATTTTAAAGCTAGTTGTCCCGATGACGAGAAGCGAGATTTTGTCGTTCTAATAATTTGAACATTTACAGGAGATAGAAATAGAATTGAAGAAATTATTAATACCATACAACTCCTTTTTTTATTATAAAAGACGTTGTACACTTTAACCATTTCAATTCATAAGATTCCGAATTGAGAGAGAGAGAGAGAGAGAGAGAGAGAGCTAATTAATACGCTCCAATCAAACACGGCGGTGCACATATGACGGAGCAAACACGATGAGCGGTGAGAGATTCGTGCATTCGTCGGCTTTGCTACCGGTATGGAACTAAGAACTGGCGTACAAGAATTTAAAACACACACATGCCCCCAAATTCCACAAAGTGACCTTTGCAACACATCACATGAAGTCGATTGTTAACCATTGCATCTCCCCTCCCATCCCTCCCCGGCATCATCAATCTCTCTCTCTCTCTCTCTCTCGTGTATTTTGGCGACCAAGCATAACTAACAATTCCTAGCACCCTTCATAATAACAGAACATGTTTATGTCACAGGCCCCCGTGAAATCTGAATAACACATCATACAGCGACACATGCACACGACACTGCCCACAACTTAGATACTGATCCAAGTGGGCGAGTGCGACCAAACTTGTGATCACAACCTGGTCCAACTAACGTGCATGATCTCTAGCACCCACGGTCACTTTCTAACATTCCCTAACAAATCCCTTAGTTCAGTTGCCCTTTTTTATTTTTTTAGCCAAGTCTCAATGTCCGAAAAATGATGCTAACAGTTCAAACTCGGCTACGCTAAAGAGTGCATTATTCATAAGTCAAAGGTCGGCTCAACTAATTCAATTAAATCGCCCTACGTTATGTACTTAACTATAGCAAGTGAAGCTTTAACCATCACTACAAGAAAAACGTTACTTACCGATAGTCAAAATCGTCGGTAATCAGTCCAAGTAACACAATTTTCGAAAAAACGGTCGTCGCAAATCGATTGTAAAAAATTCGGCTGACGGTTCAAATCGTCCGAAAAGTCCCGGCGATTCCAACCGTCGAAAGTTTTTTACGGTCACAACTGTCGAAACTTTCGACGGTCGTCGCAACAGAGAGAGAGAGGGGAGAGGTCGCCAGCGGGTCATCGTCGGATAGGAAGAGGGTCGCCGACGGGTCGGGCCGGCAAAATAGGAGATGAAGAGAGAGAGGAGAGAGGGAGAGAAGTGGAGAATGGAGAGTGGGAAAGTAAAAATGCATATATATAGGGTAGAAAGTTGGGAAGCGGGAAAATGGAAAAAGAGCGGGGTGAGAGTATTTTTAATTACCGACGGTCATGACCGTGGGAAAATTATTAAAGAAATATATTAATATAATATTTAATTATTTTTAAAGTTACCAATAGTCGAAATCATCGATAATATGTTATATTATTATATAATATTTATTTTTTAGTTTACCGACGGTCCGAACTGTCGGTAATATGTTATATTATTATATAACGTTTATTTTTTAGTTTACCGACGGTCTGAACCGTCAGTAATATATTATATTATTATTTTTACTTATAGTATATTATTTTTAAAGTTACCGACGATCAAAACCATTGAAAATTATTTAATTATAAAAATAAATATTTATATAATATTTATTTTTTATTTTATCGACGGTTTGAACTGTCGCTGATTATTACCGTCGGATTGCGACAGTTTGGACTATTGCTAATTATATTAATAAAATACTTCTCATATTATATTATTATACAATTATCGACGGTTACGACCGTCGGAAATATCGACGTTCCTAATCGTCGAAAAATGAAATAATAATATAAGTCTTTACATAATTTATTATTTTTATTTTCGACGGTTGTAACCGTCGGAAATTATGTCGAAATTTGCGACGGATGGATATCCGTCGAAAATATCGACATTCCTAATTGTTGAAAAATAAAATAATAATATAATAAATAAAATAATTTATTATTTTCATTTCTGACGATCGTAACCGTCGGAAAATCCGTCGAAATTTGTGACGGATGGATATCCGTCGGAAATATCGACGTTCCTAATCGTCATAAAATAAATAATAATATAACAAATAAAATAATTTATTGTTTTCATTTTTGACGGTCGTAACTGTTGGAAAATCCGTCGGAAATTATGACGGATGAATAGCCATCGGAAATATTGACGTTCCTAATAATCAAAAAATAAAATATAAATATAAAAAAATACATAATTAATTTTTTCATTTCCGACGATCGTAACTGTTGGAAAATCCGTTAAAATTTGCGATGGATGAATATCCGTCGGAAATATCGACGTTCCTAATCATCAAAAAAATAATAATAATATAATAAATTACATAATTTATTATTTCATTTTCGACGGTCGTAACCGTCGAAAAATCTGCCAAAAACATTTCCGTCGCAAAATCCGTCGGAAATTGCGACGAATTTATATCCGTCGGAAATTGCCCGTCGGAAAATGGAAATTTTTTTGTAATGAATTTTTCTTACATTCATAAGTTTTTTTTCCGCTGACCCCTGAACTATGATCTTTTTCCGCGTCTACTCACGACTTTAAAATATTTTACTGACCCCCTATGAACTATACCGCCTTTTCCACTTAAGTCCATCCGTCAACCTCTTGTAAGTTTCTCAATAATTTTTATTTATTAAATAACCAAACTACCCTTCCCTCGTACCATCTAATATTATAAAATATAAAATAATATATTATAAAAATAAAAAAAATATGGTTTGCCCCTCTCCGACAACAAGATTGCAGGGGGGGGGGGGGTCCATCCCCAGGGGGACGCCCCCCTCTGCAATCTCGTCATCAGAGGGGGACGCCCCTCCTCTGTGGCGCCCCCTCGGTGACAAGATCGTAGCCCTCGACCTCGTCGGCATTGTCTTACACCCTCCGTCGAAGTAAACTTTTTTATTTTTATAATATATTATTTTATATTTTTTTAATATTAGATTATATGAGGGAAATACAATTTGATCATTTTATAAATAAAAAAATAAAATTTAATGGGAAAGTTAATCGAAGTTAATAGAAAGACTTAAGTGGAAAAGACGGAAAAGTTAACTAAAGTTTGGACGCAAAAAAAAGTTTATAGTTTAGAAGATGAGTAAGCGGAAAAAACCTCTTTCATAAAAACTCAGAACTCTAAATTTATGACTCCACTCAATCCTCGTTGATCCTTAGTTGTCCTTCTTGATCGACACATTTGTTTGATTTTAGTTCGCCTTTTCGACAAATTTTATGATTGATGTCGGGCATAATACGCCCTGCTTCTTCTTTTTTTTTCATTAGTAGTTTTCGAGAATTGATGAATTGAAGGCTAACTTTGGTCGATCATGATAATTTTTGGTCAATCAACTATGCCGATTAGCTTGATTAAATATGCTTTATTTAATTCAATCATGTGAAATTAGCCAATCAAATCTTAATGATGATGCCTATTTCCATGCAGATAATTAATCAAGCTGGTCTCTTATAAGATAATTATTTTAACAAATGATTAATTAAGCAATTTAAACAAGACTTAAACAAGGCTTTCACGCTTATTATTCCGAGGGATGTGGGTCACGTACACGTTATCCGCGCCGTTCCACCTGACTCGTCCCTATTAGTTAACTTCCCCCCCCCCCCCCCCCCCCCCCCCCCCCCCCGCAGCGCGCGCTGCAGTATAAATAGCGGGCGCCCTCGTCGCACATACAAGTGCCGATTCAGACGCTTCCACTTCCACCGATCACAGCCGATGGAACACGTCGAGGACTTGGCCTCCTCTGGCGGACACAGCCTTCTCATTGTGGTCCACGACCAAGACCACCACAACCACCTCCACAGCTCGACTGCGGCCTCCCACTCCGGCGGTGCCTCCCCTACCCTCGCTCAGCTTTTCAAGCGCGGCGACGACACGCACTCCATCGTCGGAGAAGACGACGGAAGCGACTCCGGGGATGGAGACTCTTCCCCTCACTACACTGTGGAACTCGGGGACATGACCGCCGCTGCCACCGTCCCCGGCGGTTCTCAGGTGCCAGTTCCTTTCTTACTCAGGTTCACCGACCTCACTTACAGCGTGAAGACGCCGCAGAGGTTCTCTTCGTTCAGGAGGGACCCGGCTTTGTCCGGAGTGTCTCCGGCGGAGCCGGCTGCATTCTCGAGGACCAAGAGGCTGCTTGACGCCGTCTCCGGGGAGGCCAGGGAAGGGGAGATACTGGCCGTCCTGGGCGCCAGTGGCTCGGGGAAGTCCACCCTTATCGACGCCCTCGCGGACCGCATTGAACGGAGCAGCCTGCGGGGTTCCGTCACGCTCAACGGCGAGAACCTCCAGGGCCGCATGTTGAAGGTGATCTCCGCCTACGTGATGCAGGACGACCTCCTCTACCCCATGCTCACAGTGGAGGAGACGCTCATGTTCGCCGCGGAGTTCCGACTGCCTCGGTCGCTGTCCGCCGCCAAGAAGAAGAGCCGAGTGCAGGAGCTCATCCACCAACTCGGACTCCGGTCGGCCGCGAAGACCATTATAGGTGACGAGGGTCACCGTGGAGTATCCGGCGGCGAGCGCCGACGGGTGTCCATCGGCATCGACATCATCCACAATCCCATACTCCTCTTCCTCGACGAGCCCACTTCCGGGCTCGACGCCACCAGCGCCTTCATGGTCGTCAAGGTCCTGCAGGGCATCGCACGCAGCGGAAGCGTCGTGATGATGTCGGTGCACCAGCCCAGCTACCGCATCCTTGGCCTTCTCGACCGCCTCATATTCCTCTCTCGTGGGCAGACGGTGTACAGCGGCCCGCCAGGAGGCCTCACCGGATTCTTCGAGGACTTCGGCAGCCGTATTCCCCACAACGAGAACCCGACGGAGTTCGCCCTGGATCTCATCCGGGAGCTGGAGGGCACGCCGACGGGCACCAAAGCTCTCGTCGACTTCAACAAGGAGCGACAGAGGTCGAATGCTCGCTGGGACGTCACTGCTGCGGCCGACAAACTGTCGTCCCTGTCTCTCAAGGAGGCAATCAGCACTAGCATCTCGCGCGGCAAGCTCGTGTCGGGCATGAGCGGCGGTGCCGCCACCGCCTCCCCTACCACGTCCGTCGCCAAGTTTGCTAACCCGTTTTTTATCGAGACCGCCGTACTGACCAGACGGTCGTTCACGAACTCGAGGCGCATGCCGGAGTTGTTCGCCATCCGCCTCGGCGCCGTGCTCGTCACGGGCTTCATCCTGGCTACTATCTTCTGGCGGTTAGACGACACACCCAGGGGCGTTCAGGAGCGCCTAGGCTTCTTCGCCATCGCCATGTCGACCATGTTCTACACCTGCGCCGACGCCCTTCCTGTCTTCCTGCAGGAGCGCTACATCTTCCTGCGAGAGACCGCCCACAATGCCTACCGTCGCTCCTCCTACGTCGTCGCCAACGCGCTCGTGTCTTTCCCCCCGATCGTCCTCCTCTCCATCGCGTTCGCCCTCACGACCTTCTTCGCAGTGGGCCTCTCTGGCGGCGGCCAAGGCTTCCTCTTCTTCTTCCTCATCGTCCTTGCGTCCTTCTGGGCCGGCAGTGGCTTCGTCACGTTCCTCTCCGGCGTTGTCACCCACATCATGCTCGGATACACGGTGGTGGTGGCGCTCCTCGCCTACTTCCTCCTGTTCAGCGGCTTCTTCATCAACCGTGACCGCATCCACCCCTACTGGATCTGGTTCCACTACCTCTCGCTGGTGAAGTATCCATACGAGGCGGTGATGCAGAACGAGTTCGACGACCCGGCGCGGTGCTTTGTGAGGGGCGTGCAGATGTTCGACAACTCGCCGATCGGGGCGCTGCCGGAGTCCATGAAGGCCGACGTCCTCAAAGCCATGAGCGGGTCGCTGGGGGTGAACATTACGACAAGTACGTGCATCACGACCGGCGTGGGCATACTGGAGCAGCAGGGCATCACGCAGCTTAGCAAGTGGAACTGCCTCTGGGTCACCGTGGCCTGGGGATTCCTGTTCAGGGCTCTTTTCTACGTCAGCTTGCTGCTGGGAAGTAGAAACAAGAGGAGGTAGAGAGAACTACGTATTAATTGATTGGAGACACACACACAAAAGTGTTAAAATCGTATCAAAAGTTTCATTTTTCCTGTTGAACTTTTTGTTCTTCCATTCCATGGGAGTCATTGTGTTCTGAAAACACACTCTCTCTTCGTGGATGTTAATCTTTCTTCTTGTTAAAGTTATTTGAGGTACAAGCCGTAAGTATTCACAACTCTTATTTCAGCATTCTTTCTTTGATTAGACTATACTTGCATTTAGGTAATCAATTTGTTCATGCTATATGATATGAAACCAAATGCGACACAAGTGCATGTACTTCTGACATGATGTAGAAACCCAATATAAAAATGTCGTACACTATTGAGATTGCACTCAAGTTCTTCGCATTCCATTCAGCCATACAAAATTAAGGTCAGTGGAAGTTGCAAATTCACTTTTCTAGGAGCAACCAATGGAGAAGAGAAGAAAAGATGCTTAAGATCTGCATGGTTAACTACATTGGGATTTAAAACTTGAAATGCATATGTTTGCTAATCAGAACTTTTTGACAGTTCGATTCTTTTTAGCAGAAAACTTCTGTCACATTTACAGCAATCAGCACCCAGCTGTCTCTTTCCATAAAGAAGCTGGCATTGGGCAAGTCATGCATTCTTAGTCGCATGAAAGTCCTATCTGATTGAGAACATATGTTCATTTATTGAGATGTTCCCAACAAATGAGACAATTAAGTAGTTGCTCGTTGCTGCAAATTAATTTTTTATGGGGGATTAATTCATTGAGACGATAAATGTGTGTCGTTAGGTGGTTTACTTCTTCATATCAGCTAACTGTGCAGATTTTGGGCTGTTTGATGCCAAACTTTTTCTAACTTTTCCTGGTTTCCTAACGAAAGTGTGAACGCTCAGAAAGTTGCAGACAAATAGGGGGAGAGAGAGGAAGCGAGCTCATGCAAGAAGAAGAGGAGACGAAAAAAGGTGAGAAACAGATAGAGGTTAGAAGAAATGGATGACTTCAATTAATGGTGGTACGCCAAGAACTAATGAGCGAAGAAAATTAATGCGTAGTCTGCGAACAATAAATTAAACAACTCACTATATTTGTTCAAACTTCAATCAGTTGTAACTTGTAAGCTTCTAAAAAGTTGTAGTACGACCAGTATACAGAGAGCTTTGCCTCATTAACTGTGTGAGAAGTGCTTCTTCTCCTCCAGATTCATGGATGTTGTGAATCTGAATTTATACCAGTAATTTACAAGCCAAGATAATGCAATTTGTTTCCTAAACTTTTATTTATTTGTTGGTAATAATACAAACAAAACGAGCCTTTTAATTAATTAGTAAAATGGACATCCTCTTGATCTGGTTTGTTTCCAAGTCATTTTGCTCGCTTTTGGACGCCGTAAGCTCCAGATGACATCAATTAGCACCACAAAATCTACAAAATTTGTCTTGTGATATTTCATACTTCGTTTTTTTTTATTTCTTTCATTTCTCCTAGTTTTCCTTTATTTTATTATGTAATTATTCACTAACAACGTCTACCGATCTTTCATAATTACTTATATTATGTGCTTATTTCATTTATAAATCACTCATCTAATAATCTTGCTCGCCGTCGGCGTAAAATATTGTCTTCGTGTGTTGCCTTTCACGGCAGGGCATGCAAATTATTACTCACGAACATATTATGCCATTACATTGCATTACGCCAATATCAAACTGAGATGTGTCTCCTTATGAACCCTTGTTTGGAACGAGTCAACGAGGACTTTAAAACTTTAAATAGTGGGATGAAATTATTAAATTATGTTTAAGTATTTTTTATTAATTATGGGAGATAGAGTAAAGTAACTAATTACCTTTAAAAAAGTATACCTTTTTATTTCATCAAATTTGATAAAATGAGAAAGAATTAAAAATTTTAAATCAAATACATTCTCTCTCTTCCTCAATGATTATATATTACATTGATAAAATAATTCTTTTATTTTAATTATTTTTATTTATGTTTATCTCCTTTTTTTACAATATCTTTCTCTCATATTAATATTACACTGATAAAATAAAGTTTTTATAATTATATTTAATTTTTACTTTTTAAAATATATGAATAAATAATCATGAGAAAAATAGATAATGTAGTAAAAATTAAAAAAAAAACAAAAAAATAGAAGAGAAAAATAAATTAAGTGGTGAAATTAAAATTATTGGATATATATTACTCATTATATAGTATCGACAATTTATATATAATTAATGGTATAAATAATTACATAAATAAAATTTTTATTCTCAAACTTATCATCTTTCTTTCATAATTTATAAATATCACTTTTGTTGAATAAATTACATGAAATACCTTTCAACTTTGGACGTTTCCAGCGTTATCCTCCATCTTTGGGGGGCGAGGTCGTCTCCCTCTACGACTAGGCCCCTGTCACAAGAACCCTTCTACGTGAGAACGACGATGGCAGAGCCAGGCGATGACGACGACGTCATTCGGGCGATGACGCTGGGTTTTGTGGTTCGGCGAAATTCGTCTTCCTTTGGCACGGCGAGATTGAGAGCCACTCTTCCCCTTCGGCAATGCGAGATCGATATCCGCTCTTCCCCCTTTGGCAAGATCGGCGACGCTCCACATCCGTCGAACATCCTCCTTCAGCGAGATCAATTTAGCCGCCCTTGCGAACCTTGCCTCACCCCGCTTTGCAACTTCGCCGGTGCGCACTGCATGACCTCTCGTCAAAGAGGTCGCAGAGGGCCCCCCTCTCCATCGTCGGGGGGGGGGGGGGGGGGGGGGCGGAGGGGTAGGGGCTCGTCCCCCTCTGTGGCGAAGCGCCCATCTCTTCATCGTGTATTTTTGTTACAAATTAAAATTGAATGATAACACTAAGTAAACGTGAAAGTTGAAAAGTATTTAATGTAAATTTTCCACTTTTTGTTTATTTGGATTAAAAAAGTCGGTTGTGACACTAACTAGGTTAGTGCCTTAGCTTGCTTCCTATTTGTCATTAGATTTCATGTACTTATGTTGATATCTTTATGCAAAATTATAAACCTTTTACTTATCTCGATAATTTTACATTTTTATGTTTATTCATTTTTTTTATTTATGGGTACATTGTGTAGTTAAAACAATAGTAGCGCGAAGTTCTAATTACATGGTTTCCTCTCAAGATATAATAGTTATGATTTTTTTTGTTGATAAACGAATAAATGTCATATAATTTACAAATTAAACATTCTCTAATAACCTAATATAGTAAAAATAATAAATTTAATGATTAAAATTTTTTATTTAGAAACTAACAAATATTATACCAATCTCAACTATATAATTATTAATATTAATTAAGAAATAATTTTAAAACGCAGAAGTGCAAGAAATTTAACTAGTTTTATTTATACTCTTTAAAACTTTCACACTTCACCAATTAAATTCTTATTATTATCCAAATTGTATCTGATCTTTATGATTTTTTCTTATGCAATGTAGCTTTTGACATTCCAATTTTTTAGACGAAACTGTCAATTACCAAATCGAAGGGATTGCAAGTGCAAATCGAGATTGATGAATGTACAAAATAAATTTCGGGGAATAAATTAACTCAAAGTTAAAGTTCAAGTGATAAAGAAACGAAGTTAAGAAGAATAATAATTTATCGTTTTTTATTCTTTTTATGTAAACAACATTATTATATTTTTTATGTGACCTTATCCACAAAGCCTCCAGGGAAGAAGCACGAAGAGGGAAGCACCAATCAAATTGCGAGGGGGCGAGCAACGCACACCAACAAGCTGAGAGAGAGAGAGAGAGAGAGAGAGAGCAGCAGCAGCAGCAGCAGCACGGATGGCCATGCAAATGGCGGCCAAGCCTCTCCGAATCACCGTCAGCCCTTCCTTCTTCCCCTCCCCTCTCCACCCTCCGCCAGCCCTCCGCCTCTGCAGACAACCCCTCCGCCTCTCCTTCCCCCGCGCCGCCGCTGGCGACGATCCCAACCCTCCGGAAGATCCCCCTGCCGCCGCCGCCGATGCAGACGGCGCCGAGACTGCGGACCCGGCATTCGATAAGAAGCTTGCGCAGGTCCGCCTCAAGTACCGCAGCGGCGTCGGCAAGAAGGCCGAGCAGCGCAGGGCCAAGAAGTCAGGCGGGGGAGGAGCCTCCGGCGCCGCCTCCGGGGGCAAGAAGAAGGGGAGCGTGATGCTGCCGCCGGTGCCACTCAGGGAGCCGGTGGGCGCCGGAGAAGTGCCGGTGGAGGTCGGGTTCACCCCTTACAGCGAGCGACTCAACGGGAGCCTCGCCGGGCTGGGGCTGGCTGCGCTGCTGCTGGTGGAGCTGGGCTCCGGCAAGGGCTTGCTCCACTACCACGCCGCGCCCACCATCTTCATACAGATCTACACCGTCGCGGCCGTCGGCGCGGTCTTCGTCAAAGTCCAGAAGGAAAAGATCAGCGTCTGGCCGAAGAACTCGCCGCCCTCCACCTCGTCCGTTGCCGGCGGCGAGTAGCGTCGGCGACGTTATAGCTCTCGTTGCTGGTTCCGCTCCAATTGGCCAAAAAGAAAAAAAAAGAAACTTTTGTACACTTCGCATTTGTAATTGTAAACTGGGCAACCTTTTTAAGACCGCATCCGACACACTGGATTTTTTCCCACGAAGATCGTATCAAATCCAACACATTTTTCCTGTAGAATCCAACGTTGTCATACGCAGATTTGGATGTTGGTGTCTAACAATAATTAACATGAAAATTTACTTGAAAATTTACTGTTTTTTTCATGCAAGAAGTGCATTATAACACATGCTTCTTTAGAACTGGCCTGTTCTGTGCAAGGAGCGAAGCAGACATCTGGGTTGAACAGTGTGCTCCATGGCTCACAAAATGGCCATAAATGAATCAAATGGCTGTATCAGAGTCCACGCAGCCATCAGAACTACCACTCGGAAACATATGGCCAACTGATTATTTTCTGCACCCGGCCTCAACACAAAATGTTTGCAGAATCTGTTCATAATAACCCAACCAAAAATCTTCTCAACTTCACATGATATTGGCTGTCACAGATTGATCTATATGTGGTGATCTTCTCATGGTCACAGAAAGAACCCATGCGCACTTAAATTAATGTACCATGGGAGCTGAAAATACTATCTTTCATTGCTTAATCTTCTAAAACAGGTCATGGATACAGTGGTTTACATAGCTAGAGTTGAAACAGTTGTTTTTAGCTGGTAAAGATAAAAAAAGACTAGCACTAGTAAATCATTTTTGCGTTTTGAAGATGTACAAGCCCAATGCACTCGGTTAATTAAGAACATTGTGATGAATTATAATGCAATTCTTTGACAAATATGTAGCACATAGTGCATGCCTTGTTCCTTCACTTCCTAACATCTCAAAGAATATGTCCACTTGGGATCATGTATGAAGTTCATTTTTTCTATGAAAATGTACAAGCATTTTATGTTCCATCTTTACTAGGATCCATTTAATTTAACTGATAAAAGTAATTGATAATTTTAAATGTTAATAAATAATTTATTGATTGAAATTAATTTTTAAAATAAGCAGTCACATGTTTAAATAAAATGTTTGAAATCATCAAAGTTGAGATAAAATGGTAAGCGATTTCTCCTCGTTTAAGCAAGATTTTAAATTTGATGGTAGCTCGATTTTCAATATGTGGATAATGCGCATAACCGTTAGCGTCGCATGAATTGGACCATTGGCGTCGCTTATTACACAAAAGGACATACAACAAAAGAAATGATTGAAATCAATAATAAATAGCTAGTTACTCTTAAACTAATCAACTTATTCCTCCATAAGAAATAAACAACTGTCCCTTGTATACAATAAATAAATAAGACTATAATTAATTATGTATATAAAATATTAAAAGAATGTAATCAGATGACAATAAAAAGGAGAAGATAATAAATAAGTTGAGAAAGAAATAATACATTCACATAAACATAAGATTGTAAAAAAGAAATCTTTAACTTAATAGAAATAAATCTACAACATTTTCATCTTAATACTTCTAACATTTATTTGTTTATGTCAATTATTAAATAATTGAAATAGACTTTCAACTCTCACCTCTATAATAATTATATTACTATTATTATTCAATTTTTTTATACTGGATGTAAAAAGAAGATTAAATGATGAATTACACCAAATGTCTTCTAATTTTGACGTTTGCTACCCTTTAACTTTAGTTCGTAATACGAATGCTCTCAATCTTTTAATTCGACACCCATTTTCTTATCGTTGGGATGACGTGGCGCCCACACAACATATTCTCTCTCCACCACATGAGCATTTAGTTGATGTGGCATCATTAAAAAATAAAATAATATCCTCTCTCATCACGTTCGTTGTCTTTCCCTATGCTAGGCCGTCGACGCACGCAAGGAAAGGTGGGGGGGGGGGGGTCTCAATGGCGTGCAAAGGTCGCGGGGAGAGAGAGAGGGGGAGGGGGGTTTCGTCCCCATGTGCGACCTTCGCCAGCGCGCGACCCTTGTGCGCGAAGGTCGCCCCCTCCATGACCTTCGCGCGCCAGCGAAGGTCACATAGGGGTCACACACTGGCGAAGGTCGCACAAGGGGGCAAAATCCCCCTCCCCCACGACCTTCACGTGCCGGCCCCTTGCAACCTTCGTCGGCATGTGAAGGTGGGGGAAGGTTCTCCTGGCGACCTTCGTCGGCACGCGAAGGTCGAGGGCCCCCCTATGCGATCTTTGTTGGTGTGCGAATGTCGAGGGCCCCCATGCGATCTTCGTCGGTGCGCGAAGGTGGGGGGAGCGGTTCGCCCTATGCGATCTTCGTTGGCATGCGAAGGTTGAGGGGGGCCCTCCCTATGCGACCTTCGCCTGGGGGGAGGCGACCTTCCCTCCGTCAGCGCGTGCGCATGGAAAGGGAAAGGTGGGGTCGCCATGCACCGGCCGCCCCTCATCTGTTGGTCGGTGTGTGGGAGGAGAGAGATTTTTTTAATTATTATTTTATTTTTAATATTACCATATTGGATGATCGTTTATGTGAAGGAGAGAGGAAATGACCGAGTGGACGTCACGTGGACTAATCAATCGAAAGACGACCGATCGTAGATGAAAAATTGATTTAATTAGGGCATGCTTGATTAAAAAATAATTGAATTTACTATAGTAGTCTCGAACAAGTAATTCGGGTCGATATAAAAAATACGTATAAATTAATATTATTATTGTCGCTATTATCGTTACGTGATTTTTTTTTAAATGTAACATTTTAATTCTAATAAACGTGATGGAAGTTGGTGAGACGTGCCATGATCAACACTTCACCACAGCCGCCACCTCTCTCCCTTGATTTGATTTTTGTAGGTTCCATGAGCAGCGCAGCCAGCGAGGCTACGTCGAAGGCGGCAAACAAACGAGGGCGTGGCGTGCGTATGATCTGATTGATATGTTGCCTCTTACCACCTCCAACTTCTTCCTTTCGTTTCGGGATTCCATCTGCAACCTCCCCCGGCCCCCATTCTCTCCTCTTCCATCACCGCCGCAGCATCCGTCGGTCCTCCTCGCCATCGTCGTATACGCCGCCGCCATCGGCCTTCTTCGTCTCCATGATCCGCTGCCAAAATTGGAGGGGTCGGCAGATTTGAGGATTCGCGCGATTGCCAAGAGTTGGGGGAGGACGTGGTCGTGGGCAAGCCACATCCGGACGAAGCAGTCGAAATGGCTCGACGTCAACCTCGAAGGTCAGTCGCGTTGCGCCATCGTGGGCATCGATCTCCGCGTGTGTAGAAAAGCAGTCTATGAAGAATGCAAAAGCAGAATCTGAAAGAATTAAGGTGGCAGTAGAAAAGTTGAGCGCTATAAAGGGTGAAAACATTAAACCCAATATGGAAACTGTGGAAGTCTCCAATGACAACAGTGAGATGGTTACCTTCCGTGGTGACATAGAGGAAGAAGCCTATTCTCTGAACAAGGAAAAAATTCAGCTGCATACTATATGTGAGAAAGTAAAGGAATACTTTCAGACAAATCCCGATGCCTCTGCACTAGAAATTGCAGAAGATATTAATGAGCTTGTAAATAGGATTATTGAGTTGGAGCTCACAATTTCATCACAGACTGCACAAATAGATATACTGAGTTCAGAAAACAATGAGCTGGAGAAACACCTCCAAAGCATAGAAGAGAAGACAATGCTAGCTGATGATCCAGATGAGCTGACTAAAAGACTTAGGGAAGCAAAAGATGAATTAAACAAAGTTCAGATAATTGAGAAAAGCGTTCAGGATGAAGAAAATGATTTTCGCACAAATTTTACTGAATTCTTTAATAGTCTTAATGGTATTTCAGAGAAGATGGAATCTCCCAGGCATCATGAGATTGCCCATATGAGGAATCCTTTCTTAGATGATGAAGATTCTAGTTTTAGTTCTATATCACAGAGAGAGTGTGAAGTTAAAGAGGTTACTGAAGTCCATGAGATAACGGAAAATTTGGTGGAAGAAATTCATGTGAGTGAGGAACTTAGTCATTGCCGAGATGACCATTCCCGCTCTGAGGGTAGTGGTTTTCCTGAGGGTAATTCATGCAGTATGCATGTTACACATAATGAATTTGAATCAAAGGATAAAGACTCAATCCATGCAAAGCTCAGCGTCGAGAACAGCTGCAATCAAGAAACACAGCCTAGCATGGAAGATACTCTTGACCTGCAAAAGTTACTTCTAAATAGCCCTGAAGACCAAAAAAAGAATTTACTGTGTGATTATACGTCCATTCTGAGGAATTGCAGTGAGACAAAGAAAACACTTTCTGAAGTAGGAGAGAAGAGTGAAAACAACTTTCATGAATTGATATCAATAATAAAAGAACTAAAGAATACCAATGCAATGAAGGATGATGAAATACAGATGCTGAGGCAAGAGCTTAGTTTCTTGAAGTCCATCTCAAACAAGAGTGTGGATGCTGATTGCAGCCAAGGTAAGGATTCTGGGCGTGGTCACCGTAAATTCAGAAGTATGTCCAACTTACAGACACTAATTGATGGCAAAAATGTTCCGTTTTTAAAGATGCCACCAAAACCAAAACTTAGACCTAGAGCTACAAGAAATAAGTCAATAGAAGCAATGGATATTGGAACTTCACTTCCAGAAGACTTAGATCTACAGTGCAATGACGAAGTGAATAATGCGTCACCTGTTGAGGACAAGTTTAGAAGGGATCTCGATGCACTTCTTGAGGAGAATTTAGAGTTCTGGCTACAGTTCAGCACATCATTCCATCGTGTGCAAGAGTTCCAATCCAAATTTGATTTCATACAAGCAGACATCGACAAAGTAAAGGACAAAATGATGCAGGAAGGCAGCACAGGTTCTTCACTCGACCAGGTTTCCAAGGCTAACCCTGCACCAGCTGCGGCAGAGCTCATAGCCTTGAAGACTGAGCTCCAAGTATGGTTGGAACAAAGTCAACAACTAAAAAGGGAGCTGGAAGCCAGATTCTCGTCACTTTGCAGCATACAAGAGGAGATTTCTGGAGAAGTAGATGGTAATCTCGAAAATGCAAAAGCAAAGCTAACTCCTTATCAGGCTGCAAAGTTTCAAGGTGAGGTGCTCAACATGCAGCAGGAGAATAACAAGGTTGCAAATGAGCTGCAGGTTGGACAACATCATGTGAGGGGGCTTCAAACTGAAATAGAGAGAGAATTGTCAAAGCTATATAACAGCTTTGAGCCATCATCAATGCCTAGAACCAACAATAACAAACAGTTCAGAAATTTTCCTATCAAGGGTAGAGTGCCTTTGCGGGCCTTCCTTTTCGGTGCCAAGCCGAAGAAACCCTCCATATTCGAATGCATGAATCCAGTTTTTCTGAAACAACATGACGATTTTAGGAGTCCAGGATTTCGTTGAGTTTTGTGGTATGTAGTTTCCTCCTGATGCAATCCCCCATAATAATGTTTTTAGTTACTCTGCTACAATCATTTTGAAAATCATTTGTTTCAGCTGTGCATTGTTACGTTAGCAAGTCGTGTATAATTTAATCTCCAACTAGATGGCTACTCCTGCTTGTATTCTTTGTGCATGAAGATCAGATGATTTCCTTGTACGAAATGTCCATGGGGCACGAGCTACCTCATTCCATTCCTTCGGCACCTGGCTGTTCTTTTTTTCACATTTTTTTTTCTGGTGAAAATGCATGTTAGACTTTTTTTTTTTTACCACCTCAGTGCACGGGAAGAGACGCCAATCATCCAACCCATACGGTGCTAAGGAGCTCACTGGTAGTTGGAGTCTCAATTCACTATCGAGCTCAATTAATCTTATGTCATCTTGGACAACACGTCTGACTATGACGGATGAAGTTTTCACTAGGAATTTTTTATATCCACAAAGATTTGAACTCAAAAATTTTACTTAAACAGTGATGAGCTGCTATCCGCTCATCTCAATTTTCGTTGGTAAATGTCTTTTAGACTTTGATTCCAATTTTGGAGGCAAAAGGAGAGAGAAGATGCGTCTATTTGTAATATTGGCTAAATCCATATTCATGATAGATTTACAGTTTTCTCCTTTCACATACATAAATTTATATACGTATCTCACATGATTTGGTCTACCTTTATCAGTGTTAATTGGGATATTCAGTTTGTGATTGTGACATCTTGAAAATTATTAAAAAATGGAGCATTTTAGCTGCTCGTGATCACATAAATAAAATAATTTTAATTCAATACAGTGAAAACTATAATTAATAAAATAAATAAAAAATAATCTTTTTCTAAAGAATACTTCATTAAATCATTTTAACATAATGCCAACATAGTAAAAGCATTTTAACATAATATCAATATAAAGCACAAAGTAATATTCTTTATCCAAAAACATCTATAAACTTGTTATAAACTATTAGACTAAACATAATAATGACAAACATGATTGTATTAGTCATAGACTATGCGTAACTTCGTCATGAGTTGAGTCATCATTCATGCATAATCTTAATTACTTGTATGAATTTAGAGTGCATGGTTTTTATATAAAGGTCGTGCAATGCATTGATCCTATACAAGATGATATATGACTTGGATATTCAATTATAATATATATATATATATGTCATGTACTTAACATATAATTTACATATTAATTATAACATAACATTCATCATGCATCATTATCAATAACATGTATATAATATTGTAAAACACTCATCATCATATTAATAGTATGGTACATACATCATCGGTCAATTTCATTAGTAGGCACATTAAGTGACTTATACTTACCATAACATTGTTTCAGTAAACTTTTCCAAGGTTGTTTTATAATCATTTGGATCTCACTTTTGTGAGCATCAGTCTTAATAGTTCAATCTTTGTCATTAATAGTCTTTATCTTACAATAACTGAAGAATCAAATCGTTATACTCACGGTAGGCTAACTAGGCTTTGGAGACAATGTTTCCTTCATTTGAAAGTGATTAAGAATACACATATTATTGTGGTATGGGAACAATTATTCCTAAAAAGAAATACATACATAAAGGGTAAGAATTAGTTATTTTCTAACAGTCGGTTGAGGAGCGACAAGAAATAGTACTCTTCAATTGAGTGCATTATATTTTTAATCAACAATCAATATTACATCACTCAATATTCAGATTTTAACTTAATCACAATTGTACATATATTTCGTATATCCAAGTGTTATACATAATCACCATTCATCAATACATAACATAAATACTTGAAAAAAAAATTTAAAATATCATATCAACAATTCTCCATTAGTGACGATTGTGACACAGTGGTTACGCCATGCTAGTGTCTAGTCACAATTGTAAACCCTTGGTTCACAATTCTGCCCGAGTCTTAATCCTTCCAATCATTTTTTCATTCTCCGTGACTGAGCTATCATGGCCGTGTCCTAACTCCATCATGATTATGAAAACGTGGTAATGTGCATGATCGAGAGCCAATTCTTGGTCTATTTTCTCATCGATTGGGTCAATTACAGTTATGCCCTTGGCTTCATCATGACCATGATAGACTTGTCACGGGCATGAGTGCAAGTTATTTTTCGGCATGTCTAACTTGATTTTGTCACGATTGTTTTGGGGTTTGACATGATTGTGCTAGCATCCTAGAAATCGATCTTGAGCTCGAAATTATAAGTTTTTTAATCAAAACTATAAGAAAACATCTAAAAACATAAAAAAACATAGTAGGGCATAATTTCTAAATATTTAGGCATTATAAAAAAACATTCTAAGCATGTAAACCCAATCACCATGAAGATATAAGATTTTTCTCAAGTACATCTAAAAAGATGTCTACCATAAGAGTCAATAAACATTTCAAATCTAGGCATAGTCATCTATTTAATCTAATGATTCTATACATATGCATCCTCAATCAAAATTAATTTCTACCAAGAATTATAATATTCTTGAAACTCTCATTTCGAAGTAAGATATCATTGGGAGGGGAGAAACTATTTTGATTCTAATTTTGTGTTCTTTTTTCTTGCTCTTCCTCCTCCCTTCTCCTTCTTCTTTAAGCCTTAGTCGTCAGATGAAGGAAAAAGAATTAAGAGAAGGTGATTAGGACTTTTGTTCTGTTTGACATTATTAATGACTTGATAAGCGGATAGTGATTTGATAGTGATTTGATAGCGGATAGATGTTTAACTAGTGGATAACATGATTAGAGGTTCTAGCAAAAAAATGTTTGATAAATTTAACGGTAGAACTAGTTGATAAATATAAAATAATATAATTGGACATATGATAAATTATTTAATTCAAACACTATGCAAATTCTATTATAATGTAATAAATACATTATTTATATCTCAATTAAATAAAAATAAAATCTCACAATTAATTTTTTTGTTAAAATATATAGAAATTTATTTTGACAATAAATTTTATATAGTGCACACATGATATAACAATGCTAATTATTAAATTAATTTTTATTCATTGTTAACATATAAATAAGTTGTAATTAATTAAGAATGAATATAAAAAGAATTATATTTAAATGATGATAAAATAAAATTGAGAAAATAATAAGATAAGTTGAGAAAGAAATAATATATTTAAATAAAGATAGAATAGGAAAAAATTATAAACCATTAATCTCTAATATTTAAATGCTACTAGAAGTAATTTTTTAATATTCTCATAAGAAACATTAAATGCTACTTATTTTTATTATTTATCAAATTAGCATTTGAACCGTTAAACCTACGTGTTTTCAATCTATCTTTGTATAAGGGAGATGATTTTGATCCAAAAAATTGAAATACCCTTATTAGAAAAATCAGAGTTTGTTATAGTGAAATGTCGCTTCGCAGTATCCAAATTATGTGGAAAAATCTAAGTAATGCATCAAACAATCATATTAGCTACATGCTCCCTATCTCCCTTTCGCAAATTACTAATACCAAAATTTGGTCATTTATTATAGAGTAATCTGGATTAAATACTTTAAGAATTTTGATTTTTTGTCTAGCTGAAATCCGGATATTACATAAGAACTTGAGAATTATATTTTCAAGAACTTCTTTATCCTCATTTTTGTCATTATATATTGCTTTTATACTATACGAAATCAATTAAAATAACGAATTCGACCATGGTTATATCTATGGATGATCACGATAAAATCTTTTGCATATTCTATTAATCTAACAACCGCAATATCTTTATCCTATTTCATTTATGTCATCACTTGAACTCAATTGGGATAAGTGACCGAAGAAAAAAAAATCAAACTATAACCCGATTTAATAATATTTTTTTCTCTGTGTTATTTATTTATTTATCTTAATAGTTGTTTTATCATTCTTCAATAATTAGAAGAAAAAAAAAACGATAACTGATATATAATTCAATTAAGATGGGATCAGATACCGTGATTAGATTATTACTCTTCTTCCCACCGAATTTTCCTTTTCCGAAATGGAGGGTCAACGTCTGCCACGTGTAGGGAATCTGGTGCCTCCTTCGCACGTTCGCCACTTGGAACACGCGTTCCCGACGCGGAAGTCAAAAAGTTGAAAAGACCCGCTCGTCCCGACGCGCCAGTGGACCCACCCTCTCCCCCACCTCAGAAATAAATTTGCACCAATAAGAATTCTATCGTGGGCCCCAAATCTCTGTTCCGTATATATATAGCGAGGGAGGGAGGGGGAGAGAGAGAGAGATCCGTGTCCATCCCTTCTTCTGCCTCATCGGAGATTTTGGTGAGTTCTTAGTACAGTTATTTTTTTCCCTTTTGTTGAATTGTGTCGAAGTTAATGTCGGATGTTAAGATCGAATTATAAGAACATAATTTCTGGTTATGCTTTCAGCCATTTGTTTTTCCCCCCTAATTTTGGTCGCTTCGGATGTTAAGATCTCCACATGCATGGCTCGAATCCCTCTCTGGATTTGTTTCTCGATCAGTTGTTACACATCGTGTGTAGATTCTGTTCTTCTTTGTCTTCTTTATCTTGGGAAAACAATGATTCATGAATGAGTTCCTAATCCCTTTATCGAACTGAAGAGGTTGGCCGTGATAATAGGATTAGTTCGAAGAGATGTGTTGATTGCTGAATTCTGAACTCGGTTGCATCTTTTTCTGAAGCATTGACATGATAGTGAATGAATGGCATAAGTAGATCGCCAGGTAATGCAATTTTGTTTACTTAGGGCGTCGAGGTTGGGGCTTTTTGGTTTGTTGGAGTTAGATTAACTGGATCAGAAATCATCCTTCAGATTGCGCTTAGCATCATATGTAATATATGGGGGGGGGGGGGGGGGGGGGGGGGGTGGAGAGAGAGAGAGAGAGAGACCTTTCAATCTCTTGAAGGTTTCAAGGATTTAGAAGGTTTGGCAGAACAACTATGAGAAGATACAGAGTAAGATTGATTAGAGATAGAACATAAAAACAGTCTCCTGGAACCTGGAACTTTAATTGAAGATGTGAATCGTAACTTTGATGAAATGTTGAATGTTATGGTAGGATATTTTCAAGCATCTTGAGTTGCTAAGGGTCTGCATCATCGTTTGTTGATCGGTTTAGATGGTTGGTTCTCATAAGTTTTTTGCCATGTATCAGGATTTCCAACAGAGGAAGAAAATGGGAGGTGGCAAGGACAAGGAGAAGGACAAGCATGACGGCGAAAAAGGATTGCATGGATTTGGCCATTCTGGATATCCGCCTGCTGGTTATCCACCGGGCGGCTACCCTGCTGCTCCAGGGGCTTACCCCCCTGGAGCTTATCCTCCTGCAGCTGGGGCTTATCCCCCTGCCCATGGGGGTTATCCTCCACAGGGATACCCCCCACAGGGATATCCACCCGCTGCATACCCACCTGGTCCTGCTCATCAAGGTAACTAACATAATATTATGCTTCAATGCTGTAGTTCAAACTTTGCACCCAATTTCACGATGAAAAGATCCATGGAAGCAATGACAAATTTACTCCATTCGCCTCATAAGGTTTGTTTCAGTATCTGGCTGTTGTAGTCCTTCAGAAAGGAATACTTACAATTCAGGACTCGACTTGTCAATTGGATAGCAACTATATTTTTTTTTTGAAGTCACAAAAGTATTTTGAAAAATGATCATGTGGACTTGTGGAGTATATATATGTATATAGTGAGTTCTTCCTGTTCTTGAACTCTTGATATTGGCATCTTCTCAGGACATGGTTCTCACATGGGGGCAATGCTAGCTGGTGGAGCAGCAGCAGCCGCGGCTGCTTACGGGGCAAGCCACTTGGCCCATGGCTCTCACCTCGGCGGCGGCGGTCATGGGGGTTATGCCCATGGGGGCTACGCCGGTCACATGCCTGGTCACCATGGCAAGTTCAAGCACCACGGCAAAGGCAAGCATGGGAAGTTCGGGCACAAGCACGGAAAGCACCACGGAGGAAAGTTCAAGAAGTGGAAGTGACACTAACAATCTGCATTCACCTGCCGGGGATGCTTCAGTGGCTATAGTGATTAAGAATGCAGCTTACTTTGTTATGTTGCTGTTTGCCTGTTTCCTTTTAGTAATGAAGTTTCTGACCTTTGAACTTTTTGATATGAATGGTTGAATAAAGAATCTTCATAACGATGTTCTCACACCATCGTTGATGCATTTTCTGTATCCATTGATTGATTTCTGTGTCAGCCTGCTGCTCATTTTTCTAAGGACCACAGAGTGGCTAGGTTGTAAAACTCTCAAATTGAATCTCAAAACTTGTGTGCAAGTTTATCATGAGAATGAGTTAACTCTGAGTAAAATCCTAAAACTCAAATTAGCTAAGTGGGTCATGCGTGCTGTGAATTGCATCATTGCATTTTTATATACAATGTTGAATGTATTAGACAAATATGTTACAAATAAATAATTATTTGTATATTCTTTTCTGTCTCAACTCTTTAGATCAATTTAGTTAGAAAATTATATGCGAAGTATGAAGGGACCCAGATTGTTAAACTTTTTTAAATTTGATTGTTATCCATAAGTTAATATCTTGATCATTCATGTTCTTTTAACTAAACGTGTTAGGAGTGTTTTATGCTTTTGAGTTTTTAAACAAAAAAAAAACAATTTTATAGATGCATTTAGCACACAAACGTTAACAAACTTGGTCCATGTATTAATGTCAATCTTATAAATAAGAGAGCAAGTAAATATTAGGTGCCACTCTTGTTTTTTAATGTAATTTATGGACTCCAGCCAGTCATCATATTGTTTCAATTTGAATGGTAATAAGACATATATAAAAGCTAAATAAATGCATATGGTAGTTTCTCATATGAGTCATCATATGACATCTGTCAAATTTATAGACAATCAAACGGCTTACATGAGCATTAAGATTGTAGCACGATTCATGTATAGTCTTCGTTAATCATGTGATTTAGATTACTAGATGTGATTAGTTGTTTTAGTGCTTGCTATATATGAAAAAGGATCAGAGTACTGACTTGACGGAGGAGAAAAATGGAACAATGAAAGGCCATCTTCCAAATTGACGACTCTATCGTTTCAAATGGCAATAATAAGACATCGCATGAATGGCAATATTCTAACAATGAATCTGAAAAATGTGTGCTTAGTGCTTACTATTTGGGGGCCAAAACTTTGAATGATTGTGTTCACAGTCGACGACCAGTTGATATACACATGGCAATGCATAAGTGGTGACAACTACAAAAAATGGCTGCTTATATTATAGTACCAAGACCTAGCTCATCTTCAATGTCGTCAATATCTTCAAAAAGTTTCAGAAAGCGTGCTTGTTCGTGTTCTCTTCGTTTCTTCTTCCAGTACTTGTAACAGGCCATAATGCTTCCAACAAATATCATAGAAGCCAGTATGCATATCACTATCACCGGAACCAAATTCCTTTGCTTGACAGGAGCCTCTTCCTTTGGCGTCACAGGTTGATCAACAACTGTGACTATAATATGAGAGAAATTAGAAATAAGCTCACAAGAAAACACACATACTAACACTAGTGATGCTGAAGAATTTATTTCATGTATAGTACATTTGTTTCATGACTATAATATGCTGAAGAATTTATCTGCACTCCAAGCAAGGAACAAAAAAGAGGTATAAAGCTGAACTAGACATAGAACTGACCATTTGGAGCAATGCATTCCAAGCATACAAACGTTGCATTAAATTCTCTCTCTTTGAAGTGCACATATTTACCATCCACAAAATCACTGAGACACAGCTCCCACTCATCAAACACATCATCAGATTTCACAGTGTCCTTTTCGTAGAAACCACATCTTTTACATTTCTTATCTGGAAGCTCAGTTAGAGGCTGCAAAAGTGCAGACATATATAAGGTACCTTGAAAAAAATCGATGTTCCTCAAATAAGTAAAGAGGCATCACCAACTTAAATAAAGATAGCATTAACAACAAAGTTTATGAAATCCACACTATAAACGGCGGGAAAACAAATTAGGTGGAATAGTAAAATAAAAAAGCAAGGCAATATTAGTTTAACAAAATTGAAATTCTTGACTTCAAGATTTTGAGAATTTCCTTAAGCATTATGGAAATTCTTGGATCACTCCTATATCATAATTAAGAAAGAAAGATTCATTCACCACAAACCTGCCAAGATTCTTCGCCATGGAAAGTGTACATGGTGTTTTTTTCTTTCACATCTGGCAATGCTGTCTTGTTTTCTCCATGACAATGAAAGTAAACAATTGGCTCAAAAGCCAGCTCATGAGTAATGTATATCTCAATCGAATCGAGGGTAACAAGCTTCGATGAAAGATGACCTGCAGATAGTGAAGAAGACAATGACCAATACAAAGCCAGAATCAACAAAATTTCGACCAAAAGAAAGAACAATACACAAGCTTTTTAAACAATGGATGAAATGGTTGTCACTTGCATCCTTACTACAAAAAAAATTTCCACTCTTCCGCGTAAAATTTTCAGCACTAGTGACATTATTATCTAACTCTGTTCTTGTAAGTTACAAAGAACTCACACAATACCCCAAATGTTCATTCCTGAAGTACACTTAACAAACTTGGTGTGTTCTTATGTTCGAAATAAACATGCATTACTCAAGTTTCCGAATAGTTTATGGAAAGCATTCTCGATTAGCCACTTAACAACCTAATGCTTCATCGGAAAACCAAAGGCAATTCCCCATGTTTTTTTCTCTTTTCGTCATTTATTTCTCCACTAATAAGCAAGAAACAATAGTTCCTTCGCGTACATGTTGTCATTTGCATCAAGAAACAAATGCAAAGAGCTAGCAGCCAAGCAGAGACCCCCTTCCATGGCCAATGTGCTAAAAGCAATAAACAAACGATAAGATTCTCTCCATTTCTTTCTTCATCTCAACAACATCTCAATCTGTCTTCAGCAGCTGTAATATTTTGCTTCCACGTACAAGATGTATGACAAATGCAAATCCAATCCAACAAGATTTCTCTCATAACAAGATTTCATTGCCTCCAAGGTCGCCATTCAGATCAATCTCCGAAGTATAATTTTGCTCTCTAATAAGCTAACTCAATAACAAAGAAAAAGAATAATCTTTTAACACCCAACAATGCTCAGCTAAAGAAACAAATGAATCTTCCTCGCGCGCATCGTTCCCCACCCTGTGACATAAATTTATCGATTTATTCGACTACTCCCCAAGAAAGATTGGCTTTGTCTGTATAAAACAATCGAATTTTGATTAACTTAAATTATACACAAGCCTCGAATTTTAAGAACGAGATCAAAATCAAGCAGGAATATAAAATAAAAACCTATAGAAGCCGGAAGAAATTGATGCTATTGCGCACCTGGGATCGAACAGACGAATGCAAGGGCGAGGAGGAGGCTGCGGTGGAGGATCGCGATCGGCGAGCGCCTCCGGCAGCGAGGCGGCCTCTTCATGGGCAACCGGAGATAAGGTTTCAGCGGCGGAAGGGACGATTAATTCTGCGACGCTTCTTCTCGGCTGCGGCGCCGGTTCCAAATTCCCCCGGTCGGCTCGCTTTTTGGCTCCTTGTTCCTTGGCGTCGAGGTAAACTTTTTGGTTCCTCCATGCAATCTTTTATGCCGTTAGCTCTGTGATCGCAGGTTGTTGACTGTAGCGCTCTGCTACGGACCATGTGGCGCTTTGCTACAAATGTGCTACAAATCATATCGCACCGCTATGATTCGCGATGTCGCGCTAGGAGTGCGTTGTTCGAAGTTACGATTACAAATAGACATCATAGAATTGTTCTTCGGGATTAGAGGCCACATTTCATCACCTCCGTCGTTAAATTATCTGCGTGAATATATCCTGATTTCCACTTATTCGACAAGCAGAGCATTTCAACGTTCTTGATAGACAAAAAATAGAAGTGTCATGTACCATTTTATTTACATGGTAACAAACATATTTCTAACTATCAAAATTCTACCATCCATAAATACATTAAAGGATATGAATAATTGTCATAAATAATGACTTAAAATATGAAAGTGAAATATAGCTTGAGTCGTATGCTTAACTCTGTTGTCAAAGTCGCAGAATTGTAGGACAAATAGTGACCCATATATATGAGCATGAAGATGTATTCAAATAAATATCTATTTATGAATTGTCAGATTTCGATAGAGATATATTGAAGAGATCGAGTGTGGGTGGTGGGAGGATAAGGTTCACGTCAATGGTTAATGGATGATAACATTTGCATGATCAAATTAGTTCAGTTGTTTTCATTACGCAAAAAGAAAAAAAAAAGATCGGTTGTTTTTTTCCAGTTCCATTAATACATATACAACAACAAACTGCAGACTTTGCAAGATACATGTGGTTTAGTCAGCAGCAAAAACTTTGTAGTCGATCTGGTAGGCTTTTGTGAAGAATGAAGGCCAACACAGGTAGGTCGAGAAGATGCTGCTGACTGTTGATGCCCCGATGAGCATGTTCATGACGACAATTTGAAGCTGGATCGCTTCCAGCGGAGATGCACCTCCCATTATCATCCCGGTCATGGCTCCTGGAAGAGAGATGAGACCAACTGTCTTGGCACCGTCGAGGACCGGAGATAGTGCGATTACTAGAGACCTCTTAACTTGCTGAATAGTTGCTTGGCGCGGAGTTGCTCCAAGAGCCAATGCTGTCTCCACCTGTTAAAATAACAAGTATCAATTATGAATCTATGATAACTATGGACTAGAGAAAAAGTAACATATACAGATCTTGAATGTTGTGGAGAATTGCAACTTGCAACGAATTCTTGTGCTGTTCATTTGATTTTAAAGGTGCATTAAAATGCTAAGTAGTGAGACTGTCATGGAAATTTTGAGCATCTAAGTTGATTTGTCGGAAAAACAAATCTAAGTTGATTTGTCAGAAACAACCAGACTACAGAAACCAGCAGAACTCAGATGATGTTTCAACTTAAGGCAACTTTTATTGTTGAAGTAGCTATTGTAATTATTCACATGCTTAGCATTGCGATAAAAAGAAGCCAAGATGAACAAAATTAAGACCAACCAGGTTCTTCTGAATTTTGAGATCTTCACGAAGCTTCTTCATTGTAACTCCTGTTACCGTCATCGCATTGCCAACCATCATTCCAGCAACAGGTATAATGTATCGCGGGGTGAAGGGGAAAACATTCAACACAACAAGCAAGAACATTGTGAGTGCTGTTCCGGCCAAAATGGATACTCCAGCTATGAACTTTCCACGAGGAATGTGCTTGGCTCGCTGACCTGCTGTATATCCAGCAACAGACACCTATACATTTTCAATAATCGTCAGTGGCCAAAATAGTAACTTGAAGTCCACAACAGCGACAACATGAGTTCTGTGTTAAATTTATCTTAATAGTGATGTTTAACCACCTTGATGAGATAGCCTATTACAAAATGTAATAGAGATATCAGGTAGAAAACAAGAAAGAAAGAAAGATAATGCATTAAAAAATTAGGACATTTTTCCTTGTAACAAATCAAAAAGCATGGAAAGAGAGGTTCCATTTCTATTAACATAGCAAGAATGATAATCTGAAATATAAAATCCTATGTCAAGTGCAAATAAAGATAAGTTTTGGCTCTGAAGAGCAGAAAAATCTCATATGAGCTTGGGAACTACTTGTTCAGGATTCCGATATACCCATGTCACTCACCGAAAAAGGAAAACAAGTGATACCTTTGTTCCTAAAAGTAAAGTAAAATTGCAGATTATTCTTATGCGAAATTGAACATCTGGAATATTCTGAATATCCCAACCACTTATGGTATCTCGCAGTCACTTCTTCCTTATTTCATTGGCGTTTATTTCTTCTAATGATGAAGACTGAAGAGAAAGCTTAACTACAAAGTATTGAAGTTTTTGATACAAGAAATGACTTAAATACAAGAATTTCTGGTTATGAAAATTCCTTTGTAAGCCGCTGAAATTTGTCAGTCTGATTATAACAGGCATATATTTCTACTATTTGGAAGAGAAGTTAAATGCAGAATTAGAGAACATGTACAGCATTTCTTATCGATCTCAAACGATAGACTCACTATTTATTCTGACATCAACTAGCTACCGAAAAAGGATCCTAATTAGGTTGTTGACCCAGAAGACAATAGTCCATTTCCCCGCTTAAATTTATGATTATAACATCAATTCTGCTCGCAAACTTAGCTAAGGAATAATATCAATGGGAATCAACAAGATTGCAAAGAAGTAACTCGACGAACGTAAAGTGAACATCATAGTGACATGTGTGAACATGTATACCATGAACAAGTAGGCAAGGATGATCCAGCCGGCGTTCTTCTGCGAGAATATGAACTGGAGGACGAAACCGATGATGGAGAGCTGTAGGAAGGCGCGGAACACGGAGTAGAACATCTCCCCCTCCAGCCTAAGTCGCTGGGTGAACGAGAGTGCCACCGCCAGCGCCACCACCGCCAGCGCCGCCACCGGCTTCAGCATCCCCGTAAGGTACTCCCGCCAGAACCTCGGATCCGACGGGTCGACCATCCCGAGCGCCGGTGCATCCGCCATGGTAGACGCAGCAGCTCGAAGTAAAACGGAATCGCTTCGAAGCGACGACATAAGAAAAGGGCCGCAAAGTTGCGACCTTTTCCTGTTGTTAGCGCGAACTGAGAACGCAACTGGGCGCGGTCGTTTGCTCTGGAGAAGACGAAATCGAACGGTCCCCATTTATTCAGAATCGACATTCGCGTCTGAGATTGAAGCGATAGGCCCCACACGAGGGGGTTCGTCGGTGGTTTGCTGCGTGGGATCGAATCTGGCACGTGGCACGATGGAATACGCGAAATAGAACAGCAAGTCCACATTTTCGACCACCCAAATGGGTCATTGCGGCGGGCCCACAGTTAAATTTGGCTGAACGATGCTTCTTATATTAACTTGAACCCGAGTTAAACATGTTTGAGTTCGAAGTGGTCTGCTTTAAGTCTATATTTAGCGGGTTGCGATCCGCGCTCGTTCCGCTTGTAAAAGGACGATGATCCGATTCGACAGTTAGGGCTTCGCCACACTCGATCACTCCAATTCATCTCGACGCCACGGCCGTCGGAGAGTGAGCGCAAATGTCGCAGCTCCGCCTCCTCGGTAGCGCGCTCCGTTCGTTGGCTTCGCCTCAGGAAGCCAACCTCCTTCTCCGGTCGCTCCCTCCCCTTCGCTCGCTCTCCACGGCGGCGTCCGACGCAGCTGGGGACTCTCAAGGGACCTCCGCCATCGATCCGTTCCTTCAGGACACCGAAAAAGGTAAGGGGAAGAGTGCACTGAGCGGAAGCAGTTAGATTGGGTTTTGAATGAGGTCACACTTTGTTTCCGCTTTGCCTTATTGTGATCTGGTTCATAAAGGTGCTCTCTTTTTTTTTTTTTGTCTCAGGACTTGTGTTTGGAAGGATGACTGGAATCGGGAAGAATACACTGAAGACTGATATCATCCATTTTTTTGAAGGATGCAAACTCTCTATGGATGATGTCAAAATCGAGTACAACAGGGCGTATAATCCTATCGCCGCGTGAGTTGACTGTTACCATGTTCATGTCTTTCACAGTGTCACTGCTTGTCTCTAAAAACTTTCTTTATTGTGTTATCAAGCATTAGCATTGTTTGGATCCTTTTTTTCTCGTGAATAGATTACGGGATTTGGAAAAGCTATGAAAGTTAACTGTAACAACAGGTTATTGAGATTCTCATCTCGATCTTCCTATGATTCAGCAAGGGGTCAGACCATAAGAAAGGGGCGCCTGTACAAGATAGACGGGGTAGGTTTTTTATGTTCGACACTCTCTAATGCACTTTATGAATTTCTTTCTTGAATGATTTTGCCATTTCTTCTATTGCAGGTGGATCGATCCCAGTGGGACATTGCACCATCGTATGATGGAAAAACTGTGAGTAATTTACTTTGTATAGTTATTTTTCCTTGATCTTTAGACACTTGAATTAATGCACTCACTTCACATTATCTTTATGCAACCAATCCTGTATCACTTTTTGATGCACCCCTTTGATCTGATGAACTATCTACCATCCATGCCTACTGTGTTGTAGTAAGCAATGTTGTTAAACACGTAAAATGGACGGACACCACATGGAGGGCTGAGAAAAAACATAAATTGTGAACACGTTACATGACATGGCCGATTCATGGTGTAGGAAGGTCCTCCCAAACTCCCTGTCTCTTCGATCCAAAATAAAGGTGCAGTTCAGCCGATCCAAGAGACGCTCAGTTCAGATTTCTCAGAGTGGTTCAGCATTGTCAGGCTCGTGGAACAGCCGCCACTGGATCACTGGTTCCTCTTCTTCCTCTTCTCCTCCTCCTCCATTGATCTCTTCCTCCGTTTTCCGGTCATCACCGTGAGTGTCCCGAGCCTGGCGACCAACTTGTCTTCCATCAACGTCATCCCTGATCTCGTCGTCCTCGGAGGGTAATGTTCAGTCCGCTGGGCTGAGGGTTCTGCTCTTCACATAAACAAAAAAGTCCAAATAGAAGAACTCTCGGACTCCACCAGTACAGTCCGCGAAGAGAGAGAGAGAGAGAGGAGCCAGGGTCTTTCGCACTGAAACTAAAAGAAAAGGAAGTGGATCTCCACCTCCGCCTCTTCAACCGGCCGGATGACGCAGAACCGCTCAGAGAAACTTGGACGGAGCATCTCTTGGCCCGGCCGGAGGACACTGAACTGTGCCTTTTTGCGAGAATCGTCGATTTTATATACAATGGACAGAAAGTTTGGGAGGACCTTCCTACCACCATATCTTGGTAGGACTACCATTTTATCCATATATTTAATATTAATTATCGCAAACCTAAATATAATATTGTAATTTCTTCATGATAAAGCAAAATTTTCATTAATTTATCCAACTCCTGAACCCAAACCATTTGCCATTTTTCCTTTACCAAAATCTGTTATACATTTGCAACAATCTATACAAGTATATAACATAATCAAAACCTAACTTAAACCTAATTAAACAGGAAAAGAAGTGAGGGATAACAACTTATATAATCCTTTCAATTATACCTAATTAAATCGACTCGCTGGTTGAACTCAACAAATCTGCTCCCTTCCTGTTCACGAGCAGGGAGACCTGCACAACCTGCTTGTGCATATCTCCGAGCAGGGAGCCCTGCTCGAGTAGGGAGACCTTTGGCGCAGGCCTCCCTGCTGAGCAGGGAGCCTTGTGCTCCCCCCTGTGCTCCGAGGTCGCGAGCAGGGAGACCACAGCGCAGGGCTCCCTGCTCGCGAGTTGAGGGAGGGAGGAAAAGAGCGGTGACACTTGCAGAGTGAGAGAGATTTGGGGGGGGGGAGGGAGTACCGGCGAGTGATGATAGCAGCAACACATGTTGGTAGGTGGCAACTCATGGCGAACAATGACAGCAGAAATGCATGGCAGCAGCAGCACACAGCGGCAGGCAGCTGCAACACATGACGGGCAGGCGGCAGCTAGGCGAGAACGGCCGGTGGAGCTATCAGGTAACTAGGGCATCAGATGTTTTGTTCTTTCTAGAGTTCACTCACATGGTCACACCACGTGACCACTTTCTTGGGCCAAAAAAAAAAGTGGCCGATCCCATGAGCCAGCACGCAATTCTACGGCGTGCTGGTAAAAAACGTGCCGGAGTGGCAAGTTTTTCCTGAGTAGGAGCATAGAATCGTCCAATTCTACGAGCTGAGACGTGATTTTGACAACACTGGTAGTAAGACTCAGAGATCTAAACAAATTCACAAAGTTAGTTGATCTTTACAGTTGAATTAATAAGTTTGTTTTAAGCATCCAATCTCCGATCCAAACAAAGGCTTAACTGTTTGTCTAGATCTGTGTGTTTTCATCTGTACATTATCATGTTACCATGGGAGCTACTATGCCACTGCAAGTAATGCTTCATATAGCTGTCCGTCCAATGTATCAATAAATTTTCATAGTACACAGAAATAGGACCTCACAACATCAAGGTTCCGAACCAGTCAAGGTCAGGTGCTAAGTATTTGATGATTTCATCAGCACTTCCAACTTTAATGCAGTTTATCTCCCTTAACTTAGCATCAGCTAATTTAGATACCTAATGTCCTCAATTGTTGATGGTGAAGCCATACAAATCACTGTGAACTGGACAATTGGTAGTGTGACATTGTATTATCGTTAAATCTTAAAATCCCATTGCACGAAATGTCCATTTTGATACTAGAAACTCTCAATTATGCTCTTTTTCACATTTTTCACTGAAAAATAAGACGATTTAAAGTGCAACCATCATAGATTTAAAGTGTAACTGGAGGGGGGCGGTCGCCCCTTTCCCTCTCTCTCTCGCACTCTGGGCGAGCTCGACCGGAGGGGGGCGGCTTTTTTTTTATTTTTTTAATGATGTGGACAGTTTCATATTTTTTTATTAATTTTTAAGCTGACGTGACCGACTTAAGCTGACGTGGATGAGAGAGAAAGTCGGCCACGTCAGCAAGGCAACCAGGGAACATGTGATCACCGGTCAAGAGGACTAGGCGTGCAAGAAAGTGAAAGATGGAGGACGTTCTGGTTATAAATTGAAGTAGGGGGACCAACTGGAAATCGACTCAAAGTTGGGGGATCATTCGTGTAATTTATCCCGTAAGCTGTTACTATCTGGAAAGGTGTACTATTTATCTGTTGCTATTTCATCTATGAAAATTTTGTCTTTATATCCATGTTTATTTGGATAACTTAAAAAGAAAATCTTGGATAATATTGGAAGTTCATCTCACCCATAAATTAGCATTCTTCTTTTTTCCGATGTTGCACCCATTAGGTTACTCAAACATCATCTGTTCAATTTTCCTTTTACTTTATCATACTGATCATTGTCCACATAAAAATGATTACTTTTGTCAGGTGTGTAATCTGCTTGTTTCCATTTAATCTTTTTTGCCATTAAGCTTTTGTAGCATTTTTGACAAATCCACTGCTTATTGATAACTGGACTTGAGAGTTGAAACCAATAGCCTATGCTTTCCACCTCAAATCTTCCCCTTGATAAATGAATCAATTCTTCATTCCACCAAAAAATGAACCAATTCTTTGTGCTCGAGTCCCATGATGTACTATCAATCTATGATAAATTAGGGATGGAGATGGAGTAATGAATTTTCCTTTTGTGAAATTTATCTCAAAAGTTTGAAAGAAGTTGATTTATGTATGCACACACATGCGCGCACACACATATATGAAGA
This sequence comes from Pontederia crassipes, assembly GCA_030549335.1. Lineage (NCBI taxonomy): Eukaryota > Viridiplantae > Streptophyta > Magnoliopsida > Commelinales > Pontederiaceae > Pontederia > Pontederia crassipes. The sequence continues at coordinate 10,425,623 of CM060188.1, read as the reverse complement.
TCTAATGCAACCTCAAAAAATTTCCACCTCAGCTTCAATGTCCAGATAGAAAAAAATGTAGCTCTTACCTCTAAAGATATCGTCTCTAGGATTGTGCACCACTGAGAGGCGAGATTGTCTCGTGGAGAAGGGTCCATTACAAGTGATTAAAATTGTTTGGAATCGGTTCTTGTTTGCACATACTTAAGTAATTAGTTAGACTGTGAATCTGTGAACCAAGACTAAGGAGGAAGTCTCAAAGGGAGATTCTTTTTGTTGGTCTACTGTAAATAATATTGACAACGTCCTTCCTTTTCATCTTCAAGTTGATTTGGATTCTCTTTTGTGATATGAATTTTAATTGATTGCCATATTCATTCTATGATGCTTGATCAGATACTCCTGCAAGGGCTTCCGCGGAATTCATTTCCAGAAGACATTGAACGTTTCTTGTCTGGTTGCAACTTTGATCCCTCCTCACTTCAGACATTTTTTAGGTGAGTTCTACTGCATTCTAGATGCCTCACTGATTTGATTTTCAAAACTCGTCTTATCTTTACACATATTGCAGGCAAGGTTTCCCTGATCCCATAAAATCTGCAATTGTCCGCTGCCCCACGCGCCTTGAAGCAATGAATGCATCCCGCACGAAGAACAGGAATTTCTGCCTCAACACTCCTGTCACGATAAGAGTTCTCGAATAATTGTTTTTCATGTCACCATACCAAGCATCATGATATGGATATTGCTTACCTTGATTCCAACTCAGCGCCTGCTACTTTCGAAAACTGAAGATTAGACGTATCAAAATGAGATTTTTCCGGTCTCTGCCCGATCTTTGTATACATATGTTCTTATCCTTTCAAAAAATAAATGTCAGTAAGGTGGATGTTTTCTCCCTTATAAATTAGCGTTTGCGGTCCATTATTTTTTCCTCTTTGTCAGACTGCTGATAGAATTTGTGTCGTGCCTGTGTCATGAGAAATGAATTTATTGACATGTCGACTTCATCTTCAGATTTCCTGGTCGTGACTAGCACTCGTCTGTCAACAAGTTTCTCCCTCGTGCTCCTGTGCTGCTGGACACGGTTTTATTTTATCTAGATTTCTTTAGAGTCACCATCATTATTTTAACGAAAACAAAAACTAGGGGAATTGCTTAATATTTGTTAAAATATGTTGGTACGCGCAGTGGAGATAAAATTTTGATATGCAAAAACTTATTTCTCATGTGCGTTCCACTTTATATGGGAAACATTAATTTTAGTGTGGGATTCATATGCATTTTTTTGAGATTTCGCTTAATTTTTTGTGTTTAAGTCGTGTGTATTTCTCGTTTTGCACATATGGTCTTGATCTTAATATCAATTGTGAAATATAATTTAACTTGAAGTTAAGATGATGTTCATTTTTTAATGCCATATTTTAATTATTTATCTTTTAATTATTGTTGTTTCATAGACATTTATAGAAAAATGCTCCAGATATTTTTTTTATTCTCTTTTTGGGTGTTGTACCGAAGATCACCGGCTTTTAAAACTGTTTTGTAGCATCACCATGATTCTTTTAAGAAAATTATTAAGTTTAATTATATGGTAGAAACAATATTGCCCATTAAATCCCCTTATACATATGAATTTATTAAATTAAGCTCAAACATTTAACTAAAGAAAAAATTATTATGATATTCTCAGTCACATAAAAACTAGATTTAATCTCTTAAAAAAATCCAAATGAATAATATTTTACGATTAAAAAATTTAACTATTATTTGTGTAAACAGACATCAAAATTTCGATTCCCAATTTACGCAACAAAAGTTTCCAGACTATTGAATCCCCCCTTCTTTTGCCATCCGAGGAAATAATTTCTTATTCCTTTCTCTAGAGAAAGTAATAACTAGCCAAAAAAAACTTCTAAAAATTCCAGTTCCTGAGCAAAAAAAAAAAAAAAAAAGGAAAAAAAAATTCGATGCTTCCGATTACGCTCTCCAAACCCATCGCCTTCTCTCCCGCTCGTCTCCTCCACCTCCTCCCGTCTCCTCTCCCTCATGGAAGACGGAGTCTACCAACAGGCCACTACCATCACCACCTTCTTCCCCCTCCGCCGGCCTACACCGTTCCCACGTCCGCCGTTGCCGTAGGACAATCCACCGCGAAGGCCGATCTCTTCGCCTCGGCGCGGTTGCTGGGGCTCCGGGCGAGGGCCCGCGGGAGGCCTACGCGGAAGCTGCCTTCCGTGTCTCTCTTTCTGGGGACGCGGAAGTGGGTCGCCGCTGCCGCCTCTTCCCACAGGGTCGCGTCGGGTCTTGGCGGCGATGGGGCCACGGAGATGGAGGCGGTGCAGTCTGCGTCGTCAGATGGAGGAGGAGGGGCCGGAACCAATGGGCGGGATCTTGGGCAGAAAGAGAAGAGGGCATCCTCCTCTCCCGGGTTGCTCACTTTGCCCACTGTGTTAACCCTGGCGCGCGTCGCGGCCGTTCCCCTTCTCATAAGCAGTAAGGTCTATGCAGCTTTTTTTCCGATGTATCTGCTCATTGTCGTCTCTTTGCTTCCACTTTACACGTCAAAATTGCACGTTTCATTCGGGGTTGTACACCTCCTGCAGCATCCATCCCTTTTGATGCCATCAAATAATTTTGCAAATATTCTCTGTCCACGAATCCTTGACCTTCCGCAGTGTTATCCGCGCCACTAGGGTTTGGCGGACCTCACTGTACAGAGCCCTTTGCACTCTGATGGTTCCGAAGCTAAATTTCTTCGCAATGCCCCCGTTAAATACTTTGGCATTTCCGTTTCAAAAAAAAAAAAACTTTGGCATTGGACTGACATTACAAGTATTTCTTCTATATGGAACAGCATAATTTAAGATTAAATGTATTTACAAAATATCTGTTAGGGACATGAGCAAAACAAAAAATAAGAACGTTGTGTGGCGGTGATTCATGACAATTGATTTTGGAACGTTGCAACATGTGGCTTATGTGACTAACATGTTCATGCCCCCCCACTAGTGTTTTACATGGATGGTCGATTCGCAACAACTGCCGTAACCAGCATATTTGTTGCTGCAGCAATCACTGATTGGCTTGATGGTTATATTGCAAGAAAGGTTGGCTTTTTGTTCAATATCTGAAAGCTATGTTGATTTTGATTCTTTCTTCAATGGAATTGATTCTCTCTTACACCGTATACCAGATGAAGTTAGGAACTATATTTGGTGCATTCTTGGATCCTGTCGCTGATAAGGTATTCTTCTGTTCCAGGAACCTGGTGCTTTCTGTAGGTAGCCTGATATTGGTTCAATTTATTGATTTCTTTAATTAAATGCCATAATTGAATTGTAACATTTTCTAAGTGCAGCTTATGGTGGCCACCACACTGGTGCTATTGTGCACAAGACCCCTGGAAGTTGCTATATTTGGAAAAGTTCCATGGCTTTTGACAGTACCTGCAATTGCAATCATTGGGAGAGAGGTGAATTAGTGTTTCTTTTTCAATCAAAATCATGGACTTATCATCAACATATAAAATAATTTCTTGAGTTGTGCTTAATAAAAAAATTACTAACTTTGATAATAAAAAGTAGAACCATGTAAGGTACCTTGTGCCATCAATATCAGATTGATGATTGAGTTTAATTGTCTCATTTTGTAAATGATGAATGAGCAAGGCTCATTTTCTAGTTTCCCTTGTTTTGATCAATGAAGTGGGATGACTACTACCTTGCTACTCATCCATTTATTTATTTTAAAATGGAATCTGTGAGTATTAAATTAGAGGGTACAACAACAACAACAACAAAGCCTTATCCCACTAGGTGGGGTCGGCCTTGGTGTGAGTATTAAATTAGAGGGTAGATTGCCTTAAAAAAAAATAGAAGGTAGGCCTTGGCAGCAGTATTGTTGCAATGAACTAATGCACCTTCCCCTTTTTCCTGTAGATTACAATGTCAGCAGTGAGAGAATGGGCTGCATCCCAAGATAACAAGGTCCTTGAGGTGATTTCATATGCCATGACTCTTCTATGATCAATGATTTAGATATATTTCATTGGTGTCCATATTATGTTATGGCAGGCCGTGGCAGTAAACAATTTAGGCAAGTGGAAAACAGCAACACAAATGGCTGCACTCACTATATTGTTAACCAGTAGAGACCCCAGGTAGTTTCATACTTGTGCAGATTTGTAAGCCATAGCTCGAGACCTTCCGTGTCATTGGCAGGATAGTTTAATTATGCAGGCTAATTTGCATTTCTTTCATTATGCAGTCTATTGGGGTCAGATGTATTGACCGCATCTGGTGTGTTTTTGCTCTATATATCATCTGGCCTTGCTGTGTGGTCATTGGCAGTCTACATGAAGAATATCTGGAGAGTTCTGTTCAAGTAGCTCCATCCGGTGTCTCCGCAAGTATGAAATCACCATGATGAGACTATAAAGGGAAAGCTTTGGGCAGAGATCTCATTCTTGTACCACAAATTTGAATTGAGATGGCACATTTGGGATGCCTTGCACCATTCTTGAGCCTACCAGAGAAACAAGCATTATGGGACATGTTAATGCATGCACAGACTTTCCGATCAACAGTTGCAATGCAGATTGAGAATTCTGGGTGTTTGGGATAACCCTTCTTGCTTCAACTGCGCATTTATCTTCTGGTCGTGCTGCCACTTCCAAGTTTTTTTTTTCTTGACGGAGACATCCTAATTTTACATATAACCTTCATTAACTGATTGGTGTGTTTGCTTTTTTCCTTCCCAGGAAACTGATCCTTGACACTGATTTTTCCTTTTGCACACATACGAAAATAGCCATAGCAGCACTACTGTCGTATTAATGTTTGTCAGACCGATTATAATAACAAACGTATTAATTATATTACTGTCTCTTTTTGTCTGGTGGGGTTGAATGCATTTCGTCTTGGCACATTACAGTTGATATGCTTGATGCGTGTGCCGTCGTGTTATGAGTTGTACTCCTAACATGTTCCCTTTCTGGTACTTCTTTCCAAATACGGTTAATGATTAATTATCAAATTTGAAGTCTTATGATTTCGAATTTTGTCGACCATAGGGGAGTCTATTTATATATGTAATGGTCATATTAAAGAAAATATCAAATTTATGCCCCTATTTGTATAGGCAGATAAGAGCAATTCTCAAAGCCGGACAGGGGCCTGTCGGATCATTGATCAACTATCAATACGGTTTATTTGAAGTCTCAAAATTGGAATAAGGACCGATCAAAACCAATTAAAATCGAGTTGAACAATATTTTTTTTATTTTTGTTTTCATTAAATTATAAAACCAGTCAAAAGTTTTTGTAACCTCTCATTTAACCCCATTCATTTAATCCATCCGAGAGCAAAGTGTTCTTGATCATACAAAGAACACAACTCCCACTTTTTTTACTGTTCCTGCAAGAAATGCAGCCCGTTTGGCGAAAAATAATAATAATAAAAAAATAGAGAGTAGACATTTACTCCCAAGGTATTGCGATACCGAACGGGGCAGTGTTTTAACGAAAGAGAAAGATAAATTAATCCTTTAAACATTATATATTTTAGAAGATGCAATTATATAAGTTTCTTTTACGGGAATCCTCGTCCTCTATGTTGAATTTATAGAAATCCGAACAAATTTATACTCTAAACATTGAACAGAGAATTACGATTTTTTTATCTTGACTTTCGAACACAACCTTTACTAATTACATGTGCTAACCAAATTTTAATTATTTTTAATAAATTACGAAAGTGATATATATAATCAAACTCAATGTTCTTAGTTTATTATTAAAAAATAAACTAGTCCTAAATCGCGTAAGATTGACAAATATTATAAATGATATATAATTAAAATATTATGATTTATAATAATTATTAAAACTTTATTTATACTTGTATAATAATTTATAAAAATGTAGTAGTATAATATTTTATTATACTTATCCATTACTTTTAAAAAGAAAATATTATTTATAATATATAAAGATGATATTTGATATTAAATCCTAATCCCTATCGTAATATATAAAGATCATATTTGATATTTAATATTTGATTAATATCATTTAACAAAAGATTATTATACACAATGATAATGTTTATGAAATTAGACAACATCTATTAGTGTTGGTCATAAATTTCGTGCGATGCACGGATGTCAAATATTATAAAAATATATATTATATAATTAAAATATTATAATTTATAATAATTAACAAAACTAATTTATTAGTATGAAAATGTCATAAATAGGTTATTCTATTTTGAAAAGTTTAAAATTCAATTTAAAATTACCAAGACCTCAACTTCTAATTAAATTAATTTGTCTTAAATAGTTAATTATTTTCAGTTCAAATTGATTTTTTTAGTTTAAATTATTTTGGACAGAATTGAATTCATTGCTTTCTTTTTTCTAAGTTAAAAGATAATACATTATTTTTAAAAAATGAAAGATTTTTTTTATTATACTTGTACATTGCCTTTTAGAAATAACATGTTATTGATTTATTTTTTAAAATATTATTCATTTTAAATTATTTTTATTATGAAAAATATATTTAAAAGAAGTTATTTTTACTTATACATTATTTATTAGAAAGAAAATATTATTTATTTTAATCATACTAAAAAATTATGCTTGCATTAATCTGCTTAGAAATTAATCAAATTTCATTTTTATTACCTTATATAACAAAGATATAAGACAAATTTTATTTTTATTATCTTGTATAACTAACTATTATAAGATAAGTTTTTTATTTTGTGAAAATAAATAATATTTGTATATATTACCTTATATAAAAATTTAATGCCACTTTGTGTTTTTAAATAATTCATTTTATTCTAAGTTGTGAAATTTAATTATAAGGTAACGAAATTTAATCATACTCAAATTTAAATAAGTTGTGAAATTCAAATTTTATAAGGTAACGAAATTAAAAGAAATAATTTGTTATTTTTGGAAGAAAAAATTTATAAATAAATAATTTAATTTGAGTCAAATTAAGTTTAATATTTTATTTATATCAATTTGAGTATGATTACAATTAAAAATAATTCCTATTTTAAAAAAAATGAAATCTTAATTTTATCTTTTAGATTTAAATTGAATTATTATTTTATTTTTTAATTTCAAAAGTATGATTAATTTTATCTTTTAAATTTAAATTTATTAATTATTATTATTTGACACGTGTCATTATAATATTTCGTCACTTATCGCGCTGTCGACTCTTACCTGTCCTTATATATATATATCACCTAATAAAATAAATTTTCATTATTTATTTTTTTTAATTGCCATGCAGTGTTCGAAATGATTCAATAAATATTTGAATTTATTATCATTGGACAAAAATGAGACGCTCAGTTTTCTTTTTCTTTTTAAATTTTTAAATCGAATTGCATAATTTATTTATTTTAAACGTCGTCGAAAAACCAGTAACCCGCCTACTTGGAACAAGTCGATAGGATCGTGCCTGATGATGACATGAGCTTAGATTAGATGGATGAGGGTGACATCGCCTGCTCTGCAGCAGTTACGAAACGCCGGCGGCAACCCTTCCGCTCTGCGATGGGCCCTGGAGAGCGCCGCCGCGGGGGATCTCCGCCTGGGCGGCCACCTCATCCAGCATTGCGCCGACCGCGGCCTCCTCCGGGAGGGTCGCCAGCTCCACGCCCGCCTAGTCCTCTGCCTCGCCGGCGCCCAGCCCTCGAACTTCCTCGCCTCCAAGCTCATCTCGTTCTACTCCCGGTGGGGCCGCATCGACGACGCCCGCCGCGTGTTCGACAATATACCTCACAAGAACCTCTTCGCCTGGAACTCCATGCTCATCGCCTACGCCCTTCACGACCGCCCCACCGACGCCCTCCGCATGTTTCCCTCCCTCCCTCCGCACCTCCGACCCGATGCTTTCACTCTCTCGTCCGTCTTGAAGTCCCTCCTTTCCGTCCCTCCGTTCTCCCTTCCTCGCTCCATCCAGGAATACTTGCACGCCTTCGTTCTTCGGCTTGGGTTTGATTCGGACCTCTTTATCTGCAATGGGCTCATAGCGGTCTACGCCCACGCTAATGAAGTAACTTCGGCGAGAAAGTTGTTCGATGGAATGCCAAAAAAGGACACTGTTTCTTGGAATTCGATGATCTCAGGATACTCACAATGCGGCCACTACGAGGAATGCTTGCAGTTGTATCGGGAGATGGCCAAAGGAACGGATGGGATGGTGCCAAATGCAGTCACTGCAGTGAGCGTTTTCCAGGCTTGTTCTCACCTCAAAGACCTCGCGTTTGGTATGGAAGTTCATCGGTTTATTGTGGAGATTGGTATCGAGACGGATGCTGTTGTTTGGAACTCGATCATTGGCTTCTACGCAAAGTGTGGGAGCTTGGAGTATGCGAGAGGTTTGTTTGAACAGATGAGTGACAAGGATGCAGTGAGTTACAGTGCAATGATTACTGGGTATATGAGTTATGGATTTGTGAACCAGGCAATGGACCTCTTTCGGCAACTCGAAAATCCAACTCTTAGTACATGGAACGCTGTGGTGGCTGGTCTCATGCAGAACAATCACCATGGTGATATACCAAACTTAATTTATGAGATGCAGGCATCTGGCTATCAGCCGAATGCAGTTACTCTGTCCAGTCTGCTGCCTGCCCTTGCCTTCTTTTCAAACATTTGGGGAGGGAAGGAGGTACATGCCTATGCTATCAGAAAAGACTTTGATCAGAACATTTACGTTGCAACTGGTCTTATTGACGTTTATGCCAAAGCTGGGTTTCTTGAAGGAGCTGGGCAGCTCTTTGAGCTGACTAGGGTGCGGAATGTGATTGTTTGGACATCAATCATATCTGCTTATGCATCTCATGGTGATGCTGATGCTACATTCTCTTTGTTTTATCGTATGCTCGAATGTGGCACTAAGCCAGATGCCGTCACCTTCACTGCGCTACTCACAGCTTGCGCTCATGCTGGAGCAGTGGAAAAGGCTCACCAGATTTTTGATACTATGTTTTCAGAGTATGGCATTGCAAGAGGAGCAGAGCATTATGCTTGCATGGTTGGCGTGCTCAGTCGCAGTGGTATGCTCCAAGAAGCAGCTGACCTGATTGAAAAGATGCCCTTTGAACCAAATGCAAAAGCATGGGGTTCTTTGCTCAGCGGAGCAGCAATGTACGGAGATGTTGAAATTGGGAAACTTGCTTTTGAGCAGTTATTTGAGATTGAACCCCAGAACACTGGGAATTACATTGTCATGGCTAACTTATTCTCGAAGGCCAAGAAGTGGGAGGACGCCGAAACGGTTAGGGACAAGATGAAGGGCATTGGGTTGACGAAGTTTCCTGGTTGCAGTTGGATCGAGACGTGCGATGGATTGGAGGTGTTTGTTGCTCGCGATACCCTTCATCGACGGTGCGAAGAAATTTACCTTGTTTTGGAGCAATTGCTTGGATTGATGAGGGAAGAGGGTTACTGTTTTGTTGAGGAACTGCACGAGGAGAGCACAGAATAAGAGAAGAAGCGATTTAAGGGAAGAGGAGTCGTTCTCCTCATCTGCAGACTGGGAGATAAGCTGCACAATATTTTAGTTGCGACAGTAGTATGAGACAATAATCACATATATGTACTAGGTAGTCATAAAAAATAATTTTCTTTTTGCATCAGATCAAATTCATACTGTGGTCAATATACTCTAGCACTAATGCATATCTAACCTTTTTAGATTTATGCTTGACGTCTTTCTATTATTTACTGGAATACCAAACAATTATGCTGACATTTAGATCGGCCAAAAAGCCTACATTGCGTCGAGATGGATCAAAAGATTCAAAACAGAATGAATCAATCTAATTGGTAGATTCTGCTCTGAGCTAAGATCTTTGTACTAGCACTTAATGCATATTCTACTTATATCGTGAGAACCGTACAAATATCTTTTTGAGGAGGAAAAGATGACTACTAACTTGAGTAAGTGTCCTGAACTATGAAATGTACAAAGTATGCATCCAAAGTAAAGATGGATTTGACTGTGGAATGCGATATCTTTACACACATTTTTTTGTTAACGTATTATCTGCTTGTTCCAAGCTTTGATCATACTCTTCCAATCATCCTTTTCATATGCAATATTTGTTAACAATTATTTTCTTTGACAACAGGAGATAAAGATGAAATACTTAATATTTCGGCTGCTCGGAGTGATATTAGAACACCAAAGCAAGACAGTTCAGCAATTAAATTCAGAACGTAATTCCTGGAAAGCCCACCAGGTGCTTTAAACCCTTACTCCTAACAATCTGCTATTTCCAATTCGGAAATTAGAAGGAAATAAATCGGAATGGGGAACGAAATCAGATGCGTACTTTCATTTCACCTGTTGACATTATTAAAATATCGCCTTATTTTGACTTTCTCTATTCTTTTTATTATATATTTTAACCTCATTTAGTCATTTTTATTATTTAAAAAAATAAATAAAAGCTTACTAATATATTTGTTTATATTAAATTACCTGTAGATGCGCCACTTAATTAACGCGATGACTTGCGGCTTAACGAAATACCAATGGTCGTTAGTGGGGAAGAAAGTTCCCAAGAAATTCGCGTGCAACTTTAAAACCGCGGAGTCCAGGGAAACCTGTCAGTTTAAAACCGCCAGTCGCAAGACGAACGCGAGATCATCCCAACCGCCAAAACCCCCGACGAGGCTCCGAAGACCCAGGAACAATGGCGACTGCCGGCCAGTCCGGGCTTCAAAGGTTCGTTCCCCAGCCCTCCATCTTCGCGTGTGCATGATCGATTCCTCTGCGATCGTTCTTCCCCCTCCTCATTGCATGGCATGCATGGCGTTCCGGTTTCATTCTGCTCCCCTCCCAGACCAGATGTTTGAACACGGTGTTCGTCATTATGATCAGTTCTTGTTCTTTCTTTTTTCGTGTTTGTTCTTTTGGAGGAAGTGGGGTGGAAAGGGGGAGGGAGATGCCTCCATGACAACCCAGACGGTGTGGGGGAGTGATTTTTGGTTATTATTTCATTTGTTTCTGTTAATTGATGTAACTGGTAAGAGGGCGATTAAGGTTAACAAAATAAAGAACAGGATAGGTGTTGGATCATCTTGACAAAATCAGAGGGGCGTATTAAGTTGGGCCTGTTTGGTTTGATTGATTATTATTTTTAAGTTTTAATCATTTTAGAAAATTATTCAATAAAATTTATTATTCTAGGAGGGTATTCTTGTCTAGCGTCTAGTTTGAAGAGGTTATTTAATTTTATTGAAAGTTGAGAAGTTGGTTTTTATGAGATGAAGATTACTAATATTTTGATTAAGTCAACAGTTTTTAGTGATGACCTTGAGTGTTTGACAGAATAACTAAGAAAGAAATAAAGTCTTGTCTGCATCTTAACCAAGCGGGCCTATGAGAATTATTATTCTAGGTATTATCTTAATGAGTCTACTCTGTCCTCAAAGGCCCAGACCTGTTCACTATAAGTAATCTTACATTCAAGAAAATTTCTATAGGAGAAAAAAAAAAGAGATCAATTGACCTGCATTTTTTGTGTGCTGCCTATTTCTAGTGTACATTTCTGCACTACAATATGGTTTCATAAGCTGTTTTCCGAATCTTGGATTCAAACATTAGTACTTCGTTGGTGTAGTAGTGCAAAAGTCACGAATCATGTTATGCCAAGCTGTTCTACTGAATGTATAAATTATATGTTCTGTATAAAACATAATTTCACTTTCCAGTTAGATTGTGGAAACTTCATTAACATGTTGACACATGCCATACTAGGGCTGCTTTCTTTCAAAAGGAAAAGTATGACTACATCATTTGAGTAGCCATCTACTAAGCCATCTACTAAGACTTGTGTTAGTTCCCGACAGTCAGCATAAAATCCTGTCGAATCTTATGAACATGGATCAACGAATGTTTGGTTACTAATAGAGCGGAATGGCGTCGTATGATTCATGTAGCCGACCCCACCTAGTGGGATAAGGCTTTGTTGTTGTTGTTGTGTTTTTCTTTTTTTTTTTATGAAAACACCTTTAATTTTTTTGTTAAGTTTTTGGGATTTAAGTTAGCTCTTGTCTAATAATAATGCCGAATGCTAGTAATGTCTTCCAGGTCCCCATATGAATGCATAATACCTGAAAGTTTATTCATTCAATTGGTCTAAAACAAAAGTTGTGAGATTTTTATGTATTCACTCTTATTCTTCTCTAGGTATTGTGACAGGTTGCTTACACAGTCCAATAACAACTAGGTTGATGAACAACTCCTTTTCAACAAAGGGTTTTCCTTGAACTGTTCCGATCTTGATGTCCTCAGTGAGCCTTGCTGCATCAACAGCCGCATCATCGATTTCTACTTCAGCCTTCTCTCAGAAGCATCACAGCACACTCGTGCTGGCCATGTGCTTCTCGTTCCGACTTCAGTCTCATCCTCCATTGTCAACTTTGAGGACTTTGAGAAGCTGTATGAGATAGTAGGCAAGTATGGCCTGAGAGAGAAGGAAGTCTCAATTTTTGTGGTACATGATTGGGATGATGCATCGGACAACCAGACATGCAGGCACTGGAGTTTGCTTGTCTATGTTCAGAAGCAGAACCAATTTTTGCATTATGACAGCTGTGAGGAGACAAACGAGCCTCATTCAAGAAAGCTCTGCGATGTACTAAAGCCGTTTCTTGGATACCCAGAGCTTCTGGAGTGCAGGACACCCCAGCAGACACATTTTGAAGACTCTGGAATGTTCGTAATGGCGATCACGAGGGAGATTTGTGCGTGGTGCGATTCTGGATTAGACCAGGAAAATGATCAGCTTTGGTTCTCTAACTTGGAGAAAATGAACAGGGCAGCGGCGAATGATATGAAGCGGGAGTTGCTTGCTTTAATCAATGTGCTGATGGATGAGGACATGGATTCTATGTTGAGAGTTGGCGTTGATTTTGATGAAGATACATTTAATTTTGAGTTTAGAGTTGACAATGGTGTTGATGAAGATACATTTGATTCTGAGTTGAGAGCTGACTATGGTGTTGATGAAGATAAATTAGATTCTGAGTTGAAAGCTGACTATGCTGTTAACAAAGGTGCATTTGAATCTGAATTAAAAGCTGATATTGGTGTTGATGAAAATGCATATGATTCAGATCAACTAGAAAAATTCCTGGCATAATGGATGGATACATACCCTATGTGCAGAACTCAAGAATATGCGCTAGAATGCAATAGGAACGACTTTATATGCTTTGTTAGAGTTGCGTAAAGTCCAAGCCTGCCTCTGATGATGTTTCGATTTGGTATTTTCTCTTTGTACTCTGCTTTGATCGGAGATTTGGAGAAATATTGTCCAGGTGTTTCCCTGTGCTTGGTTTGATACTAGGAAAATGATTGATTTTTTTTTCTCATCCTATGTTTGGTTATAACTTGTTGGAGAGTTCTTATTTTCCTGTTGATTCTTTTTCCAAAAAATTGTTCAAACAAACTTATAGCCATAAGGTTGCTTTACCTATGTTGTTCCACTTGACTAAAGCTTAAGCTAATCAATTTAGGATCAATTTATGTGCTTTTAACCAGAAAATTTTACAACCCACAAAAGTTAAAAATTTATGGATTGGATCGAGGCTTCACTTCCCAGCTTTTCTCCTGTTCTTAGTTGATGTGAACCAAGTGACTTCCTGTGTTCCATTTGTGTGTTATTCTCCATTATCGATTAAGTTAAAGATCCGCATTACAATTTACCAGCATTGATTCTGTCGAATTCTAACGTGCAGTGCACGTGACGGTACCCTCCGTAACACCAATTGGTAGAAGATGGCAGATCAACACGAAAAGAAACGGCACTAGTCTAGTAATTATGGATGGTAATCGCAGGTCTTTTTGGGATGATAAACATGGCTTAGGTACTGAGTTGAGAGAGAGAGAGAGAGACAGAGAGAAGAGGATGAGGGAGTTTATTTTATTTTATTTCACTATTTTACAGAACTTGTGCAGGTTCTCGTCTCTGTTTCTTGTATGGCTCTGTTAACCCGGTAGTAAAATAATGGCCAGGATCACATGCATCTCGGCCATTTCCTCTTCCGCCCCGTGTGAAAATATGAGGAATCACTCCCAAAACATTCTCCCGCTGCTTCTCTCTGCAGTGAAGTCTCCAGTTTGGCTTTGTCCCGTCTCTCACTTCGTTCTGCCCTCAGAGTTCAGATGCATCCTCCTGCACGGAGCAACATCTCTGCTCCAAGCAGCAGAATTCTCAAAGTTCACTTACAGCCTCTTTTTTACCGTCTATAAATCAAACCCTTCTTAGTCCTGGCTGTAGTGTCTGGAACACAAGAGCCCGAACCTACTCCACTGGAAGCTAGAATGAATGTTATGATGCGGTAACCAATTTGCATTTGTTTCCTGCCCAGTGTGTCCGTGGCCCCTATGCTTAAACTGCAAGCCAAGCCAACTCAAAAATTATGGTTCACTGAGGCGTGTCAGTCATTTGGCCTAACCTATGAGAAAAGAAGCGGCATATGTGACACAACTGAAGAAGTGGAACCTCCTTTTTTTCATCTGGACAACTCAGGAACAACCAAAGTGCATTATCCTGACATAATTCTGAAGGATTACCAGCTTGTAAGATGTGTCATTGATGAGTAATGATGTCAATTCCATTTAGGGAACTCAAATGCAATCAAGTGGAAAGCACGTTGACCTAGGAACTTAGGCGGCTAATGCTCATAGGAGGTTGTTCTTGATCCATGATGAGAATGTCACTGGCATCGTTTTATTTTACATGCTGATGATGACGACGACGACGAGGACGGCGATGATGATGAGAGTGCCATGGCAGGAAATACTACTTGGACAAAGGTTTTTACTTGTATGATACATTTATAACTAATTCTATCGATGTGTTCTGTAGACGAATTTGACAGCCCCAGGTTGTGTCCAGAAACTGAAAACAGTATGCATGAGATGACATCAGAAGTTCACCACCACAGTCCTGCTTAGAACATTCCGGGATGCAGAATCGTGAACAAACATCTTATTGTTTGTGCCCAGGAATTGTCGGTCTTGATTCTTTGTTGAAGGCAAAAATCTTGTACTGAGTTTTCTTCTGAAATCGGCAAAGAAAAACAGAGAAACAATGCATGTGCATTTCGAGTTTCTTCTACCTTTCCAGAATTCTAAGCTTTCCTAAAAGGTTACGAAAGTGCTGATGCGAATCTATGATCTGAATCTTTTCCGATTTCATTGTGATTGACTGAGATTAATGAGCTCCCTTCAGCGATGTCTGGTCTGTAACAATAATGAGGTCCTTCTGCGTGGAGTTATTGCGGCTCTCGGTTTTCTGTGAAGTGTGAACTACGGGGCATAAAAAATTTACTGCGAACTGCACTCACGTGAGCACTAGACTTATGAACAATTTTGAATCCTTAAATTTCAAAAAATCCAAGATCCAGGCAATCTGAGTATGAGCAGGTCCACCATCTATACATCACGGGATGACCCTCGATGAGCCAGCCCATGGTGAACAGTGCGTGTCCACTTTTAGGAGCCATGCACCAAGCAACAAGGCCAGGAAAAAGCAAAAGATCGCAGCTTTGACAACACCTGAGCAACTATAAAACGCTTCGTTTAAGTCTCCAGTCCTACTAGTGGTACCAGTCCTGGTAAATCCAACAGCCCCATGG
Organism: Pontederia crassipes; assembly: GCA_030549335.1. Classification (NCBI taxonomy): domain Eukaryota; kingdom Viridiplantae; phylum Streptophyta; class Magnoliopsida; order Commelinales; family Pontederiaceae; genus Pontederia; species Pontederia crassipes. The sequence continues at coordinate 10,409,953 of CM060188.1, read as the reverse complement.
TTTCCTCTTAAAACTCTCCTTGGCGTTTGGCCTCCCCTTTCTCACAGTTGAAACTGTCCAACAAAAGTAGAGGCGTCGTGAGATGCCGCTGCCTTTATGCCATCATTGGTAAGAGGATCTCCTCAATCACATTACAGGATGCTTGCTGCAAAGGTCCAATGCAGGTAGCATGACCCTCCAATCTCCTGAAAATTCCATATATGTATACGTGCAGTGTGTGATTACGATAAAAATTTGATTCTCGTTGCTGTTTTTAGCAGAGACATTATGAGGACCGAAGAGGATGATAGACTGAGGACGATCGACTGCTTGATAGGGAGGCTGCAGGCCGAGAGGGCGACCTCCAAGGTCGCCAAGGAAGAGGCTTGGCATCTGGCTAAAAGAGTATGCTCATTTCCTCTTGGATTGCATCCAGGATCGTCATCGTACACAAGCAGTAACTATTCATTTCTTTTGCTGCTGCTCCTCTTTTTTATTGTTTTCCAACAGTTGGAGGAGCTGGAAAAGAAGCTGGCGGAAGAGATCAAGTTCAGGAGCAGAGCTGAGAGGAGGCTGCAGTATGCAGTCAAGAAGCTGAGATCGCTTGATCTTTTGGACGATCGCAGCGCAGTGGACTTCCCTACAAGCTCAACGAGTTCCTCATCTTCCCGGTGCTTCATGGGACGCGAGGGAGCAGAAGGAATGCAATCCTGCCCGCCGGCGGAGGGTTCAGGACAATGCGGCTTGCCAGAGGCGGCGGCAGTATCAGCAGGCTCTGATTGCCTTTCGGATGCTTCGTCTGCTACCTTATCTCATCAGTTTGCCTCAGTGGATGATGGCAGCTGGAGTTCGGAAGGGACTGCACAGTCCCATTTTAAGGGCGAAACCTGCCCAATTAAGAGTGAAGTGGAGTTGCCTGATGATTCTTTGAGGTAAATGTCTACAATGGCTTTGTGATTGCTCTTAGTTTTCACTTCTGATGCAATGTCTGAAATGATGAGATTCTTATATTTGCATCTTAAAGATGACTGATTTATCTGCACCTGTTTGCTCAAGTATGTGTCATAAAATTCATTTAGATCTTTTAGACCTGGTTTGGGCACATTGCTGGAAGTTATCTGCTGCAGATTGAACATCCAACTGCACAAACTTGTGAATTTTTTTAGATCTTAAATGCTCTGTAGATACATCCACTGAAAAAGGACTATAGAAGTCACAGGGTCAACCCGAATAATTTTATTTGAAAGCTTTCGAATGAAAAACCTATTATATGTGCATGAATTTTAATGAGACGAGACTTGATCAGAAATGGCACAATTTTTGTAAAGATGCAATATCTCTACTCATCAAATCCGCCTTGATTGATCCCAAACTTTTTGTTTGAGCATCCATTTCTCCTTTAACATATTTGCAATAGATGTTTTTTTTTTTCAATTTCCGTTGCCTGTTATAAGAGATGAGGTTAATTTTTCATCAATTGTTCAAACTTAATCATATCAAAGAATATTGCATAAGTTAAAAAATGCTTTAATAGCATCGACCAATTTCTATAATACATTACTTTGAAGTTTTATATATGAGACCTTTTGTCATTGTGACCCATGATGCGATTTTTCTATAAAGTAGAAAAGAGGGCAAGTGTACCGGTCACACAAGTAGTTTGAAAAGATATCGATCCCATGAGAACTTTTTATCTTATTCTTATTAGATGAGAATTTTAAAGAAGTGATGTTTAAGAGTTCTGATGAAAAAGTAAAGAAATAAATCCAACCGAGAGAAGATGTAAAATATAAAAAAAGAGAACATTAGACTTTACTAAGTATTCCTCTACTATTATTTGAAATGAGTAATAAAAACATATATGATGGAATAATTGAAATATGATGTAGGACTCCAACTGGATGTCCTATCTGTTTTATCAATAAAATATTTGAAGAAAGTTCAACCTAGTCGTTCTTCAAATATTTATGAGCAAAATGATATGTAATTCAAATAATCTTAAAGACTCCTTAACTGAGTGCGTCTAAATCCACAACCTTCTAAATCTCACTAGTAGATATGGGAGAGTTATGAGATTCTCAATAAAATCACAACATTCATACTAAAAAATTATAAAAGATCGTTTATTTCAAATGATAGCAGAGTTCAACAAAGAAAAGCCTAATAAGAGCACTACTCCATAAATGGAGTATCAAACGTCATGAAAAGAAAATTAGACTACAAAAATGAGCAAGAAAATAAAATTCCAAAGCTTCAAATGTGAATCTCAACCAAGTAGACACAAAATGGCTCTCTTTTTTTAATTAAAAGTTGGATATTTCTCTCTCAAATTGGATGCCTCTATTGGGTGAAAGGGAAGCCTTTTTGTAGCCACTGACGACCAAAAACAGGGAATCAAAACGGACCGTGTTATTAATGACATGTGTCGTGTTGCTTATTATTCTAATCATGCGGCCCCCTCCTAGTTGCGCCAAATCTGGTGAATTAATTAGCACGAATCGCATTATTAATTATGTGGACCGTGTTGTCTTCTGTCGTCGTGACGCTCGTCGACTTCGTGATCGCATGAACTTCATGTGATTCTTCTCAGACATGGACCATTTTAATGAGACGCGGTCCGTGTTGTTCAGGGATTAGCAGGACACTCCACGCTCCATTTTACTCTCCTAAGAAGAAAATAGAGCATGAGTAGATATAACTCTAAAAACAAAATTCTAATAAAAGTCTAATTAAAAATAATGAAAATTGATGCATGATTTATTCAAATTTAAATTATTAAAGTGTAAAAAGTATATATAAATGAGCATGCATCAACCCACATCACAAACATAAATCCTCTCATTTTCACAAGCGAGATTTAGATGCACTTCAAACCAAATCCTTAATTTTTCAATAAATGTTTCAAGGGAAAAAGAATCCAAGTCCATGTCCATTCCGTGTTTGTTTTCCTTCTTCTGATAAGACTATTCACTTTAATTGCATGTCTTGTTACAAAAAGCTTATATAAGAGTCCATGTAGATGTCCTTGCGAACAACTTTAAAATGATGTATCCTATTTTACTTTGGCAATTAAGATCTGTTGAAAAAGCAACAGACGTATAAAATGATAAGCTTCTGATGCCTGGTGAAGCGCAAGGAAAAGCCAAAGCGATTTGTCTCTTTATTTAGGCATAAAATAATAGTTCATGTCTCAGGATGGGCTTTTCCATTGTCTCTCTCCACTTAATTCTTATGGTGAGCATAACTTCTTGAATCAAAATTCCTCAAGAAACTATAGTGTTGATGTTTATTATCTCAAGGCACACAAGATACTTGTAGATGAACACTTCATATGTTGTCTGACAACTCAGGAGTGAATTAAATCATCTTTTGTGCAAGGTATACAGAATCCATTGTATCTCCAATGCATTTTGTGCTACAGATATTGGGGCACGAAATTTTCTGATACTCTTTCTTGCCTTACATCAAGATGTTCATATTCTGGTTACGAAGAAAGCTTCAAAGTTTTTCTTTCGTGTCACAACTTCTTTCATTCTTCATGATTTGAGTACCATCAGACCTTTAGCAGCATATACCTCATGAATGACAGCCTGCTATTCCAAGAAACATTTTTGTCTGTTGTATAATTTTCTAGGCATGCGTCAGTCTTGATGTTTTCATTATATCTCAATTACCATAACTTTATTGGATAAAGTTTGTTGAAGAAGTCACAAATCAGAACAGTTACCTAAAGAGCAATAGCAGAATATGACAGTTTTTCCCAACTCATGTGATGAGCAATGAAAAACATCAGGACTTTTTGGAAAATTTTAAATTTACTTTTGATAAATTTTCTTTAGTTGTTTCCATTCATCTTCTTTTCTTTGATAAAAAATTAATGCCATTCAATAGCCTGATCTGTTCTTCACTTCTTCGACACACAGGGTGTCTTCGGATTATGATGACAAGCAAGAGATAGACATACAGGAACCTGATAGTGAAGAAAATATGCTTGCTCTTGTGCCCTTTAGTCACCAGCCAAAACCAGAGCAGGCCAAGGCACAAACCAGAGAAAGTGTGCAGGATGTTCTTCTAGCCCTTCGAACTGTGAAGCAGCAATTGCTCTACTCACTTCAGCAAAGAGCTAATGTTTACACACAGAAGGAGCTTCTTGCTACTCAGGCATCCTCTCACAATTCATCCACAACTTGGCATAGATCTTATTGAATATTGAAGTAGTTACTGCAGCAACAATTAAAAGAATCTGCTGAAGTTTCGATTTTCCGGACATCTACCACCAATGAAAAGTTTGTCTATAGCACAAGAAACTTCATTAAATCAATTTTTATAGGAGCTAAAACACTTTAGCCTTTGCTGCAGGATATCTTGAACTCTGCTCTTGAATTTGTTTCTGTTGTTTTCTTTTGCACGATTATAGACTTATAGTTGTACAGGAAGTTTGTCAATCTTGCATGGTTGAAATCAGGCTTGCTTTCTATGGAATGGCCTAACAAATGCCAAGTTTTCATGGCTGCCAAAAAGAATTACCACTTGGTCGGATGCTATCTGAGCAGAATATTTTTTTGTTATCGTGAAAGTAGTTCTTTTCCTGGAATCAACATTCTCAGTCTTTCAAAGCTCCCGGATGGGAGAAAAAAAAATCTGAAATCAGTAGGTGAATATTTCAATGAAAGAGAAGAACTCCAATCAATGTGTCGCGAGATCATTTTTTTAAAAAAAAGTTAATGTTAGATGCTTCGATTCTATATCCTAGAAGAATGCTTAAAAAAATTGCAAAATATATGACTATATCAGCATAAAAAGTACGAAGATAGACATATCAAATTTTATATTTAAATGTTGCACTGGTTTAAGGGAAGCAGAATTCAAAAGAGAGGTGGCAGAAATTAACACAAAATTATGTCCATATAAGAAGCCGATAGAAGTGCTCTCCCTTATCTTATAACTCGGTCCTCCTATCACCAGCAACACCAAATACGCCCCAATCAGGAATTAAGTAATAACAACAACAAAAATAATTATATTTTAAAAATGAAAAAAAGAATGTATAGTAAAAGCTAATATAACAAGTTTTGCTAAAACAACACGGCCTTCTCGGTCAAACCTCCTAAATAAAGACTTTTTAAATAGTTCCACTAAATAAAATAAAATAATTAGCGCGTCTAATGATGACGCCATCGTTTAACAAAGGAGTTAATAAATAGGAAATAAATGCCCTTAAAAAGGGGCAGCCATTTCTTTTGCTTTCTCCCTTCCGACAAAGCCATCTCTTTCTTTCGTTTCCACTCGAGAGATTAAAAAAATTGCAACATCGTCCCTCTCGAATTCCCAGGAGGAATAATTATTTTATATGAACCCCTCTCACATCACAACAATTACTCCTCCGTACCTCCACCGCTTCCTGTAAAAGCTTCGGAATTTATATTTTCGGTCCCTCGTTTGATCCCGGCGGCGATCGCAGCGCCCTCGTCCACAGATATCGCCGTCGGGCGACGGATTGGGCGGTTCGGATGAGAGGGGAATGGCCGGTGGGTCCTCCGCGCTGATGAGGATCGTGAGCCCCTGCTGGAAGCCATCGCCGGAGAGCGGCGGCAAGGGGGTCGCCTGCGATCACGCGGGGCGCAGCCGCGCGGGACGGGCGGACGGCCTGCTGTGGTACAAGGACCTCGGGAGGCACGCGGCCGGAGAGTTCTCCATGGCCGTGGTGCAGGCCAACAGCCTGCTGGAGGACGGGAGCCAGATCGAGTCAGGGCCGCTGAGCTTCCACGAGGCCGCGCCGCCGCAGGGGACGTTCGTCGGGGTCTACGACGGGCACGGCGGTCCGGAGACGTCGCGGTACATCGTCGAGCATATGTTCCGCAATCTCAAAAGTACGGCAATATTTTCTTCTGCTTTTCTTCATCTCTATGATACCGATCAGAGTTTCTTGCTTGGAATTGGAGAGTAGGGCCTTATGTCGATTTGTTTGGAAAGGGTGTGGTAAATAGGAATTTCAATTAATTTAGAAGGAATCGGATGAAATTTGATGTGATCGAGCTTTCCCAATCTCCGTACGTTACAAATAGTGACGCTGTTAACGCATACGTTTGTTGTTTGATTTTCATTTACTTGCATTCATGTTTTCTACTTTTGAGCTACGAAGATTAGTTAAAAGTATCGTATGTAGAATTCAAACTTGTCCATGCCTCGACAAAATGGCTGATAGAGCTTTGTTAAGTTAGGGTTGTAACTTGTGTTCAGATGTCCTAGCATGGCCGTATTTTGAATTCCTTTGTTTTAGAAATGAATTTGTGGTATTAATTGCTGATTATATTTGCAGAATATGCATCTGAAGAACAAAGGATGTCAGTGGATGTAATAAAGAAATCATATGCAGCCACGGAAGAAGGTTTTATATCTATTGTTCGGAAGCAATGGCTCAACAAGCCGCAATTGGCTTCTGTTGGTTCCTGTTGTTTGGTTGGTGTTGTATCTGGTGGGATGCTTTATGTTGCAAATGCTGGCGATTCCCGTGCTGTGTTAGGTAGGTATGAGAAAGGTATTAGAGAAATCACAGCCCTGCAGATGTGTGATGAACACAATGCTAGCTTAGAAACTGTGAGGGAGGAGCTGCGGTCCATGCACCCTGATGATCCACAGATTGTATTTTTGAAGAATAAAGTTTGGCGTGTCAAAGGTCTAATACAGGTAAAACTTTGTCCTGATAATTTTCTGTCACTTGGATATGTATTTGATCATTCTTGTACATTAAGAATAAAGTTTAGAAATGTGGTCCACAGCTGAATTTTGCAGAAAATCTTTCTCTGTCCATATTCTATTCTCATATTACATTTCCAACCTGTATTCCACACTCACAAATGTGTTGTGCATGCCAACACTGATGATTTGGATAAATGAACCTGTATTCCACACTCACAAATGTGTTGTGCATGCCAACACTGATGATTTGGATAAATGAACATAATTGGGTGCTGATAGCATGTCATTACCTCTAATATGTTTTATCCACAACCAGGTGCAGCAGATTGGATGACCATATACTGTTTGCCAAGTAAGTCATCCATGAGATGTCATATCTCATAAGTTTAACAAATTTTGAAGCATAAATGGTAGTAGATTGCATGTTACTTGCATCATAGGAGTGGTCCAAATAAGTAACTTTTTCTATGCAATTTGCACCTAACAAAATGTATTTTCTTTCTATAGTTTACTTTTATTTCGCCCATAATTTTAGCAAACTTGACTATGCCTAAGATCTTTCTTTTTGGGATCCTCAATCTTCCTTTTTCACGAAGTCTGGAATCGGTTTATACCTTGTATCAAAATATGGAACTTCGTTGTAACGTAATCTTTGGATATTTTTTTATCTGCCTGTTTTTATTTCCTTTCCCATGCTATCTTAAGAACTTTAGATTTTAGTAAGAATTAGAAAGCAATCATTCGTATATTGATTGTTAATTGAGTTTTTATTTGTGCAGGTCTCAAGATCTATTGGAGATGCCTATTTGAAAGATGCTGAATTTAACCGTGAGCCATTACTACCTAAGTTTCGTCTGCCAGAACCCTTCCATAAATCGATCCTCATTGCTGAACCAGCGGTAGTAACTCATAAATTATGTGCTGAAGATCAATTCCTTATATTCGCATCAGATGGTCTCTGGGAACATTTGAGCAACCAAGAAGCAGTTGATATTGTTCATAACTCCCCTCGAAATGTACAATGCGCTCAACTATGTTTTTACTGTCTTTTCTTTATTGTGGTGTTCATTTTTGCCTTTTTTATATATAAGTTCTCAGTTATGTATGCAAATGTTTTGCATTTCTCATACTTGTCTTTCACTTCTTGTGAAATTTTGATCATGGTATATGTATATATATACTGATTTTGCTTCAGGATCTGTATACTTATATATACCAGTGAATCACACTCTTGATTACAGGAAACACTCTTGTTATAAATATCTTTGATTTCTTCAAGTTGTTGTGGTAGATATGACAAGAAGTTGTTATGTTAAGTTGAAAAATATTGGTACTTAGTGAATACAGTGTCATGTTTATCCATTTTATCCTGATTCTGAAACTGAAATGCATAGACATGAGGTTGTCATGGGTTTGATTTTCAGGTGGTGTCCCTTTTGCCTCAGGAGATTTCTAATGACATTTAACAACGTGGATCTGTTTCTTTCTAGTTTAGATGTTTGACTTGTTATTAGCACCCACAATGAAAACATTGACACTTTTCTATGCTGTTAATTTGTTACTGCTTTGGCTCTGCAATTTGGAATTGGTTTAACCAGGCTGCTTTTTTTTGCTTTGATTGTCTCGTTGGAACTATTATCATGACCAGGTTCTATGATCATGCAGGGAATTGCAAGAAGACTTGTAAAAGCTGCAATGCGAGAAGCAGCAAAGAAAAGAGAGATGAGGTACTCTGACCTGAAAAAGATTGACCGTGGGGTCAGGAGGCATTTTCATGATGACATAACTGTTATAGTCCTATTTCTAGAACCTACCCTGACAAGTAAGAATTTCTGTTATGCCCCGGTACTATCACTTCAAGGACCTGGTGTTCCTGCTCTAGTACAATCATGAACCTCAAGCTTTAGATGCTCCACTGCCAAAATGATTGAGTTTCCAGGGTGAGAATTCCCTACTAGCTGAAATTTAAGAGGATCAAAGCTTCAAGTTCTAGCTGCTGCCTGAATTGCAAATTATGAAGTAATTATAGTATATTATATGAAGGAGATGTTTTTGTGGATGATTTACAATTTTGCTCCAGAAGTAAATGACAATAAGCAATCGTGGTTTCCATTTGCTCCGACGACTGTGAAAAGCTGGTTTCCATGTTCATGAACTCCATTCGACAGTCTCAAAAAGTGCAGGTAAATTTGCCGGCCAACTGGATTTTGTGCTTGCAAATTTTAGTTTGGGTTGTCATAACTGAGGTGTTTTTTTGCAGTGTGCCAGCTTATCTCAGATTTCCTCTCTCTTTTTTTCTTCGGAGCAAGTGTTGTTTTGGAGTGAGACCAAGAAGAAGTTGATTTAGCTCAATTTAATGAGTTATTACAACATGCATTTACACTGAAAACTACTCTCTAGTGTAAAGTCCCTGCGAAAACTTTTTGGACTTTTTTTTTCTTAAGCTGGATTCTCTCTCTCTCTCTCTCTCTCTCTCTCTCTCTCTCTCTCTCTCTCTCTCTCTCTCTCTCTCTCTCTCTCTCTCTCTCTCTCTCTCTCTCTCTCTCTCTCTCTCTCTCTCTCTCTCTCTCTCTCTCTCTCTCTCTCTCTCTCTCTCTCTCTCTCTCTCTCTCTCTCTCTCTCTCTCTCTCTCTCTCTCGCGTATACATTGATATGGATCTTCAGTAACAACGCTTTGTAAACGCGTCCCAGTTTTGCTTGGTGTTTACATGGGACAGAAGTAGCGATATGCTGTTTCTACGATAATCTAAGAGCCCATGGTCATGTTTGTCGCTATTTGACATTTTTTTTCTCTCTTGATAACATATCTAATTTAAGGACAAAGAATATGTTATTTGAATCAACATTCATGACGACGAGTAATTCGATTGGTAAACTTTTTTCGAGAATTAATCGATTGAATAGAAAAATTTATATTGGTGTTTGGATAGAAAAATGTAAGGATGAGAATTTAAAAAGTTGATTTGTGTTTGAATAGAAAAATGTTTGGATGTGAATTTAAAAAGTTGATTTGATAAATAAATTTTAATAGGTGTTTGGATAAAAAGTGAAAAATAAATATATGTTTTATTATTTTATAAAGATTATTTTTATATTATTAATTATATAATATTTTTATAATTAGCAAATTAGATAGAAGAAAAAAATTTAAGATAAACTAATTAATAGCTAAAAAATGAAATATAAAAGATAATTTAACATTATATTTATATAAAATAATTATATAATTATAACTTATTTTGAATACCATAATTAATAATTATACTAATATCATACTAGTTAATTTTTATTATGATATATGATAAGTAAAATAAATAAAAATATTTACGTCAACATTTAAACAAGAAAAATATATTTTCATAATAAATAATAATGGAAAATTTTATTTTATTATAACACTAAGTAAATTGTGATAAATGATAAATGTATTTTTTATTATACCTAAATAAATTATAAATTTATGATAATGTATAAATAATAAATAAATATAATATATATATGTATATAATATATGCATATAATATATATATGTATATAATATATGCATATAATATATATATAATGATATTATTAAAATAATATATTATAGGTCTAAAAGTAGTTTCACTTATAAAAAAATATGATTGTTCTAACAATTAACAAGAACTTTCACAAAAATTTAGGACGAAAATTTTTTGTCAAAAGTTTTTATCGTATTTTACGTGTAAGTTCTTATCATACAAGGAGTTTGGCAGAATGATTATTTTACCCTTTGTTCTGTAAACAATTGTACTAGAGTGATAAAAGACCATCTTGCAACGTCATCTTCGAGTTTGAATTTGGAGTTATCTTAGTTAACAAAGCGGACTCACTCCTTTATCGAACTACATAAGTGATCAACATCTACCTAAGACACCCTCTTGCACCATCCGAAAAAATGCAAATATTTGAGAATGAACGGTAAAAGAATGCGAGTGATCCATACGTTCAAATATTATCTCGAATCACATCAAATGATCCGTGCCTAAATGAAGTTTGATGATTTTTTTTTATCTTTGATAGTTTCACTAAACGGAAAATTTCGCAAAATGTTTTTCCCTCTCCGTGATTAAGATTGGTTTGAGAAAAAAGTGTTAATTTTCAGCAATATTTTTTAAATCCGCGAAATTGTGTCATATATATATTTATAATAATATTTTTTGTTAAGAGGTTTTTTAAAAGGGGTTTAGAGGACTTCACTTCTCAAACTTTAATATTAAGAGAATCATGTTTCTCTTTTCTGGATACTACAAATGTAATCGAATAAATTTCTAGTTACGTTTTACATACAATGTGATTGGATCATTGGATGTGTATCTGATCATTTATTTTCTTTGAAAGTTTAATAATTGATTGTTCAATTATCTGAAAGTTAGAATTCTTATAGATAATACTACATCAGATCCGGAAAAAAAATTTTTTAATTCTCCGATCGAATAACAGAAAATGTTTTAATACGTAATGTACTTTATCTTTTCTGTCAATATATATATATATATATATATATATATATATGTATATATGTCCACTCAGTTTTGTTATAAGCTTAATTGTATTTATATTAATTTAATTTATTATTTGTTTTTTTTAAATTTATTTATGCTAAAGTAGGAGTTTGAAAAGCGAAAAAATTGATCCAAACTTCTTTAAAATAAAAATATTAAAAACAATTTGTTTTTTTAATGAGCCAAAATAGATGGAATAGTCATATTTGGATCTAAAAGCTGACCTACTCTCAACGGTATAAAAAAATAAAGAGCTCCGCTGAAAAGAAACAGTACCGTCACAAAAATGTACAACATATATAACATACATATAGCACCGAAATAATTGACAACCAATAAAAACATGATATCTAGATAATAAGTTTTAGAGTTATTTTCCTAAACATCTCCTAAATTATCATGATTTTCTACATCTCCTAAATTATCATGATTTTCTACATCTCACTTCAAATTATGAATTTATTTTTTAAATTTTTAAACTATCACAACTTTTTCACTTTACTCTTCAAACTACGAACTTATTTTTTTATCCATAAATTATAGTGACTTTTTCATTTTAATCCGCCTATCCAATTCTGTTATATTTTTTGTTACTTTTATTTTTTTATTTATTAAAAAACTAAATTATCACTCCCTCCAAAAAAATATGAAATAATAAATATAAAAAATAAAAAAAAATCGTTTGAAGAGAGGGAGGGTGTTAAAAAAATTATCATTTATAAAAAGACTAAATTATCCTCCTCCGATTTTTTCTTTTTTCTTTTTTATATTTATTATCTGATGTGTTATGGAGGGAGGGATAATTTAGTCTTTTTTATAAATGAGAAAATCAAATGTAATAAAAAACATAACAGAAGTAGACGGAAGAATTAAAGTGAAAAAAATTATGATAGTTTAGAGATAAAAAAATAAGTCCGTAGTTTGAGGTTAGATACGAAAATCGTAATAATTTATGAGAGGTTTATGAAAATAACACTAAGTTTTAAATCATTATATAGCGACATAACAATTTCCAAAATTTCAACAAGGTATAAGCTTTCTTTCATATAAGCCACACCCAGTTTATACTTAGGCGTTGATATTTTTAATGGTTTGACAAGCGAATAACAGTTTGACGACGAATAGACGGATAATGAATGATGACTAGTGTTTAATGATTTATTTGTGATATTGATAAATAAGTATTTAATAAACTTAACGATAAAATTAATTGATAAATATAAAATGGCACAATTGAACAAACAATAAAGTATTCAATTATATTAGTATACAAAATTTATTTAAATTAAAAAGGTAAATAATTAATATCTCAATGAAATAAAATAAAATTTTACAATTTATATTTTTTATTCAAATACATAAAAGTTAATCATGGGTCATTTTAGGGGCTGTTTGGCTAAGCTTATAAGCCACTTATAAGTTAATTTAAAAAATATCAACGTTTGGTAACTTAAAAATTTGACTCATAAGAAAATATCAAATCTACTTATAAGTAAAAAAAATAAGCATAGGGTGGGGTGCTTATTTTCTTTTTAAGAAATAAGTCAGTTGGTTGTCTCACAACTAACTAATTATTATCAATATAAGTAGTTTTATCCAAACGTTTAACTACTTTTTTTAAAAATAAGTTTCAGTCAATAAAATACTTATCAGTACTTTAACTTATCAGTTATTTTATATTAGCTAAGTCAAACAGACTCTTAATCAACACTGCATCAAACTATATCTAATCAAAATGACAAGATTCTATGCACTTTGTTTTATTATTATTATTATTTTCATGTACCAATGTGTATTACGAAGGGCTTTCGCCTCGGAAGAAAAAAAAACATAAAACACCATAACTTTTTATTGTTAATAATGTCAAATAAGATGCAGTCCAGCGCACCTAATAACATGAAAAAAAATCTTAAATATAAAAAATATAAAAAAAAGAACAGATACGTAAATAGTAATATTTTTTTCTAGGCATTTATGTCATCTATTACTTTGGCCTTTTTTGGTATAAAGTTTATGGAAGTATTTAAATTTATTTGTTATTCTCGAATCCACTATTTTGCATTTCTGGTCTTCATACTTCTTTTAGAAAAAAAAAACTACTAGCTCCTGATTTCTTTGAAAATGAGTTCAGATTATTTTTTACTTTAAAACCTTCTGGACAACATTTTAAGTTTGAAAAATGATAATAATATTTAATTGTGGTGGGTTGAAGAATGTACTCGGACCCCCTATGGTCCAAATTCATTGTTTCCTCCAGAGTAGTTGCAGCATCTGTAATATCTTTGCCAAAACATACTACCAAGAGATGCTGGGGTTCTTATAAAAATTGTGAAATAAATTATCGTGACCCCGTAGAAAAATATTAAGAATATAACATAAAGATAAATAATTTTAAAAAAATTATAGTTATGCGACATCTTATGATCTAATTTATAAACTTTTTCATAAAACTAATTAGAGACGTTTTATTTTCAGATGAATTTAGTGCGTGTATATATATATATATATATATGTATATAAAGAAAATATACACAAATAAGGTGGAACGGTCGGTTTTGAAAACATACATGATCTTGGAAATATCTTAGTTGGATTTTGTTTTTGATGGATGGTGAATATATACGCTCGGTCGACCACGTCACCGCTGGCGTGCGCGTGGCCCAATTTTTCCGAACTTGTTGCATCTTTCTTCTTAACAAATCCTTTCATCGTCGTCTTCTCACCTTTCATTCCAAAGGCCTGCACAAATTGATCTCATGGCACTTACAGCACCCGCAAGGTTCTCTCTCTCTCTCTCATTCATTTCTTCCGATGGAAGTTCCGCCTTTCATGTTAATTGCTTTGAATCAGTGTTCCTAAGGAAGTTCTGCCACCTACTCTGGATTCCAGTGCGCCGCCACCTCCAATCTTTGACGGCACTACCAGGTGATTTGCTTTTTGCATTTCCTTTTTGCCACTCTTCCTCTATTTTTCCCTCAGCTCCTGAGATGATGAATTCTGGGTTTAAATTTTTTTTTAAGGTTGTACATAGCGTACATATGCCCATACGCACAAAGAACTTGGATTACTAGAAACTACAAGGTACTCAATTTTTTGCCCTTCTGTTCTTAACCTTGCTCTAGAAATATTTGTAAATTGGGTTCGATAATTTGTGCTAAACAATCGGATTAGTAACCGTTTACCGTTTTTTGGTTTGGTTACTTTGGTATTTCTGCAATTGGTTAGGGACACTAGAGCTCATTGTTCTAGTGATATTCATCTGTCAGCGACCTAATTTTGAACTATTCTATGTGGATATTTGGAGCAGGGGCTGCAGAGCAAGATCGAGCTGGTTCCACTCGATCTTGGAAACAGGCCTGCGTGGTACAAGGAGAAACTTTATCCTGAGAATAAGGTTTCCGATTCGCTTGAGCTTTCTAATTCTAGCATTTTAGAGAGGCACTAAGAAAGACTAATGTGCCTTCATTTCATGTATTCATAGGGGTTTTGTAATGATTTCCATCTGATTGCTCAATAGGTTCCGTCGCTCGAGCACAATAATGAAGTGAAAGGAGAAAGCCTGGATCTGATTAAGTACATCAATGACCACTTTGAAGGCCCTGCATTGCTCCCAGATGTAGGAGGGTTCTTGATCATTTTATTGTCTTATAGATGTCATGATCTTTTTTGTCAAGTTTGTCGCTAAATTTACGCTGGAAATTGTATAGGACCCTGCAAAGCAGCAGCTCGCAGAGGAGCTTATTGCTGATAGTGATGGCTTTAACAAAGTTATGTACGCAACTATGATGTCAAAGGAAGATGTCGGTGCTGAAGCTGGTCGGAAATAACTCTTCTTGGATTCTATGTGCCGATGATTAGAAACTGAAGTACTAACCACGCTGATCTGTTCTCGCCTCTTTAATTTACTTGCAGACACTGTCTTGGACAAGCTAGAAGATGCACTCTCAAAATTTGATGATGGGCCATTTTTCCTGGGTCAATTCAGTTTGGTCGGTAACTATTTATCTATGGATAAGCCATACATTCTCCTTTTTCTAGCTAAATATCGATAAAAGAAATTGAATCCTTAATGATGTTATCTGTTGCTTGTTCAACTTTTAATTCTCTCATGTTATGCTTAGGTGGATATTACTTATGCTCCGTTCATCGAAAGGTTTCAGACTTTTTTTTTGGATGTGAAGAAATATGACATCACCAAAGGACGGCCTAAACTTGCATTATGGATCGAGGTACATAGGAGCTTCATATATATATGTTTGATTTTAATGATCAGAAATTTTATCTGAGTGCTGCATATATAGATCATCTTGTTATGTCAATGCCCTCTAAGTCGGTGACACACAATATGTTAATGATAATGTGACTTTTTGTGTGGCATTGGGTGTGATTGATTTAACATCGGATGTATCAAGAGTTTTGTTCTTCATTGTAGTGTTCAATTCATTATCATTAAAGTATTGTCTTGTATACTTCACATTCGAGATGTTTTGCTATGCTTAACTAGACTAAAATGTCCCAGAAAAACTATTCTAAATAGCCTTTAGAGATTGCCATTTATGCCAGTCGGTTTCTTTTACATCCAGGAGGTTTCTTGCACCTAGTGTGCGGCCAACACAATCATATTCATAAGTAAAACATCCATTTTCAATGCACGCTTGTTGCTAAATTATCTTGAACATATCAAATTGTTTGCAAATTAGTTTGCACTGGGAAAGGTAGGTTTGTAACACTAACACCATATGATTGTTGAAATATTTCAGGAATTAGACAAGATTGATGCCTATGTACAAACCAAACGTGATCCTCAGGAGTTACTTGCTAGGACTAAGAAGCGCTTGGGGGTAAAATTTTTCAAGATCTTTCAATCCCTCTTCTTCTTTTGTCACATACAGAGGTTGAACATTCTGATACTGTATTATTTTCTCTTAACTCTCTTTGTGCCTGTGTTCAGATTGCGTGAAGGATTCTCAATGTTTCTTCCAGGTACTGTGATATTTATAGCCTCAGCTTGGTGCACTTCCTCTAAATGAGACATTGCTTATCTGCTTTTGTTATGGTAGAGCAAAAGAAATGGAACTCTCGGAAGTCAATCTAGCAAAGCTCATTGTTTTCTCTTTTCTTTTTTTTTTTAATTAGAAGTACCATGCTTTATAAATTTTGGTGTCCTGTCCTTGAAAAAAGAGCCTTCTCTAAAAGATTACATCTGACTTTGAATGTTCTGTGATATTTTTCTCATCTGCTGAAATTATGCAGGTAGCAACGACAAACACGGGTCGATTATTGTGTTAGACCAGAGCCTGCGAGTATCATGTCATGGAGTATCAAGAATAAGCTATACATGTTGTTTGAGCTGAATTAGAAACTCATCTAAATAATGTATGTTGTAGATTGTATAATAACATGTGACTGTGCTCATCATATGTAATCATAATGGAGCCACTGTAAGAACTAAGAAACCTGGAAATGCAAATAAAATCATTGTGTCATTGAAAGTAATGAAGCTCTTGTTTGTTTATGTTGCTTTGTGTAACCTTAAATTTCTGCTTATTTGGAGAATGTCTTAAAAATATTGGAACAACAACAACAACAAAGCCTTATCCCACTAGGTGGGGTCGGCTACATGGATCATACGACGCCATTCCGCTCTATTAGTAACCAAACCTTTCGGTATATTATTCACCAATAGATCTTGCTCTATTAGTTCGCTAAGTGTCCGCCTTGGCCTCCCTCTCCCTCTTTTAATCGGACTCATCATCTAATGGTCTTCTCTGAACATGACCAAACTATCTCAAATAATTCTCTATAATTTTCTCACTAATAGGAGTCACTTCGACTCGTTCACGTATATGATCATTCCTAATCTTATTCTTAAAAAAAAAAAAAAAAAGAGAAGACCATTAGATACTAGATATTGGAAGAGTTGCTAAATTTTGTTTTCTATCACGATCTTCTAAATGCGCCTAGGCTTTTGATACTAGATAGAAATGAATGAATGGACTGAGTGAACAAAATGTTGAAAAGATGCTCTTGAAGGTTGCAAGGAGCCAAATAGATAGCCAAACCTTAAGAATGATGTTGTTTTTCTTAAATTTTGTTCGACGTCTCGGAAAACTATATCCAAAATCAGATCAAGTGAATGATTCTCTTTTTTTTTTTTAGAGAGAGTTGAAAAAAATAACTCCAAAACTTTTTGTTTATTTTTTTATACCCGCTCGGATATCAACTGACTAATATAGAGAGAACAAAATGATGACTTCACTGACTAAGTGGTGACTTCACGAATCGAGCTAGTGTTACTAAGTGTTACTAGTTTCCGTCTTTGTAGCATAAGCTATTTTTTGGACGAACTTTTCACTTTATTCATATTTAGCCTCATGATATTTTTAAGAAAATTATTGTGTTCAATATGTTAGTTGAATAAATGGGCCTTGTATGTAATATTATGTGTGTATACTCGTATGAAGAATAAATATCTAATACGCCTTTTTTCTTAAAAATAATTCATTAATATTTTCATTATTCATATATTTATGTCCTCAATCACTGTTTTACATTATTTTAATTGAAGAAATAATTTTTGTTTACACTGTTTTTTTTTAAATCATCGATTCACATAGAAGACACAACTATATTATTTCTTATTTTTACATTTTGATAATATAACATTGACTCGTGCACATATAGTATTTAATAAATTTCTAAAAAATATTGTTATATCAAATATGAGTTAATTTTGTACTTTGTTTTTTTTATGTAACAAAAAAGTTCAGAACAGATCTAATAAATGAAAATTTAAGTTTCTGAACTTTTTGTCTAATAAACGAATACTAGGGTAACCTTCTAACAAACGATTTCTTTTTGCAATTTCCCTTTGATTTATGTAATCTTTATATGTGAACGAGTGTTAAATTTTTGTAGGTGGATAATAAATGGCATGTATCATGCATATTTGTCCATGGAGCACTACGTTTTTTTTTCTTTTATGAACATGATATCTAAAATTCAGTCCGTTCAGACTTCTCAAAGAAAAGTTCATATATATTAAATAGTATTAGAACTTTCTGTCTTCATAATAAATTTATTTTTCTAGTGATTATTTTGTATTTTTCTCTTTCCATGTTTTTTTTCTTTACAATGTCATTATCCTAAGGTGGCGTATAGTCACAACTTTCAAGTGTCTTATAAGGAGTCGTCTGTCTTTAATCTTTATGACCATCAAAGCACTCCACTCCAGCCCTTAAATTTGACTGATACATTAAATTATGTCACTATCCAATTGCTTTGACTAAGAATTCACTGGTTTATTGCTATGAGAATATCATATTATAATCATGTATTAGTTGAAGAGTAAAAAGAGCATGGAGAGCACTTTTGCATTATGATATACCAATCCTACTAGTTGGATGGTGGATGGATCTTTTGAAAAAAGTAATTTTTAATTATATAATAAGTCAATCAGTTTATTATAATGTGTGATATATACTCATTTCTAATTATTTATGAAACAAATCAAATTTAGCTGACGCAATTGATCAGTTGAACTGATATGGTGGAGGGGCTCCTCTTTGTCGTGGACGAAAGGCGACGCCACATAATATTTTTTTATTTTTTATTAGTTTTTAAAGTTAACATGGAGAAGAAAGAAAATATTGATGCGAGTGTAATGCCAATAGTTTAATTGTTATCTTCTTCTTTATTTTCGTTAGCCAGAATGATCACAACTTCAAAATTATGGTAGAGTTCAGTGGCTGAGTTGGAAAAGAAAATATAATTGAGTAATCGTTTCAAACGTTTAGTTGACTTAAATTTCGAAAATCTCTGATGCTGCGGAGAAGAATGTGTCCTGGAATTGAAGGGAGTATGTGACCCGGGCTCAATTATTAAAGTTCTCAAATAGGACGGCATTTGTCTTTTTTTATTATTATTTTTTGGTTGCTATCCCAGTGTCCGAAAAGTCATATCGATCGTTCAATTCATCTGACGCTAAAAATTATGTACATTGGTCACGAGTTGAAGTCTTGACCCCATCGAGTCCGATTAATTTTGATGACATTCCGAACAACATGCAATCAAGTGAGACTGTCAGCGAGAATTTTTTATATCTACAAAGATTCGAACTCAAAACACGAGGAGCTGTTATCCCCGTCACTCCAACTCTCGTTGGTGTCTTTTTTTATTCTAGTTCAAATATCCAATTAATAATCATAGGCAGTAATGGATCTAGATAAATAAAAAAAAATACTTATAAAGCGATAGATTCTGCCACCATTAACTGTGCGAATTGCTTTTGTATTCCAAGGTAACATGAAATTTGCTTAATAAGCACATTATGGGTTTTTTTTGTTATCCCAAGATAACATGTACATCGCTTAATGTTGTACGTTGCTTAACTTGTTGCCCATTTGTGCAAAGAACGGGGATACAAGAAAGCTTCGATATCTTATATTCTTTCAGCAATGATCTGCTGTCTTTTTTCTTTTTTCCTTCGAGGTTATAAAAAAAAATGTTAAACGTTACAACTGTGGTTTAGCCGTGGCATTTAGCATTATCATTCGCTCACATTGTTTTCGTCCTGGGATTCAGGGATTGCAGCAAAAGCTCAAACTGATTGCCATCGATCTAGTTAATGAGCCAGCATATGAGGTACGAGGGCAAAGCCCTCTCCAACGAGGTTTTGATATGTCTACTGGTTGTGTGAAGTTTCTGAAAGCACTTGCGAAAAATAAAAGAACTCTGAACGCACAGATTAAATCATGTTCTAACTCAAGGACTGTAATATTGTAGGGGAAAGTGCTGATTTTTAACACTGGAACACAAAATGTTGAGAATCTCATGAGGCAGCGAGTCCTCCCAAAAAATAGTTAAAAGTTCTTCTTTTGCCATTTTTGCAAATGGAGTTCGCGACTTGATTTGCCTCCCGATATATGTGTTTAAAAATGACAGAATCCTCAATAACATATCGAAGTATCTGCTAATGAAATCAGTAGAAAGTTGAGACTGCTAATGAAAATTACAGTTGAAATAATGCACTAAAATATTTACATGAGAAGGCAGTAGAAAGTTCTGTCTTTTTGAAATAGCTGAAGGTAGTTTCTTTCTGATACTTCCTAAATAATGCAATATGCTCTGGTAGTTCATCAGACAACAGATGTTGGATTTCCATTTCCACTGGTGTACTCAGTTGCATAAACCTCACCATATTCTCCCTTAGCATCATCCTCATCCAAGTAATCTGCCCTCGCATTCAGAGTCAGCATCTGGCAGACGAGCCAAAAGAGGGAGGCATCAAGGCACAGGAATGCAGCGCCGCCGAAAAGTCCAGTCTTTGCTGTAGGGCAGTTAGTCTCCATGTCATGATGAACATTGCGCGCACGATGAAGACCCTCAGTGATGGTAGCCCACATCATCATCCCCAGTGCCAGAACAGAAACGACCCTGAAAGAGGAGACATTGCAGTCAGAGTGAATCAGAATATGACCTCAAAATTTCTGAAGAGCCAAGTATATCTATATATACAATGCTGTTCATCACTTGAATTCTGATGCTTCTGAGAAACTCCAAAATCTACAATGTACATATTATCATAACATAATTGATTCAGCAGATTTGGATTACCATACATCTGCTTGCATGTCGCTTCGTTACATTTTTTTTTCTTCACTCAAAATGTACTTCATCACATTGTTCATGTAAGATTCATCCCCAAAACCAAAGTGATATCGTGGAGCTATCTTGAATTTTCTTACATGATGTTTCCTTTTAGAGTCGCCTGATTTCCTTGAAAGCTAAAATCAGAGGACAAGGAATGGAACTTACTCAGCAATCACGAAGAAAACAACCAGCACATTGCTGCGGAGCAAGGCTTCATTTGGCACAGATTTGCCTTTGTAAGGAAAATATACAGCAACATGACCCACAGCAGCAGCAAGAAAGAGTGTCACCACAGATAAAGCTCCCAAAGCAATTGTTGGATCACTTGGGAACTTGCATATGACAACACCCTTTCCCTGGATTGGAGTTCCAAATGGAGGCTGTGATAATACAATTAGCAGTGTAAGAGTTTTAATCATCATGAAGCTATTAGATTATTATACATTATTTACTACTCTCATACCAAGTTAGACATTACCAAACGGGAAGCTACAGAATTCGGCCACTACAGAAACTTTTGTATGTTCAGAGACGAAAATTTTGTGAATAAGGAAATGGAACATGTCAGTTCACAAAATAAGAGAATGCTCAATTTTTAGATAAAACGCATAATCATGAATAGAAGTTAAAGAAATTGAAGCAACATATCCTACAATATAGGAAATGGCAGATGAGACTGGTAGAAAGAAAATACTGGAACAGATATCAAATACTGGAAAATACTGGAAACATCAAAACCAAAGTGTTCCCAATTATGGACTTTAATAGACAAGACAGAAATCCATGGTAGACAAGTATGTTGCAAACATGAAATCAGAAACTAAGATTTACAAAAAGCTTATAATAACTTCATATCAGTAAAATGCTGATATACCAGATTAGGCCAGAAAAGAACATGTCATTGCACAGGAACTATAAATGAAACATCTAATCTGATAGAATATGAATATGCCGAAACTGAAATTGATAGAGAGCATTCAGTCTTCAAAGGAAGATGAAGCATTAAAAAAATGGACTCTGAAATATGATTTCACTATCTTATCACTCGAGGTGACTTTTTCAGAATAGAAACAAAACAGAATAAGAAAACTGAAGCTGGAAAATATGATATATAACAGCAGCAATAAGATTTACCTTCTTGTTTTCTGCAATGACACCAAATGCGAAAGACAGACACCCGAAAAACGCCACAACAAGTGCAATCTTTGTGGCCTGACCGAGAGCCATATTGTCCCAGTACTCAGAAAACTATCCTACAACAAAAGTTTTGGAGAAATTTAAAATCCTTCAAATCATAACAAAAAAAGAGTATAGGAAGATTATGCCATACGCAACTTCAGTGAAATTCAGAACACCAAAATAATAACTCCATGATATCAGAAAATAAACAGAAACAAACAGATAAAGATCAAGCAACACAAGTACACGAACGTTAGTACGAAATTTATGCCAAATCCCAAAGCGAAGGAAAGACTTTGAACCTCTGAAATCAGTAGAACAATGACCAGAAAAGCTTAAACCATGATTCCAAGTCCAAGACTTAACTTAAAGATACATACTACAGCAATCTTAATAGTCAAGGTTTCCCTTCTGTATCAGGATCAATTCTGACCCAAAATCCAGGTATCTTCAAATTCATATGACAATTTTGTTTTTCTTTTCCGATGCAACATCAATACAAGGGGCCTGAAGTCTCTCTCCCAAGGCTCGGTCTTTCAAAAGACAGAACGATACCGGACCCGAAAACCATGATCAAACATAACTAGAACAATATAAAAGCAAATAAGATCAAAATTTTCGTCACTGCTCATGAACTAAAAGAGTAGGAAAAAAAAGGCATCAAAGCGCCTGGAAAATCCTGTCTTTTCTTCCTAAACCCCACCGCTGGAACACAAACTGAACTATGAGAAATCAAAATTCTCAGATACAGGAAAAAATTATCATCAAGAATTAAATCAAACAGAGACCTCTCGGAAGTCAGAAGTGTCCCCGGAGGAAGAGGAGGATGAATCCGTGAATCCAAAAGATTAGGGGCGACGGTTCCTTCTCTATTTCGCGTGCAGGGGCAGAGTCGTAAATTAATGTGGAAACGTGAATCTATCATGCACGACTTTTTTGTGATTGGCGAAATCATTGATCGACTTGAATCGATAAATTAGGTTTGCTTATCTTTTCAAATATTAAATTAAATGAGATTAAAATTTAAAGCTTGATTTGATAAATTAGTTTTATCAAGTATTTGGGTAGAATATATGAGAACCAGAAAAGTAAATGCATTTTTTCAAAAAAAATAAAATATTTTATTAAAAATAAATTATTATATAAAAATAAAATGATAAATAACTAAAAATTACTATAATATATTTAATAAAGAAAATATTAGAAATTTGTTCATTAATAACATTTATTATACAATACTTAGATAACTAGTGAGTTAGTTAATGAATATTTACTTTGATGAGTGTAATATTTTAATTAACTAACTCAACATGAAAATATTTGTAATTAAGAGTTAGTTGACTGAGCTAATAAATAAAAATTTAAAACTAAGTTAATTAAAATAAGGAAAAGAAAAAATTAATTTCACAATAGGGATGGAGAGAGAGAGAGAGAGGAGTTTCAATTGGAAAAAAACTAAAAAAAAAAATTCAATTCTTCGATTCCGCCTCGATTCTGTTTCCATGTCTTATCTGACCGAACCAGTCAATTTTTGATTGCTGAACACGATCAAAAGTCTTCTTCGAGTTAGATTTCGAGTCCAATTCATGACCTATTTGACCAGAATCGGGGACCAGCAAGGCGGATCCAATTATTTATGTGTGCAACCGAGAATTTTGAGGCGGAATCGAAAATGACATCGTTTCCCATTAATATCTTTTGGTGTTTGCCAGCCTCTCTATTGTCGTAATATTAACGATTATACGCATTATTTATGTATTGCAAATCGGTCATCATCGAACATAATTAATTCGATATGATTGTCTTGTGTCGCGTACTTAATAATAACTAATATAGATTTTAATAATTTTATTTTTTTATTTACAAAGACTCAAATACGACCACACTCACTCCTCGACCCTTATCGGAATAATTTAATCACAGTCGAAAAGGGGCGGATGAATTTCTTTTTAATGGTGCTTTTTTACTCCACCTCTTACATTCTTTTTTATCTTGTTAATTCATTTTGAATTTACCTGTCTATTCATTTAAGTATATAAAACATTTAAGTAACTCTTAGTTTATTATAAAAAAATATTAAAATATTTGGTTGAGTTAATAAAATACTAATATCATCGTAGATAACATTTATTAATTAACTGACTAATTAATAAAGTGTTGTAGCAATTTCATAAATAAAATAAATAATACATATTTAATATTTTATGCATCACATGCAATGCGCTTTGCAAATAAGAATGACTTGATATTATTTATTACTATGTCTATGTGCATATAATTGGATCGTTTGATGTGTTACTTATTTATGACACCCATTTTTTTTAAAATTGCCGTAATAAAAATTTAAAATTATTAAAACACGTGATTAATCCAATTGATGGTGTGTAGCATTAACGATTAACGATTGATACTTTTCTGAACAAACCCTTAATTGAATCCTCTTATCAACAAAGCCTACATTCACACATATTTATATATAAATAATTAAATATACCACAATATATAATATTGCCGTCGAAACTTTTCACGAGCTTAACCGTAGTAGCTTCCAATGATTTTTATATCGTCAGAATTTTCGATGAATTTTTTGCATCCATCGAAAATCATTTGCGACACTCACTTTTCCGATGGATCGATAAAATTCATCGAAAACTTCGATTTCCGATGGATTTTTCTATTATCCGACAAATTAGTCCATCTAAAACTTCATTTTTCTTATAGTGATAGTGGTAGTATGTGCTTTATAGTCTATCCATATACTATAGCAAATGAATAAATCAAACTAATTCATATTCCTACATTAAGAGCATAATGGATGAGAACAAATTCTTCTTGTCTCAAAGAATTTGGTATTCTTACATTTTTGTTTTCTCACTCTACAAATAAATAATATAAAGTAATGATAATGTTTGACCAAAAAATCTTATTTCTTATAATGTTTGATTACTACCATGGAACAAGCATTTGTTCTCACCATTATTCTAGTACCAAATACCACATAAGAAAATATTAATTTTCTTTACCTTTGTTTATTAGGCCGTTCTTTAAAAAATGATGTTTAATTAAAAATGGGAGAATTTATTCTTGCTGCTATTGCCGATGAAACTGGGTCACTATATAGTCAAATCTTTTTAGAAAAAATAAATAATAATTTTTCTATTATGAACTGATTGTGATATTTACTTTCTTTAATATTTCAATCAATAATGGAATATTTGTAGTCACTCTACCTTTTTTTTTTGAAAAAAATGATCTCTGGTTTATACTTTATACTAATGACATATACATTATGCAATATAATAACTAAGAAAATAGTAATGTAACGTATGACTAATTAACGAGAAGTATTAGGAATTGGAATGTATCTAAAGGATATGAACTTTTAATTTGAGATTTGCCATAAAGTTAGAATAACTAAGAATATATTGCTCAAAATAAAAGAGGTAAAATGTATAACTTGTTATGTACACTTCGCATAATTGAGCCATTGAATATGCTATAAAGTTCATACTTAATTATATCTAAAATAAGATTGATATTGTAGATGCAATCATGCAAAGGATGACCAAATCTTTACTATACATATAAGGATTAATGTACCTATAAAGCACCTATATATATATATATTTGAAAGATGAAAAGTTAAAATGGTTTTTGGATATACACGACCCACTTCATATGGGCCGCATGTTGACGGCCTTTAATGGGCCATATGTTATTCTACTGAAAAACCTTTTTCTTTGTTCTTTCGTTTTGTAATAAATAATTCAATAAAGTTGATTATTTCAAAGCTAAGTCTTTAAGTTAATCTTTTGTTAGAACATAAGCATGGTATAAAGGTATTCGGCTTAGATCATTTTTTATATCACAAAAAATCACCTGATATTTTTCAGATCATTTTGTAAAATTTGCAAATCAGTCTCTCTCTCTCTCTCTCTCTCTCTCTCTCTCTATATATATATATATATATATATATATATATACATATATATATATATATATATATATATATAATATTAACTAGGGGTTGATTTTTTTTGGACGGGCTTTCAAGTCTCCACGTTAGTACAATAATATTTCAAGACTTTAGATATTAAATTAAATTAATATAGATATATTTTATTTTATATCTAAATATAAAAGGTAGCATCAAAATTTTGAAAATGCTAACCATAATGTGATATAAGAATATTAAATGAAAAAAAAATATTATATCACTAATAAAGGATGACTTATGAACTAATAATATAAAATAAAAAATAAACCAAAATTTGATTTTTTTTTAATTAGCACTAGTTTGAACAAATCTATTTTGTTGCATTAAAAATCATCTTAAAGATATTTAGGGCTTCTAATTATTTTTTTTATTTTTCAGATGGGATATATATTATCATGTTGATCGGAATTTTCTTACACACATAATGGTGAGGGATTTAAGATTAATCCTATTCAAAAGATAATTAGTAGAGGTATTCACGGGTCAAGGCCTCTAGGAGCAAAAAATCTGACCCAATCTGATCCGGTTCGGGTCGGGTGGTCAGGACACCCGACCACTTTTTTTCTTTTTTTAATTTTTGTCTTACTTTTTATATTTATTTTAATATAAAAAATTAGTTAATAACTATTATAAAACACAAAGTATGTTTTTGAAAATTTGAGTATTATTTTTATAATTAAAATATTTTATTTTAACATTTTTTCATTTTAAATCAAGTATAGAACTAAAATTAAGTAAAAAATAATAAAATAATAAAAAATATCGAGTCATCGGATCGACTAAGGTTGGAATTTTTCAACCCGTACACTTATTTGGGTTGGGTTCGGATACGTGACCACCAACCCGACCTGAACCAAACGAGGTCGGGTCGGGTCGTCGGGTTCACTGGGGCGACCAGACCCGTTGAACACTCCTAATAATTAGAGTTTATTAGCTTCCTAAGTCTTTCATGATCGATTCCACCGTGAATCGACCATCCGATTTGTCAATTTGGTTTGAAAAAAAAACCATTTTCATAAGAAACCATATTGAATCGGTTAAAATCGAATTGAATAAAAAAATGGTTCGCTTCAATTTTCATAAAAAATAAAAAAAACGTCAAAAAATAAATAAAAATGAAAAAAGCGGACTTTGATAATGATGTGTGAGAATATGAAATAGAGAAATAATTAATAAAATATATTTTAAGGACTGATTCTTGAAAGATGAATTTAAATTTTAAAATAAAATGCAAAAACATAGCAATAAAAAATAAACAAAAGATAAAATTATGCACGAAATTTAAAATATTATAAAATTGAAATTATTATAAGTAATGATATTAAAAACATAAAAAAATAGTTTATTCTTATTTGATTAATTTAAAATGATAATTAATGTGATTTAATTATATTTTTTATCTTTTCTATTTTTATTTGTAGTATATTTTAAGAAGTAATACAAATAATATTATTTTATTTAAAATTTAGTTTAATTCAGTTAAATCTGATTAAATTGGTCGAATTTGATTAAACCGATCAACTACTATGGACTGACAGGTTTTATCTCCGATCTAATTTAAGAACATTGATGCAAATATACCACCACATGGATCTACCTTTTCATCCCAAGCAAAAGATATCAGTGCAATCCAAGTCAAATCGAACCGCCCTGGCCTTTTTGGATTTCAGTCGCCATATCTTCCAACCCCCCGTGTAACCTTTTCGAGAGAGAGAGAGAGAGAGAACTTCTTGTCTGTTCGTCACATTTTGATCTTGTGCTGTGTGTGTGTGTGAGAGAGAGAGGGTTCAACTTCCCTTTTGTCCGAGACATAGGACATTAATATATGTGCAGTCAATATGTTGCATGTCTTAGCATATATATGGGTTCTTGCCCCTGGACATAGTAACGGACGTATCAACTTCAAGCATAAATTAATCATAACACAATCTCTTTAACCCCCCGAAAGAGAGTTAACACAAGTGACCTTTACTTATTTCCTGAAACCTTTATTAATCCTCACTTTGATTGTTAATCAAATGCCGTATACTCGATTGTAGATAATCGAATAAAAATCCATACCTTTATCATCTCGACTAATTTACACCACATTAATCACACAATCTATATATATATATATATATATATATATATATATATATATATCAAAATTCAAGATACGCTTAGACAATTCATGTCCCCCTCCCACAGTAGATCAATTTTGGCGTTCTCAGCACTCGTCTTCTTTCTCACACTTGGTACGAAAAGTGGACATGTCCTCCACTACAAGGCATCTCGTCTCGTGACGCTGCTCTGCAATAATTGAGAGCCCATGTCTGTTTTCTTTCTTTAATTTGCTCCACAGCACAGTCCATGTTGATTTGATTGCATGGCTCTATAGCTCCTGATTGCATGCACAAACCGTGGCTGAAGCCTGTGAGCTCATCTCAGCTCAGCTCCATGAACGTCTCGCTTTCTCCTGATCATGGCATCATGTGGAGTTCGTGAACAAATCCAACTCATATGCATGTGAAGTACATGCATAGTAACAGAGGAGATCTTTCATACATTTTGCCAGGGGCTTCGTCGTCGTCCAACCAATTAATTTCCCAAGTACCATGTCACCAAATTTTCTGTGATGATATATGTATATAAATATATACATGAAATTTATTGTATAGCAAAAAAATTAACTTTTATAAATAAGTCGATGGACCTACTTCGAATATTATAAATTATAATAGGTCGATGAACTTATTGTTAAGATGAATTTTAGTTATACAATAAGTTCATCGATCTACTATATGTTATATCTTACGACGCCGTATATTCCTCGCCCATATATATATATATATATATATATATATATATATAAAAGATCTGTTTTCATATTTGGCGGAAATGTATAATAATTCACATCTTACGGGGCTTCGTGAGCGGATCCGTATGGTGGCCTAATGAGTCATAAACAAATACTCAATGGAAAAAACATCTGCGAGACTGTTCACAGGATTTGAGCTGTTCTGAAGTTGTCGTTGTGAATCAGACATCCTTGGATTCGATCCGACCGCTTTGATGGATCCGTTTCAATTGTGTTGATTAATTAAGTAGAAGTTAATTATATTCTATAGGTATGATGATCGCGTCGATCAGCACCGTCAGATTAGCAATCTACGTCGACGTTGATACTTCATCCGACTTCGCAGATGAAAAGTCCGATTAGCAATTTTATTAATTGTGATCAAGAGAGTAATTATCATATTCTTGTGTCTAAAATATCAATATATATATATATATATATAATATTATTCACACTACCAATACATCAAGTTGACTACGTGCATATCCATCGCTACATTATATATTTTTTTCCCGAAGGAGATAAATAGATAATTAAATCTTAATCCAATTGAAAATTTGGGAAATTTATCTTTTGAGCTATCAACTCTTGTGGGAGACTTAACCTGCTATCCATATATACGAGTTAAATAAATTTGATTATTCTTATAAATATATTCATGAGAAATAAGTAAATTATATGTACATGTCAAGGCTTAAATTATTTGCCTGCCCCCAACATGTCCTAAGTGCACGTAGTAGACAGTAGACTAGTAGAGTCGACACACATATAACATAACTACATGTTTGTATATTTCCTCAATCATGGGAGATGTTTATTCGATAGCCAATTGTCGATATCTGAGAAGTAGTGCCAATTGTTCAACTTATACGTCACTATTTGATCATAGATTGAAAAGTCGATCCATAATCAAATATAATTAATTTAGTAAAATCATCCCGAGTCGTGTGTATAATAGTTACAGATGAAACTCCCAACATGTAAGATTTTGACATGCACTTCCATATCAATCGGCACGGTTGGAAAAGAAAAAAAACATATTTAATTCCAAGTATTTTTTTTCTAATTTCCAGGTATTATTTTTATGAACAATGGGCACAATATTAATTAGGTCCAGGCAAATTGATCACGATGTGCAGGCTCACGAGTATAATAATCTTTTTTTTTAATTTAATTTAGTTGCGTCGTCCCGCCATCTAATTAAATGGTTCAAAATGGGAGGATAATTCAGGCTCGAAGTCTAAATTAACCAAAATATAAATGCGGTCAATATAACATTAGAGAAAAAAGAGCACATAAGTACGAATGAGGTTAGAGCGTGGCACAAAATTTACCTTTAGTATAACTCGAGTTTAAAATTTATTATTTTATATTATTATTTTTTAAAAAATATTTTTATTATTTTTTTATTGTGCTATATCGGTAATCGGAGAACTAATTATTAAAAATAAAATTTAAAAATAATTTAACTATAAATTAAAGTTGTCAGATCTTTTCGCTATCACACTCCAAATTGAAGAACGATTCAATATCACTTGGTAATTCCAAAAGTCGAACTCATCAGTAATTTTAATAATAAAATATTAAACATATACTTATATTATATCACATATATATTATTATAAATATAATTACCAACGATTTTAACTTTTAGAATTATCGAGGAATTTAAATCCATCGATAATTTCGAAAGATATACCCATTGGTAACTTATCGACGGGAAAGAATTTTTGTGCCCTCGATATTTCGAAAGATTTTTTCTATCCATGGCAAATGCCGTCAAAAAATGCAAAAAATTCTTATCGGTCGAAAACTTTCCGTCGCGACGATTTTTTTGAAGTGATGCTGTTTAGACATTTGGTTCTCGTGACATCTAAACCCTAGTTTGGCGCTATTAAACTATGGACACTCAACAGCAAATGCATATATGGCTCACTTCACTTCTTTCATCTCTCTATCTCTGCATGCATAAACAGTGAGTCTCGCTTGTTATTAGCTTAATTTGCAAAATTAGGGTGACGTACTGTTGATATATGCTATGCTACTTAGCTTAAAAATGGAGGAGGTATATATTATGCTACAGTCGCATGTGCCCAACGGCCCCGGCCTCACTGTCATCCTCCCTTCACGTGAATCCACTTAAATCCACACATTAATTCCCTTTAGCCCCTTAATTACGTTGGATCGCATTTTACGATATCATTTCTTTTCTTCATAGGATCACATCTTATAATGAATTCACAACTTGGGCCTTTCAACTAGCTCTAGTTGATTTTATTTAAAAAAAAAAACAAAACAAATGTTAGGACATAATAACTTGGAAACTTCATGCATTATAAATCTATGACATCAACTCCGAAAAGTTTAGGATCTTGTCATAGTTGCCCCCTCTTTCGATCTTGATCATAAGATCTTTGCAAACCTTGTAAAATTTTTTACAATATTTCACAATATCTTGATAGAATTTTTTTTTTATCTTGTAATCTTTTTTTTACAATCTTGGTTAAGATTTCAATTGTACCAAACCTTCCTATCAAATGTGAGTGACAATTTACTATAACTGATCTTACCATATATACTATCAATGACAACTTCCCCTTAATTTTTTAAGTGATGTTTGATTAGGTAACACCACTTACATTTTTTGACCATAACAACTTGTGTTACATCATGAAGATTTGAGAGCTCAGCATCACCAACCATCCATCACAATTCACAAATGTCTGCATATCTTCCAACTAAAGTAAATAGATGGCTCCCTACTCCTGCTGTACTAAACATTTTCTATCTGATTCCAAAGCTAAAACTTTTCTTCTTCTGGCCTGCATGGTGACCTTGCAAAATGTCGCCACATTCCCAATGCTAACCAGCATGCTGATTGATCCAAGAACATTAATAATCAGAACTTAACTTAGGGTGAATAACTGAGGGGGAGGGAGGGGGACAACAGATCATATATATCAATGTCCTCACTGTAAGGCTTCTGATCAATCTCTCAGAAAATGGTCTCTCAGGGACCTAATTAAAAGCTCTTGGGGGCCACAAGGACAGTGGTTAGCTTTTGCCATGCATCTGTTCACATCATTGTTGGGGTTTGGCTCTGTCTGCCTCTCAGATGATTCCACTACTTGATTATCCCACTAATTAGGGGCATGCACTTGATTGGATGTGAAACCGAGTTCATGATTTTTATTTTTTTGCACAAATTCATCACTGTGTGAAGCTATTAAACTTGCCAACATATGAATCAATCAGATTTGATTTTTCAAGATGATGGTGAGAAATGGTTTCCAATGTTAATGAAAATGTATTATTTATAAATATGTATGATTTATCACTAACAGAAAAGATATTATTAACATTTTTATTAACAGAAAGATATTATTTTTTAGTCTTGGAACCATCATGTTGGGTATGAAAAAAATCATTTCAGCTCTACTTTTCGACTCCGGATCAGTCGGCCGCCAGTAGCGTCGAAAACTGGAGGCTTCCAAAATTGTATGATTTTATAAATATGTGGAATCAATGTCTATCACAAGTAAGTGATTGACCTTTTTAATCATTAATATTTGTTATTGTTCGGCAAAAAACATTTGAAAATTTTAAGTAAGATCTTATGATACATGCAATAGGAGTGCGTGTATGTTTTACTCTTATTTATCAACTCTAATTTTATTGTACGTAAATGATGTAATGTAGAAATTCAAATGAATCATAGTTTTAAGAATACAAACATTGGATTCAAAGTTCCAATACAACAACAACAAAGCCTTATCCCACTAGGTGGGGTCGGCTACATGGATCATACGACGTCATTCCGCTCTATTAGTAACCAAACCTTTCGATATATTATTCACCAATAGATCTTGCTCTATTAGTTCGTCAAGTGTCCGTCTTGACCTCCCTCTCCCTCTTTTAATCGGACTTCAAATTATTTGATCTACTCTTCTTACTGACTGGATTCAAAGTTCCAATGGACAATTTAAAATACTTTAAAAGAGATTATATATATATATATATATATATATATATATTGCCATACATTCAAAAATTTAAAATCATGGAATAAGTAATACTTTCGATTTATCAGTAAAAAAAAATCATCGTATGGTGTAATACAATGCATCTATGATATGAATACATACTAAATATGAGAGTACAAATATTATTTTTGAAATTCAGTGTATGTAATATGTATGCAAAAAACAACTATTTAAAACTTGATGGTTACAGTATGAAACAGTTCAGTAAAGATGATTTGATTAGGGGATCCTTTATATTGATTACGTTTGCAAAACCATTCTAACTACAAGATATCCTTTACATGTGTTGGAGGTATATTAAGACATTATTTCCCACAACCTATCTAATTAAAACCTACCATGTCCACTAGGTTTTTCACACTATATGACTCAGTATTAACTTAATATATATAATTAACAAGGAAGAATGGTATCTCTTAAAGAGTATGTTCTTTAATGGTAAGAACACCCAACCTTTTTAACTCTATGAATACAAGTTATAATAATTTTTTCGTTAAAATAGTTTCCAATGTTGTATTTGAAATACGAAAAAGATTAATTCATAATTAAGGCATGCCAAAAAAAAAAGATATTACAAAGTCAAATTTAATTTTAACTAACAAAAGAAAAAAATGTCCTGCTCCAGACATTTATTAATTCCTTTATATGAAATAATTTTAAGTCCTTAAATTGGCACCTCATTAAATGACACAAGCACAATCAATATGTTTCAAGCCATGTCCTTTATTTGGATCACAACAATTAATTCAGAACAAAAAAAAAAGAAAGATTTTTTTCTCTCTAAAACGGTACACATTGTACAAGTTACATTCTCTGTTTTTTAATTTCTTTATTTTTTTGGCTAACGTTCCATTTACTTGATTAATTAATTAATTAACCGTCTTAATTAAAACGCCCAAATAGGTCACTAGTAGTAATGCCGGTCTCATTCTCTTTGCTGCTACGGTCGAGTTTATAACGGTACGATTCGCCGTCAACTGGGCGGTTTCCTCCGTTTCAATTCAAACGCCCTCCGTCTCCTCCTCCTCCTCCTCCCATCATTTCAATAATAATAAGAGCCATTTTATCTCTCTCTCTCTCCTCCCCACTCTCTCATCCTCACTCTCTCTCTCCTCTTCCCCGCCGGGTGCCGTCCATAGATCGTTGCCTATCCTGCCGGAGATTGCACGGATCGCTCTTCAAGCATTCTCGGCGCGCCCTCAATCCTTCATAGCCGGCAGCTGTAGCATTTCCAGGTGGGCATTCCTGCTTCTCCATGCTTGTGATTCCAGGTGCAATTCGCGATTCGTGTTTCTTCGATGGATTTTCCGGTGCGATTCGTTCGTTTTGTGATGTCAAAGTGGGGTTTTTGGAGGTCGAATTGTATATTTCTTGTGTATTTGGCTTTATTTTTTAGCTGGTGATTTTGGATCTTAGCTGGCGTTGGAGAAAAGTGAGGATTTTGCGACTGTCATTATGGATATTTTTGGAACGAGAAGCTAAGAATTTGAATGATTTGCTTTTGGTTTGGAAATATGCAATGGGATTATGATGATCCGCGTTTTGGGCTGTGAATTGTCAGCAGGTTTGCTTTTCTTTTTGGCGGGCGATGGATAGCTCACAGAGAAGAGGAGGAATGATCCCTGTTTCACCCTCCCAGACGCCAAGGTCTACTGACAAGTCTGCGAGAGAGCTCCGATCTATTGAGGGGAATGGGAACTCCAGCAACAAATTTGATAAGGAGAAGGGCGTCAACGTTCAAGTAATCTTGAGATGCAGGTAGGAAAAACTGTGATCAACGGTTGACTATAATGTGTAAGATTGCAACTTTTCTTCGGCTCATAGATTCTGATCGACTCACAGGCCGTTGAGCGATGAGGAGATGAGGGTGAACACACCAGTGGTAATATCCTGCAATGAGTATCGGCGAGAAGTTTCTGCTGCTCAGAATATTGCTAACAAGCAAATTGATAGGACCTTCGCCTTTGACAAGGTATGTAGACCTCCATCTTCAGTTGTTTCACAAATGTGCCTTCTTTTTCTTTCTCCTGTTCACCTTGGAGATGCTGATTTAATTACTATTGTTTGTAGGTGTTTGGTCCGACATCTAAGCAAAAGGAATTGTTTGATCAAGCTGTTTCTCCCATAGTAAATGAGGTACTTGAGGGCTATAACTGCACAATCTTTGCCTATGGACAAACAGGTACAGGCAAAACATACACCATGGAAGGAGGAGGAAGGAAGGCCAAGGTATATTCCTTCTTCAAACGTATATTAAATGAAACTGACAAATGCCTTAGTTTCTGAAGTTTTAGATGTATCTATTATAGAATGGAGAATTTCCAGCTGATGCTGGAGTTATCCCTAGATCGGTTCGGCAAATATTTGACATACTAGAGGCTCAGTGTGCGGAGTACAGCATGAAAGTCACATTTCTTGAGCTATACAATGAAGAGATAACAGATCTTTTGGCCCCCGACGAATCAAAATTCTCTGATGAGAAGTCCAAGAAGCCTATAGCCCTTATGGAAGATGGTAAGGGTGGTGTCTTTGTGAGAGGACTGGAGGAGGAGGTTGTCTATACAGCTGGTGAAATTTACAAAATATTGGATAAAGGTTCTGCAAAGAGGCGAACTGCTGAGACCCTACTCAACAAGCAAAGCAGTCGCTCTCACTCTATTTTTTCTATTACCATTCACATTAAAGAAGTTACTCCTGAGGGAGAAGAGATGATCAAGTGTGGGAAACTTAATCTTGTGGATCTTGCTGGCTCAGAAAATATTTCACGATCTGGTGCTAAAGATGTAAGTTTATATCTCATCTTGATGTTTCAGGTTTCATTTAGTCGGGACATAAATTGAAAATTGAACTCATCTTGCTATGTCACTGCAATGAATTTTTTATATCTTGTATCAACATTCATAATTTGCATAATTAGGAGTTGCTTGTGACAAGACTTATCATTGCAGGGAAGAGCAAGGGAAGCAGGCGAGATAAATAAAAGTTTGTTGACACTTGGCCGTGTAATTAATGCGCTTGTCGAACATTCGGGCCATGTTCCATACAGGTGATCCTGCTTACTTCAATTTGATTCTCTTTTCACACTTGGGACATATCTTTGAAGACAGGGTGACAGGTTCATCATTTGGTTCACAGGGACAGCAAGTTGACCAGACTACTAAGGGATTCTCTTGGAGGGAAGACAAAAACATGCATTATCGCCACCATATCACCTTCCATACATTGTTTGGAAGAGACTTTGAGCACATTAGATTATGCACATCGTGCAAAGAATATAAAGAATAAGCCTGAGGTAGGAGTCCCTTCCTTCAGTTGCTCTTTGCCGATGAAAGCAGCCTTGCATAGGCCTAACTATTACCTCCTTGTGCCATTACAGGTAAATCAAAAGATGATGAAATCTGCAGTGATAAAAGATTTATATGCAGAAATCGATCGCCTTAAACAAGGTTTTGTTATGGATCTTCATTCTTTTCTATTGTCACTTTATTTGCTTTGTATAAACCCCTCTCTTTCTTTATTAATGTTGATGAATATGTGTTCAAAGTAGAAAATATAATGCCTCGACAAAGCGTCGTATGTTACTTACAAATTATCAGGCAACCGTAAATAGGTTCTTGTTTTAGAAGTCGAATATGAAATATTTTTTTGTGAATGCACTCATGTAATGCACACTATGGCAGTATATCACTATCTACGGAGTTCTTTTCATTATTAAGGAAGCTACCAAACATTACTCTTTAACACGGTAATGTGACTTAATCTAATGTTACAGAGGTATTTGCTGCAAGAGAGAAGAATGGAATTTACATTCCAAGGGATCGTTATCTGCTTGAAGAAGCTGAAAAGAAGGTGAAATTTTGTTTCTTATTTTCACTCAACTTTCAGAAGTTGATTAAAGCTTATAATGTGCTGATATAAATTTGGCAAATTAATGTCGTACATAGGCTATGTCGGAGAAGATAGAACGTCTGGAACTTGATTTGGATTCAAGGGATAAGGTACGTCATCCTATTATTTTTGGATATGTACTTTGTACTTTGGTTTCTGTTAGCATGGGTATGAAGTTGGTAGTTTATTATTTGACCAGCAACTGAATGGGCTTCAAGAGCTATACAAATCTCAACAATTGCTAAGCGCAGAGTTAAGTGACAAACTGGAAATAACTCAGGTAAAGTGCCCCCTGTCTTCTCAGAAACAACTCAAATTCTGTAGGATTTTATTCTCATTTATCTATTATGAACTTTCCAGAAAAAGTTGGAGGATACTGAGCATGCACTTTTTGACTTAGAAGAAAGATATAAACAGGCAAATGTGACCATAAAAGAGAAGGAATTTTTGATATACAATCTCCTCAAGTCAGGTGAGACTTATGTGCTTGTATTTCTTATTCAATTTTGCAATAATATGAAACCAATGTCCATTAGTATTTCTGTATTTCAAGAGCCTAACTAATAAGATCAATTGGCATTGTTACTTGTGCACTTGTTTACTGTTTAGCTTTCTGTTTGGATGCCCCATCTATGACTCTAATTAGTAAGATCACTTAGGTTCCTCACATCATGCAGTTTCTCATTCTGGTGATGTTATGTTGGTGATTAGTTAAAAGAGATACCAGATAACTACAGTGTAAATCCTGTTTTTCTAGTGACAACTTTCCTTGCATTATTTTAACAGAGAAGTCACTCGTTGAGCGTGCATATGAACTTAGGACTGAGCTAGAAAATGCAGCTGCAGATGTTAATGGCTTGTTTTCTAAAATAGGTTGGTTATTTCCCCTTTTTCCTGTTATGTAAGCATTCAGCGTATTAGTTTTCTTTGGTTTTTATATAATTTTCATATCCATGCAGAACGTAAAGATAAAATAGAAGATAGCAATAAAATACTAGTCCAGAAGTTCCAGGCACAACTCACTCAACAGTTGGACATCTTACATAGAAGTGTCTCAACTTCTGTGATGCAACAGGAGACCCAACTGAAAGAAATGGAAGAAGATATGCAATCATTTGTCTCTACAAAAGCCGAGGTACATTTATAAATGTTCTTCCATGTATTTTCAACCATCTGGTGTTGTATGCAAAATTCAACCCTTAATGATTTAATATTTTGGATCACAGGCCACTGGCGAGCTCAAAGGGCATGTGGAGAAGCTCAAAACCATGTACAGTTCTGGCATCAAAGCTTTGGATGATTTAGCGGGCGAGCTCAACAACAATTCTCAGTCTACTTTTGAAAAATTAAATTCCCAAATATTACTGCACTCCTCTGCTCTTGAAGATGTCAGTCCCTGCATCTACATAGACTTTTCAATGGATATTTTCTACTTGACTAATGGTTGTTTCCCACTATTGTAGTGCTTCAAGGGAATTGCTTTGGAGGCTGATAATTTGATGAATGAACTTCAAGTTAGCCTTACAGAACAACAGGAAAAATTAGCTGCATTTGCAAAGAAGCAACATGATGTGAGCTTTTACAAACAACACGAGATATTTGAGCTCCACACTTCTATCTTTTGTTTTCACTGAAAACTTTGGTTTCCTATTTTCCTTTCCTGTAGGGACATTTGAGAGCCATAGAAGGATCAAGATCTATTTCCAATATTTCAGCGAACTTGTTCCACACACTAGATGTTCATGCTTCCAAACTAAGCATAATTCTTGAAGAATCTCAAAGAGTGCAAAATCAACAACTTTATGAACTTGAGCAAAAATTCCAAGTGCGTCTTCTTCAACTTCTCAGGAATGCCAAGAATATTCAAATTATGTCATGTTGATATTTTTATATGATGCCCATACCTGCAGGAATGTGCCGCAAATGAAGAAAAGCAAATGCTAGATAAAGTTGCAGAAATGCTGGCAAGCTCAAGTGCCCGGAAGAAGAAGCTGGTATGGAGCACATTGAGATTTTATTAAAGCATCAGTCCAATATCCATATTCCATTAAATACTCTTTGTCAAAATATCTAACGAATAAGCGAAACTATCATTTCTCGGAGGAATGTATGGTTCACCAATCTCCATGTGGTAGGTAGAGAATGTACTAACAGAATGTTAGAGTTGTACAAGTGCTAGATTTGATAGTAATTCCCACGGGCAATTTAAAGCAACGCTTACTTGTTGGCTTCTGGTTCTGCATATAGGAGAGTCACTTTAAGTGTACTCAACAGAAGGCTAGAGTTGCAGTAGCATTAGATCGGATAGTAGTTCCTCAGATTTGGACCAACAATTTAAAACAAGTTTAGTTATTGTCTTTTTTGAAATGAGTTTAGTTATTGTCTTTTCGTCCTACACCCTGCAGATAAAATGAAAATGATTGTATAGGGAAGTCACTTTAAATTCCACCATCCAGGAAGTACATCTGCTTTGGCATGAACCTGGGTTCATGACATGCTTTGGTAATCACCAGAGATCTGAGATTTGTGCTTCTTGTGTAGGTTCAAACTGCAGTTGATAACCTCCGTATAAGTGCTGCCGATAGATCACATAATGTTGAAAAGGAAATGTCAATTGCTCGTGATTTTACTTCTTCTGCAAGAGACCAATGGAAAACTTACATGGAAGAAACTGAAGCTCACTATCTTGAGGATGCTGCAACAGTTGATAGTGGCAAACTTTGCCTGCATGAGGGTTTGAAAGCTTGGTAAGGAACCACATTGCTTTGGCAATTTGATTGTGTCATCAAATGCTGTAATAACGATGCCATGCTTTGAGCTCAGCATCATTACTAAGGTCTATATTTGCAACTAATTGCAGCATGGAAAAGGCAAAAACGGGCTCTCAGCAGTGGCAAGATGCCCAAACTTCATTGTTAAACCTTGATAAAGTAAATGTAGTAGCTGTAGACTCCATAGTCAGGTAAATAGAAACCAATGTGTTTGCAAGGGCCTCTCTAATATCCTTGACGGACAACTCAATTTCATGTGTGATCTGCTCTAAACTTTTTACAGGATTGGAATGGATGCGAATGAGCTATTACGTTCTAAGTTGTCTACTGCAGCCACAATGACTCTTGACAATGTTGATATGGCAAATAAAAACCTTGTATCCTCAATTGAGGGTAAGTTCTGTTGACCTCTTATATGCCTTATATTTTTCTGGTGGCATCAAGAAACTTGCAAGTGACAAGAAGAATGTATTATTTCCAGGTTCTCTGAAACTTGACCATGATGCTTGTGCTAACATGGATTGCATGCTTGCTCCATGCCGTGGGGAGCTGAGAGAATTAAGGAGCGGACACTACCATAAGATAGTTGAAATTACTGGAGATGCAGGGAAGTGTCTCGAAGAAGAGTATGTGGTAAGTATACATTGATGCTGCTGCTTGAATAATCCATTGGTTGAGGGCCTGGTTTCTGTTGGCATGCTCATTGACTCAACTTATATGGTGGGTTGTCTAGGTGGATGTGCCATCATGTTCGACCCCAAGCAAGCGATCTATTAATCTCCCAAGTGTTGCATCTATAGAGGAGCTAAGAACGCCAGCTTTTGAAGAATTACTCGGATCATTCCGGGATGCGAGGTCTGGTTCTAAGCAAGTAAATGGGGACCTTAAGCATCTCGCAGGGGCATATGAAACCCAACTTCAGGCTTTGCGTGATTCAAGAGTTCCACTAACGGCAATCAACTAGTCAGAAAACGTAAATAGGTCTCAGCTGCTAGCTGTGCATGTACAGATAATAGTCTAGAATTTTATTGTGCCAGATAATATTTTCCTTCATTCCTTGTGAATACGATAGCAATGATGAGCTTTTTTTGTATGACTTCATCGTTAAAATTTGCACTGTCATACGTTTAAGATTTTTATTGTATAAAGATCAAAACGATCATTTGTTTTCATCCTCAATTCAGTAATAGAACTATTGTTTATACATTTATTAACCATGCATGGCTTTCGGTAGTAATTTAATTCCCAAGATCAAGGATGTTTTGAGAGTAATTATACAAAATCATCTGATTCTAGATCATCAACTCTTGAGATCATAAAAAGTTTTGACGATTAATGGTCCTCCAATAAAAATTGATCGCTATCTTTTTTATTTAGGTGATTTTTATAAATCACCTCTAAGCTATTATAATTTTTCATATTTAATTTTAAATTTATTTTTTTGAATCCTAAATTATCTTGATTTTTCTGTCAATTTTTATATTAATTTCGATTTTTTTATTTATAAAAAATCGAAAATACTCCTCTCCTCAACTTTATATTTTTGTTTTAGTCTATGCAACTCTGACTGCAAAAAGGAGAAATATTTTTTACTTTTAGAAAAATCAAATATAAGAAAAAAAATTAGACGAAAGGGATCAAATTAAAAAAATCATAATTTAGAGATAAAAAAATAAATTTATAGTTTGAACTAAATGTAAAAAATCAAAATAATTTAGAGGTGGTTTATGAAAATAATTATTTTTGTTTAGTTTAAATTCATCTACTACTCCAGTAGTGTTTGATAACGAAACGAAATTGGTGGCTTCAAGGATCGGATTATTAACTATTGAAATGGAATGGAAAAAAACAGACCTTTATTACGTGTCAACCCCCAGACAAACTTAACAAATTAAGCGGAGCAAAACGCTTGGTCGACATTTTCTAACCTTAGAGTTAGATATGAGTGCCTTCTCGCTGCATTCGTACTGACAATATAGGGGAGTGGGGTGGGGTGGGGTGGGGTGGGGGGGGGGGGGGGGGGTGGGATGTGGGCGTAAAATTTTAATATTCCAAAAGAGATAAATGTTTAACTATTCAGTTTAGGAGTTGAAAAAATAGGCCTAGCTCAAGTAAAGGTTAATGGAAATAAATCCTATAAACTTTCTTTTGAAATAGATTTAGTCTTAAGAATTTTCAGTTACTTGTTCAGTGTTTGAGGGTAAAAAAGATTTACTCAAGAGGATAATTATAAATGGATGGTTTAATTTCTAGTTAATTTAATCACAGGGTCAAAATTACTCAGTTTTGCTAAAGTACAGATGACTTGGATGGTGAGCAGTCCATAACGCACTTGTCGTCAAGTGCATTGCACTTACTGCGTGGAGGTTGTTGGCTTTCACTTTTATTTGAGGTAGCAACTCAGACTGACAGGGAAAGGAAGATGATTTGCCTCGTTACGTTGAACAGATCACTCCTTTTGCGACAATGTTTTATTTTCATTTTTATTTCCGGCAGAAACTTTGCAACAACTCGATGCAAGATTTAATCTTCTATAATTTTTTTCATGCCATATGCAGTTATCAGATCACACAAACTACTTGACAACAACAGCTGACTTAGTTATTATATGTGAAGGAACCAAAAGCTGCAGTGAAGTTACATGAATTGCAGGAAAACTCTGTGGATTGCACACTTACATTTGATTTGTTATCTTTTACTGTCAAAGCTGCTGACTTGGTGTGCTTTGAAACGGACAGATGGCGATTGCTTTATTATACTTCAGCATTCGTTCATATGATATGATCAAACAGCGGGGTGCTCTTGGAGGCACTAGAAAAGAACTGTGAGCTGTGTCTTGGTATGATGAGATCCTGTGGAGTGTATCCAGCAGCAACACATTCAGTCATCATAAATGTTTCATGATGATGGATGAGTGTGGTTGTTCTGACCACCGTAGACCAATTTAAATTTCTTCTCGCAGAAGGACCTTTGATGATCCACACAAAATTCTGTAACCCAAATCGCCTAAGTTGTGGTTCTGGACCATGTTCTGTTTATCTTGGTCTCATGTCAGGACAGGTATTTGTTTGCTCAAATTTCGGTACACTGGGAAGCTGCAAGTGACTCACTTTCTCCCACATTATGGACACCCAATTCTAACACCATTGATCCCTGATTCCTTTCAAGCTTCAGACTTCGAATAAAATCTTGGCGACCTTTCTCATGGCCGCAGACAGTGTGGATGACTTGTCCAGTAACACCAGAACACAACAAGTCTTGCAAGGCTCAAAATATTCTGCCACCCGACCAAGGTCGATCCACATGTGAATAGCTTGTTTTCTTTCTCGAGTCCAAGTGCTCCTGGATCACTTATTAATGCCACTTCAATTCTCAGAAGTCCTTGCCTCTTTTTCTCGGTAGAATTGCACATAATGCTAAGCCTGCTGTCCAAGAACAAACACAAGCTGCCGTTGCTCACACGGTTCTCGATGCCAAGATTGAAACTTTAACACTCATTAGTGCTGCAACCAACCACATTCCACTGCATGCACGGTGTATCAATTCACATGGATCAAATTTTATAGCAAAATTGTGCATCTGTATTGAGTGTATTGGCATTGTTGAGAATGCACTGCAACGGGTGATATAAAGTCATTTAAGAAAAGAAGCATAGATGCTCTCAACTCCTTTAGAATACTAGAGAGATCAGTATCGGTCTGCAGTAACTTGGTAGCCTAATGGCGTTGTCGGGGCCATTGGAGGCCTACGCAAGCTTGAGAGATTCTGTCTGTCCTGTCTGGTGCTTGCTTTGCCCTACATGCTGCTAATCTATGCTTCCTGCACAGAGCAATAAATGGCATCAGCCTTATCGGATATGTTTAACAAAAAATTAATTAGATGGTCACATGCTAATTGATAATTGGGAAAGGAATCATGATAACGTATCTTAGCAGCATGCAACTCCAAATTGTGCCACATCATTTATCTCCTCTAAACCTTGTCTGGAGAAAGGCCATTGATCATTGAGCAGACACATGGCACTGGCACCATATTTGAGATCACAAAATCCAGGAACATAGGAGTAG
Source organism: Pontederia crassipes (assembly GCA_030549335.1). NCBI lineage: Eukaryota > Viridiplantae > Streptophyta > Magnoliopsida > Commelinales > Pontederiaceae > Pontederia > Pontederia crassipes. The sequence goes on along the minus strand of CM060188.1, from coordinate 10,366,317 downwards.
TGGATGCATTTTCTGACTTGTGGAGCATTGCTCATCTCAAACTTGTCAGATTTGCATTTTCTTCCATCCTTTTTTTTTTTGCCTGCTTCCATTTTTAACTTACAGAGGCAAACTTCATTGAGCTCAAAGTCTGTCTACGTCATTCTGATGTCTTTGAGTTCTGTTGTGGTTTATTTTCTGAGAGATATTCCAACTATAATGGATGAGCTGAACACAGGCCATTCTTTCCCTTTGGGCACAAGAAGCCAACTCTATTTGAAGATGCCAGCAGAGGCACAGTTGGAAGCAAAACAGCACGAGCTCTCAAATTACAGGCCAGGTGTACACGGTACGTAGCAAAGGACACACTTTGCCGTAGGTGGTGCCTTGGAGCTCACAAGGTCATCTGGCAGCACAACAGACCTTTACCTAATTACCCTTGGGCCAGACAGCGAAGATGCAGCTGGCATCCAGAACAATTGATGACTTGAATACCCCACGCCCATCTACAAAATATACCTGACTTAATATACATTTGATGGTCTCAGTACTTCAACAGCAGAACATCGTGAGGCACGTATCATATGGCACTGTAATCATTATCACTTGCACCAGGTTACTTGTTTTTTTTCATTTGTTGCTCAAACCAGCTTGCACGCTCAAGTTGGTCAGCGTCGTGTCTTTAGCATTTTGTAACTTTGAATTGCGTGATGTTTTTACCACACACTTCCGGATATGAAGAGTCAAAACAAAAACCTTCTCCGGAATAAGTTGTTCTGAAGCAAAACTCCCTAATTCTAAGCTTTGAGTTTGTAATCAGTATGTCCACAGCACAAATTGGAGAAAGATTTTCTTATGCTGTAAGAATTTTAAAGAATACAATTATTCAAACGAGTCTAGAACCCTGCACCTAACTAAATACAAGTAATCCACCCCCCAAAATGACATACATTGGCAAAATGCACTATCCTTTATCGGACAGATGAAGGTATGGATCAAGCAAGCTGCAAGCTGCAACCTCCCCTCCAAAATGGTACATCTGGTAAACAGGCATCAAGGAGTTGGCCACAGGAAACATGATCCTCTATATGGCATAAACAAAGGTGGCGTCATTTTGTCATTGGAAAGCATAATCTTCATCTTGTTGCCCTTAGAAAGTCTCTTCCTGATCCACCACTTTGCCTTTTCTCCCTGTCTCTTCTTGCTCTAGGTGGGGTGCCTGGTGCTGTGAATCTAGAGGCATTTGGATTCTTCTCAGGAATGTAAGTCAGTGAGGCAAGGTAAGATAGAGCCGTAACAACATCAGCTATTAGAGGTCTCATGGTAGGCTGCTCCTGAACGCACATGGCAGCGACTGCAAGAGCCTGGTATAAACCGCGCACAGGATACTGACCCTGAAGGCCAGGATCAGCCATCTGAGAAAATTTCCTCCTGTCTTTGAACAATGGTCGTGCCTGCATCCAAATGCAAGAATATTATTTTGAATGACCATTAGAAGTGGAAATAAATATCTAACCTTAATAATAGTTCCATCCAATAGGACAAAAGATTCCTAGAAACAATTAGCCAACAGAGAGAATTCCTCAATGAAATATGAAAGAAAAAGGCCTCTCATGAATCCCAGGTAATTGTTTCACACTAAGATGAAGTGAGGCATATTTTTTCATTCAATGAATTTATACTTAACAGTACTAGATTAAGGAGGGAAATACAAAAAAAGTCATGATCCTTACCCATGCTACAAGATTGTGCTCTCCTGCACCTCTAGAGTTGTCAATAGCCTTCCTTCCAGTGATGAGCTCTAAAAGAACAACACCAAAGCTATAAACATCTGATTTTAGTGTGAGCTGTCCTGTCATAGCATACTCAGGTGCACAATACCCATATGTACCCATCACTCTAGTGGAAACGTGGGTGTTGTCTCCCACAGGACCGAGCTTGGCCAAGCCAAAATCAGATAGCTTTGGATGATAACCTTCATCCAGTAAAATGTTAGAACACTTCAGATCGCGGTATATAACAGGAGGACTGGCTTTGTCATGCAAATATTCTAATCCTTTGGCTGCACCAGCAGCTATTTTCATCCTTGTGTTCCAGTCAAGTCGATTCCTATCTGGAGAAGGGTCTGTTGCAAAAATATTGAGATAATAGTGTAAGCCAATAACTGGCAATTAATCACGCGTTAAGTAATCATGAGGCTGCAGAAAGTAGCATACCGTGAAGATGGTCTTCTAGAGATCCTAATGGCATGAATTCATAAACCAAAAGCCTTTGATCCCCATCAGCACAATAACCAATCAAGTTGACAAGATTGTGGTGGTGAAGTAGACTTAACATCAGAACTTCAACAAGAAATTCCCTGTTCCCTTGTAATCCATTACGATCAAGCTGCTTAATAGCCACGATCTGTTCTCCATGAAAGATCTTATGTTATCGACGATATATACACAAAGAGTTCGAAAAAAATATAAGGAATAAAAGATAGCTTTTCATTGCATTAAAAAAATTATGATCATGACCCTATATCTTTAGAAGAAAATAATTAAACGGTTAAAGAAATTATGATCATACACTCCTAAATAATATTAGAAGAAGCTTAACCCAAAAGAAAGTTGAATGGACAAAGAATTTAATATCTCCAACAAGTTTGAATTTTGTGTCTCAGTGACGAATTTCACAATCCATTTTAGTGAGATCACTAACAACATAAAAGAAAAAAAAAAAAGAGAAAAGAGGTAAGGACTTTGTAGATCTTACCTGATTGTTACTTTCCAGCCTGCCTTTGTAAACACGCCCAAATCCTCCCTCTCCCAGAAGGCAATCAGCTCTAAAGTTCTTAGTTGCTGCAGCCAGTTCACGGAATGTGAAAGTTTGAGCAGCAATGTGTCCTGAACCACTATTCGGTACATCCTTTTGGTTTAGGGATCTCTGTTTCTTAAGATCATGTGAGCCATTGGATCTTGACTTCTCTGTTTAAAAATTTTCACAGAGCAACATGTAACTAAGGGTCAATAACTCAACAGTGGCAAAGAAGAGTGATAACGAATAAAGCTAATAAATGCAAGAAACATATTCAAAGATGAAACTACACTATCCAGGAGTTTCTATCTGAGTCTCAATAACCAGCAAAAGCCGAAAGTGCACACACCAAAAACAGGCCAAGATGAACACAAATCTTTGAACAACCTTAAATAGAACCAAATATCCCCTTCAATGAACACAAATCTGCTTGCAAAGCTCAAGATGATTCATTATAACCTAAAAACAGCATGATCCATTTCACACAAAAGGGCGAATCTTTTTTGCTACACTTTTTTTGAAGGGATTTTTTTTGTTACACAGGCATCGAACTTAAACTTTGTACTCCATCCACAAGCCCGAGACAAAAAAGAAATGAACAGGCTCTAATTGTCGCAGGTATCAAATAACAAAAAAGGTGCCTGTTTTACCAATTACTGCACAACCTCGGATCACCTTTGTGCATTAAACTTTTACCCACATCAGGAATTAATGTGGCCGAAAGAACCAGATGTTTACGCTACCAAGCAGACCATCTGTACCAACTATTAACTTCTAATCGCATCATCGCCCTGATGCCAATCCATCAACAAGAGGAGCTTCCTCCTCCTCCTCTACAGGAGCTTCCCATCGTCCTAGCCTCCTAGGATGAAAAAATCGAAGATTTTGTGCATTTCTTTTCATGGTGATCAATAACTACATCAAAAAGTTCAAAGAACCAGACTTTTTCCGTGTCGGAAAACAACTACCAGCATCAAATCGCCAAAAACTCACCGATCAAAGAGCTCCCTCTTTCACACACACACACACACAAGCAGAAGAAAAGAACCGAATGAATGAAACAAAATAAATAGCTGAAAAAGAAAGCATGCTTTCTTAGGATGTCTCATCCTGTACCTATGGGCGCTTGGATCTGCTCCTTCTCGAAGGTCTTGGGCTCACCAGCGCAGGGAAAGCATCCCCCCATCTCCCTCTAATTTTCCTCAAGCTCAGACCCTTCTATCTCTCTCTGCTCTCTGCTCTCTGCTCTCCTTTCCGGTTCCGTTCTTTTTTCCGTCGCTTGCTCTCTTTTTCTTTGCCTGAGATGAAGTCAGAGCGTGACAGAGGAAATAAAGAAGAAGAAGAAGATGCAGTCGCAGTCACTTGCGGGAGTTAAAAAACTGTATTTAAGAAATGAGAGCGATAGAAAGCCCGTTTAAAAAGGAAATAACCAAGAGCTCGCTGGGTATAGTAGCCTCGTGTTCGAATCGTCTCTTTCTATTCTTTCCGGTTTCGAATTAAATTGTGTTAATAATTTCGAACATGGAAAAGTTCCCGTAAATAGGACGGACACTTAAAAAAAAAGAAATAGCTTAATATCACTGCCGTCCATTTGACGCAACCGACGGCCTTGATCTTAGCATATATATATATATATATATATATATATATGCATAATGCAAATTAGCTGTCCTTCTCTAGTAAGCCTAGAAGTTACTATAATGTTATTTTGTGATGAAATATATATATATATATATATATATATATATATATATTTGTGTATGCTAAAGTTGAATATCGTGTGTGTATATATACATTTTTTCTATATATTATAAAATTTAAATCATAGAAATATTTTATAATAGTAGTGTATATCTCTACATATATTTCTTTATACGTGGATTGTATAACTTATATGGCCGATATGTTTGATATGATGCTGAAGAATTCGGATGCCATTATGAAAATTATAATGATATCTAGAGACGGAGCCGACGTATTTTTCCTTTCGAAAATTTGATTTATAAGTAAAATTTGTAAAATATAAAAGAGCAAAAACAGTAAAACATTTGTACACATTTGACTTTTTTCCATATTTTGAGTATGTTTGCAACATGCCATTAGTTTATAGCTTAGCATGCATATGGTTCATACAAGGTGATTAAATCTGTTACTTTTTTAAACAGTAGAATTTTAAAGTATATTTTGTTTATTAACATATATATATATACTTGATCTTTTCAATGATATAAAAAATATATATTTATTTCGATATTGAAAAGTCTTATGTTCTATTCATTCAAAGATATTTCTCTATGTCAACTGCTGTCAATTGATTTTTTGCGTTCATCAATAAAAGCCAACATATGACTATTTTCGTGGGGTTATCTTTGCCCATATTTATTTCATTGCAGTTGACTACCTACAATTAGAAAAAAAAATTATATACATACATATACATATGCAGTTCCATATTATAATTAAATATTGGTACATTACCTAATGGTGAAAGAACTCAAAGAAGTCTTAGAGATAATTAAGAGCCACTTATGACTAGTTCATCTTGCTTCTGAGGCTTCGGACCCTTCGGAACGTGGTCAAAACCATCTTGCAAATGCATTTCATTTGTTTCTAGTTGTCTTTCTATCATGTTTTTTTATTAATTAATGATAAATAATCTGGGTCAGCGAATTTAGAACAAAGATGTATATTTAGAATTGCGAATATTTCATTGTAATAAATTTGTTTTTTTTCCTCAATGTAAAACGAAAGATTTGATTTAACACATAAAGATTCAAATATCATCCACTATTGTTGACTATTGAAGACACCCTTATCTTATTCATGATTCATTTCTATATCAAGTTGCACACAGCTTTGACTTTTTGTAGTTTTTTTTTTCGGGTGTCGTGTTTTATTTTGTATTTATTTCTTATGAATTAGTCCATGCAACCGTTGACATAAAGTTAAAGTTAAAACTGACGAGCATTGGGTTTCTTTTTTACTGAATGAAAAAAAAAAATATTGGCAATCGAGATAACTTTTGTAATAGGATTATTTTTTTTAACGATTTTTCATATCTAATCTTAAACTATAAATTTACTTTTCTAAACTTTATCACTATTTTCATTTCATTCCTTCTTAATAATTTATTAACTTTTTCATTATTTTTATTTTTTTATTTATGAAAAGATTAAAATGTCATTCCATGTATTATTTTTTCTTTTGATATTTAAAATAAAATAAATTATTTTGATAAATCAGTAATATCAAAGATCCTTTTCTAATTTTTAATTATTTTTATTATACTATTTTTTAAAAACATTAAAAGAAAGCACGATTCATATAAGGGCACTTTAGTCTTTTTATAAATAAAAAAATAAAAATAACATAAATATTAATAGGATCATACGTAAGAATCGAAGTGAAAATTACAATAAATTTAGAGACATCATAAAATCACTATAGTTTAGAGGAGATTTAAAAAAATAATTCTTTGTAATATTTCATTTTAGTACTTGGGCATTAAATTCTAGATCATGATCGTTGTATCTTTCTTCATTTGCTAATAGGTTGATTTCTTGGGTAATTTAGCTAATAATAGAAAGTTACATCCAACGGCTCGACTTACTTGTTACAATTGCTATTTTTTTCCGATTGTGGTATATTTATCATGAAATGGAATAAGATACTTTTTATATAAACCGTCATATCGAAATTGCTTGTAATATCTAGTTCGAAGCAAGAAACATAAATTTCTTCAACATTCTAACTTCCAAATTTTTACTCCGATATTTTACTCACAAACATTAGTTGAATCAGTACCAAGAGGTAAATTGCAATCAATGAAAATTATGCTATAGCCAGTCTTTATCATACATGAAAATTTGGATAATAAAAAGTAAAAGAGGAAAGAAAACAAAGTTTTACACTTTTATATCACTAATCTACGCTACTGTTTTCTTTTGCAAGTGGACGGGAAGGCATTTCTCCCTTATTTTGATAATTATACATCAGAGATAAATTTATATATTGCCACTGCATTTATTTCAACATCCCAAAACATATGACATAAATATTATGATAGGGTTAATAAGAAGCTTGAACATGATAATCAGTTAAATGATCTACCGGATGACAAAAAAAAAAAGAATAGTGCTATGATTTTTGCACCTATCAATAAGCATGCCATCGTTCGTGCAATTAATTACAAACTGCATTATAATATAATTATAGATAATAGTTGTGAGATAAACTCATTATTTTCTTCAAATTTCATTGTTCAACTTTGAAGCCGCCCCAATGCTCGGGATCAATTGGTTGACTTAAAACAAAATTATAGTGCAACATCATACAACTAAACTTGTAAATATAAATATTAAAATTGATAAACGTAGAGAAAGCAAGAAAGATTTTAGAGTAGTGCACGCTTTTTAAATGACTGCCCGAGCCGAGTTATCACTTATCAGGCCATAAAGCAAGAGGAGAGTAGGAGGTCTAAAGATTTTGATCTCAAACCAACGAGGTTGGATTCAGCAGAACCCTAACATCAAGGTAGAATGTGCTACACATTTAAATAGATAGTACAAAAGTTGAATCCTTATTCTAAAGGACGCCTAGTAATAAAATGTCCCTAGATGACCAATTAGCTAAATTAGATAGAGGATTTAAGGATTGTTTACTAAAAATCTCATTCATCAACCATAAGCAAAGAACATGCAAACATACGAATGCTGTTGCTGTGAATGATGCAACATTAATGGAGTCGAGCATAGAAATCAGAAGTAACAATGGGACAAGAAATAATGACAGTCATATGCCATCCATCCTGTTACGTAATGTAAATATGAAATGATAGTATGGAAACATAACAGGCATAATTAGAATAATGGCAAATTGTATCAGATGCATTTATTTATACATGTTAATCATAAAGCAAGTTCTGCAACACACACACAGAGCTAAAGTACTTGGTTTTTAATATCAGGTCATTCAAGATGGAAAACTACCATGTTATGGATCAAATAACTGCTTTAGAATGAGAAATTATCTATCTTCAGTGGCACATGTGTGTCCATTGCAATCGTCATTGTTGTCATCTCTCTGCTTCCTGGCACCTATTTCTTCCCGTGCAGTCTGCCGCACAAATTGCCCACGCATTCGGGGGCGCTGCTCTGCAAGTCTCTTCCTGCTCTGGTAACGAACCTGCGATTAAACCAAATACAATATCACATCTATCCACACCTCCCTTGAAAAGGTTCCAAGAGAACACAAGATAATGACAGGAGAAATCGCAAGCTAATAAAATATAATATCATAATAAAGGGAGAAACTACTATCAAATATAGTCAATATTACCAGTCTGACGTTTTCTCAGAACGAATGGAAACTATTAATGATACATTGCAATTTGTTACCGTTGCAAATTTCTCAAGTTTTTCATAGGGTTTTTTTATCTTTTTGCCTTTTCCTTTAGGTTGGACAGCTTCCAATTCAAATAGAGCAGATAGTTGCCGTATTTGAAGAGTCCTTGTTATGATCCCCTTTTTTTTGGGTTTCTGTCATTGATCTATCAAGAGAAAATCATGACAGCTTATACACTTCTCTGCAAATAAAGGTTGGACAAATTAAACTAAATATTAACAAAGAGATGCAATAAAAGATTGCTAGCTACCTTCTTTCCAAAGTTCCTTTCTTTTCTCTTCTGCCGGAATTTTTTCAAGGCAGCCTCTCTTTGAGTATATCGATGCTGATCTACGCCACTGCCACTGCCACTGCCACTCCCATTTCCGCCTACAGGTCCATACTGGTCTGCAATTCCGTTAACACTCTCTATATTTGGTTCCCCAACTTTAACTGCTGTGGTACTTCCATTATGCCCATTGCTACCGTGATTGCTGCTTGAATTGCTCCCATGCACACTGTAATTGGTGGCATTACCTTCAACTTGTCTACCAAATACATCAGATGATCCACATTCTATAACATCTGTAGCCATATTTTTGACAGACAAACCATCACGGTCCAGTTGTGGTGGCGGTGGCGGTTGTTGTTGCTGTTGCTGCTGCATGTTATGAACATGGAGGTGGTGGTGATGATAGTGGTGATGGTGATGTTGAACTTGGACTTGATGCTGGCCTCTTGATTGTCCTCTTGCTGTAGCTGTTTTCTCATCTTCTGTTTTCTCCTGTACAAGTTGCTGAGCTGTGGGGGCTCGGTTTTGTACTGGCTGGAAAGCTGACACATTCTGTGTACACTTGATTGTCGGTGTGGATGCCTTTTCCTTGTAGGTTGATTGATTAGTGAAAACATTCTTTGTAGTGGAGCCCATGTCATTGGCATTGCTGCTGCTATTGGAACCTTGCTTCAGGGGGGCAGCATTTGGATTGTCTATCATATTGTATGTAGACTCTGTTCTCATTGCTTCTGAACTGCTTTCAAATGGTGAACTTCCTCCATTAGCTGCCGGAGCTTGATTAGAAGCAACGGATGTGTGATACCTTGCACAAGGATGCAGTAGTTAGCATTTCTAGGACTATAAAAAATAAATATGTTCTTGCTTTAATATTTGTATTTTTGCACCTTGTGAACGCGGACTGGTCGGATCGTCTCAGAACATTGCGATCCTCATGAGCGACAGTTCCTCCATCAGCCGTAGATCTCAGCCTCTTCAAGCTTAATTCAAGTGATGGTAATTCCAACGAAGCATTACCAATCTTTTCTTGTTCTTCTTGGATCTTCGAGAAGCCATTAGGAGCTTGAGTAATTCTAGAAACTGACCGTATATCAGTAGTAGCACCAATTGCACCCATCAGATCTGCAGCTTGAGTGCTTGGTTCATCCGACAAATTCTTGCTCTCATTAACACTCTCATCTTTTCCATTAGTTTCAAGTAATTCATCTGTCTTCGTGTCTGTTAGCTTGGATGCTTTTTCAGCTTGATAAGAATCAAATATCTTCTCTGCATTTTTTGGCACACCTATCTCCAAGTCCTTGCCCATGAGATCATCTATAATATTGATTGCAAATTAACGAGATTATTGAGAATTGAGAATTGGATCACTCTTCAAAGTGTTTATCTACATAAATAGAGCATACCATCAAGTTCCTTTTGTCCTTGGCATTCTCCATTAGCCGATGTAGAAACCCAGTCAGTCCAAAAGTTTTCAGGCTTTGGGTGAATAACCTGTGCACAAGTACTATCAGGAGGATCAACTAACTGATCACGTTGAGGGCTCTCAATCTCCACTGCACGTTTTGTCCAGGAGCTCTGCTTATCACAAAGGAGATTACTTAAGGACCTATGTTTCAAGAAGCCTTCTCTTGGCACACATTCTATAAATAATTAAATGGACAGATAAGTGAAGCATCCTTGAAACACATGAAACAATGACAGGAATTAACAAAACTTGAGTGAATTCATACAACTTCAGATATAATTGAGCAATGACTCTCAGAAGCGTTCTGAAACAACTTCTTTGATTCTTGTTGCAATCAGCCAAATAAAAAATGGCAACTTTCATTGTGCTAATTTTCAAATTTAGAAAGATTTAATGTCAATGACTAGGCATTTCTAATTTCCAGTAACTTTCCTCTTTAACACATGAATCCAGAGGAACCATGAGGGATACTATACGGAGGATAACTAAACCCACGGGGGGATTGGATGGGACGTGGGGCCTATTGTAATAAAATATCAAGACAATGCAAAAATATCTAGATGCAAATCATAATTTCACAATCTCATGAACCAGTGATGAAATTGGGACAAACTGTGGACAAATCACGTAACTGCTGAAGTAATACAGCAAAATATCAAGATAAATCAACCTCAAATAGTCCCCAAGTGATTGATGTGTAAAGTCAATATGATAGACTGGTACATTGTTCATAACCAAAATAAAAAGGAAAGCACGATAAAGTATGTAGATGTTAGCACCACAAACTTAGCACCATAGTCAAGCCCTTTTCTCAGATTGAACTTAAAGGTACCTCAACTTCAAAATTCATGCAAAAACAACTTTATTATGTTCCCTTGAATGAAGAATTACAGATACACAAGTTAATCTATCATATCAGATATGATAAAGAACACATTAAAAACTCAGAAACCATTGGATTATACAAGTGATTTCTTCTACTAAAAAGTATACCTGAGTTCCACTGCCGTTGTCACTGCCATCTCTTGCATTCAGTCTACTGCTTTCATTATCATTATCATCATTATCATCATCATCATCATTGCTGCCACTATTATTGTCAGAGTCATCAGCACTTTTAGACCTAACGGACTTTTGGGTTTGGATGCCACTCTCGCTTCCACTACCACTAGACTGAGTTTGTGATAAGTAATTGATATTAGGGGAAAAGGATCAAATCACAAACTTAATTAGAAAGAAGGGTCAAAAGATGTATACTACAATATCATCCCACATTTTGATTTGATTATAAAGGGCATAATCGGAAGAACTTTTGTATATGAGAACCCATGATTCATTTTGGTGTATCTATGACTTCTCACATTTAAATTACCAAATTTTCTGCATTATCCAAATCTCAACCTATCAAGCATACAAGTCATAAGCATTGCCACTGTACCCGTATAAATTTGTGATTAAGAACTACAAGAAAGGAACTTGGACACCTTTAGACCAGGTCCTCAATTGAGCATATCCAAACGAACTCGATTACAAGCTCACAAGAGCATAAAAGAATTGCTAAGACTAGACTTTATCAACTATTCAAGATACTGAACAAATTTTCATTTGTAGGATAACATCATGAGGTATGAATTTGTTTAGTGCGGCAACTTGTGTTAGCAGTTGTTTTAAAAACTTACACTGTGGCATCGCCTCCAGACATGTTGCCAAAGGTTTTTAAGCTCATTCTTACGAATAGGTTTCACCAAAAAGTCAACAGCGCCTTTTGATAAACATTTAAATACTGTACCCATCGAATCATTGGAGGACATCACTGCAAACAAGCTCACCAGGTGTAGCAGTTACAAGTATCAAACGGAAATGACTTTTTTCAATAAAAAAAATGACTTGAAGAAATCAAATGAAAAGTTCTAGGTTAGTGTAATAAATGATAGATACTCACTAATCACAGGGATATTCTTGCAACTTTTATGGTTCATGATTTTGTCCAGAAGACCAATACCAGATAAACAAGGCATGACTACCTCAGTCAAGACAAGGTCAATATGATTAGTCAGATCTTCTAAGATTTTCCAAGCTTGTAAACCATTTGCAACAGCAGTCACTGCCAAGTACGCACACAAGAAGCCAACCCAATTGTAAGAATTCAGCAACAAGTACATTACTATGTTGCAGTGCAAAAAATGAGTTCATCCAAGTTATCATCATACTCATAGGGTACTGCTACTAGGAAAAGGACAACTAAGTAGTAATATCTGATGAAGCTGCATGAAGAATATGGTAACGTCTCTTGAAAAATTATGTAGTATCAACTCTCATGCAAACACTTCATAATGCTCAATGCATATGGAGTTCAGGAGATATTTGACGGATAAAAAACAATTGAATCGGCATATCAGGTAGGACATGGTTAACCTGAACGTGTTTCATCTTACCAGAGTGATCCAAAAGTTTTCAAAAGAGAAAGTTTATCTACAGAGGCTAAGAATACACTTTTCAAGGGAGCAAGTTTAAACTGTTGGATGAGGACATCAAATACCGTGGAAATCATTCTTGATTAATCCTTATCTTGATTCAATTACACTAGTTATAGGTCAAATGTCCACTTGTAGGTTTCAGAACAAGGGTTAGTGTTCAGAGAGGAGACATTAATATTAGAGACTAAACTTGCATAAAAAGCAGCTTACCATGGGAATTTCAAATTACTAGAGGTGCCCCTTTCAAAAAGGAGATTATTGTTTCCAAGTTCTAAGACTGACATGTGACACAGAAAAATTGAGCACATACTACTAACCAAGCAAAAAAAAACCTTCATGCATTAACATATTCCCTAGTCTTTAACTCTGGGTCTACCTCCATCTCATCAATGAAGAGGAGGAAGTAAGTCTCTTTTATCGTGCATCTCTACAATCAGGCCCACCATTTTGATGCTGGTTTGAGAGCTGCTCCAAAAGAAGGGCCAACTCCAAAATGTGTTGATCTAAAGTTCGGCAAAAAATGTTGCATTCAATTGTCATTATCACTAGTTGTCTAGGTGTGACCAGCAAGATGAGGAAGTGCCGTCCAACATTCACTAGCGTCCCAAAAGGAGAAACCAGTTCTAGAGTCTACAAAAGCAGCTAACCATTGGAATTATAAATTACCACTAGTGCGCCTTTCAGAAAGAGGATCCTTCTTTCCAAGCTCTATATCTGGCACATAGCATGCAGAAAAGATTGAGCTCCAAAAGTTCATCGCCAAGCCCATGATTGAAGCATAGTCTATTTTCAATACAACTTAAATTCTTGAGCTACCTACTAAAGTAGGATCATTCACATCTTCCCATACAACTAGGTGCACTACTACCATTCTCACGCTAGAGGAACCTCCATCCATCTCACTATCATATTTGTATTAGGAAAATAAACATGAACTATGACGGAAACAAAGATGGGATAAATTTTACCGCCATTTGACTCTTGAAGCATTTGAAATAGAATATACATATGATCCCCATATGTGAAAGACATTATTTCTTTCAAACAAGATTAGAGATTAGATACCATTTAGTGCATATATTGAGAAACCCAAAGAGGTCCTCCTTCCAATGATTATAGAACTTAAAGCATAGGTCATTCAATTTTTGCAAAATCAATGTTTGATCACTCAACTTCTAGTTTAGCATTTAAGTCAATGATTTTTAAAAATCAGCGTCAAAATTACTACATGAATAAAATATTTAACTTTATTGACACCAAAATCATATTAATTAAACAACATATTTGACACCAAAATATTAACTTATAGTTCCATTTAAAGAAACTAATTTATCATGCACTTTTTATTTTACTTTATTTGGGTAAAAATATTAATTTGAATTTTATTAATGATTGTTTGATGATGTGGCAAATATTTTTTTGGGTAAATTTTTTTTATTTTATTAGTGGAATGACTTCAATATTCATTTTTCAAAATATGAGTGATCCAAATGTAAAAAAAATTGAGTGCTCGAGACAACGATTTTGCAAAAAGTGGGTAACCTCTAACACCTAAAAAACCATTTGACCTTTCGACAAAATTCAAGGCGTGGAAGTGTGCCATCATGTATCGACATTAGTGTGTCCCCAACTTGCATTCAACTATGTTAATCTCACGAAGCAAACTTCTTCTCTTGTAGAAATTCCACAAGGGATAAGTTGGTTAGTGTCATGTGTCCTTTGGCATCCTTAAGTTCATTGTATGTTAGGATTTTCATTTGAATCCAAGCTAGAAGTCAATGAAATAAAATTTGACACCTGATTGTGTTACATTCTCTTCACTTACCACCAATCATAATAGTTGTAGCAACCATGACCTCCATAATTTAATGATTACACATTGTCCTAACTTTGCACCTCTATTGTCAATGGCAAACCAACTATATCATCAGCTTGTTTCTTTATTCCCACCTCCCTAGCATATGGGTTGAAGGATATCAATGGCTTCAATCTCAAAAAATTTCGACATCTGCCTCATACAAGGCATTATTATAAAAGCAACCTTCTATCAACATGTTAGAAGAAATACGACACATGGTAACGAAATTATCTGTATGATATTTTGTTAACCTAAAATTGTTCTTGTACCAAGTAGAAACATGATTCCACCTTTATAAATACTCAGTCACCCACTACCACCATACATTTTACAAGCTCTAATCCATAGGTATGTTTGTCGGGCCAAATTACCACTACCACGGAATATGCAATATGTACCCAATATTCAAAAATATATATATCAAGAAATGGGAATATTTAGGTATAGGGTGAGGGATGAGGCATATACAATTTTGGTGATCTCAAACGAAGTTGGTGGAAGGAGACAATAACAACATGTTATGATTGCTACAACAGCATAAAAGAAAGGAAAAACAAGTGACAAGACTTCAAAAGTGGGTGACTACACATGGACTTCCAAACAAGGGGGTGATTGGGTTCGTTTGATAAAAATGATGTGAATTAGGCTTTGTTGCATTTTTCACTTCAAACAATAGTTATTTGTTCTTTTTTTATTCTCTTATTAACTAATAATTATGACGTTTTATTTTACAATAATATAAGTGTATATTGCGTATATGCATTTATGTAATATTATAAATAGCATATGTACCAAAAATTTTTAGAAATTGATGCACCTCGTATTCGTACAAGGTAGTATTTTATACCTATAAAACGTAGTCAATAAGTTCTAACACATGCCTTTGTTTCAAGATATGTTGTGATATTAAAACTTTATACTATAAGAGCTTTCTTCGCTCTATATGGACAATCAATATCCTTATTTTTGTATTCTTATTAAGTTTTCTTTCTTCCTTTTTTCAAAAGGCCTTAATGAGGATGTCAAGTACTTTCCATGTGAAGCACATGTCAAGTGGCATTATGTTTCATTTCTTTTGACATATTCCGTTATTTATAACTAACATGATATTTGATAATGTTCCACAATGATTCAAAACACTGAATAATCAACAACAATTGTATTTATCTTCTTTTGATTTTTGAGAACTTGCCAACATTATTAACCTTCATGATGAGATATTCATTTTTAGTAATATATTATGTTAGAACAATATTTAAGAATTAATGACATTCTAAGTTACAACTAATGAAAGATGTCACAAAAATTTTTTGAGGAGGGTCAAGAGAATAATTAAAACGATACATAAAGACACTTCACATGCACTTTGAATGGGAAGTCCCTGACACACTCATTAAACCCTTTCCAAATATGTTATTCTATGAAATTGGTAGTAGAGTAATTGATCCATGATGATTAACACTAGTTTCTCCAACCCCCACAACTCACAATCCCTCCAACTCGTCAAACAATCCACGAGTCCCAATCTTGACCTTATTATTTTCCAATTGAATGTCATGGACTTAACCATGGATGTTGCAACGCTCATGTTTCAAGTTCACAACACCTAACATGGACAGACTAGCTTCAAACCACATGAAAAGGTTAATATTTCTTGAAGGGAAAAGATCCCTCTTGACATTCACACACAAAAATGGCTCCCTTAAGGCGAGGAGTAGCAATTCTCGATAAAGGATTACTCAGGTAAAATAATATTTCATAAAATCTAGATGATCATCATTGTATAATCAAAATACAGGATTCATATTTAGTCAAGATCTTTACTTGCCTTTTGAGACGCGGAAGGGTGCTTACTCCAGCATAAAGAGTGAAACCACACCTAGTCCTACATCACATGTGACGTGTGTGGATCTTCGGAGGACATTATCCACCTTTTCTACGAGTGCCCTATTACATAAAAAAACTGGCAATGGATGCATCAGGAGGGCATTAATGCCTCCACACTGAATACTCTATTGAGATCACAGCTGGATTTTTGTACGGTAGGAGACCAAGGTTAAAGCCTTCCATGGATGATAGCAGTTGCAGTCATGTGGCCAATATGGCTTTGGCAGGTCCGCACTCTTTTTGAAGGCAAACAGTCTTATGTGGATAACATCATCCGTCACATAACCTTTTTTATGAGAGAATGGAGTGAAAGATGGTGCTTCTTTTGTGGGGATCTTTCACTCATGCTTCTTTGTTGCTTTCTTGGTCCTGTTTTGTTTTTCCACACACACTTGTAAATTGCTTCGACTTATAGTCCTTAACACAAAGCGGATGACTACTTAAGTTTGACACAGTCATCCCTTCACTTTCAAAGAAAAAGATAGAATTCGTATTTTCTATGAAAGAAAATGATGACTATTGAGATTGGGTAATCATCCATTTTAATATAATCTTGAAATGTACAAGTGTCTACGAAAAAGCAAAAACCCATCCAAAATGGATCTAAATACTCAAAAAAAGATATTAGTAACCTCCTGAGTCTTAGTAAAATAAGAGAGGATATACAATATTCTTTATGTAGCACCTCCTCTCCCTTCTAAAAATGGTGTACTATTTTTGCAGTAAAAAATAATGGCACATGCTTATAATTGACCTAAATATTGCATGTTTAGGGTTTTCCCCAATGGAGCAAAGGAGGATTTAAAGGCGATATTTCATATTCATAAGCCTAGGGTTGTATATGAAATAATGAATTTGCAATTGGAGTTTGAAGCCAAATTTACACTAGTTTGTGAATGCAAGAAGTCTCGTGGAGGAAAACTAACATGACCTAACCTGCCCACCATTCTTAGCAATTTCTTTATTGGAAAATGATCAATGATCTCTAACCAACCTCACTCAATGCATCAACAATAACATCGACACTCCCATTGATAGCAACACATCTATGGGATGAGGAATACATTTCACGACTAACAAAAGATCAATTTGAAAGATTTAATGAGAAATTTGCCCCATGACATCATTGCAAATACCCTTCCTTTCTCTTATGGAACTATCAAATTCTGATAACCCTTTGGAGGAGCACATCGCCAAAAAAGAAGAACCTCCTTTAGATATGGTTGAAGCATATCTATGAGCTATGTTAGGCAAGCATTATGGATGACAATGTAGTTGCTAGAATCATGCAACAACGATTTCTCATCATCAGTTGAAAAATGCTCCATGCACAATTGTAATGTGGATGGCTTCATAGCTGAAATTGTTTTTGATGAATTAGATTTGCCCATAACTCCGCCTATGTTTTATAGCCGGTCCCAAACCCGGATAAAGGAGGAGGGTTGTGTTAGACCCCGACAGTCAGCGTAAAACTCTGTCGAATCTCATGAACATGGATCAACGAAGCGTCGTATGATCCATGTAGCCGACTCCACCTAGTGGGATAAGGCTTTGTTGTTGTTGTTGTTGAATTAGATTTGCCCATGCAGTACATTCCAGACTTTAGTGTCCAACTTTGTGATTGCTCATGATTTTTATCTTTTTTCCATTGGTGTGTGGATCTAGTACTTGGAATCTATTTATTGGCTTCCATCAAAGCAAGGTAATTGTATTGGAAGATATGTACATGAGTTTCAATTGGCAAGGTAAACACTATAAACTACAAGGCATTCACTCACCGAATCAAAACAAGTTGCTCCAAATTTTTAGTAAGATGTTGGACCAATAAAAATTAGAACTTACTAGCCAATTTCTTACATTCGCATAGAGACATGACAGCTTTCATGGAAGGGACTAGGGAGTGTTGGACCTTTCACATATGATAGAAAAAAAAAGTCCTCTATAACAAACTTGATCAGTGTGAAGTTGTGCAATCATGTTCCACTTTTTAGAATGATCCCTCTAAGAAACATGACCACATTTTTACATTGACAATTGACATGTTACTTACGATCACCAAAACTCCCCGTAAAACACATGGTCACCAAAGTTGTAATTAGTGTTTTTTTAGGAGATAATTAGTGTTTATTTGCTTGCTTCTATAAATATGTAGGGATTATTTTGAGATATAATGTGTTATTAAAAATTTTGTACTAAAAGAAACTCATCCACTTCATATGCACATCAATTGTTTCTTATTATGGTATTTTCCTATTATGGATTCTTCATTTTTTCCCAAAACTTGATGTTTTCAATAGATACTCTTATGGTGAGTTGACTTTAGGATCTTTGTTGCCGATGAGGCATCATGGGGGAGATATCTTCAGATGCATCTAGTGTGGACGTCGTTGGAGATGATGATAAACAATTGAGACCCCACTGGTAATGCAATTTTGCAAACCAACTATCTACCACAAGGTCTTCTGCTACATTGTTAATGAGATTGTGGGCTTGCGATAGTGTTGCTAGATGGGGCAGCAAGGGTGCTCATCATAAGCCAACGTTCTTTTTGTTTGGGAGACATAAGCCAACATTCTTGTTAAGTGGCATGGAAAGTTGCATTTTTTGAGTCGGATCTATATATATTTTTCTAGGTTTGGAAAATCCAATGGCTCTTACAAGTGGTGTCAAGTTCGAGTTCGTCCACAAGAACACTTTTTTTTTAGGAGAAAAAAGATTATCACCAAAGTTGTGGTCGTCATCCATCTATATATATATAATGTGGAATGAAAAGTCATCCACAAGAACACTTTTGATGTATGATTTTAGTACGCGTGTGCAATCTCCCACCCAAGTATTGTGCCTAAGGTTTTTTAGGGGCTCTCTAGCTAACATTGCTTCCCCTTTGTAGCGTACATGAAAGGGAAACACATCAAAAAGTTAGATTGAGATTTTCATGTTAACATGTCATGCTCACCGACCATCCAGCACAATTCTTGGGAAAAAAAGGGAAACACTTGGAAGCTTAGAGAGTTACATCATACGTCGCTAGTCAAAGACTTGGTTTAAGGCATGACTATTGGTGGTGGTACCCTTGCAACAAAAGTGAAATCTCAAGAAGTAAGCTCACAATATTGCCCCAATGACATCAAAAGAATATGACCTCGTTTGGATCATTGTTTGTCAGAAATCAAACATATTTTTTAAAGATCAAACATATTCTAACAACTAGTTGTGACATGTTCATAGTCATCTCCTCATAGCATTAACCTCTAAGGGGTCGTGACCATCTAGGAAGAGACATCGCTGTGAGGAATGGAGGGGTGAAAATAGGATCAACCCCCATGACAAAACCAATGGTGAAGAATGATCAGGCATGATGGAGGACATCAAACATCATTTGAATGGACAAATGGAGATAAGAAGAAAATCATATTCAACAACTTGTTACATCAAATCATACTTTAGACCAAGTTGGAGGTGTTTAGATCACTTGCTTTCCATGTTGCACCCTTATTTGCATTACGTTCTCTCAATTTTTGAGGGGTTATTTTTATATTTTCTTCCATATCAAAGAATGTTACCTCTTTAGGGGGAATTGACATGATAAAATTCATTTTAGATATTGTTGTTCAATAAAAGGATGGTAGTAAAACAGCATACCTAATTAGCAATATGAGATCATCTTGACATGCAATTTACTTGATCATATAATATGAATACGATCATGTCAATGTGATGAAAGAAATGGTTTCTTCTAAAGTGGCAATGATTTTCATGTTCATGTTATCATGAGCACGTTAAAAAATTGGAAAAAATATTCAACGTACTTTAATTCAACCAATCGAAGATTGTTTTTTGTGTTGAATACCAGTGTTTATTTATCCATTCTACCATGGTCAAATAGTGTTCTTCAATAAGAAAAAAACAAATGAAAAAAAAGTAACACAAATAAGCGAGAAATAAATATAAGAAGTTGTAAAATTTTTCTGTTTCACTTTATAATCATTCTTCATTGTTTATCTTGTTATCTTCAGCTTTGGCATTGCATTTTATTCTATAAAGGCTCAACAATAGATTGGGCACGAAACATGACAGCTTTTTGCCAAAAAATCCCAATTGGAGACCTCATTTTTATTCCATCAACGTAAAATTGGTTTCTATTGATATACCATCATTTTTCTTTTTCCTAAATAGATCCTACACACCTTCCTACGTAAATCTTGTAGGAAATCACTATTGTCCACTTAGGTCTTAGTTTGGATTAGGATTACATGATACCAGCATGATAACACTCAGCAACATGAAGTAAATAGCATGTAAAAACCCAAGTCTTTGTGATCAGTTTGCAAACATCGAGTTAATGTGGATGAGATATTTTTCTAGAAACAATCAGGATATGCTTAAGATCTTACAACAATGACGGTTAGAAGAACAGAAGCTAAGTAAACTAACAAAAAATCAACCAGTACCAAACCATCCACCCCAACCCCACAACTCCAACCTCCAATCAAACACACATGCTGGAACATAAAAAAACATCCTCATCGATCATGGTTGATACATGATACTAATGAATACAAGCATCTATAACTAATAGAAAAGGTTGGTCATCTCTAGATTTTATACCTAAACAGTATATGTTTTGTAATATTATTTGACTAGTAGTAGAAAATGGAACTTGGTTGCCAAATTCGCTAAATCTATCACATATATAATATTCAGTCATCATGAAAAAAGAATTTTACTAGATAATGAAACAAAAAAAAAGTATTAGCCATTATACTGGGCAGCTTGACTCTGCAAAATAAATGATCTGTGATTGTTGCACTGAGATCATAAAAAGTTCACAAATGAACTGAATAAAATGAGCTCACATAGTTCAAGATGTTTATCATATGATATATTCCCAGATGTGAAAATTAAGAAATTTTATTTTGAAAAAAAAAACTGATACACCTTTAATATCACTTAATAGTTATTAGCTATCTTGCAATTCCAATAATAGGCACATTAGTTCCTCTACTATAAAAAGAAGTATATAAAGGCACCAACATTCCACAAGCATCAAGTGGGGTAATGAAACAAGTGAAGACATAGAAACTGAAGTTTTGGAAAGTACAGAGCAGTCCACAAAGCATCTAAGTGAGTGAGATTCTATCATATGAAGAAAGAAATAGACAGGCATCGTGATTTATAACTTCACTTAGAAATAGTAAAAAGGTAAATATATAGCAAGAAGCCAGGAACCATAACAAGTTACCTTTTCTCATGAATTGAGTTTGGCACCAGTTATAAATCAAGTACCAGGAAATACATAACTAATTACTTACTTCTCATGAGCTGAGTCGAGTAAAGAAACACAAAAGTAGTAAAAGCCTTTGCAAACTATAATTGCATAGGTAAAAGAAAGACATAATATACGATAAAAAAATGTATGTGATTTTATATGTTGCATAGGCAAAGTTTTTATTTACCTTCATAGCTACAATTGCGTAGCAATGCGCTAACCACCTGTCGAGTTGAATCATCATTCTCTACAAGCAACACTTTGAGTGTTCTGACTGGAAGAAACCTTTCCCAGCGAATGATTGGCCCCAAGGACTGTTCCTGCTGATGCTGCTGCATCTGAGTTCCACTCTGCTGTGCAAATGGCAGGTTATCCTTACTCTCCTTGTTCCTGAGGTCTTCTGTAATGCCATTGGTCCGGGATTCTTCTTCTTCCAACACCCCTTGTCCCGGTCTGAGTACCCCAACCCTAGCTTCCTTCTTCTCATTCTCCACTGCATGTCCATTGTTCTCCCCCACTGCCGCCCCATCGGGGCTCACTTGTTTGGTAATTCCCATCAACGAGACTCAACGACGCATGGCACCTGGCCGGACCAGCTGCATGGCAATTGATCAATCAATAAGAAAAAAGCGGACAACTTGTTGCCTCCAAGTGTCTCGAAATCATTTAACCCCCATGAAGAACGCATATGTAGATAACAAGAGAGACAGAAAATAATACAATAACGGAGAGATATCGATCATTACGTCCGGCAATCACTCGAATATGTTCAAACTCGCATAAAAATTCGAACTGAGAAATAGAATTACTCTAGAGAACTGATTCGGAGCGACAAATTTCAGCTTCTTCTTTCTCGGAATGAACCACAAATTTGCCTTCAAACCCTAACAACCAAACAAGAAAAGTAAATAAACAAAAAAGGAAGAAGCCTAAGGCAAGAGGAAAAGAACTGATCATTACAACCTCGGAGAAAGATACGAAATGACTCCTCTGAGTATAGCCAGCAATGAAGAGCAAAGATTTCCCGTACCTTTACCTTGCTTCCGACGAGCTACAGATCCAAGCCGCGGCGACGAGAAGAAACAAGTCCCGGCGGATCAAACGCTTCGAGCTCGCGAGATCGAGAACAGGGTCAACAGAAGCGAGTGGTGAAAGAGAGAGAGCACAGCACAAAATTTCGACAACGATTACCAATTCGCGATCGAAGAACCTCAAATCCCTCAAGTTGGGGCCAAATCATAGCACAGAGGCGCCATTTGCATCCTGGCAGCCGATGGATTCGGGTGGTAAGGAAAAAAAAAAGTGGCGGACTGCGAAGAGAAGACGAAGCAGAGAAGATAAAAAAAATTGAGTGAAAGGAAAAAAAAAATTGAATCGGATATTAATCTGCGAGCGAGGAGGCGTCGGGAAGGGGAGAGGAGGGGAGAGATATTAGAGGTGGAGACCGGCATAGATGACGTGGCACAAGTGGAGGTGGGGATCGGATCTGACAGACACGTAGGATGACATCTGGATGACAGATGGAGGAGATCAAAAGCGCGAAGACCACGACCACGAGCCCCCCTGCGGATCCGCCGAATCGGATCTCTGCCACGTGGCCTCTCGCGAGTTGGTTTTTTGGTACATGGAGGAAAGAAAAATATAATGGGCCGGGAGCGGATGCTGTGGGGCCCACGCCGGGGCGATAAGATCGAGACTCGGGACGGCGAGGAAGGAAAATAAAA
Source organism: Pontederia crassipes (assembly GCA_030549335.1). NCBI lineage: Eukaryota > Viridiplantae > Streptophyta > Magnoliopsida > Commelinales > Pontederiaceae > Pontederia > Pontederia crassipes. Next base: position 10,343,185 of record CM060188.1, on the reverse strand, counting down.
TCGTGACGGCGACGGCGAGTTCACGGCGACGACTTTTGGCCGAAATGACGAAGATGTCCTCACCCTTTCCGCCAGTTCATTGGGCTTTCGGGCTTTGTAGTTTTGTTTGTTCCTTTAAAAAGTCATTAATATTAAAACAAATTATTTAATATGTTTGGTGGATTTTATTTTCTATCGTGAAGTATGAGACTTGAATGCATAGAAAAAAATTTCTTAAATAACAATAAAGGAACACAATAAGTGTCAATGGTTTTGCATATCTTTCAGTGATCATACAGTGAAGAAATTACTTTAACAAATATTGAAGTAAATTTTGTGGATATTTAATAGCGTGTAATGTTCAAAATCATGTTTCAAAATTCAAGATGTATTCTTTCCGAAAAAAATAGCTTAATAAAGTTTTATTGTGGTGGAGATTAAAGAGGGTATGTTCCAGCTGAAGTGGGAGGAACGTTCTGGAAGAAGTTTTCTCAATATGCATGGTAATGCTAATGATGTTGCAGAAGTTCTATGACATAGTAATGGTACATCTATGTGAGATGGACTCTAAGGTTGTTCTAAGACTGTTCTAATAAAAAAAATACTATAGATTATAATTTCGAATTTCCAAACTCTATTTTTAAAAAATGGCATTAATGGAATTACTTTATGTATTTAATGTTATATATCTCAAATTCCATTACTGGTGACTCAATGATCTTCTGAATTACTTAATTAAGTTTAAATAACTTAAAATTTAAATCTACTATTTTTTTTCTCTCGTCGAAGTGGACAATGAATTGAAGAGAATTTACAACTCTCTTGGTATGGAACAATTTAAGAAATAATTAACTTCACATAGCTAAATTAATTCATCAGACGGAAATATAATTACTTGATAAGAAATCGATAGAGAACTCTGCCAAATTATTCATACCCTATCCTGCATGCATGATCAACTGCACCGTCCTTTTTGCATCTAACTAACATCCTTTCTGCAAGAAGTGGCCACGATTGATGAGTTGCATTAAAGTTCTTATTATATATATAGTTCTTCTTATTTAACTACACTTTTCTACACTATAGATAGTCCTTATTATATATAGTTCACACTTTTTCTACACTTCTCTACGTTACGTGAGAAACCAACAAAGACCGGCCTAATCCACTTTTCTACGTACATATAACATATATATAGTTCTTATTATTTTCGCTTCGAAATCAAAATCGATGTTCATAACTATTAATAATTGACTAATTCAATAATTGAACAAGAGCAAAATAAATATCTTTATCAAATTAATAACGTTAGAGCGCTCGTGCTTTATGCCACCACCTTTTATTCTCTAATCCTGCTGCTTGAGCTCAAATTTAGTATAAGATGCATTAAAGTTATTTAGCCTTCTTCCAACAGCTAAATTAACATGCATATTTCTGTTGGAAAGTCGATATCTATGTGACGTTGGATCGTGTTATGTGGATTCAGGTCTCACTCGTTGGCCATAATATTCACAATTTCAGATCTCCAAGAATAGGGGGCACTAAAGGATGAAGCAAGGACGGCCATTTGCGAACTTAGGTGGACAGATCTCCCTCCTCACATCAACTCCTAACATAAAAATCCTTTCCGTCAACAAAAAGATTGGTAGGTGAAATAGAGTCTTATTCACCTAAAGTAACCCTAATTAACATATAAAAATTGAATTGTCAATAATTCAGTCAACACTTAAAAAAGGTGTGTTAATTTCCCTGGTTTATTATTAATCTTCTGATCAGAAGGAATTACTAATCTAAATTTTTCCTCTCTCTTTTATTCATGTGTAGCTCTGTTTATTCTTTCAACCAAACACAAACACAAATTATATTCTTTATGGATACTAAACCTAACCTTATTCATGTTAATATTCCATGAACAATAATTCTTAAACCAAACACCCCCGCATATAAAACATGTCATAATGGCTTTAGATGTCCCAGTGCCCCTCGTAGAAACGCAGAATGTTTCCATGGCACCTCCACGTTATTAATGAAGCCCTATATTGAACCAAAATACCGCATGCAGACGACTAGGAGACATGCATGCATGGCGACATCATTGGATTCCTGACGTCACTGATCATTATATGTATATGCGGTCTGGCCTTTTGGCAATCTGCATGCATAAGATATGCATGCAATGCACTGCTTTTGCAAGGTGTTATTCCCTGCGTCGCCGGGGTTGTGGCCGAGAGGCGAGGCTTTTTTCCCGCCCCTCAAGCTTTGCATCTTACGCTTTTCCTCCTATGCCTGCTCTGTGGCTGCCTTCCAGTTACCTCTTCTTTTCTCCCTCGTACTCTTTGTCTGCAACTTTATTTCTCTGGTGCAAGGGCCTCTAATGGCAACCCTTTTATATATTCCCCCCACCCATCTGCTTTGCCCTCTGAGGGTGTCCCTTATCATCCACGTCCCCCTTAAAAGGATGTCGAATGTGGAATCTTAGTATACGTATGCCTTGCATGCTCTCTCTCTCTCTCTCTCTCTCTCTCTCTCTCTCTCTCTCTCTCTCTCTCTCTCTCTCTCTCTCTCTCTCTCTCTCTCTCTCTCTCTCTCTCTCTCGTGTGGATTATGTCTTGCATGCCTTTCAGACGTAATATTCTTGTACAGTTATTTTGCTTGGGCGACATTGCAAACTGATGCTGAAAAGACGGTCATGTCCTTCACAACTAGGACCAAGAAGTTTTATATGAATGTATAGGACTATATGTTGGTAAGAACTCATCACTTAGTTCACTTATTGACATTGTGCGCAGTTCAATTTTAATTATTGGATTTTAAGTTTAAGATTGTAATATCACATAAGAAGAGGTAAAATAGTTTATGTCATTAAATATTGTAAATAATCAACAGAGAAAAAATAGACTTCTGAAGACCTTATGTGATACCAAAATTGTAAGAAAAAAATGTGATGAATGATTTGGCACTATAACCTAATTTATTATAATCAATTTAAATGTGAGAATTATATAAATATATAGGTTAGAAATAAATCATTGTTGATAAAATATAAGAGGGAAAAATAAATAATATTCACCTAAAACAAAGAAAGAAAAATCAGTGATATTTCATTGTAGAACATGTCAATAATAGCATTATCAACCATATAAAAAGTTTTTTTTTTCGTGATGCGAAAGTTAGAGTGGTCATAAATAAACATGTAATTTAACTTAAATCGTTTCTTGTTTTCCCAACATCGAAAGCTGCATCTGAAAATAAAGATAATACATAACCTTATAGAACAGAAATTAAAACTAAAATGGGAATAATATAAGTCAATACAAGATTAAAAAAAAAAAGATGAAGCGTTTGATGATCTGAATACACAAGAAAGGAGAAAACAATAATGTCAAATTACCAGTAATATATGTAGATATTCTATGCAGAAATTAAGATAATTTGAATAAATAAAGAATAATCCAAACAATCGTAAGGATAAGTATGATACATAAGTTGTATAAATTCATGTAATAAAATAAAGACTAAATTATAGAGAAAATAAAATTTTAATATACGTTATTAATATTATACATATATGTGTATATGGGTATAGGTATTGTGACAATGGGAACATAATATTCTTTTGGCTTAGAAAGTAAGATGTTAGAGGATAGCGATTTAATTAAAGTTTAATTAGCTACTGATTTATAAATTTGATATATATAGTGATTGAACTAGTGTATATATATTTATATAATAATAAAAAGGACATAAAAATATAATTTAGGTATAATCCTCATATTCGTAATAATTAATTTATGATATTTTGAATATATTTTTTAAAAAATATCATTTAAATATAAACAATTTTATCTAAAATAAAATGTATTCAAATTACAAGAAAAATAAATATGTGAAATATTAAAATAAAAAATAATATATGATGTTTATGAATTAAATCATTTTTTTTACTAAAAATGAGGATATAATAGAAATAAAATATCAAATCGCTAGATTTTATACTCTAAAAGCTACTTTCACTAATTTATAATATTTCTTCCAAACACTATTTTTAAAAAGTATTTATCAAACACTTATACTAACATTATTCTATTTTTTTTTATGCTCTAACTGCTAAATAGTGCCTTAGTAATTCTTCTCATGCACTTGTATTTATACCACTTTTAATCCATTTGGCTTTAATTCTTTTGTTCATGAATCAAAGCGATCGATATGAAATGTTTAATCCGACCTCATAATATAATATTTTCTTTTTGTTATTGTTCGAGTGGTGAGAACTCTTTACCATTTAAGCAATCTCAAATTGAGATTCCTATGCACTTAAACGTATAATTCAGAATTTCAGAACGAATATTAATTAGCCAAGTTTGATAACAAATTAATATTCTAACTATTGATCAATTTCATAATCAAATTAATACTATTTTATGGAATGTTAGAGTGATGAAAAAAATTAAATTAAAAAATCAACGAAGTTGGAATAGAGTGGATAATAATTCATCATCGTTTAAACAAAAGTCTCGAATTCGAACATTTGTAAATGCAAAAAATTTCTGCTGAGCCTAGCGTGCTTCCTGGGGTGACATCATATTAATCAAGTTCGATGGTGGACCGAGACTCCATGTAACAACCTCAATTTTTGTTAAATAAATAAATATTTTATTCATTAATAAAATTTGGAAAATCATTACTTAATTTTATGGAATTATTTAATTCCAAGATTGATGAAAATTATAGGAGAAGTTAGAAATATAAGATGGAATTTGAGAAGAGGTGAAATTGTTATAGAGATAATTATGAGATTATTAAGTAAGTTTGAATTTAATTAAATTTGAATAATTATGGGATGATTAATTAATGATGAATGATCAAAATTAATTTTAAAAGAGTCCAAAGTCCAATAGAAATGAAAATCATAGTATACTCTATAAATAGACATTAAATGGGTGACTCAAAACCCTCTCTAGCCAAACAAATTTTTTGCATTACGAGTCCTACTTTGTCCTATATTTTTATGCAAACCAAGATATTTCAGAAAGCACGCGACGTCTAGTTTCGAAATCGGCATATAGAAGAAGATCTTTCGAGTGGTGGCCACAAATTTCGAGATGTGGATAGAGAGTAATCGCCGATCAAAATTCGATGTTCGTGTAGTTTTCCATAAAAAGAATTGTAGTTGATTTTGTAGCCAATTTTAAGTATGTGGGAGGAATCCCATGACATAGAACCATATTTTCTTCTTCTTTATATTGAAAAATTATTTAATATAAATTGTGTATCATTTAGATATAGTTATGGTGGCCGAAAAATCATATCGGAACATACTTTTCGTTGACGACGGGATCCGACCCGAGTTCTAGCTAGCCAACACGGCCTGGATTATGATAACATGGCCGGATTTCTATTGAACCCGGACTGCATTGATGCATATCGAGTTAGAATTGAACGCGGACCGAGTCACCGACAGCGCGGCTCGGGTTTTCTAATGAAATAGTTCGTGTTTTCTAAACATAGACCGTGTTTGATCGATTGATTATCATCGACGTGAACCGACCAACTTGGTTCGAGTTCACATCCTACTCAACCCAGGTTTTGAACCTGTCGAGGGGTTTTTTACTGTTCCGAATACAAGTCGGGTTCTACCGATGCGGATTGAGTTCTGAGAAAAGAAAATATATTTTTGGTATATTTTATTATGGATAGTTAAATGTTTATTATAATTAATTATTCTTGATCATCCATGGTCATATTATTAATAGATCTGACATCATCATATCTCTTAGGTTTGATTTTGAGATTATTGTTATTATTATTCCATCAGATCATTTGATTCATCATAGCACTGATCCAATAATTTTCTCCTAATTGGGTCCTTGTTTAACCTAAATTAATTTTTTAAAAATAGGTCTATTAGGTAAACAAGATAAAAGATAAAAAATTGTTGGGTCTTCATATTTTTCTATTGTCTCTAAGCACATGGGCCATATTGTTATCGTATTGTATGAGACAGATAATGTACTTAGATATTTGAGGCATTATTCTTATGGGAAGTAATGATGTGATTGTTATAGTCCCCAACTATCACAAATTATTATTTAGCGTTATTATTGGAGAGCGGCTTGTCATGGGTTGATATTCCCCACTAGCCTACATGAAAGAGACATGAAGTTTCCCTTAATTGACTGAGCGCTCTCTTATATTGATAACTCAAAAATTGAATTGAATCGAATTGAATTGAATCACGATCTCCGCCCATTGAATGGTATGGAAAATATTATTGGTCGATGACCATTGATATTAATATTGAATTGAAATCATTAAATTGGATAGTATCATAGTGATCAGGCATAATTGATTATTGTTAGTTGTTAATTGATATTGACTAATTTTTTTAACCTTTTCCCTAATTCTCTTCATTGATTTATGACTTTATTGATTTTTTTATCTATTAATCTATTGAGCTTTTATCCTATTGATTCATCTAGTGCTCTATTGTTTATTGTGTCGTATTGCTATTGATTTATTAAGCACTATTTATTATTGATTATTATTATAGTTAGATCCTACGTACTGAATATTTTTATACTCATTAGTTTTTCTCTGCATCTGAATTTATGTATGTGAGATGATGATAGAGGGTCAGGCTCAATAATAGAAATGTTGTACATGATGAAGGACCTACTAGATTTGTTTATTAGTTATTACTTTTACTCGGTGACATTCTAGCTCCATTGACATTATAGATTGTTAGATGTTCTTATTATTATTTTCGTATTTTATAAAACTTATTTCTCGTAAAATTATTTTATAGAAAATTATGTAGCTTCTCTGAGACGACTCTGAGTACGTGAAAGTCACGTGAATCTCGGACACGTTACACTCCAACCTGTGACTAGTGATGTGACGACCTACTACTTCTTTTGGCGCTACAAGGGGTGAAATCAGAAAATCAGTCGTTTAAATTTGAATTCAAAACTTCAACGGAAAATCAATGTTTCAAAAATAAACTAACTCTGAAAATTTCCAAAACTTTCGGCATGACGTATGCGTAAATTCGTCTATTCTTCATATACAATAATTTATATATATATATATATATATATATATATATATATATATCTCATTTCAACAATTAACTTCAAAACCTTAATCATCACAGACAATTTATAAGATTTAATGTGTATCACTGGCAATTTATAATTATTAAAGAATATGGGACTCGAACCCAAAACAAATTTCGTCTCAAAACTATTACACCAACAAAACATATCGAATGCTTTCCAAAATTCATTAAAGATCACCGGCCCTTATCCAAATCCATGATAGGGACTCGCCCATATCATCTCATCCATAAACCGTGGAGCCTTAACTCCCATCAATCAATTTATATCCACAATAAGTCATGGGCCACAAAATGGCGTCAAGATAAATAAAATCATAATAGTCAGTTTAAAAGAATGATACGTATCAAAAGAACAACATTTCCATATACGCTATTCGCGGAATTTCACACACTATTCCTTTTGAATCAATATCCATTTCCAAACAACCCTACAATATATGTATTTCTTTTCTGTAAACATTAAAAGAGAAAGGGATGAGCATGGATTAAACTCAGTGAGTTAAAATGACTATCTCAAGTATGAAAACCATTACGAAAATCAACATTTTATTTTCATGAAATATTTAAAATTCACTCTTCTTCAAAAGGAACTCATTCACATAATGATCATGCAAAATGAATGTCATGTACGCACATGCATAGTGAAATCATACATATATAATATATAAGTTGGAGAATCATCATCAAATATGGATATTGGATTTCCTCAATGGAGTACTCAATCACACCCTTTGTATCCCATTGACACAGGGTGATTGTTCTAATTCCGTCCCTCGTATCCCATTGACACAGGACGTTGAACCGCTCGTATCCCATTGACACAGAGCTTATTATCTTTTCTTTTTCATTCTATTTCTCGTATCCCATTGACACAGAATGGTTGTTCTAATTCCACCCTTCGTATCACTATATTGACACAGGATATTAAACTTGCTCCTCGTGTCACTATATCGATACAGAGCAAACCGAACTCCAATCGGTCTACCCGGAGTTGGCCAATCCTCCGATGTAAAAATACTCCGCCTTATGCGGGTTTTTTACATGAAGTGCATATGATGCATGAATGCATATTCGAGATGAAGATTTGAAGCTTGAAGTTATCACGCTAAAACATTTCATTTCAAAACTGAATATTTTATTTAGGAAAACACTAGAAACTTTTATCAAAATCGATAGACTTTCAAAATTCATAATTAAACATCACAATTCATATGATGGCACACATATGAAGCACACAAATAAGTATAATTATGCATGAAGAAAACGATCTCAAAAATCCGCCCCACATCGAATGGGACAATGTTACCACTCCGAAGAGTTAAATAATTTATATCATTTGAGGTAAGTTCCCACACCTTGGATTCGTCGAGTTCCAAATTATCTCCTCGTCCGAATCCAATCAAAAGTAAACACAACCTATCACATTCGTCACTTGATTAATTAATATTATAAAATAAATTTGGTAATTCACTATTCACAACTACTCGGCGTGCTTATCATAAATCAAGTCATATTATGGATTTGCTATAATACTTATCAAAAAGAAAAAGAAGACATCGTCATCTAGTAACAGCCCAATTCAAATCACAACAACTCACGAACTATCGCTTTCCGATTAGCAACCTTCTATAAGCGAAATTCAATCAAACTTTAAATAAAACGTAATTAGAACCTTAACTATATTATAATAATTATTTTTAATTGTTCGACATTCATACCACAACTATTGTAGTCACTGCGCTCAAAATCACTATCACACCCGTCAAAATGTCGAAAGGCCGTTGAACGCACTTTTCATCCAAAATAAAATAAGTTACTTTAAATTTATTTACATCACGAAAATCTAATCAAATGCACATTCTTATTCGCTTACCAACCACGATATGATAAAGAATCGCTGAAAGGGTCGTCGGAGAACGATCGAAATCCGAAACCTACGAACTTAAAAATAAAAGATTAGCGACTAATTTTACACGGACAGCAACCTAATTTCTTTTTGCATCATGTGTGCACCTACTAGAATGTCGAGATGAGCTCGATCGGAGTTCACCGTCTGTTCGCTGAAAAGTTCGCCGAAAAAGTTCGCCGTGAAGCCCCAGATCTCGGCCTCCTATGTGATTTGGACAAAAACATGATTAAAACCTCTCCAAATGATCCTAATCGACCTGAGAATGATATACAACTCATCAGGAAAAGGATCGGTGCGAATCGGAATCGAAATCATCGCCGACGAATTTTTCGGCCTCCTCACGTTTTTCTCTCGCTGCGTCTCGCACGGTGGACCAATCATCTCATACTATATGTCAAAACGTTCATCTCGTCATCCTCTTTCATACCTCTCGTGCGAAAAATGGTGGCCAAACGGAAGAGATCGGGCGGCCGAAAGAAGCGGCGGCTAGAGGTGTGCGCGGGTTACTGTAGCTCGGGATTGGGGAAGACGATCCACACCTTTTTTTTGTACGTGACTTTTTTTTCCTTGTTGTCATTTGCTGCACAAGGTCCAAAATGCCCTTCCTTTTAAAATTTGATTACATTTTTTTTAAACTAGGACGTTACAAGCAGGTAACATGATCGGCGTCACTTTCAAAATAATGAGATAACAATCGAAAAAGAAACAAAAAAAGTGAGATTATATTCTTACATCTAATCATTTATCCAAACGAGAAGAATGCACGGAAGGTTGCGTCATCGTCTGGCTGAGGAATCTGTTCATCTGGATCTGGTGGATATAAGTAAAAGTTTCATTCATGTACTGTGAGGAGAACGCATTGTGAGATGTACATGATCACGTTCTCTCTCTTTTAGGAGATCTGTTCATATGGATTTGTGGTAAATCCAACAGCTCCCTAGTTTGAATATGGTGCATGCATATGATTCGGCTAGGTCACAATTGAGATTCAAATTCAAAGTTTATATTGAATTAAGTTGATTGGGGACGGACCCATGTATAATTGGGCCCCCAATTTTTATTTTTTTTGTTATCCCTAATGTATATATTGTATCTATAAAAATTAAATGTTAGTTATGAAGTTTGACCTTCCCTAAATTAGAGTAAAATGAATTAGTTAAGATAATATGTAGATATTTATATTTTTTATATGTATGCAATACTTAAAATTTTAATACTTGACCTTCTTAAATTAAGTTAAAATTTATTAAATTAAATGTTTTAAATTAAATTTAATAATTATTTAATTAATATTTTATTATTATAATATTAATTTGGCCCCCCTCGAAAAATTCTTGGGTTCGTCCCTGATTGGCATAATTATTAATGAAGTTGTATTCTGTAATTGATGTGTCCTTTTTTCTAGAAAAAAATATACCTTGGTGCTAATGCTAAATTCACAATAATCTAGTTATAACAATCTCAAAAGTCCTAAAATACTTTTGATTTTTTGTCTCAAATTCTCATATCCATGAAAAAGGATTAAGGTTTACCCTTTTCTTATAGTGAAAACTCTTTTTGATGGTCATGAAGAAGAGGATTAAGATGGATATGGCAAGAACAAAAATACTTAAAGATTTATACACAAAAACGAAAGATGAAAAGAGATTAAGAAAAAAATTAATTGCAAATCTAAAATTCAGATATATGTAAAGAATATTTAATCACTTGCTACTTGTGAGTAATAAAAAAGAAGGCATTAAAATGTATGAGATTTCATGTCGTAAAATACTTAAAGAAATATCTGAATTACATGTTAAATGATGTTTATGATACTTTTATATGCTTTACATTACTGTTACTATTATCGATATGTTTAGATTTACGATATTTCTTTCAATACATAGTTGAATAAGTTTTATTCATCCAAAACTTATAAATAATATATTTTGGCAAGATCTCAAAATCCAGTTTTCATAAAATTTAACTCTTTGATTTGGAGTTGTTTATAAGCAATTATGACTAAAAAATCCTGATATTATCATGCTATATTAATTGGATGACAATGTAATTGATTTGTAAAATACCTCATACTTTATAAAGATCAAATTACTATTTGAATTTTTATGTAGTAGTTGGATATTTGTGTAATTTTTGTATAGCAATTAGAATCATCATAAAAAGATGAGTTTTCAATAATTTATTCAATATTTTAATATCTAAATGTTAAAATATGGCTAAGGCTAGGTTGCAAGAAAATTAAAATCATTTAAAAATGGATGTATGTGAACTAAGTTATCAATTTCACTTTGGTAACAAGTCTAATTTTATTAATGTTATCAATTTTAACTATGTCATTCATGATGAGTCGAATGGCTCATAAGCATGACATGATGATATTTTATATTAAAGGGAATAATGATTGTGTGAAAAAAAAGTGTCTATATATATGGATCACCGTTTGATCATGATCTGGCAATTCATAAATAGGCACTTATTTGTATACATCTTATTATAAAGATATGCATGCAGTTGCAGGTGAATGAATGCACTACATGCACTGCTTTTGCAAGGTGTTATTCCCTGCGTCGTCGGAATATGACAGTTCAAAAATAGACATTTGTTTGTAAAATATGCATACAGTTGCAAGTGAATGGATGCACTGATTTTGTAAGGTGTTATTTCCTACGTCATCGGGATCGTAATCTGATAATTTAGAAATAGACACTTATTTGTATATATCTTGTATAAGATATGCATGCACTTGCAGGTGGATGGATGCAGTTTTAGATACGATGAAAATAGTTTAAGTTGTCTTGATACAAGAAATTGTGAAGGCCGGGGCGGATGGATGCAGTGAATGCACTGCTTTTGCAAGGTGTTATTCCCTGCGTTGTGTAGCCGGGGTTGTGGCCGAGAGAAGAGGCTTTTTCTCCGCCCCTCGAGCTTTGCATCTTAGGCTTTTCCTCCTATGCCTGCTCTGTGGCTGCCTTCCAGTTTCCTCTTCCTCTCTCGTATCCTTTGTCTGCAACTTTAATTTCTCTGGTGCAAAGGCCTCTAATGGCGATTGTTCTGTATATTCCCCGCTCGGAGGGTCCCTCCCTCATCATCCACGCCCCCTTAAAAGGATGTCGAATGTGGAATCTTTAGTATACCTATCATGCTATTCTCTCTCTCTCTCTAAATATGGAAACCTTTAAAAATAAGTAAATTATAATATATATATTGTATAATATGCAGAAACAATTACTAACTTAGCTAACTGGGAATGAGTATTTTTAACTTTTTTATTTTTTTATTCAAGCATCCACTATTACTCTCATAAAGAACGCAGAGCTTGGAGAATGCTGCACATGACTGATCTGTCTACTCCGAGCTCTTTCATTACATTTCTATTTAATGCATACCTTGTTCAGAACTATTATGTTTTACTTCCGCTCATAGAATATCAGACAAGTCTTACCATGAACTTCTGCATACTTTATATTATATGGAACATCATAGACCTCCGCGTATTTTATATATATATATATATATATATGAGTCGTTATGAGCTTCCGCATTTAAGTCATCCATCATGACATTTCGACTACTCTTCTGCATTTAAAGTCTCCTATTATGTTTATTGTTACTTTATTGGTGCCACGTAAGCAGTTTTGTTGAATGGTCAAGGTCAGTAGAGTAATAGGCAGTGTAGCACTCCCGGGGTCAAGCTGACCGCCTACGTGGCGGGATGTGCGATTTTGGGGGCGTTACAGTTTGGTATCAGAGCCTAAGTTCTTGGCTCCTCCATTGGTCATAGTAGAGTAGGTGTACATGCATAGCATTCATTGTTCATACTGTACACAGCTCACGGTAAAGTCATGTGCAAGCTTCTCAAGTATCTGCGGCTCCACTCCTCAAGTAAGTAATAAGTACTTTTCCTATGAGAATCATACTTATACCATTGGGTTTATTGTGTTATAGATGCCTCCACGACGCATGGTCATCAGGATTTTACGTAGGGGAGGTCATGTAATTGGATTTAACAGGCGCTCACTAGATCCCCAAACCCCTCCACAGCCTACTCCAAAGAGACCAAAGTATCTGGATAAAGATTTAGAGGGCGTTGGAAGCAACGATCCTAATTTTTCTTCCTCGCCCATTGGGACATAGGAAGACGTGATCCCAAGGGAGAACTGGCCGATGGAGGGTAGCCATATAGACGACCCGATTTGTATATCCTCCGATGACGAAGAAGAAGACCTGACACCGTCCCAGGAACTATAGTTCATGGACGCGAGCCCGATTAGCCAGACAAATCCCGGGGAGTATTACGGCCTCGATGACGAAGAAGACCCTGCAACACCATCGGAACTACAATTCGTAGATGCGAGCCCGATTAGCCAGACGGATCCCGAGGAGTACTGCGACCTCTGTGATCAGGAGGGACACGGGGACGATGAGTGCCCCAACCCCCCTGGGGATTGCTCTGGACGTAGTGATTAGTGTGATGTATCTCGTTGTGAAGGCCTTAGTGCGTCTCAGACACATGTTATGTTTTGTTTTCGAACCTCATCTAGAGAATGATAGTTGCTTTTAATGAATATTGTGCACCTTGGTTGCAAGTTCTATCTAAGATTTTTATTTAGATTAAGAATCTTTGATTATGTGTACCTCTCTCAATGTGGTTATGGTCCTTTTTATAGATGTCCAATCAAAGAAGAGAATATGGATATACCAGTGAGGGTGAGAACTACCTCGACGAATAGTATGTTCCCCCACCTCCACCGTACCCACCTCAATTTTCACCGTCTCCTCCTCCACCAGAGCCACCGGCCCATCAAGGACGACAAGTTCCTTCCACTTGCACACTCCAAGATTTCTGGAGGTCAAAATATCCAATGTTTAATGGGGAAGGAGGACTCGTAATAGCAGAGCAGTGGATAGAGGCCATCGAGGACAAGTTCGACATCCTTGACATGCCCGAAAACAAGAAAGTCCTCTTCGCCGGAGACACCCTCCAGAAAGATGCCAAGGAGTGGTGGAAGGCGAAGAAGGTCACCAGCTTTCCACACATAAGAATGGTGGCATGGGAAGATTTTCGTCAGGCGTTTGAGACGCGGTATTTCCCTAGGTTCCAAAGGGATCTGAAGCAGAAGGAATTCTTGGACTTTGTACAAGGAACCATAACAGTAGAGCAATATATGATGAAGTTCGTCAGGTTGAGAAAAAATTCCAAATTGATCATGGACGAATTAGATGTGACCAAGCGTTTTGTAGACGGACTAAATCCCGTCCTAAGGCCTCATACCAGATCTGGAAACTGCAAGACCTTAGAGGACGCCATCATTTTGGCTACTCTGTCGGAGGACCATCAAGACCTGCATAGAGCTCTGAAGGCCTAGCAGAATGTAGGGTAGAGCTCTCAAGCGCAGCAACGACAGCAATAGTTTCGTGGTAACAACCGTCAACACCAGCGACGGGATCACCGGTACCACCCTTATGTGGCACCTCAACAGAACCACCGCCCTCAACAACAGTAGCAGTCGTACCGTCCGCCACAATAAGCTCCAGCCCCACCGCAATAGCAGGCACAGCAACAGCAGCGACCCCCTCAACAGGCGCAAAGGCGTCCAGCTCAACAACAGAGACAACAGCCTCCTAGGGCCCCTCAAGCACCACCCACACAAGGTGAACGGGTATTATGCAACACATGTGGCAGGACCTACGCTGGGGAATGTCGCAGAAATTCAGGAGCCTGCTATTATTTTGGCGGAATGGGGCATATAGCGGCAAATTGTTCAAGACGCGGATAATAACAGTTGGTACAAAGAAGACTCTTCAACCTAGAAGAGGATGCACCGCAGAATGACGTGGATGTCATTCGAGGTACACTATTCATAGCCGATTTACCTACAAAAGTATTATTCGATTCCGGTGCATCACATTCCTTTATATCAGAAGAGTGTGCCAAAATATTAGGATTAAAAGAAGTGAACCTAGAGCAGAAGATGAATATATTGATCCCACAAGGTACCCTCATTACTACAAAGCACCTCCCCAATGTACCCATAGAGATAGAGAAGATGAACCATCATGCTAATCTCATCATCATCCTCATGAGAAATTATGACATAATCTTGGGCATGGATTGGCTAGCCTCACATGATGCCTCCATCCTGTGCAAACAAAAGAAAGTAATCATACGCACACAGAGTAAAGATAAAATTATAGTCAGGGAAATTGCACAAAAGGAACCAAAAATCATAGTACCTACTCTAAAGGCACAGAAGCTATTGCAAAAAGGATGCATATGTTACCTAGCCAGTATAACTAAGATAGATGAACCAAAGAAGACTTCTCAAAACATAGAAGTTGTGAGGGAATTTCCTGATGTTTTCCCCGAGGATGTTAGTGGTCTACCGCCCAGAAGGGAGATAGACTTCCACATTGAAATGGCATCTGAAACTGCACCAATCTCCAAAGCCCTATACCGCATGGCTCTAGCAGAGATGAAGGAGTTGAATGATCAGATTCAAGAGCTATTGGATAAAGGTTTCATAAGACCGAGCGTCTCACCATGGGGAGCGCATGTTCTCTTTGTTAAAAAGGACGGTTCTTTGAGACTTTGTATCGACTACAGAACGTTGAACAAAGTCACAATAAAGAACATGTATCCACTACCTCGTATCGATGATCCATTCGATCAACTATCCAAAGCAAGGGTGTTCTCAAAGATAGATTTGAGAAGTGGATACCATCAGTTAAGGGTGGCAGAGGAAGACATCCCAAAGACGACTTTCCGATCAAGATATGAATATTATGAATTCATGGTGATGCCATTTGGATTGACGAACGCCCCGGCAGCATTCATGGACCTTATGAATAAGACTTTCCACGAACACCTGGATAAGTTCGTGATTGTCTTCGTAGACGATATTCTCATCTATTCGTCAAGTATGGAACAACATAGAGAGCATTTGATGATTGTATTGGAAACTTTACGGGCAAAGAAGCTGTACGCAAAATGATCAAAATGTGAATTTTGGCTAGAACAGATAATGTTCCTTGGACACATCATCTCTAAAGATGGAGTTGCAGTGGATCCGGCAAAAGTAGAGATGGTGTCCAACTGGACCCAACCGAAGAATGTCTCCGAGATTAGGAGTTTCCTCGGTTTGGCTGGCTATTACCGACGTTTTATCAAAGATTTCTCCAGAATAGCATTGCCGCTGACCAAGCTCACAAGGAAAGGAAAAAAGTTCATTTGGTCGCCCAAATGCGAGGAAAGTTTTCAAGAATTAAAGGGGTGACTCACTTCAGCGCCGATTTTAACGTTACCATCAGGCAACGGTGGTTACGTGGTATACAGTGACGCCAGTGACATGGAATTAGGATGCGTGCTAATGCAACATGGCAAAGTAGTGGCATACGCATCCAGACAGCTGAAGAAGCACGAGATTAATTATTCAACGCATGACCTCGAGTTGGCAGCGGTAGTGTTCGCCCTCAAACTTTGGCGCCACTACTTATATGGAGAAGAATTTGTGGTCTATACAGATCACAAAAGCTTGAAATATGTTTTTACACAGAAAGAACTGAATATACGCCAAAGGCATTGGATGGAATTTCTGAAGGATTACGAGTTTGCCATTAATTATCAACCTGGTAAGGCAAACTCAGTGGCTGATGCACTCAGCAGAAAGTGGGAAGGATCCTTGGCCTACATGCGTCTACGATGGTTCGAGCTTATGGAAGAACTATTCAAATGAACGCCGAGAGTGAGGCACGATGGATCGCTAATGATGATGCAACGCATAGTGTCAGATGTGATAGGAAAGATCATAGAAGCACAAGTAGAAGATGTAGAGTATCAGGATATGATGATAAAGATAAGTATAGAAACTACAAATCTCAAGGCCTCATCGGATGGTGGCATCCGGTACCGCGACCGGCTATGGTTGCCGAACAAATCGGAACTCCGAAGAGAGGTGGTAGACGAATGCCACAAATCCAAATTTGCAATCCACCCAGGAAGTACAAAGATATACAAGGACATACAGAGAAGCTTCTGGTGGCCCGACATGAAGAAGGAGATAGTGGAATACGTCTCCAAATGCATTGTGTGCCAACAAGTCAAGATCGAACATCAGAAGCCACAGGGAACCCTGAAGAGTCTGGGCATCCCACAGTGGAAGTGAGAAGAAATATCGATGGATTTTATCACAGGCCTACCTCGGACGCAGAAGGAGCATGACGCCATTTGGGTTATAGTGGACCGACTCACAAAATCGGCCCACTTCCTACCTATCAAGGTAAAATAATCTCTTGAAAGCCTCATGGATCTATATGTGTAGGAGATTGTTAGGCTTCACGAAATCCCGGCAGCCATTGTATCCGACAGAGATCCTAAGTTCACCTCTAAATTCTGGAGGAGTATCTAGAATGCTTTCGAAATAAGGCTCTGATATAGCACAGCATTTCATCCTCAGACGGACGGTCAAACAGAGAGAACAATCTAGACCGTGGAGGACATGCGCTCTGGACTGGCATGGTAGCTGGGATAAACATCTTACCCTCATAGAGTTTTCCTATAACAATAGTTTTCATGCTAGTATAGAGATGTCTCCCTTTAAAGCACTATATGGTCGCCCATGTCGCTCTCCGGCACGTTGGGGCGAAGTGGAAGAAAGAAAAATCTTGAGCGCAGAATTACAGAAGTAGATACAGGAATATACAGACATAGTAGAACTGATAAAGAAGAGGATGAAGTCGGCTCAAAATCGTCAGAAGGCCTACGCGGATAAGAAACATCGAGAACATAAGTTCAAGGCGGGTGATCAAGTCCTACTCAAGGTCTCCCCCATTAAAGGAGTAATGCGTTTCAACAAACGGGGAAAATTGAGCCCAAGGTACGTAGTCCATTCGAGATACTCGAAATGGTTGGAGACTCAGCGTGCAGGTTGGCTCTGCCTCCGGCATATTCAAGGGTCACAACGTCTTCCATGTCTCGTTGCTCCGAATGTACAAGCACGACTATGCCAATGTTATCCAAATTGAGGAACCAAACCTCAAGGAGGATATGACGTATGAGGAACAGTCCACGGAGATTTTGGAATACCAAGAACCTCAACAAGGGAAGAAATGTGTGGCACTAGTTAAAGTCGCATGGAAGCATCACCAAGGAAAAGAAGCGACTTGGGAAGTCGAATCGAAAATGCGAGAAAAATTTTCTGAACTTTTCGATAGGCCTTAACCCTTATCCAAATTCGAGGACGAATTTTCTTTTCAGAGGGTAATAATGTAACGTTACAACTTCTAATAAAAAAATAAAAGGATTTGAAACGAATAGGCGATAGGGGAGGCGTCGTCTCCCCTGGCCTCCCGCCGTTTCACCTCCGGCCGACCAAGGGTCGGCCGGGGCATATAAGAGGAGGGGAGAGGGCTGCACTGCACCCTGTTGGAACCCCCGACTCTCTCTCTCCCTCTCGTTCGTTCTTCTCGACGATCGGCGATCGTGACACTCGACCGAGCGACAGAATAGAACAGCGACCGACGATCCCATCGACACGTGTCACGAGGCATTTTCCCGTGACACGAAGCATGAAGCCTCGCGGCACTAGTACCGCTCAACTTATAGCCCTCGGCCGCTTAGTGCCAAAAACATGGAACACATGCAGCCGCCCCGCACTGCGTAATATTACGGAGTACCAAGTTATCCGCCCTTAGGGCATTTATCTTATAAAGGTCGTCCTTATGAATGGCCAAGTAGGTGACGTTCCCGTAGGGTACGTCTTTTACATATTCAATATGTAATAAGGCCCAATTGTATGTTATGTTTCATCATATTTAATATAAGTAAGCTTTCCTTTAATTCTAGTGTTATGACCTTGAGCGCGGGGTGGCAACCCACATCGGTGTTCCTTCGTGGCGTCCCGTGGTCCCTTCATCGCCCCTTTGGACTTTAAGCGCCCAAGCGCCTGCATTGGTGCCGCAACGTGCCAATGCCACGATCCCATGATGAGTAGTCCAACACCCTAGTCATGTCCGTGATTGAATGCCTATAAGAGGGACTCTTGGCATCGTCGTCTCGAACACAAAACTTCCGCTGCAAACTCAAAATAGGCTTGGCTAGGTGCTTTTCCGTCTAGTCGCCGCACGAAGTCTGGTGTTCGAGAATGACCCCGTGACAAGTGGTATCAGAGCAGTTCTTCCTTCTCGGATTACCCAGCGACGATGACTCGCTTGTGTCATCGCAATGTGCCCTGGCGTAGGAAATGTGCTTCCGCTCAAAAACTCCATCATGCCCAAGCGCACTGGTACCATGGTCTTTGATCATGGACGCCAACGAGGAATGCGTGTCAAGCTTCCTCGCCGCACGCCCAGTCGTGCCCCGCAGTATGTTCCTCATACACCCGTGTCGTGTCAAGGAATGTTCGTCGTGCATCATGATGGCGGATTGATCACTCCACCTAACCGGGATGGTCATGCGTCGCTCACTCGAGTAGATCAACCACCCTAAGTATACAGTCGTGAATTCTAATATGTCGCGCTGCGTCAAGAGTGGTCATATGCTCCGCATGATGGTCTTGCGCTGCTCATACCATGAGATTGCTTACACAAGCGTTGTGTAACTCGGAGGAACCGTGTCACATTCAGGGACTGTTGGTCATGCATTATCGTGATGACCTGGCACTGCTCGGTATTTCGTGACGTCCCATCGCATGCCCAGGCATGCAACGTGAAGTGCACAACCACTTCACGAAAGAAGTTGGTTCGAGTTTAAGCATTAAGGTTCATGGTCCCTTTCGACGAAGGAGTATCATCCTATCGGCTAAGGAGCATCAATCGCAAGCATCTTGTCATGCTGCAGCCTCGCCTGTCATGCCACGATGACTTTCAAGGATGAAGCAAAGCGTTGATTACTTGCAAACACTCACGGACGAGCTGTCAGCCTTGCATGCCTCGTCAAATGTCACTCCGCAAGCGACGTGATGTCAACCATCAAGGGTTGGGACGAACCTGCTACATGCCAACGTAAATTGACGCCTCAATTCAACGACCGATTTGGCAAATGGTCTGAGCGTCGAGCATCGGCGAACCTTGGCATGCTGCTGTCAAGCGTTCTGTCGTCAACCGAAGGAAGGAGTACCTTTCCTCTCGGATAGCGCCTCGAGTGATCGAAGCGACCTCCAAGGATCGCAATCCAAATGTTTCGAAGGACACACTGGCGATGTCGTCCCTTCGAATTGAGATGGAGGTGATGTTGGGAGCTCATGCCATGAGTTCACCAATCGCAATCCGCTCACCCAAGCGGAGCGTCTTCACAAACACCTGTGGTTCGTTGAAGACCCGGAACGGCTATTCCTCCACAAAGGTTAGCCGCCCGGTGGACAAGTATGTCAAAGGCAAATGATCCTTGTTGACAAGCGCAATGGCATTACTTCGTCTAAGTTGCGGACGGACGAGCATCCCAGGTGCATCCTCTTCGTGAATGAGCACAATGATCTCGCCCCGTCCATACCTAAAAGGGTTGCCTAAGCTTCAAAGGAGGTCCCAGGATCGGAAGAAGGCATATCCCAAGAACCCTGCACGATGTGGTAAACTCAGGATGGCATTGCCATCACGACGATGTGGAATGTGGCAAACATGGATCCCATTGAGAGGTGGCACATGAGAAGGCAGCTTATCAATTATGCAAGCCCTAACAAGTTGGGACCGGAGGTCAAGGTCGCTTTTTTCAGCATCGGTCAGATGGGCATGTTGAAGAAGGACGTGAAAGATATCACCGAGTTCCACCTACAGTGTTTCCAGAAGGATGAAGGCCCAACGTTGGTGTTCTTCAAGCAGAGGGGTTGAAGCTTTGTATTAGGATGGGGTTGGAACGACAGGATCGCCCAACCTCTGCTCGCTTGTCACTGCTGCCAAGGCGTTTATGCCAAGACAACTGCCATACCACCAAAGCCCTTGGACAAGGGCAATGGTGGGGGAGAGAAGTGCAAGTCGCACAGAGGAAGCTATTATGCTAAAGATAAAGACCGTCCATCGAAGCAGGAGGATCGAGTAGAACCGCGGGAATGCGAGGACACTCCCGTCGCTCACTATAGCGACTTGAAGTGGACACGGTAAAGAAGGTCATATCTGAGAACTTTGCTCCGCTTCAAAATGTCGAGACCTCAGATGACCGCCAAGGGTAAGGTGGTCCCGCATTCATCACTCGACGGATAAAAAACTCTACGTTACAGCCATCTGCAATTTGGAGACAGTGAGTTGAACCGCAAGGGAACGTGGGGAGACTCGTCGCCCACTATGGCGACTCAGAATGGACAAGACATGGATTGTTACATCAGAGAACCTTATCCCGCCTCAAGATCGCCGAAGCATCAAGTGGTTACCAAGGAGGAGGTGATCCTGCGCTCTTCGCTCGGCGGAGGTATGGAAAACTCTACGTTGCAACCACTTGCAACATAAAGACTCGAGTCAAGCCCGCAAAGAGACCTGAAGCGTCTCGAAGCATCTATGGGAAGACTCTTGTCGCTCCTCATAGCGACCCAAAGCACCCGAAGCAGACAAGTTGCAAATGTCGTCATCAAAGAGCTTGTGCTATTTCAAACCATCGAAATTCAAGGACGATCATCGTGGGTGAGATGGTCCCGAATTTCGCATTCGACGGAAGGGAGACTTTGTGTTGCAGCCACCCGCAATATAAAGGCATCGAGTCAAGTCATGCAGGTCGAATGTCGAGACTCTTCATCGTGTTCTACACGACCATGGAGCAACTCTTTTCCTAGCTATTCCTGAAGGCACACAAGAGTTGCTTCACCCCAAAAAAGCCAAACCACACAAGTTGACGCTGCGCAAGTCAAAAAGAAGTGAAGCCAACAGAGACTTGATGGACGGATAGTTGCTTGATGAAGTCAGACCGCACATGACGGACTCCACTGACACTGTACAAGTGATGACCCCGGATTGGACGAAGGATCAGCGAGCGAAGTAGGCCTGAGGGAGGAGTCTTTAGGGAGACCCCAATGAGCGGGCATTCCTGACGTTGCGTGATATTGGTGAAGTCGAAGTCAAGGCAAAGAAGGCAGAATTGAACGAGACAAACGAAGTCAAGACTGAAGATGAAGGCCCCGAGGAAGCTCGGACAACGGCATCGGGGGCGTCGTCGACTTTGGTGGGGGAGAATGTCACGGGGCATTTTCCCGTGACACGAAGCATGAAGCCTCGCGACACCAGTGCCGCTCAACTTATAGCCCTCGGCCGCTCAGTGCTGAAAACATGGAACACATGCAGCCATCCCGCACTGCGTAATATTGCGGAGTACCAAGTTATCCGCCCTTAGGGCATTTATCTTATAAAGGACGTCCTTATGAATGACCAAGTAGGTGACGTTCCTGTAGGGTACGTCTTTTGCATCTTCAATATGTAATAAGACTCCTACACCTACGGTACACTGGGAGGAGTTCACTAGTGCCTTCCGAGGCCCAATTGTATGTTATGTTTCATCATATTTAATACAAGTAAGTTTTCCTTTAATTCTAGTGTCATGGCCTTGAGCGTGGGGTGGCAACCCACATCGGTGTTCTTTCATGGCGTCCCGTGGTCCCTTCGTCGTCCCTTCGGACTTTAAGCGCCCAAACGTCTACATTGGTGCCGCAACGTGCCAATGTCACGGTCCCATAACGAGTAGTCCAACACTCTAATCATGTCCGTGATTGAATGTCTATAAGAGCGACTCTCGGCATAGTCGTCTTGAACACAAAACTTCCGCTGCAAACTCAAAACAGGCTTGACTATGTGCTTTTCCGCCTAGTCGCCGCACGAGGTCTGGTGTCCGAGAATGACCCCGTGACACGCGCGCACCCTTGTCCAATCCACGAGCACGAACATTCCTCGACGTGTGCGTGAAAGAGGCGAACCTTCCTCGCCAACCAGGAACGTCCGACGATCAACTGACGATGAGAATCGACCCGCGAGTCCAATCGAATGAAAAATAAGGTACCCTTAGCGTTTTAATCCCATAGACGAAGAGATATTGATCTATTGTTACTCTTGAAGATATTATAGTGATCATAGATGTCATAGAATCATTTTTCATGTTGTAACGTAGTTGATTTGGCGATCGGATCATCATCGGAAATCCAGAACTTTCCGACGAAATCCTGCTCGTCGAGTACCCGGCCCGAGTTACTCCCAACTCGGCCCGAGTCCTGTTCAATCACAGTCCGGGTTCGGTAGACCTAGACCGAGCCAGAGCTTCGACATATCGTCGAAGTCATGACTTCAGAACCCGACCCGGGTTCTATCACACCCGGACCGGGCTGCCTCGCCGATGATGTCGCGAGTGTTTGGCCGAAAGTCTGACCGACGACGAAGAAGACGACCGGCCGAGTTCAGAACCCGGCCCGAGTCCGACCCCAACTCGGACTAGGTCAAATTACTTATCACCCGACAGAGACTCGGATCAGGTTCGTCGTAACCCGGCCCGGGTTATCGGCCAGAAACTCGACCCCTTCCGTTGGTTTGAATCCTTCGAAAGCTAGGTCCCTTTTTTATCAGAATAATGTAAAACCTTATCCAAGACTTATCAAATATCATTAAAGTAAAATAAAGTAAATATAAAGATGTGAGATTGCTATGTGCCGCCCCCAGAGAATAAAGTAGAGATCAGAGATTAAAACAGAGAAGGGATATGTAGTTAGCTGAGGGGACAATGACACTACTGTCTTAAATGACTACTATTCCTGAGATTTCAAGTTTTCTCCCACATGTATCTCGAATGAAGGGTGATGCTAAAGGACATCCCCCTTCGCTTAACGATTAAAGTATTATGCCAGAGGGACAGGTAGCTAGCTGAGGGGACAGTGAACCTACAGGTCTATTAACCGACCACTGTTCCTGAATTGTAGGAATTCTTCCTCCTACCTTCCGAACTGGGTGAGGTAATAACACCCACCCCTTTTCCCTTTTTGGGCTTTTTAGCATCAGAGAATCAGAGATGCACCTCTGACTTTCCAACCTAATAAAGACGAGCTCGTATAGGACAACCAACCCTAAGGATATTCTAGTAATGTAAAAGATATAGTACAACTCACAGTAAAGCAATGCAAAGTAAAGTAAAGTATTGTAAAGTAAAGCAGAGATATTGTAAAGTAAAGTATTGCACAATACAGTAAAGACATTGTAAAGCAAGGTCAGAGTAAAGCAAAGATAAAGTATTGTTATAGTAAAGAACATAATATTGATATGAATAACGACTTATACATTAATTTCATAATCATCCTTGATCCTTATCTCACCGTCTATTGCTATTGTACTGGGCATCGTTGCTCATGGGTATTCTATTCCCCTGCATTAGGATTTTGCAGGTGAGAATGCCAACTGAGGAGATATTGGAGAACGCAGAGCTTGGAGAATGCTGCACATGACTGATCTGTCTACTCCGAGCTCTTTCATTACATTTCTATTTAATGCATACCTTGTTCAGAACTATTATGTTTTACTTCCGCTCATAGAATATCAGACAAGTC
Source organism: Pontederia crassipes (assembly GCA_030549335.1). Lineage (NCBI taxonomy): Eukaryota > Viridiplantae > Streptophyta > Magnoliopsida > Commelinales > Pontederiaceae > Pontederia > Pontederia crassipes. The sequence continues at coordinate 10,318,686 of CM060188.1, read as the reverse complement.
TTACCATGAACTTCCGCATACTTTATATTATATGGAACATCATAGACCTCCGCGTATTATATATATATATATATATGAGTCGTTATGAGCTTCCGCATTTAAGTCATTCATCATGACATTTCGACTACTCTTTCGCATTTAAAGTCCCCTATTATGTTTATTGTTACTTTATTGGCGCCACGTAAGCAGTTTTGTTGAATGGTCAAGGTCAGTAGAGTAATAGACAGTATAGCGCTCCCGGGGTCAAACTGACTGCCTACGTGACGGGAGGTGCGATTTCGGAGGCGTTACACGTCATTAATCGAAATTAATATTGAAGCTTTGGATCAATAGAAGTAAGAACACGTCTCTCATCAGTTCCCATTGAAGGATACTTGATGCTCAAAAGAGTACCAAATTCACATAATATGCCGCTGCTTCCTTCTTCAGTGCTACCAAGGAAACAGAAAGCAAACTCATTACAGGATAGAACAGAAACCTCACTATTCTTCTTTTTTTTCTGTTGAACAAAACCTCAATATTGTAATTTTTACCATCAAACGAGTTATCTTTAAACCACCATACAACCTCTGCAGCTCTGCTATTATGTATAGTTTTTTTTTTCCATCTGTCTGACCGCAAATCCTTTTGCATGGAAATAAAGGTTAATAAATAGCTAATGAAATGTGGAAGCGAGAGTGTCTAATTGCAGGAAATCATTCCTGTGTGGGTATTTTACGTGAAAACATTCTGCACTTGGGTTCTGGATAATTCTTAGTATTCCAGTTAGTGTAAATAATTATAGCAAGGAATAATTAATAGCTGAAGAACACTGCCTTTTATCTTAAACCATTTGATATTCTCTTTAAAAAAATTAAAAAACGATGCAGCTCTAGTACTAAAAGCAAAGAGTCAGCACAATGCTGAAAGCCAACATCATCTACATGAAGGGATGCTTCATGGCTTTTAAACTTTATTTTCGAATTTAACTGTCCAATCTGTTATTTCGTAAAACACAAGCATGTAATTAAATTGTTCAATTTCAAACCGCAATTACATTACAAGGAAAGGCAAACCTTCAAGGGCTGCACTATTATGACTATGTTTCTACCTAGATTTATGGGTTTAATGGGGGTGCTCCCAAATTAAGTTGGGAGCACCCTGCTCCTAAATTTTTATCCGTGAGAGCTCTCATCGATGGTCGCATTTCATAAGCCGTCTGATTCACGATCGACGGCTCAAATATGCTTTTCTTTTTTTATTAGGTTGGGATGCTAGAGTTGCCTCATCTGTGAAGTCAGTATGCTCACTTTGAGAAAAATGTAATGTCAATGCATGTCATTTTCGAAATGCAGGTGGAAGAGGGCATGTACCCCAGGAACAGTGGTCATTAAAGACCCGTAGGTTTACTGTCTCCTCATCTCAGCTGTCCCTCTGGCACTATAATTTGTAATCAATATAATGCCCTCTTTGAAAAAAGGGGTGTGTCAATACATCACCTTTTTCGGAACATAGGTGAGAGATGACATGTATCTCAGGAGCAATGATCATTAAAGACCTGTAGGTTCACTGTCTTTTCAACTTAGCTACTTGCTCTTTCTCTGTCTCTGTGATACCATCACAGTGGAGCTATTAATACTCACCTCATGACGTTACCATAGTGGGGTTATTAATACCCACCTGTTGGTCTATGTACTATTTACTTTTGACGGCACATAACAATCCCATGATTTTATCTTTTCTTTACTTAGCTTGTTGACTCTCTATGAATTAAATTTAAAAATCATGAATCAGAGAAATGTTAAAATCAGATTCCTTATCTCTGAGGCAATAACATCGTGTCATATTACTTGTTCTTTATTTTGGGTCCTGACTAGTCCTTCTGGGTGAAAAGGTTTTCTTAAAGTCTTTACAGCATTGGACATAGATGTGCTTAACGAATCGGACGGATTACTAATAGATTATGTCAACTGGACGTTGATTGGATATCGGACGGACATCGAATTGTCCACTAAGTGTCTCGCGACCTTAATGATTGGGCCAGCAATTAGACGGGTCAGGTTAGTCCATTAATATTTTTTACAATATCTAAAAAATCATCTGTCCTATAATACGTAGTAAAAGGACATCATAATATATTATTCCTCAATTTATTATCATATATTTACTCATTATGTTGTCAAATATAAATAAGAAAGACAAAATATTTACGTAGTTCAGATTATAGCCTACGCCCACGATTGAAGGAACTCAAAAATCAATTGTGCTAAAAATAAAATATTACATATTTAGTATCATATTAACTAAAATAAAATTTACAACAATCAAATATTACTACTAAGACGTAACTATGCATTATGCAACACTGGTAAAAACTTCGTCTTCTTTATCTTCATTATTTTCATCATATATAAATTGATCTTGCATTCTTACTTTTGCATTAAGCATAAATAACATTATAGAAGAATAAAAATTATATCACTATGTAAAATATATAATCGTATCATTAGAAAAGAATAAAAATTAGAATCATGCATTTTACATAACCAATTAACATTAGCTAAATAACATAATGGCATCACATGAATTAATTAAAATAAATTTGTACAATAATATTTATATTATTTTAATAAGTTTAATCTATTAACAATTAACAGACGGCTTATAAATTATCGGACGGATATTTGACGGATATTGGACTATTGGTACCGGGTAAATGGATGAATAATCTTGTCCAGCCTGATATAGGCCCAAGCCCATTAAGAAATCGGACGGGCCCGAGCCCGAACTTGGACGGACTAGCCGATATGTTATCGGGTCGGGCAGCGGACGGACCGGGCTGTCCGATCCAATAAACACCTTTAATTGGACATGACCTCAAGTGGGTTTGTCAAAAGATGGAGCCCAACTATGAAGTTCGGGTCCAAAAATAGCATTTACATCTTTTGCAACAGAGTCCGGACCGAATAAAAAAAATTCGAGTTGAATCATCTGGTTAGAATTCCTGTGTGTAACTCGGGCTGAGTCGGGATTCGACTTAGGCTGGATCAGTGTTCGTACGTTAAAAATCGATCCGTAAACTTCCTATCCTTGGATGGAGGGGGGCACCCCCCCCCCCCTTCCGTGCATTGTCCTTTTTTTATTTTTTAAATGATGACAATGCGACTGAGAACAGTCGTTGAAAGATGAGTAGTTGATGAAATAAGTTAAAAGATAGTGGATAATTTTATTACAAAGTTAAATTAGATATCGTTGAAAAATGACCTCCAACGAGGTCATTGCCTCTTTTTTATTTTTTAATATTATTTTATTTTTTATGATGTCACGTCGAATGTTTGCTTGTGTGGGGAAAAAACTTTGTCATGTGGACGCCACGTGGATAGGGCGACCGAGAAATTGCCGATCAAAGGTTAACTGGTGGAACAAATTAAAAGATGGAGGATAAAGTGAAGTTTGAAGAAAGTGCAAAAAAATGTCAAAGTTAGAGAGCAAATTTATCCTGTTTAATTGTTGTCATGGTATTTGCTTCCAAATGTGGGCTATGTTTCAAGTGCATCTTGTTTTCGTTTCTTGTTTACATATAATGTGATGATAATTGGATAATTTTATGGTTATACATTTGAATGTGATTCCAACGGTAAAGAACTAATATTTAATAATTAAGAATACTAAAGCATAACTTCACATGATTAAAATATGTCTTCGCCCATTTTGAGTTTGTGTGTGGGTTAAAAGTCCAAAGCAAATAATATTTTAATTGAATCTGTTGTTTTAATATTGGCCAACGTGATGATGAAACCGAAATCAGCATCCAAACTGAAAAAAAAAAAAGAAAAAAAAAGAGAAAATAATATGAGTTGAGATGAATCTCATGTCAAGATGGGCCCGAACCCCAACATGGTCAAAGCCCTCCTTGACTAGGCCCAAGAGGAAAAAAAATGGACCTGGAAAAGTTTGTTACTCAAGAACCATCTACCAGAGAAGAGTAGAAGACTCAGGTAGCTTAGCCATCACAATATTCCAAAATAATTACTATAAATTTAACTTATTATTATTTTAAAAATTAACTTTTGTGACGAGTAGCACGTGAAATATTTTGCATAGAGATAATTTTGACTAAGTACAAATCATTCATCGCTTGACCTCAAACTGATTAGCTGTAAACTTTCATCTGTCCAGAAACATGAACAATCAGAATCAGAACAGAAGTCTCGAAAGAAAATCAGATCACTTCCATGTAGCAGAGAAAAGTAAGCACATTTCTGTCAGACTTGTGAGGGATCATAAAATCAAATCCATTCCTTGGCTTCGGGAAAATGATAAAATCGTGTGCCCCTTCTGGCAGTGGACTGAATTTTATAGATGACGTTGGTGCTGATTCCTGCAGTTAATTCATAAGAATTCCTGCTCCTACAGAGTTGACAGGATTAGTTTGAACTGGTCTTTTTTGGCGACTTCTTCCAGAGAGAGGGAGAGAGAGAGACAGATGAAAATGGAGAAGTTTCTCTGCCCGGTTTTATCAGAACATATTCAGGTCTTTCTTGACAGCAAGTATCCTAAAGGTGGATAGAACTTGGCATGACATCAATGAGAGGCCGGGGACGTAAACACTGACCATTATATGATAACATCTTCCACGTCACAAAAAATAAATTCCCCCTTGGCCTTTCGTTTCCTTTTATACTTCCTCCTAGAAACTTTTCTTTGGGATCTAAGTCTTAACAAAGATAAGCGGCAATATCCCCCGCCCATGCGGGCCAGCGGAAAATCCCCTAATCATGCCTCGAATTCGGAGAATTTTTTCTTCGTGAGATCGGGGATGAAAAAAATTTACTCACCTCTTTTGGAGATTAGGGTGAGAGAGTTGTTCTCACCCCACATGCCCCGAATTTCTATAACATAATTATATATATGTATTATAATCTTCGAATCAAATCTCAACCATCCACTTTATCATAAATATGACAAAAATCCTAACTCCCTACTTTATTCTCTTCCTTCCTTCATGGGACCATATTTTTTCTTCTACCTATGATGATCGATCATCTTTTCTCTTTTTCCTCCAACTTGCGCTCATTTGAGCAGGACAACGACGACGGTTCTTGCTAGAAGAGGGCGCGATGGTTTGAAGAATTGGGAGTTATTTTTTAATTTTTTTCATATTTTTTAATAACAAATCGGAGAATCGGGTCCCCGCAGACCCGAACCCCCCCCCCCCCCCCCCCCCCACGAGGATCACGAGGATTGGGGCGGGAAATAAAATCCTCCCCGGACTGGGGATTCGAGGCGAGGTCGAGGGCGGGGGCTAGTCGACGGGGTGAGGGGGAATGTCCTTCGTCCCGAAGAAGGTCGGGTGCCACTCCTAGGTCTACGTATATTTAATAAAATTATAATTTATAATATCAGAATAAAAATATTGTTTTTATTTTATTTTATTCTATTTTATTTTAGAACAAAAATATTCATAATGTATAAGATGAATGAATGATAGTTATTTTTGGTGTAATAACTTATGCATCCTTATTTTTATATGAAATTTTTGTTTATATTTTCAGTAGGAAAAAAATATAATAGTAAAAGCAACTAATACATGATAAGTACAGATTGAAATTCAAATTTTGCCAAAATATGGCGAAATCTCTAAAGAGTTGGGGATAATATAAATACTAAATAGGGAAATAAATAAATGGGGAATAATATAATAATTGATATAAAATCACAACAAAAGATAAGAAAAACAGAGGTCGTGTAGACCTGTTGCATCAGTTCTTCACGTAATCTGAACGGCGGAGTGGCAAACTTGCTTTACTTTGCTTCTGCGCTCAGATGAGTCCTCAGAAAATTTCAAAGTTTCTATTCGATTCCGTTGAATTCAAACCCTTCTTCTCCAAGTTTATCTCAAGCCAATGCCTGCATGTTGCTCTCTCTCTCTCTCTCTCTCTCTCTCTCTCTCTCTCCTCTCTCTCTCTCTCTCTCTCTCTCTCTCTCTCTCTCTCTCTCTCTCTCTCTCTCTCTCTCTCTCTCTCCTCTCTCTCTCTCTCTCTCTCTCTCTCTCTCTCCCCCCATCTATATGTTTATTATATATATAAGTGATATCCTCGTCACATCCTCCAGCTCCAAACACATCTACCCTCTGCAGTTAACCAAAGAAGCAGCCTCAGTGCATTTGAGATCCCTCTGTTCCATTCTGCAAAAATCTCCGGTTCCAGGAATGGAGCACCAAGCAGTTCAACAGGACAGCAAGGGAGGAAGGCCGCTACCGAAGCGAGGGCAGATCAAAGCTAGGATCTTCGGCAACATCGTGAGGGCGGTGGTGCCCAAGGCGGTCTCGAGCAGAGGAAAGAAGGCGCAGGAGAGAGGGGAGCTCATGGCGCCGGGCACTCCGGCTCAGAGCGGTTACACGTCGGAGACCAACTCGGAGTACTGACTTGACGAGATCTGTCTGATCATGTCTGATTTTTTTTGTAAGATATTTGCAGCGATGCTTTCAGCTCGAAATCAGGGGAAATGGGGAATGGACGAACAGAGCAGCATAAAAAATCTCCTCTTTTTTTTTTTTTTATGGTGCTGCAAAGTGCCAAAATAAGCTTCTTTCCGATATGTACATATGCATCGGTTAAGTTTTCTTTCCAATTTGGAAGGATTAGTTTCTTTTCTCTTTAATGATCAATTTGTTGTAAATATATGAACATTTATAATTTGATGAGCAATTATATATATACATATATATATATATATATTACTTTTTTATTTTTTGACGTTGCACATCAATGTTAATTTTTAAGCTCAATAGTGGCGCTATATAAAGTAAATTTAAAAAAAATATTTTTTTATTATACATATGAAAGTGAAGGTGTCATGAGTCCTCATTTATATATAGATAGTTTTAATAATAGATTAATACATTTAAAATTGGATGATTATAAAGATACTTCACACCTTCATTAATCTTTACGCGAGTAAGTTACCAAGTGCAGATCGAGGCAGTATAAAATTATTTATAATACCACGATGCATGTACTATAAATTACAATTTAATGAGAATAAACGGATGGGATATCGTCGGATTTATATTATTATCTACCTTAATGAGAGCTCTTAAATTACTATTTTCTTCTCTTCATGTTGTAGAATGGATCTTACAGAAAAAAAGATTATTTCATCTGTATCTTTGAAAAAGTGGAATCGAAAGTTACCTGACATGAGATTTCGATATCCCTCTTTTCTTAAGCTTCCGCCACAGGCGTCGATATATGATCTTATGATTTTGAAGAGAGATTTCACCCTTAGCGTAGTAAACGATTCTTCTTAAGATTTCGAATTTGAATCTCTATTATTATAAAATAAATGTCATTATCAGATACGTGATATGAAATGATAATGATAAGTTAACCTTTAATTTATAAACTGTATATAATCATTAACATCGCGTTAAGTTAAGTCATCAACCCTACTTTTCAATAGGAGGACTCGCAATTCAAAAAAAAATAACTCTAATTGTAATACCCCCAATTCATTGAAGGCCCAACAAGAAACCCCCAGCTCAGGAAGTCTCCCTTAAAGCCCATAGCTTAAACATTCAATGATATCGGCCCATAATTTAAACATTTTTTCGCCAAACGGGTGTTTTTTTTTTTGTTTTTTTTACTTTTGTGGGATCACATCATTAAATGTGGGGAGAAAAAAAATTGAGATTACCAAGTTCTTTTACCAACTTGAAATTTGCTGCTATAGATTACCAAGTTCTTGTGGGATTAAAGGGGTGGAGTAACTCGTGGTTTAAAATGTGTTAATCCAGAAGTATAAATTTTTTAAAAAGAAGAGAGAAATGAGATTCTAGAGTTTTAACTTAAAATCTTCTTAAGATATTGTTTAAGGGAACAAGTCTTCAATCCAATCTTAATAACGATATTTCAATTTTTGATCTCTTCGATATCATGTTAAATTTAATATGGCAACTAATTTTATTAAAAACTCAAGTCATTAAAAAAAGTAACGACGAATTTATATTAAAAACTTATGTTTACTTTATGCTGCAAAGCAATTGTTTGAACTTTGAATATATCGTTTATCTATCGCCGTAGAAAATGTGCAAAATAGATTAAAAGTATGAAAACATGTGTTCATCATTTCCTAATGGAATACTGTATCACAACTTCTTAACCCAAAGAGTTAGAGGGTAAAACACACGGGGAAAAAATATCCGTACTATTCCAGTGTTTCTTTTTCACAATTTTAAAAGTATCAGTTATTCGAGACTATATGTTATTAATTTATATTAATAATGATATTAAGGAACATTTTATTGTTTATTGAAAATGGCATATTTTTATCTTTTAATAACATATAGATTTTTTTATTAAGATGCATTTACAAAAGTTCCATTTTCATTAAGCAATGTTAAATATGCATATATATATACATATATATATATATATATTTAATGAGATGGGTTCCAATTGGTTTTGTTTTCCTTTAAAAAAATAAAAGTCAACTTAGATTTTTAAAAAAAAAATGAAAGGACCTAAACTCTTGCACTCTCTCGGATGGATCTTTTGTTTTTTTTTTCAAATTTTAGATGGTGGGCTTACGCCATCTAACATTTTTTTTCTTTTTTTTTTCCACAAACAAAAACACTAATGCAACTTGTTGAATTTAAAACAAAAAGGATATCGAAATATGTCTTCAGTTGAACTAAGAGAATACAATTCTAATAACCGCGTTATATATATATATAATATATATATATATATATATATATATATATATATATATATATTAAAACCACAAGACCTAATCTGGTACATGAGCAAACCCTGCTGCCCGTACCCGTGATCGACGCATCGTGTTAAAACACCAAGCATCAAAACAATTAAGCAAAAACCACTTGACATCAAAATGCAATGTTGTTGTCCGGAAAGCACAAGACAAAACAGCTACAGAATGATTAATTAAAAGTTATCACACAACATGCTTTTTCTTTTTAGAAAAAATTCAATCGAGGTGTCAAGATTCAAATATTTATGATTAGTTTATGGCCACTACTTTGGAGAACAGCTAAATATTCTTCTCGGAGATCATTGAACGAATCAAATATTGTAAAAGAAAAAAAAGAGAAGAGCTTAATTAGATATCTTAACTAAGCAGGCTTAATTTAGTCGTCCAACGTTAAGCAAACTCGCTAACATATGCAGTGACGCACTTGCTCCTAGTTAATAAATTGAGAAAGGTATGCAACGTAGTAACATATGTACTATTAAATAAATTATTATGTGAGATGTTAAATGGTCAAAAGTTATTTTTGATGAGTTGGGAGTCACGTCCGAGATTGGAACAAGGTAATGGAATCTTATCACTTTATATATGTACTATGATTAGTTGATATCGCCAATCATACCACATAAAAATAAACAAATGAAGTCTCAATCAAACTGTTGAGGCAGCAAAAATGACATAAATAATAATAATAATCGCATATCAACCCCCAAAAAGAAGAGACATGGCATATATAATTGACACACACAAAGCTGTCAACCAGAAGAGTAAAAGATGCATCCTCTTTTTTCATAGTACGTGGCCTGCGATTAGTTTAAATACAGGGGTGTAGGCGAAATATAAAAATTGATCACGTTGATAAATTTAAGATTTTATAAAGTAATATTTCACGGTTCTTTTGTCTTTTTTTTTTCTTGGAAAAACACTGAAAAATAGAAGTAATAATTAAGCTGTCGAATGCAAGAGGAGCACCAATATGACAAGAAGCAAATATCCTCCTAAAACTTTAGTCAAAATGATTTTTTCTAATACTCACGTGATAATAAAAAACATTCGCAAAAGTTGATGAATTTGCATCTCTCATATCACTAGAGTGCGTTAGTTAGGAGATTTCTTAGATTAAAAATTAGGAGATTTCTTAGATTAAAAATTAGGAGATATTTTAGATTAAAAATTAGGAGAATATAGAAATGCTCCTCAACAAGTCATCTTCTTCTATCTCGCATCTCTTCTTTTTTTTTTTTTTCCTCCCTCAATCAATGTGTTGATATTTAATTTTTGAATAGACTGATCCCAACATCCAATTCTTCAATTTTTTTTTTAAGAAATGCTTATGCAAAAAGATGTTACATTCTAACATTCAGTCTCGAACTAAGTTAGCTAAAACCAAGTAATAAAAGAAAATCAAATAAGAAGAAGGCCAGCTAGAGTGTGTCCATTGTGCAGCATATGGCATCTTATATGGTAAATTATTGAGTCCCCTGTACAATTACTGTTCAGGCTTCCCGGTGACATCAGCAAATAGAACCATTATATATTAGATAGATGATGCCCCTTGTTGTTCTAGTGCGTTTTGAATTAGGACTCTTCACAAGTGACGGTGATAATGATGGAATAAGGAATTAACGCTGCCCATGGATCAAGATACCACCTTCTTTCTTTCCTCGAATGCTTCATTTATTTATCTAAGTAATTACAAGCCATGTGTACATCATGAAGTTTATAATTTCTTCTTCTCGTTGTTGAACGTATTTGTTTTCTTCTGCAAACAAAGAATATAAATGTTTGATCAAAAAAATTTATTTTTTGTAATGTTTGATAATTTCCAATTCTTTGTTCTCACTATTATTCTCATACCAAACACCCCTATTGAGAGTTTACAGCAAAATGGAGAACACAAGCCAGGTTTAATGAAAATATATTTATATAGTGCTCAAGGTTTTGACACAAGCTGATAGAAACTGAAAAGGCTGGGATTTTTATTCAAGTCTCTGTTAGTGTCATCGAGAGATCCATTTACAGATACAAAGCCATCGGCGAGTTAGAGGGAAAAGAATGTTACACAAGGTCCTTGAAACAGCACCTTCGTGCTTCAGGAACCAGAAGAATGGAACCATAGCTCAGAAGGATGGGCAGATGATCCCAAAGAAGGCCATACTTGAAGAGCATAACAAGGCATTCATTTCTCTGTACTCCTCGGGCTTTCCAAACAGATCATATGATTCAAGTAGGACTGAAGGAGACTTACGACACACTGGGGCCAAAACACTCACTTTCCTTAACTGGGTGACTGAAAACCATCGATGCCAGAAAGGTACAGAGAAGTGTCAGAAAAACCTAAACCTAAGACATATATCATAAGGAAACACAGGAAATAGAAATCAAACACTACCCTTTCTTATTTCTTTGCATTTGTCCACCCTCTCACTCACACCAGTGTGGAGTTGATGCATGTAGCACATATATAGGTTCATGCAAACACACAATATCTTTACCAACAAGGTAGCATTAATTTTAGCTACAGAAATTTAGATGAAACTGGCAGGTGGGAAGGAATATGATTTTGCTGTTGATGGTGGTGGCTGCGGGGGAGGAAGGGCAGCTGCTCTGGTGGTATTTGAGAATCCTGATGATGCTGCAGAGGAAAACAGCTGCAATGGAGTAGGGCCATGCACCTGCCATGTCCAGTTGGTAAAAGGTTGCAGTCCCGCCTCAGGCCTCTTATCTCTGGCTCTTTCCTACAACATGCAGACAGCAAATAAGAACAGAAACAGACAACAGAAAGGAATGAATATTGAATGAGTAATTCACAATATCAATTAATAGATCAACTAAAGATACATGAGACTTAAGATATAATGTGGCAAGAAAAGAGAAAAAATGAAGTATCATTACCTCAATAGTTGAAGAGGAACAAGGATTATGAGAATTCCAGGTATGTATGCTCTGAGGTTGTATAACTGAACGATGTGGCACAGGTGCATGTTGGAATGGAGGGTTGTCAATCTGTGGCACAGTACATATATAACAGGGAAATCAACTTCTTTAACTTATATAGAACCACTTAGCTAAACGATACTGTCAGCATTTGCAAATAAATGAGTAACAGGTTGTTTTGCATATCCATAATGTTTGTACCGATCCAGAAATGAACAGAAATAATTTTAACATAAGTCAGAAATGAATAGAACACATCTACTAATTTATGAAATGTGAATAGAAAACTGCATGAACAAAAGAAATGTATACAGAAAAAAAGTAAATAAAAAAAGTGGTATGAACAAAGCTTGGAAGAAACAACAGTAAGTGGATTCCCATAGTTCGGCAGCCTAAAATCATGAGAATGAAATATAAAAGAGACATCAACAAATAGCAAGTCACCTACCCTAGATCTTTTAGCATCAGAATTCCCGATCTGACCAAACTGGAACTGGGTGCCCAAGGGATTTTCCTCTGTCTTTGCACTGTGAACTATAGGCTGAGAAATTGATAAATTCAGATCAACACCATGGCCTGTAGAGATACGTCAACGCAGAGTTGAATATAATAAGTCAGGAATCTACAGATCTTTGCATGTGACTTCTATAATTCTTGTATCTCTAGATATATAAGAAACAATGGAGGATCATATACCTTCAGCATCAGCGTCGACGTCAGCCTCAGTAAATAGGTCTCCTTCATATGAACTTGGGTCAAAATTGGTGACAGCCTCCCTCCCATTACACTTTATAGCTGCCTTGTCATAAGCCCTAATGTGGAATTGCAGACAAAGAAAGAAAAACAAAGATTGGTGCTGGAACATAGTAATTAGGATTAAGATTTAATATTATAATTAAGAGAAAATTGTCATCAATGACAAAAATCCATGCTCAGTAAGACCTTGCAGCTTCTATTTCGCTGTCGAATAGCCCGAGATATATGTACCTGCACACCCAAGCATCGTGTTCTCATCGATAAAGAGTCGGTTTCCACGACCTTGATTATGTCAAAGAATAGGACTTTTTACATACAACAGATGTCCAATTATTTCTTTAACCAACATATTACTATGATGTAACCATAAAGAACTTTGGATCGTTGTGTGAAAAAAAAAACTAAGAAGTTAAAAACTAAATTTATTTAAAGAAGATGCAAATCAGAAGATCTGAGTTCCAATTCTTACTTCTTTCCTAGGAACTGGCCCATGCGAGCTTCCCATCGGCCACACTTGTGAAGGGTCACTCCTCTATACTTTGAGCTACCTCTTGAGAATCCAGTGCTCTGGCGACGAAGTATGTGCAAGAATTCTTCTTTGGACAAATTCCTCATCTGGCAAGTCAGGAAGGTACTGATAAGCTTTCTATTTTATGACATCTAGTGGACATGCAATATTTAACTTATTCCTCCACCTGTTTCATGTCTTCTTCATAGTCACTAAGATTGAAATTGATGTCAGCATCAATGCCCCGGAATTTTATTGCTGCTCGATCATATGCCCTGCAAACAGAAAATATTTCCATTTATCTTATTTTACCACAATAGGTTAAGCACACGGTATAACAACCGAGAGTTGTCCCAACCTTGCAGCAGCATGAGCAGTGTCGAAGCCTCCTGTTAACATGATTACAGATAAATCAGATAAATGTGGCATCAACATAGTAGGAATACAGAAGTAAATATGAATTTCTCAGCAATGAATACTTACCGAGATAGACCTGTTTCCCGCAATCCCTGTCCAAACCAAACAATATCAGTTGGTATATAATAGTGAAAAAAATTCAAGAATAAAATCGAAGGGAATTAGATTCTGACCAGATGTGGGATTCCCATCTGCCTGTCCTCCTGTAGAAAGTGACTCCCCGGTACTGCGAACTCCGGGACCGAGGCCCTCTCCTACTCTTCTTAGCCTGCTGTGGCTGCGGCGGCGGAGGTTGCTGCTGTAAATCTCTGATACCAGTCGGCATATCACCATGGCGAAAGTTAATATCCAACCACTGTGGCCTCGACGGCAAGGACGAGGAAGCCCCTCCCACTGCCAGATTTGCACTCTCCTGGGTAACTGGAGAGTCTGGAAACAGCTGCCTGGTGATGAAACTGGTCTCTCCCGGCACGCCACTCCCGTCATCCTCCACCTCGTCCAAATCATTCTCTCCTTGGCCAGAGGCCGGGCTCTTCAGGATGCCAAACTCGAAGGCCTTCACAGCGGCGGGTTGGGTGGAGCATGAGTCCTCGTCACCCGGCGCGTTGCTAGAAGCCTCGGCGTTGAGTACGGACGAGACGGATGTGCCGGAGTCCATCGGCTCCCCGCCAGATCCCTCAGGCAGGGGCTTTTCGTCCAGGGTCGGCGCCGGCAAGCCGGACGACACCAAGTTCAGATCGAAAGACATCGTTTCCTTCAGCCGATCGTTCTCAACACACACACAAAAAAAAACAATCTTTCCGGATGCGATTTACTTCTTTGCTACCTCCACTAGATCTCAAATAACTTCTTGTAAGGTTTCGGGGGGAGTTCGCGATTCGAGCTACTTCAGAAAGAAGAGCCAGAGCAAGTACAGGTAGAAGCAAGACAAGGCCGATTCGTTCTTACGGAACATTTGGGTTGATCGAGCCCCCGCGGCGGCGTTCAAAACTGCGATCTGATACGCCCCAAAGCATCTAAAAGAAGCAACTGCGATCGCCCGGCGAATAAGCCGATCTCTTCCGCCGCAGAGACCGCGACCAGAAATCCAACTCGACAAGCGCTCTATCGAAACGCAAGAGCGACGACAGAGGGAGAGGGAAGCAAACGCACAAAAGAAAAGGAGGCGCGAAAGGAATAAGAAGAACTCAAAAGGCAGGACCTTGTCAGGGGGAGATCACCGGAAGGGACGACCACGGTGGAAAAAAAAAGAAATCCTCCGATACCAGCGGAGGGGGACGCCCGGCGGCCGGTGACGGCGTCGGTGGCGGCAGGTGGATGCTGAGATGGGACGTGAAGAGGGCACGGGAATCAAAAGGCTTTCTTTCCTATAAATATATATAGCAGTAAAAAAGGGAGGGGAAATGGGAATACGGTGTGCGGCGACCGGCTAACGCCGGGATCCCGGTTTTTCCAAATTTAGAGCTTTTTTTTTCTTCCTTGTTGTTTTTGTCCGAATCGAAGACAAAAATATCTTGGGGGGCTTCGTCTCCCGATTAATCGCAGCCGTGGGGATGTGAACGAACGGCTGGGAGCACGCGATGCCATTGAGCGCATTTTTTTAAGTGACAAGTTGGGCTCGTGGGAACGAAGGGTGGGGAGTCGTACACGTCAAGAGCTTAATTGGGGTTTGGGAGTGTGATTAATTAATAATTAGTTCATGACATGTGTGCATCTCTTTTTTTTTTGTTTTGTTATTTTATTGAGAAATAGTTTGACGTGATTCTTAGTAACACATGCATCTGAGGTTTGATTAGTTTAATCACTAGTGCATTTCAAATCAGCAGCTTGGTGAGTGTTTAATTGGCCTTCTGTTTCTGGGTAGATGTAAGCATCATGTTTAAGAAAAAAGCGAGCACCAGTGGTGGTTTGTTTATTGGCCAGTGGTGATGGGTCCGTTAAATGCTTTAATGAATAAATTGGTTGATGGAGATGTGATGACATAAAAGTGTTTTGGAAGTGCATTATGAAATAACACCTCCTTAATTAGATCAGTAGTACTAAGATTATTTTTGTAATGGAGAAAAAAAGGTCTCTTTGGCCTTTTCAACCAGATATGAGGTGCATGCATAAGTGGTGGTTGGCAATTGTTATCGACAGTGAAACGAGGTTTGGCATAATGCCTCCAACAGCTCTCTTATCTCCATTGATTGACCCCCCCAAAAAAAATTATGATAATGATCAAAGTCATATATTTGTGTACTATTCCCTTTTTTTTGCCTGTATTGATTACTTCTTTGAGGTGAGAGCAGAGATGACAATAAATCCTGAGGATCCTGGTGGAAAATATCTAATAAGAGCAGGTCTTAATGAAATTTGTTCCTGAAAATCAGGGCAGGGAATTATTAAATTTGATTTCGACTCTAAGATGTTTGATTTGCATGCGTAAGTTAAAAAGTGATTTGCAAGCATCCGTCAAATGATAGTGAGATCTCAAGAAATCCATAATAAAATTCGAGATGAAAATCGAACATCATATGATATTAATTTTCACCTTTTGACTTTTTGATAGAATTAGAGCACTACGTGTGAGTCATTTTATTTAACATTCAGTTTTTTACGCCATATTAATTTTTTAGATTTTTTTCTCATATTTTTTTCTCTTACATTCTTCACACAAATATTTTATATTTATATATAATATCTTTATTATAAAATAATTAATTTAATATTATTTATCATCGGGCAAAAAAGTTTCATATTTTATGAAATAATATTTATTATATTTTAATAACATATTTTTAAAAAAATAACATAAAATTTAAATTTATACTCAATATTTATTAGTTAAAAAAATTATATTGTACATCTATAATTCTTATATTTCATTCAAACACTCACTAAAATTAATCTTTTATATTAACTTTTCTAATTACATCATTATATTTCACTCCATTCAAATATACTTCGAACTAATATGTTAATTTAACTATTCACGTACAACTCGAAAGAACTACTATTCTACTTTTCAAATGCTAACTAAGTTTAGAAGGTCCACATATAATACATTTACAAACATGTAAATTGCAAAACTTTTTCCCTTTCTATTTTTTTCCTCCCACTAAATATCACAGCCCTAAGTTCTTAATTCTCTCTTTTTTTTTCCTTCAATCCTATCATCCATCATATTTAATTAGTATATCCCATATGTGTGACCTTCGTCTTTAATCGGATCCCAAGAGGAGTTCGAGGACAAGAAATTTAAGACAAAGTTGGAAGAGGGATAGGGGTAGGGCAAGAGACATCCTCCGCCCTCCGCCCTACTTGTAGGATTTTACAATAACATGATAATATATGGAATAAACTTTAGTCAAAATGAAAATATTAGTAACTATTGATAACGCCTTGAATTCGAACCCAATTATAATTCTAGATGAGCCCGGCACTTCAGTAATGAGACGGCGAAGCTGCCCATCCCATATGAGAGCCTCACTATTCGAACAACGAGCCTGAGGAGGGTCTAGGGGAGATCTAGAGGAATCCCCTGCGGAGGCTCGGGTGCGGAGCCTCCGAAACCTACCTAGACGGTTATAGAGTTTTTGTTCCTATATTGTATTGAAGTTCTATATATAAACTTCATAACAGTTTGATTATTTTATATCCTTATAATTATTAATATTTCATAGCAAAGAAAGCCACAACCATTCGAGGATGCAATCCAATTTAGAATGAACATCATAAATCTCATGCGTTCTTCTGTACTTGTGTGATCTATTTCTCACTTTTTGAAAGAGTAACCTTGAGTATGCTTGAGGCAAACTAACCTAGGTTTAAAACTAGACCAAAAGGACAAAAAATGTGAAGGTAAATAAAACAAAGGCAAAGAGTGAGAATTGCTAAGCTAGATTATTATGTAAACATTTGTTCGCTTAAGTAATGTCTCAAGTTTAATTATTTATTAATGTAAAAAAAATTATTGAGAATAAGTAACAGGTTATGATTTAATCAAATTAATTGAGCTCGATGTTGCATCGACCTCTAACTTATACACATTGCATTCAGTAGTATCACACAAATTAAATTGGTGACACCGGTTATCAAAGACGGAAGATTGACTTGAAAAAAATATAATCTCATGCTCAAATAATTCAATCAGTATGAGTCATTTATATACTTCACATTTAGGGTATAGTAATATTAACAAAATGAGTCGATTAAATGGGAAAAGGGAATGAACTAAGAAGAGATTGCTACTGCCACATCCTGACCGTGCGTGCTGTCCTAACACCTTTATTTTTTTATCAAAATAAAATAAAAATATACATACTTTGCTTTTTTTTACTTTTGTTTTGGGAGTAAATCCAAATTTTTGGTAATTAGAACGCATATTGTTTGATGTTTTGTTCGAAAAGTACTACAATCTATAGTGGATTTTTGTGTTATAAGAAACAAAAAATGGAGAAAGAAGAAATCTTTTTTTTTATTGAAACATATAAATTCATTCTCAATTTTACGAGATTTTTTATAAAAGCATTTCATTTGCTTCTCTTCCATCGAAGTTTCATTTTCCCAGATAACCACTTATGAGTTTGAGACAAAGAATGTGATTGGTACACAAATATCTGCATGATATTTCAAAATTAACTTGTAAGGGACAACTATAGACGCATAACCCTAGTCTTCTACGTAAGTGGAAATTTTGTGCAAAAACTTGGATGCCACACTACCTTCCAAGCCTTGTTAAATTATATTAGTGAATTGGCAAAATTTTTGTTCTTCCAGAGCTAATGTCTTTATTGAATTGTGAAGGCACAATTTAAATTGATAAACAATTGGAACAAATTTGGACCATATATGTGTTGAACGACACTCAATGGCACACATATAGTCCCCTTCTTTTATCTCATTTATAGCATATGAAGGTAAGGAGGCGTTTACTATATTACCTTTTTACATTATTTAGCGATATGTATTGCTTAACAAAAAGATTGCCACCTATTAAATTACCAAAAAGTGCATTAGCTTATTTATTATGTACGAGTAATCATTCTAACAATTTAAATGACACTATACAACTTTTACTAAAATATTTTTTATCACTAATATTAAGTTAAATATTATCTAATCGAGTTAGAAATTCAAACAAAAATCATAAAATTAATAGATAAATATAATGATAAATATTTCATATCTTTTAAAATGAAAATAATGGTAATAAATATATAGAATATTTAAAATAATAACTAATAATAATATTCAATTCATGTGAATAATAATAAATATTTCTTAATAAATTAATGTTATTAATTATTTATAATAATATTATTTGTTATTGTTATATGAATTTTTATATTATTTTAATGTTTTATTTGTCTAACATTGGAAATGCTAATAATGGAAAGAAAATAAAAATAAATTTCCAATCTGGTAGCAATCTGGACGGACACCTCCCTCTTAGTTAATTTGGATTATCACTTCATAGGTAATATGCATTGCTAGACAATCCAAATTACCTGTAAATTAAAAAAAGTAAAGAAGATAATATAGTGGGACCATGTAATTTAACTTCAAATTATTAGTAATTTACAAAGATTACTCGTAGGAAAACACCCCCTAATAAATTCATTTTTTTATAGCCAGCCCAAGAGGTGTCCATGGCTTAATCCATACAATACTAAAGCCTGATTAATTCAATTAAGTCGGTAGAAAAAAAAGACTCTAACATAAAAGATCAAATCTTATGATTATAATAAAATTAATCATTGTTTTTTAAGATTTTTCCTTTATGATTTCTTATGACATTTTCATTTTTATGGAACAAGTTTCACGGTTATTATTTAATTTATCAAAATTTTTAATGTATCACTTAATTTTAAGGTTTATTGGGCATCTCTCTTTAGTGTAGCTCAAAGGACTTTGGTTCGTTAGGCTACGTTTGGATGCAGAACTTAGTCAAGTTCTTGTTCAAGTTCTGTCAAACACTCGTCGAATTTTGCATGGGGCCTACTGTAACTAATGTTCCAATCAACGTCTAAAATTCGGCCAAGTTCCATGAAAAAAGTTCTTGCAAAATGCAAGAATTTAAGTTTTGTTGGCGAGCCTTGAATCCCACGCCCACCTCTGCCCTATCCTCGGTACGTCGCCCAACAATCTTGGACTTGCCCTCCAGATGTTTGACGAAATGAAGAAGAAAGGTATCGGTGCATGATGACATAGGATAGAGACAGTAATGTTCCGACAACAGTTTGTTCTTCAGCCAAACACCTCTTCGAATTAATGAGAACATACAAATCTTGTCACCTAATAGGTTCTGGTTCTTTGCAAAATTGCCCAAACGCGCAACTTGAACAAAGATGTCACTTCCTAAAGTTTCAAGAACTCAGAAGAATTTTTATTCTCCTAACCAAACACTGCTTATGAGTTTGACAAAATAGTCCGATTTTATCAAGACTTGTCTTCTTCCCCAACCGCGATCGTCCACCCAAGCTTGCCGGACCCGCTCACGATCGCTCGCCTCGAGCTCACCACAGTGCGCTTGTGATCGCCCGCCCCAAGCGCGCTGCAACACGCTTGCACTTGCCCGCCCCCGAGCTCGCCACAATCCATTTTGTTCTGCCCTCCTCGATCGAGCTCGTCGCAGCCTAGTCTCTGCTATTCCCTTCTCAACCAAGCTCGTTGCATCCCGCTCTGCTCTTCCCTCATCGTAGCCCGCATTTGATTAAAACTCATCGTCGACTACGCTATGCCTTATACACCCTCGATACTCCTCGATCGATCTCGCTACTGCTCGAACCTCATCGCCTCGTCACAACCCACATTGCCGACCCCAATTATCGCCACTAGTCAGACCTCATTGCCGCTTGAAGGACCTTGCCTCCCAACCAAGTCTCAACTTAGTGACAATCCTTTGTGAACGACAGGGCAGTGAGCAGAGAGACGACAACGAGCAAACCGAAGTGAGCAACAAGCATAACAGTGACAGTCGGAGACGTCTAGTGCATAGTCACTGACTAGAAGAGAAAAAGGAGAAACCCAAAGGAAGTTCTCAACCGGATGACCAATGAACCGATACCAAACCAACATTTTATTTTCCTCTAAACCACACCATCTTGATTTCCTGTCCATTTGACATGGGACGATCCCACAACTAGGTAAGAGCATCCTCCCTCTTTAACTAGGGAGAACTCCCACTAAATCCTTCTTTTTATGTTATTATAAATTTTATTAAAAGGTCCACCCTGCTGACTAGGAACAACAAACTCAAAATGGTGAACGAAACTTGCACCAAAAAGTGATGACTACAAGGTGGCAGGGTTTATCCTGAAGAAAAAGAATTTTATTTCTTTCAGGACAAAAAGTTTTACAAGTTGATGCATATATATATCATTGTAAAATAACAGCTAGACGCCAAAAATTAATCAGAAACTTAGGAGGGTTTATGGTTTCTGCAATGGGGTTATCTATTTCTGTCTCATGCCACTTCGGCAACTTGTCCAAAGTTGGATGTGGCGTTGTGCGCATGGTCACTCACAAAAGATCTCATGTATCCTGAATTGAAGATCCACTAACACGAGCAGTTGGGTCGTCCTTTCATTTCCCCCCAACAACTTGAGGCGAGGCTTAATCCCCAAAGTTATAGTCCATTCATGGAGGGGAGCTAAGTTCGTGTACTTTTGTTGCTAAATATTGTACAATCTAATGAAACAATTGGAGTGCTACACAAACCGGCCGTAGTTCTTTTAGATAATTGTGTTTTTTCCTCACTTTGGAACTTCAGTTCCTTAAATAAAAATTAAGAGCTTCAAAGAGATGATATTTGATCTCCCTTCTAGAAAGGAAGAAAATGGAAATTTTATCCAACAATCAAAAGATGCTCATGATGGAATCGATTAATGAACTTAACTTTATAAAAGAAATACAAGATGTTGACTTCAACAATATTTTTCAAATTAATTAAATCAAACCCCACAGGACAACAACTTCGCAATAGTAGATTAGTCAAATTCGACGCGGTGGATCGAAATTTTAATCAGTGTAATCAATGCGCAAAACTTTTAAGGAGCATTTAGTTAGAGGTTAACCAAAGGAATAGAAGAATATTCTCTGGATTAGAATTAAACACACATCTTACTTGTCAAAAAAGTATAAAAGGTAGAGTTGACATTTTAAAAAAATTTAACTTTGTAAATAGTGAAAAGTTGTGTGTTATTGTATTTTTTTCAAAAGGAAAAATATATATAATCCGTTGCAAACTTCAAAAAATGAATAACCCGATGAGACATGTGACTTAATCCTATATCTCTTTAATCTCTACCCAAACAGCGTCTTAGCATCGCGTTTCTCGTATAATAGGACGATAATAAAAAAAATAATTAAATCAAAAGTCTTTGATTCCATCAGCAAGAGGAGCTGAAAAATAGAAATCCCCAGGCTCCTCCGCCGTTGCTGTCAACGCAAGGCAGCAGTACGAAGGACGGAGACCGGAGGAGAAGAAGGCGTACGAGTAAAAACACATTAAAAATAGTCATCTAAAATAAGTTTTGTAGGAGGAAGAAGCGGACAGGCGAGCGGAACTCGTCCCCACTTTGCCACCCACCAATAGGGGGGGACACGTCTTGTTCCAGGGAAAAGCTCACGGTAACAGTCGCGGAAACCTTAATTTATTCCGTCCTCGTATTTAACCTCCTCCCACCCCCCAACAATACTTTCCTCTCTTCCCCTATCCCTTTTTATCCAATTATGGCAAAGGGGTCGCGCCAACCGGCTCCAGCCGGTCGCCCGCCCCCGCCGAGCCCGTGGGCGTTTCCCGTCACCGTCGCGGATACGGACGAGTGAGAGGTCCACTTGCGTGGCGACCAATGGGAAGTCGACACGAGGAGCCAGTCGAATATTGCAATGTTGGCTTTCCCGATCTTGGCCTCCTAAAGTTGTGGATACGGCTTGCTGTTGCGGTCCCCTCCACAAAACACCCCCTATAATTTAATGTTGCATAAGGTCAATTGATCACATCTGTGCGAGTCTTATACATTAAATGCATTTTTTATTTTATATTAAGTTTTATGAGTTCTGATTAATTTAACTTGAAGTAACAAATTCCTGAAATATTTTTTTTCTGTCTTCATTATTTTATGCATAAATATAGTTTTCTTGGTAAAATTTTATAAGCTAGAGAAGATGTGTATGTATTAAAAAGATTAAAAAAAAAACGATACTTAAGTCAGTCTAGTTCTGCACAAATTAAGGTTCTTTTGATGAGCCTACTTTTCAATACGAGGTCACATCACAGTAGGAGACTTGCTTGCAAAATACTACATCATAAGCAAAGAAATCACATCCAAATCTAACTCTTTTTAACGGACCGTTAACTGTTGTGCTTACAAACATAACATGTGGAGTTGCATACAAGGAATCTATAAGCAATCGCCTAAAATCTTCAAGGATAACAGCTTTGGATCAAATGGAGGAATCTTGTTATCCCCTTAGTCCCCCCCCCCCCCCCCCCCTTTTGAGCCATTGGAATAAAATAAAATTAATACCTTATCCTCCCCCAAAGGCAACCATATGAAAGATGAACCGTAGAGGAAAATAAATGTAATCTTTTTGGACTTTTGGAAGTCGTCTAAGAAGGGAAATAAGAAACGTCTGTATTAGTTGAGACGCTCTTCTTGTTGACTGGCTGCCCATGATGGTAAAGAAAGTAAACTCTCACAAATATGACACGTAGGAAAAAAAATGAATATAAAAGGGGGGACGCCATTTACCATTTTGGAGCAATAATGCATCCTTTAACGTTAGTTGGTTGTCATGAAACACGACACACCATGGGACAAAGGATAGGAAGAAGGTTGCAGTCCTTTGGGACCCACACCGTTTTATAGCTCAGCAAGCACCGGGTACCTCTTTGGATTATTGCACGCCACGTGCTGCCAAATGTGCATGTCACGAAAGAAGGCTGGGTCCCTCAAAAGTCTTGGCAATTAGTCCATCGGCTGTTTTTACGTGCTACAGATAGTACACAAGTAAGATAAAAAAAAATAGCTTGTAAGAATAAAATCTCGAATCGTGGAAATAAAAAATGATCACTTGAATGAATCCAAATCCATATCTAACAGTCTATTTTGCACAAATTTGTTTGATTGTGGAGACTCAAGTGCGAGAGATAAACCGCATACTACAACAGCACGTAACTCGAGCACACTAAAATCGTTTTCAACTTTATTTTGGAGTCATCAATAAGTATTACTTATTAGGTGAAGTGGTAAGTTATTCCTCCTCGTTTAAGTAAATTTTTGAATTTGAGTTTTACGAACGTAAAAAATTTTTGTTAAGAATTTTATGTCACTGTCAAGTACGCGACTCGAAACGATCTTACCGAATTAATTAAGCTCGATGATGAACAAATTACGGATAGTATATTCTTTGTCATTCGAATTGAATCATTGACACAGTTTTCTAAATATCAAAACTTGATTAAAAAAACTTATTTTAGAGTCAGTATCTTCCATACCATATTGTATTTTTCAAATACAGTCATGTCACATCGTATTTTTTTCAAATACAGTTATGCAATTCAATCAGCACAAGAGGACAAGCAATCAAATTCAGCTTAAATCAAGACTAGAGGACAAACAATGAAGCCTACGGTGATGACTTAGTACGAGAGAGATATTTTGCCATGCACGAATTGATGGCAATTAAATTACAAGACCGATACCTTATGTGGAACGCTCAGGTTGATGTCATCAGCAGCATCAATTACCCTAATCCATACTGTCCAAAATTTAAAGCAACATCAATAACTAATTATGTTAATTAATTTTAATATTTTATTAGAGTGGGAGCTAGCTATCACTATTCCTACCCAGTACGTGACATTGGAGCATATCTAGAGCGAATCTTAGCGATAAATTCATCAGATATCAGAGTCACGTCTGAAAGTGGCAGCTGGTTGAAGACATTACATATAGCAAAACCTAGGAGCCCAACAATTTCAATTAGCCGATAATTTTTTTATATCGCCTAGGTCTACGAAAAATTTTCGTTGTTTAGGACTATTAACATCCTGACTAATCTGGAGTCAGAGAAAAAAAAATGTGGAATAACATTCTCCTGACTAAGATGGTGACTCCAATAATCGATTTCGACATTACTAACATCCGTCAAACCACTTAAAAGTTGAGACGCAGCCTCACTAGCCAGTTGCGCCAATCAACCTTGATTAATTAGTTGACAGATTTTTATCTGACCTTCCTCTCCCGAACCCTTTGCGCGCTCCTGATGAGACGAATAAATCCGAGTAACTAAAAAATCACATGATTGTGGAGGCCACCACATATGTCTTATCAGGAGTAGAAGGCAAAAACCACCTGATGAGTGGATGCTCATGTTTTTCGGTTTACAATGAGATAAATAAAAATATTCGGGTAGCAAGACATGTCCCATGGTTCTTATTCAGAGTAAATTATTAAGCTGTTAGCTGGAGCAAAGTATAAAGCCTCCACAATCAAAACTCAAAAGGGCTCGAAGTGGTAACACACTCAGATGCAAAAGTCTTGAGATCTTAGTCACCTGCACCCTGTCTTCTGCTATTACAAAGCTGTCCAAATCACAGGAAATTAAATGGTCCAACTGTAAAAGATGCCAAAAAAAATTTCTGGGCTGTCAAAAGGATGCGAATTAGCCAAACATGTGTACGATGACCATTTGGTTAGAATGATAAAAAGATGACAAAAGAAGTGTTATTGTTTGGAGGGGGTCCATATGTGATTAGATAAGGCGATCGTAATTTCCCGACCACCACCCACCCCCAATAGCTATAGATCAAGCATAGGAATTGTGACATTTTTTATGAGTTTTTTTTCTTTATTCTTTATGTTCTAGTGATGATACAATAATAAATAATAATGCTTACGGTAAGAAGCCTCCGAAAGTCTAACATTTCGTCGTCGTGCCAAAACATTGGGCCCGGCCAAGGAATGGTTAACTAAGTGCGGAAAAGGGCAAAAAAGGCATGCTAGATATAGAAATACGACTTGCTTAAAATGGGAGGGGGGGGGTTCTAGAATTAGCTTTCATAATATAAAATATCAAGTGGGTTTCTTTCTTCTTTTGTGGGGATGCATGTACTGTCGGCAGAGATGTACGAGGTTTGTCATTTGTGGGCTCTGGGAATTTACCGAGGAGACGTGGGCGCTTCCTGTCCGCGCGCGGAAAAGGAAAAGTCCGCGTACGCCCCGCGAAAGAGCTCGCTCGCTGGTCCATTCTTCCTCAGATTTATCCATCGTACTAAAACGTCGACCCTAATAAAAATTGGTGAAATATCACACACGCCGAGATGGCGATTAATATGGGGGGCTTATTATGAGGGATGGCTTTCTGAAGGGTCAATACGGATTACCGTCATTAACTGCATCAGACGAGGACGGATCTGAACCAAACAAGGAAAGAAACTCAATATATGTACACACACCAGCTATCTCTTGATTTATTTTCAAGTACTTTCGGGCTTCTAACGAGGAGCAAACAAGAAAGAGCAAAAAAAATATATGATCTCAGAATGCACCATTAAAGAAATAAGTAAACTGAAGCTGGTCCCCGTGACTTAAATGTCAACCCGGCCTGATTATAACTGAGGTTATCTATTACTTAAATATCACTAGCTCACATGCTAAACATATGTTCATTAACTCTAATATTCGGGGAGAAATCCACATACGAATAATCTAAATTTTGCTCATAAAAAAATGGTGAGAGAGAGAATTGAAGCCACAATTTTCTTCTATACTAGTCACAAAAGAAAAAAGCTATCAACTTCGTGCCACACTAATATTCAAGAAGCGGCATTGATCGTCCAATTTAACTGGCACTAAGAGTTATGTGTACTGATCACGGATTGAAGTCTTCGTCCACTATCAAGTCCGACTATTCTGATGTCGTCTCGAATAACATGCTTAACTATGACAAGTGAGACTTCTAATAATTTTTTTTATATAAGGAGCTACTATCTACTCCACTTCAATTCATGTCCGAAAAAAAAACACTCAACTTTGAACTAAGACATCTGTGGCATAGACGAACAATAAGTTTAAGAATATTAAGACATTAATATTAGTAAAGGCAAATGAAATACGTTGTTAAGCGAGTTGAGAAATACATCGCGTGGAAATATTTCTTTTCCACTTTTACACTACAAGAAAAATTCTGAATTACCGACGGATTTTCGGCGGATCGAATTATCCGTCGAAATTATCGCGACAGTTAAAAATTCGTCGAAACTTTCTGTCGAAAGTCTCGATGATCTTAACCATCGAAGATGCAAAAACTGGGTGATCAGTTTTCATGATGGTCTTTCGATGGTTCAGACCGTCGAAAGTTTCGTCAGTTCACGTATTCGTCGAAACTTTCAACGGTCTTAGCCATTGAAATATCTTAACATTAGTGGGTTACCTATAATTTCATTTTCGACGGTTCCTACCGTCGAAAGTTACGACGTTTCACGGAACCGTCAATTTTTTTACGGTCGGACCCGTCGGAATGTTACCTCATTTTAATTCTATTTTAAATATTTTCGACGATTTGGACCGTCGAAAGCGAAAATTTATAACTGATATAATTCTCTTTCAGTTGATATATATTATTATATATTTCGACGATTGAAACCGTCAAAAGTTGCGACGGTTTAGAAAACCGTCGAATATTTCGATGGTTCGTCCAACGAGTTTGACCGTCTGAATTTGAATTAATATTTTATTATATTTACCTAGTTTCCGATGATTTCGATCGTTGGAAATGAACTATATAAATATTCGACCCCACTGTCACTATTTAGGTTTTCCTTTCTTCGAATCGTGAGCGAATCCGACCTCGGCAGTGGCATCTCTTTGAATCCGATCCCGGCATCCGCGCTCCGCCAAACGCCTGCCGGCTGGATTGTCGGTCGCCGGCGCCTATGAGCGAGACTATGGTTATCTAGACATATGTTAATTACTTCTGCCGATGAATTGCTTGATCCATGCAGCGTTATAGTGCCCTAACTTGTCCACAGGTGCCGCTAAATGTTACTGCAGCTGAAAGCACTATTTGAAATGTTTTTAGTTCTATTTCTAGTCGTTTTATCCCTGCCTGTTGGCATCACAAATGTTAAGTAAAATATGATTTTGTATTAGTTTATTTATGCTCATTAATTGGAGCTACCTGTGTGTGCTAGGATTGCATGAATCTTTTATGAATATGTTTAAC
Organism: Pontederia crassipes; assembly: GCA_030549335.1. Lineage (NCBI taxonomy): Eukaryota > Viridiplantae > Streptophyta > Magnoliopsida > Commelinales > Pontederiaceae > Pontederia > Pontederia crassipes. The sequence continues at coordinate 10,291,097 of CM060188.1, read as the reverse complement.
CTCTCTGGTAACTTCAGCTGTTTTCTCATGATATGCTGAACTTCCTAAGACTCACGTAGAGAACATAAGATGATTAGCTTTTATAGAACTAATGATTATCTATCACAAATTCTTTTGTATCTGGTTAACAAATTATACGTATCCTTGCCAAATTTTAATTTTGTGTAGAACAGCTAATTATTGTGAAGATGCCAAAAATAAGAAAATACAAAGCATGTAGGTGGAACCACTTTAATATGTTCTTAATTAACATGCGTCAAATTTTCATTGTATGAACATAATGAAAGGATAGGATTAAAAATATAATTAGATCTGTTTTGCATAGAAGATTGTAATGACTAAAGTTCTGATAGACTATCCTTAACGTAGTATAATTCCCTTTTTCTCTCATTTGCCTTGCGTATTCTTATGCATAATTCTTTATCATAAATATTTGTTTTCCACTATTACTTTTCCTTCGGCAGAAATGTGCTCTTTTCTTGTCATGGTTTAGGCGAGCTTATTTTCTCACTTTTTGCCTTAATTAAATATAGACTTTTTTTTGTTAGTTCTCATGATATTGATGTTGACGATGAAGGAAACTCAATTACTTTCATTGTTTATTGGGAAAGAACAAGATGTACCTTTGATACTATGATATACTTTAGTACTGGACATTGGCGGATTTACTCCATGTTTTTTCCTGTTATCGTGTTGAGGATTCTTCCTTTCATGCTACCAAATTTATTTTAACCGGAGATGTACTCAATAGTAAGAAGAAATGATCCAATTCTTTTTTTTTTCAAATTTTGAAGTTCCATAAGCAACTCATTATGTTCATCTTTGTCTTCTAAGTACATAAAAATTTCATTATTAGCATGAATGAGGAGTGATATTTTAGTGGGATCTTATAAGTGCAAAAAACGTGTAGATGGTGTCGAATTTGGATAATGTGTACATGCTTATATTTTAATTTTTTGTACAGCACTTAGAATTTTTGTTTGAGGAGCTTTGTAAGGTTTCTCCTTTAGACAACCTTGAAAGTGTAAGAATGCAAATTTAATTGTATCATAAATTTGGTTTTCATATGTTTTCTTATCTTATGTTTGATTTAAATGCAAGTTTTGGAATTACTTTATTGCCTCTGTCCGTCCAAATGACGTAAGTCTTTAAGTCATTACTATTTATATGTGATGACAATGAAATATGAATTCTGTCACTCCAAAGGGCGTAAAGTTTTTAAATTTGTTACTTTAGGTTTCATTCACTAGTTCTTATTTGTTATTTTATAGTGCAAATATGATTAGTTTTAATTATTTTTATGATGTTCCTGATTAGTTCTAATTAGTACTTATTTTTAATTCATATTAGTGTTTATGATGTTCCTGATTAGTTGTAATTATTATTTATGATATTTCTTCGATGTTTTATTTAAAGTTTAATATGTGAACCTTTGTACTGAGTGTCAAATTTTGATCAGTTTTGTACACATAAATCCTTGTTCTTCGTGTATGCCTCTTATTATAAAATTTATAAAATCTAAGTACTATAACTTGCAAATAATGTAGAAATTATGTCATACTTGAACGATCGTCGATGAATGTACAATAGAAATAATCCTGATCGTAGAGGTTTGACATAAGAATTCATAGATGACGTTGACTATTACGCTAGTATGACTTGTCAATATTTGCAATTTCAACGGGAGGGAACAATTAGGTGTCCTTACTTGAAATGTGTTAGCACAAAGTTACAAACGCTAATGACAGTGAAAGTTCACATATATAGAAGGGGTTTCAAACCAAATTATTAACAATGGGATGACTTAGGTGAAGGAGCACTTTCAACAAGCGTACCAAATTCAGGTCTCCATTTTGTCGATCCTCATGAAGGATTTACTTCGCAATACGAAAAACTAGTTTATGACGTAATTGCAACTGAGTATAGAAATATTAGGTTTGAGCAAGATGAAAAGATACCAAATCCAGAAGCAAAAAATTTTTATGAGTTGCTAAATGCTTCGAGTCAACCCTTATGGCCCGGGTGTGAAAGTCATTCGGAATTATCACTTGTTGTTAGATTGTTGAATCTGAAAGCATATCACAATATTTCACAAACATGATTTGATGCATTTCTAAATATTTTAAAAGAGATCACACCAACTGGGGCTCGCATTCCTGAAAATTTTTATAGGACAAAAAGATTGGTTAGTAAACTTGGTCTTAGCTCAACTAAAATAGATTGTTGTCGCGATGATTGTATATTATATTATGGCGACGATATCAATCTAAATGAATGCAAATTTTGAGAGGCCCAACGATATAAAGTGAGTAACAAAATTCAAGTGGCTGTGAAAAGAATGCATTATTTATCTCTTATTTCAAAACTTAAAAGATTATACTCGTCTATTGGGCCAGCGTCGCAAATGAAGTAGCATGCACAACATAATACTTCTGAAGGTGTCATGCTTCACCCATCGGATGGTGAAGCGTGGAAACATTTTAATCGTATGCATCCTGATTTTGCTAGCGACGAAAGAAACATAAAGTTCGAATTATGCGCGGATGATTTTATACCGTATAATCAAACTTCAGTTCCTTATTCATGTTGGCCGATCATAGTACCACCATATAATTTGCCACATGGGATTTATATGTCCGCACCTTATATGTTTTTTACATGCATTATTCATGATCCTCACAATCCTAAACAAAAGATAAACGTGTATTTATAACCTCTAATTGATGAGTTAAAAGAACTGTGAGATGGTGTAGTTGTTTATGATGTGTCAACCAAACAAAACTTCACCTTGAAAACTGTCTTATTATGGGCAATTAATGATTTTCTTGCCTATGGAATGTTATCTGGTTTATTGACCGCAGGAAAATTAGCTTGTCCATGTTGCATGAAACACTCAGATGTGTTCACTTTGAGAAATAGAAGTAAAAATAGCTTGTTTGACTGTCATAGATAATTTTTTACAGCAGATCATCCGTACAGAAATAACCGAAATGCATTTCGACTGAATAGGATTGTACACGACATGACTCCGTACAGAGACAGGTAGATCACCTACTCAGGACGAAGTATTTCTTCGAACTCATCAAAAGAAAAACGAAGAATGAATTTCATCATTTGCTTGAGAAACATATGTATGTAAATCTAAGTGCCTCTTATTTTTTTAAAATTTTCAAGTAAATCTATAATATAGTAAAATCGTCATTGATTTATCTTATTTTTTAATATCGTTGATTTATCTTTTTTTTAATTTCGGGAGTCGTACAAAATAAGAGAAGTCGAGCACATTACGCACGGCACGCAGGAGGGGATGACCCCAAGACAACTTTGGACGGACCACGTCGGGGTTAAGAAGGGTCGCATTTACGACCTTGGATCTTCTGTCAATACTGCAGACATTGGATATGGTCGTAAATCGATTTCAGGTTCTCTGGTTAAGGTATGCAAGCAATGCTTCATCAGATGAGACAGAAATCATGCAAGAGATCAGACAAGAGGTTACGCAGGAAATCAAAAAGGAGTTTGAAGAACGTGAACGTTGTACAAAAAAAGAAATGAAAAAAATGATGCATGACATGATGCGTGGTGAACTCGGCGACCACGATGACGAAGATGATTTAGTACTATAGTTTTTTTTGTGTTGTGTTACGCTCGGACAAGGTGCTACCTTTCTTCCCTTAGTCGATAACATTCTGCATATTTGTTCTACAAAACTCACTCTCTCCCGACTCTTTGTGCTGTGCAGTGATGATCGAGGTGCCTTGCGAAAAGGTGTATCGAATTGCCAATTCATCAAGTTCTTGAGATCCGACGGGAAAGGCGAGACCACATCATTTTGCTCGACCCATGTGGCCATCTTCTTGTGATCAAGACATCATTCTTTGCTTTGCTTACCATCTTCATGTTTTCAAGACAATATTTGTTTCATTTGTGTTGAACAATTTTTATGTTCTAAGCTTGTGTTGTGTTGGACATTATGTGTTGCATTTCTTATGCTTGGACATTTGTTGTGTTGTGTTGTGTTGTTACATAATTATATGTTGGATAATTGTTGTGTTGTGTTCTTATTATGATCCAAATGGATCCTTGGTTGTATTATCTGTTTGGACAACCAGTTTCTGTCATTTTTTTATTTAAATTGTTTTATATTTAAAATTTGATTGAAAACGTAAGAATTCTGCAATGACATGTGGCTCTATCTAACTAGAACGGTCGTCCGAAACCATTCCAGAAATTTGATTTAGTTTGGCAAGAGTATAGAGATAGCTATATCAGATGATCAAAATTCAATTGGTCGACCGATATAGACTAGAATAGAAGTTCGACGACTGAACTGGAAAATGTCGAGACTCGACAATGGTGATGGTCAAAATTATTTTGATCGACTGGTCTGGATTATCTCGTTGGAAGAACTTTCGATCATCGACGGAGAAGCCTGATCGACCGAGGAAGAAGACGACATTGTTCTCAACGGACGATCGACCTAGTTTCGACCGATCGAAACTCTTGACCGAAAATAGGAAGAAGACGACGTTGTTCCCAGCGGACGACCGGTCCAACTTCGATCGACACCGGAAGTCTGAGGATGTTTTCATGCTATGATGGACGACCGAAAACCTTTATATCGACCAATTTACATGACTTTGAAACAATTAACGAATGAACCTAAAACTAATGACCAAACCTCTTTAGATCGACCCATTGATACTGATATACGGACGTCCAAACCTTTTTCGGACGATCGTTGATGAATCTCATGACCGTTGATCTTTCGATCAAATTTACGAACAGAGAAAATATGATCTTAAATTAACCCTCATTATTTGACAAGCCATAGTCCGCTTGATTGATATTGAATGACATGGTATTAAAGATGATTCGAAGCCACTCCTGCTCCATACAATCTTAATTGATCTAAGTGATCAAAAGAATATAATCTTAAAAAGGACAAAAAATGAACACAGAACGATCGATCGTTTCCTCTTTAGGAGACCAAAGGATATTGATAAACAGGCGTCCACTTCTTTTCGGACGACTGCTGAATGAATCTAAAGTGGACGATCGCTCGACTTTCGAACTTCCGATACATGGATAGAAAGAATACGACTTTTAAATCGAACCCCTGAATTTGATAAATTTTCTATTCACCTGATTGAGAACAAATTATATGAACTTAAAGATGGAATGGACCTATACTCAAAACGACATTGAGCAATCTTGGATTTGAAAGAGATGGACATGAATGATGGAATGGAGCTATGCTCCATATGACCTTGATCAATCCACATATTAAAAGAGAGGTCCCTGAATGATAAATAATTATCACTTGCCTATCTAGATGGAAGTTTCTCTTTATAGATGGCACTGATCTCCTACTGACCCACTAGGGTCTAGATAGCTGCACTCTTGTGTGCCTACAATGGTATTCCCTAAAAAGTCGAAGAGCTCTTCCAAGAACGAAAGAACATGAATGGTCAAATATGAATGAAAAGATTTCGTCCTCATGAACAATGAACATAAACCACGCATGAAAATGAAAGGAAATTAATCAAATGAACATGTACTCATGATCCCCTTGATTCTTCATATTCATCAATTCTTCTCACATATGTTTTAAATGTTTTACTCCATGCTTATTCTTATGAAATCATCTTATGATCTATACGAACTCACACTTAACTTTATGCTAATGGTTGAGCTTGTTCCCTGTGTGATCCCCACAGATATATGATTGGATTGCGAGTTTGGTTGATGTGTGTACGACGATTACAGTTTGATAGCATGTGCACATAGTTATCGTAGAGTTTATATGAATTCTTCTTTTCTATTGATCGAGTTGTATTTGGGACATCGTATAGACATGTAGTGTGACATGGATCTTTTATATGTCACATATGATGTATTCATTAATTCATTTATTTTAGCTTTCACATCTCTTATGTTTCATTATTGTAATAGTCAATTTCAAGTCTTCCACTTATGTGTCATGAGTCTTGACCATCTGGGTCAAACAAAAGAGTCAATGAAAGGCCAAAGAAAGTAACGATCGTGAGGAGATCTCGCCACGTGGTGGGATCGAATTTCGGGGTGTTACAAGTCTCATGTTGATATTTCACCGGAAAAAGAAAGGAAAATTTAAACAACCTATTTTTTTCAATCATGTTGATAATGGGATTTGACTAATCCAACTCAAAACATAGAATGCAAATATAAAAACACCTCTTGGTATTCTTACAAAGTCTAACCTTAAAATCTCCTCATTTGAGAGTTTAATTCCTTAAAAATTGCTATATATATATATATATATATATATATATCATTGATTGACATAAGATGTTTTAACAAAATCGTGCATACCAAGGCAGATAACGAATAATATCTTAACAAGTGCAAAGTTTTTTTTAGAAGGAAATGCAAAATTGTCCTAATAAATATTTTTACTTTTGAATATTGTGTCACTTTATTTTTAATTTTTTTTCTTATACCAAAGAAGTAAGGGTGAAAATGATATTTTTATCATTATTAAAATTTAACAAAATTTTGGATGAAATTTAATGGATGAACCTAGGTAATACAATAAGTAACGTTATAATTTAGGATTAGAGATGAAATTGAGGGATATATTACCAATAAGCTATTCTAAAATTTGCTTTCAGAGTATAAGAAACGGAATCATAGCATATCTTCGAGACATACCAAACAGAAATGTTAAAAAGACACGTTTACAATATTACACCCCTTCACTCATGAAATAAGTCTTGAATTTAATTCTCATCAACTAAATTTATGTCCCTCGTTATTTTTACTTCTTGTGTCATGCCCATACTTATCGTCTGGCATATAAAAAAATGCTCATGTAAACCTAGCATTCATATGGCCCTACAGTCCTACTCCTACCATAATGAATACAATACCTATACATCTCGCGACACTAGAGTACTTATTGGTGCGAAATCGTCAATGGGTTTTGCGGACTTTCCTAAAGATGGCTACATTTTAATTCCCAAATAGGAAGACCGGGTAAATCTTAATTTAAGTGGATCCAAGTCCACAATTCCCCGGGGACTGTTTTATGTTGACATGGCCAGCAACAACAGCTCACAGACGACAATTTTTCAATCATTGACCCATTTTAACCCAGTCCTAATCCTCCAAGTAGAACTTTTTGCCCTACCACCTCCACTAGTCCTTTTGATGCCATAAAAAAAACCCTGTTACCATATCGTAGGATTAAATGCATTGTCCGGCATGCAAGTAGAATAGCATAAACAGATGAAAATAGAAAGCAACACACAAAATGGAAAGAGAAATGGATGAAATAAATTATTCCGGCAAAAAAAAGGAATAAAGTCATAAAGCATAGCCAACCTCTGAATGTATGATGGTTGTGGAAGATTCAATTTTTTAGTCACTCTCAGGTCTCCAGCTGAGCAGAGGAACAACAGATATTGAAGCAAAGTGTTCTAGAAATTTGAGGTTATACACTTTCACTGCATGCGAATTGAAACGTCAGTGATCGGAATGCAAGAAAATAATGTCCAAATTGATAAAAAAAAAGGAATACACACAAAATATAACAACAGACTTTTATGGAATAATGGTCGGGCAATCCCAATTAGTCCCGCCTCATGTTACCAAGGAAATTCTACACGATGACACCTAATTAATATGCTATTCATTCTAAAAAAAATTAATATGGTATTAAAAAAGGAGCGGAATGAAAAACTCTAGTCAAACTAAAAATTTTAATTAATTAATCTGAGTTACTAGCTTTTATTGACCTGGTACTCATATTCATTATTCATTGGAACCAACCAATTTGGTTAATGATGAATATAAGCAAAAGGATGCCGTATCAGTACCCTTGCTTTTACTCAGCCTATGGACCTTCATATGCAACCAGGAAAAAAAATGTCATTCAAATCGAACACAACAAGGTTTAGAACTCCACTGAATATCATTATTATATGTCCTATAACAATTTTAGAATATGAAATAATCTAAATCGTGAAATCAATATTCAAAAGTGCACTAGCAGGTGTTTTATGCCATCATTTATCCTTTCAATATACATACTACAAGACAGTACCAGTGATTTTTCGAGCTTATCTAGTAAGAATTCTAATTCGCTTCATACAAATTGATCAAACAACTGAAATCAAACCTGGTCAAACCTTTAAAAATACCATGATAAACAAAGATGATATTAAAGAATCCATATCAGATATAACCAACAGCAATTGTTCAAGCATTTTTAAGTATAGTGGTGGTAGTTGAGTGCGTGTGAGGGGGATAGACTTTGTGTCATAACCTGCAATGTTCTGGAAACTCGTGCTAAAAAAATGAGCATATCATGTGCAGAGCACACAAATTGCTAATACATGCCTACATGAGCAGTGGATATTTTGCCAAAGGCTGCACTTGAGATGGCAGAAATGAATGTTAGGTAGGGAATATTTTGCATATCTCTTTTCTTATTACCAAGTGAGGGGTTGGATAGCAATTATTTTTGTGCATATCCATTCACCGAGAACTTTTGCATTTTGGGGCTGGACAAATACATTTGTAGTTTTAGAGTCTTTAGTTTTAGTACAAAACGAATGACTATCAAGGCTAGCGGCTAGCCATCCTTCCTTTTTCACAAAGAAGAGAGAGAGATGAATCCACTGAGTGTGACTGCCACTCACACTCGAGACAAAAAGACATGAGGATGCTTTAATTTGAAAATGTGTAGAAAGGATATTTACAACTGAAAAGTACAAAAAGAGAAATTTGTTGTACTTGTAAATATTCTTTCAACAAAATTTCATAAGTACGGACATGTGTTTAGCACATGCAATGTCTCAATAATCCGGTGCCTGCCAATCACAAAGCATACTATTTGGTTAACAAAATTTTTGGAGAATACAAGGCACCAGATAGTAGTTTGACAAGGCCATGCTTTAGAAAAAGAAACAATAAATCATGAAACTTCTTTTCATGTTTGTCTAAAGAATGTTGTCTCTAGATTGATATTCATTAAATCTAAAATCTATCACTAAGTAGATTGGAGTCTTGCAATTGAGCGGGATGGAACAACAGTGCGAGCCTAGGCAGAAATTTCTTCATTACCCTTAATGGATTAACCAGAGGAAAAAAGCAAAAAAATCACAATCATGATATGATATTATGACAAAGAAACATGATGTAGCTTCTCAAAAATAAAACATTGTATAATGGAAAATTGATTGCGAGTATTCGATGAAGCTATCAAAATAGCATTTCAATATCCATCCAGATTAAAAAAATTGCCAGGAAAATATATTTCATACAATAACGCTTTTGAAAATTTGTTCAATCCAAGATTTGCACAACTGGAGTCAGCAAAGGGGTCCTTTAATTCACGTAAATAATATAAATGTGGCTCTAAACTTGTAACTGCTGATATGCTAAGTTTTTCAAGGTTATCCAATGCTAAGAACTAATACAATCATGATAAGAAAAAAAATACATGACTCAACAAGTTATTTACAAAGAAATGAAAAAAAATATTGCAAGTAAATTCAAATCCTTCCATCTAAACAAAATACCATGTATTATCATAGTAGGGTCACATGGTCAAAAGTAACAAAATATTTCAACGCACCAACAAAAATTTACACTCAGGATGCTCCATTGTGTTGTATGAAGTGAAAATGGAGGACAACATTCTTACCTAGAATAACTATTCTGTACTGAATAGGATACTATGACCCAACTCCCTGATCTAGAATGTTTGGACCTGGTAGAGACGATCAATGAAGCGATGAAAATACTAAAAAAATGAGAAACAAGAAACTCAAATGACCAAAATGGCATTCCCATGTACTTTGACACTGCATTTATATTTGTACCCATGACATATCAAAGCCAACATCAGTCAACATGGAGAATGTTAACATAAGCAATTCATATATAATGTTTCAACTAATATTTACAGCAGTATTCAATTATTTAAAATAAATAAAATACTTGCAATAGGGAATAAAAATTAAGTGTAGATCTTCATTTCTTTGTTAGTGAAGAATAAAAATGCCTATAAAAAAAATATTTGAAAGGATTAAGAATGTAGATAAGTTGAAACTTGAGAGATTGATAACTTGGGACTCAGGAAGAATGAGATTTCACAAGAACTGAGATAAGGAGATTGAGTGAAGAGTAAGGTGCGGAGAGAACAAAAATGGGTGGTGGGTGTTGGAACAAACCCTGTGTTGTATTGATCATGCTCGAGCATTCGGACTTAGAAGCATAAGGTGCATGGCCATTTGTTTATGGCTGGCATGTGAAGCAAAAATGACTTAAGGTTCATTTTCAATTGTTCTAAGTGATGCAAGTCAGATTTGCCCCCACAAATAGTTAAATTTAGATGGTGAATTCACATTTTCAGTTCAAATGATTCATATTGCATTTATATGAAGTAGAACTGCATTGAGAAATAAAAAAAAAGTTACTATAATATTTGATAAATGATGACAGTTTTATGAGGAAGATTGAAGTAGTTTTTTAAAGAGTATATGAGAAGAAAGACTGAAAAAATTATTGACAGTTGAGTCCAGTTTGGATAGATCATGTTTTTTATTAAAAGCCATCTATATAGCTAGAATGATTGCCTTTATATCAGAAATAAGCATTAGCAAAACCCGATTGAACTTTGTAGCTTCATACTTTAGCATTGAGAATATGGAAGGGATACTACCTTCACTGATGTATAAATTGAGATTTGCTTGATGATAAAAAATACTTTTATAGCACTAAAATGCGGTAGAATGCCAACATCGCATTTGGGAAAAAACATATTTGTTCTCTTCATATATCAAAAGTTAAAGATATTTAGCATCAATTCTATAAAGATAATTGGCATTGTCACTTCTACACTATACTCACATAATTTACTCAAGGCCATCGGTTTAAGAATACAACCTACATCAAACTCTATCATATTCTGCACAAGCTTCCTTTTTAGAAATTTTCTTCATCCCGGAATTAGTACGGGTTAACAAGGCAATAATATAGAACATAGGAACCGTGAAATCACCAAGTAAAATAGTTCAAACAAAATAACCAAGAACAAACCCCATTGCCTGAGTTTCCCCCATTCCAGAGCATGAAAGGTGGCCTCCCAATCACCCATGATCTTCTAGCTAGAGGCGACGCTAAGTCAGTTCAACACTATCAACTCTGAGTATATCCACAAAGAAAAAGAAGCAAGACATACAATGGAGGGGAAGGAGAACAGGCATGGAAAGTGCAGCCACGCGACCCCCGGAAACGACGGCGCGTACCAAGAAGAAACCCTAGATCATTTTACCGAACCTTAGCAAGAGGGATGGATTCATGTTGGGGCTTTCCTGTGCGGTCGAGAATGTGGCCAACGGCAAAGGCGTTAGTGATGGAGGGATAGAGTCCCATTTCTCCGACGATATTATATGACATCTCCGGCGTCGGGATCTCTCGTCGGCGGGCACTGCAAAATGACCCTTCATACTTCCCTCGCCCGCCTTCCTCTACCACCGGTCTCCTCTCTTTTCCCGCTCGATTTGCCATTCGAGACGATGGAGTTTATATATAGGGGTATTGTAGCAGTTTCGGGCATTACTCCATTACGATGGTGAACCAAGAGACTGCTGGGTTACGAAATTTGGAGAGCTTTATTTCATTTATGTTATTTTTGGGCCTCAAGCCCATACAAATTATTTTAGGCTTTGCTTCGTTTCGTTGGAAGTTTTAAAAGGATAGGCTAGGTCTACTTCAAAGGAAGGTAGATTTGGGAAGTCGATATTTTATTTGAATATAATTTTTAAAATTTTAAGGTTCGAATTGTTATTCTAAATACAAGTAAAATTCATTGGATTGATATTTTTTAATGAATTACAAATGTTTATACTCATTCTATTATTTATTCCTTTTAAGATGAAATATTTATCTATATTAGACTCTTTTAATCCTTGCATTATAATTCGTAACACAATAATAATTAATTCAAATTATTTCATAGTTTATATTCAAGTATAATTATTATAATTCATCATCCTTAACGTGACAAAATTTTCCTCCATCATCTTTAACTTATTCGTCGGAATGTCAAACAAAAAATTGTTACCTATTATCAAGCTTCCTATCTATAATGTTTGCCAAACATATTTATCTTTTTAATAGAATTTTCTAATGAAATTTCATAAGATATATAGAGAATTAATTTATTTGTTCGAGTTGTAATAAAGATGTAACTAAGTTTAGTTGGCATTTAACTAGACTGTGTTTTAAAATCGATCTACTTGATCACGACATTATTTTTGCTCTTTGTTTCAACTTCGAATTACTCAAATATTAGTAACCTCATAGGTACCTAAAAAACTAATAAGGATACCATTTATAATCGTAAAAGGTGAAGCTTAATTTCAACTAATATTACTTGGGGCCCTAAAATTATCCCTAGAATAATAATGTTTTGAAATAAACTACAAAAACAATAAGATACGAACAAATCACTTTGAATTATAAAATTATCATGATTTTCTTTTCATTTATTTATAACTTCATTTTCTTGTATCTCCCTTTTAGGAAAAGAAGTAAAATACAAAGTAAACAAAAAGGAGGATAAAAAATATGTAGCTAAATAAAGATTATGTTTACATGTAGATCTTTATGTCATAACATTCTATTTAAAATTGACAATTGACGTAATGAAACATGTCTTTGAAAAATATGTCATACAACTTTTTTATATATATAAGGCATCCTTCGAATAATTCAAATTAGAGCAATTTGATATTTGATTCATACTTGTACAATATGACTGATCAATAGAAATAGTTCAACGCTATATCTTTGTCATATATTTCATATATTATATATTCACTATAAAAAATGTCTTTATGGTGAAATGGTAAACATGTAAGATTCAATATCTCATGCTAAATAGAATGTGGAGGTTCGAGTCCTCTTCGTGGCATAATATTGATAATGCATATGTGAGCAATTCAATGACAATTTTTTTATCTAATCAATATTCATGTACATAATATCTTATATGTTAATAAGAAGTATTATAGTAATCCTCACTATTCGAGCTTGAGCTATTGAAAATAGATTATATTGTTCAATAGATTATGTTTGATAGAAATATTGTATTGGCAATCATCTCTAATTAATGAATTTCTTTGGACATCGTTCTTTTCTATTTAGTTAGTTATCATACAAAAGTATAACAAAATAATAAAGCATTCATGCTCCAAGAGAAAATGAGAACACGGTTCAATAAATTTTTTAATACCAATATGAAAATTCAATACTACTAGCATCTCATTAATTCATCTTCTAGATAAAAGAAAAACAATATGAATTTTTGTCAATCAAATGATTATTTCAAAAATCCTTTATAGTTTATTAACTACCTTTGATATTAAAGGCAACCCTTACGAATTCAAAGTTCCTAATTAGGAAATAAGAGTAATCATAATTATTGGTCGATAAAGAAATCATATGTACTGCACAACTCATAACTTTTTACAAAAAAACTAGATACCACAAGGAGGGAAAAGGGGGTGATGATTAAGAGCTCAAAATGTTATTATTTTTATATTAACAACTTAGATTTGATGTAACTTTCTAAAATTAATCGATTAGACATTTGGATTTTAAATTACATTTGGTGATTGCTATTTCTAGTGCTAAAGTGAAAGAAAACGAAAAGAAGCATAATTTATAAAAAAAATGAGGATGACAAGAATATATATTAGTTCTATTTCTCTTTGTTTATGATTAGTATTTGAACTATGGAAAAATGATTTTAGTTATGGGTGGCTTTCGCCCCTATTCGGGCGAATGATATTCTCCACCACTGCCCCAAACCCCTATCCTCATCTGATTCTCGTGATGGGACTATCTCTTACTCCGACACCAATTCTCATGGGTTCCTAATTTTTCATAAAATTTGAATCCTTTTATACAATAATTAATATTTATAAAAAATAACATATAATGTAGCAATATTTAGAGTTAAAGTTGTGTACACTATAAAAACATATCAACCTTTTAACTAGCAAAATATGATAAAAATCAACAACAACAAAAAAATGACAACTAAATAAAGAAAACAAATAAAACAATTATCCTCCAAATGCCAGACTTATAAGCATATAAATATGAATGTTATTAAAATTGGACTGTTAACATGACAAAATTTTCCTCCGTGATTTTTAACTTATTCGTCGAAATGTCAAAAAAAAATTTGTTACCTATTATCAAGCTTCTTACCTATAATGTTTGCCAAACATATTTATCTTTTTAATAGAATTTTCTAATGATTCATAAGATATATAGAGAATTAGTTTATTTGTTCGAGTTGTAATAAAGATGTAACTAAGTTTGGTTGGCATTTAATAGATCATTCTTTTCTATTTAGTTAGTTATCATACAAAAGTATAAAAAAAATAATAGATCATTCATGCTCCAAGAGAAAATGAGAACCTGGTTCAATAAATTCTTTTAATACCAATATGAAAATTCAATACTACTAGCATCTCATTAATTCATCTTCTAGATAAAAGAAAAACAATATGAAATTTTGTCAATCAAATGATTATTTCAAAAATCCTATCTAATTTATTAACTACCTTTGATATTAAAGGCAACCCTTATGAATTCAAAGTTATCATAATTGTTGGTCGATAAAGAAATCATATGAACTGCACAACTCATAACTTTTTACAAAAAATTGAGATACCACAAGGAGGGAAAATGGGGTGATGGTTAAAGCTCAAAATGTTATTATTTTTACATTAACAACTTAGATTTGATGTAACTTTCTAAAATTAATCGATTAGACATTTGGATTTTAAATTACATTTGGTGAGTGCTATTTCTGGTGCCAAAGTGAAAAAAGCACAATTTATAAAAAAAAAAAGAGGATGACAAGAATATATATTACTTATCTTTTCTATTTCTCTTTGTTTATGATTAGTGTTTGAACTATGGAAAAATGATTTTAGTTAAGGGTGACTTTTGCCCCTATTCGGGCGGATGATAGTCTCCACCACTGCCCCAAACCCCTATCCCCGTCTGATCCTCATGATGGGACTATCTCTTATTCCAACACCAATTCTTATGGTTTCCTAATTTTTCATAAAATTTGAATCCTTTTATACAATAATTAATATTTATAAAAAAACAACATATAATGTAGCAATATTTAGAGTTAAAGTTGTATACACTATAAAAACATATCAATCTTTTATCTAGCAAAATATGATAAAAATCAACAACAACAAAAAAATTGACAACTAAATAAAGAAAACAAATAACACAATTATCCTTCGAATGCCAGACTTATAAGCATATAAATATGAATGCTATTAAAATTGGACTGGAAAAGTTGTTTCAACTGCAAGTTGGTAAGATAATTGTACTCAACCAAGAAAACAAATCCATGGAAATTATAAAAAAAATGAACTAACACATTGTCGATAATGATTTTAATAATTGCCAATTAATAAATAATAATCAGTTAATAATTATTTATTTTTGTAAAATATTTATATCAAACTTTTGTTATTAGTAAGCCACCAAGAATTTTGTTATGTCATAATATTAAAATTATGATAAATAATAATATTTTAATAAAATTATTTTGAATTTGATTGAACATTATCCAATTGCTTATCACATTGTTAGTTTGATTATGAAAATATTGATAAATATACATGCTTCGACATGCTATTTGATCATCGTGTAAAAAACATCTCTAATATGGAGCTTACATGCTTACAAATGCACACACCTGAACGTGCTTCTGGATATGGTTAAGTCAAATGTTGAAAGTGAGATCTCGATATAAATAAAGTTTATGCACTAATCAACAAATAGCATTGCATTATCATTTTTTTAATTGATTTTGATTTAATCAAAATATTTAGGAGTAATACGGTAAATTTTATTACGAAAGTACGTTTAGAAATTATATAAACTTTTTGAATACATTATCCATTATTCATTTGTATAAATTTTTTAATACATTGTTCATTTTGGAATCAATAATATAGGAGTGAAACAATATGATGTTAAAAGATTGTATCACCTTGGAACCAATTTAGAGACCTATCATTGATATAGATGGTTTAAAATTTCGCTCGTGTCACTCGAAAGATATGAAAGTTCTCCCTTCGAGATTGGACATTTTTTTACTTCAAATTTAGCATTATCAACAATCACTTAATCACTTATTTCCAACATACTTTAATTTCAAGGAATTAACTTAAAATTGCATAAGAAAAATTGTGTCGACAAGAAAAAAACACTACGAAAAAAAATAAATGTGAGGAACATATCAAATAGTAGATGTGACATAAAAATAAAGAAAACAAAGATGCAGATATGATAGTTTATTAAAATAAATTTCTCAACAATTATTATATTTTCATTATAATATATATTAAAATACATAAAATTTCTCTTCATGGGGCCAAGATAATTTAGATAAATTATTGGACATTTTATTTAAAATCTTTTAGATCTGTCGCATGATCACATTTGGAAGAGTTTATCCTATCTGACAATTTAAATAACATGAAAAATATATTTTTAAATTACCAAATAGGTAAAATATTAATTCAATTATTTTTTTAATTTTTATTCATGGACTCACCGGTTTGATCAAAGTATACCATTCCTCATGTGTTCGATGCTAGTAATTTTGGATATTGTAAATGATAAAAGAAATATAATTCAATTTCATAATTATTTTTTAAATCTTAGTCGCACATTATCTTAACTCATTTTTTTTATTCATATCCTTTTTATTTTCCCATTTGTTTATCTACAGTGACATGAGACTAAATTTTAAATATTTTTAGTAGTATTTTAATAATTTTAGATTATTATTTATACCACCAGCTATTATTAAACATTATAATATAATATCATCAATAATGATTGATGATCTTGATAATGCGTTAGATAGCCTTGAGAATTTGAACCAACTTGATTATGGATTTTTAAACTCAAAATATTCTTATTCACGGATTATGTAATAATGAGACAAAATCAATGAAATAATTCATTTAAATGCTAAAGATATTAGATGGTAATAACTAATGTTGTTGGATATATGACCGTTATGATAATTAACAAAATAATAATTATAGTAATTATGAGATCACTATGACTGATAACGGATGCATTTGGACATTATATAAGGGCGTAATAGAGGGATGATAGTAGACATATACGGCGGTATAACTCGATATCGAGCAAAATGCTATCTCTGGACGATTCTCAATTATTTTGTATTAATTTTTCTTTCATTGGTATTGGAGCCTAGGCATCTTCCGGCATGCTCTTTTCTTCCAACGAGTTCTTTCCTTAACTTTCATCTCATCATGTTGCGCCTCTTGAACAAATTTCGCATCTTCTCCGAACACGGAAAAAACTTGTCGATCGTTGTTCTTGACCGTCATGAATTGTTAAAATTTGATGTGCTAATCAGTTTTCCTATGACTTTATTAAATTTAATATACTAATTATTTTTTTCTAAAAGTTTAAGTCGTTATGAAAAATAACATTTATAATTTTATATTCTTAATACTCCCTCACGTGTGGGCTGTTGACAACTTGGTCTAGTTCAACTTACCATGTGACAATAAAGAGAGGAAATATTTTTTTTAATAAGAGCTTAATAATATTCGAACTCTTGACCTTTGATCTTAACATCTGACTCTGATACTATATTAAATTTGATGTGGTAATCAATTTTTCTAAAAGTTTAAGCAAAAGCAACATATTAAACTTTATATTCTTAACAAACTCCTCTGATCCGCATTCAACGTCCATTGCCTCACGTTGCTAGAAATTGATGATACCAAGCTCCTGCGTCATCTGTAGGGAACCTCGGACGATCGTCGATTAGGCCTTCGACGAACTCTGGTCGGCGATTCACACTGAAAAGGTAACCCATTGAGGAAGATGAGTAGTGCAAAATTTAATCTCAGCCTTTCATTTAATTAGACAAATGGATTAAATTTGGTCGACTCAATTTGTAGATCTGTTCTATAAGATTTGATCCAATCCTCTAATTCTATATATTGAAATCTAAAATGTTGATTCATTATGCCATTAGATTAAATCTAATTTTGACCACCTGATTACGTAAATTTAATAAAAAAATTCAGTTAGATTTTTTTTATATTTTTTTATTTACTAAATCTCTGAAGTTAGATTTAACTCATATCCTGATAGTTGTATTCTTCAGTTAATATATTCGGTAACTTCGTGATTATAATAACAATTAAAAAAATAGCTAGACAATAATACCGTATATTAATTAGCTATTAATTGATATTTCCATTCATTTATATCAATATAAATTTATTATGATAGGCATGAGTTTCCTGAATATTATTAGGACAAGTTCGAATAGTTGCAAAATCTTTTGTACCGGCCCATTTAACCAGATTGCCATTCATATGATAGAATACTTATTAATTTTTTTAATCACCATAATATGCTTTTACATTAATTGCTGTTAGTTTAAGAAATAACCACCATTTTAGGTCTTAAATATTTTAGCAATTATTTTGAATTGGTCAAATTTTGGTTACCTGTTTAAACGCTTCTCTTATTATTTGCTGATTTACTATATTAGGATTAATTGCCATTTAATAGAAGTGACAATGGTCACCGTTAGTTGCCAACATTTAAGGGATAATCACCATAATTTTTATTAATTGCTGTCGGTTGAAGAAATAATTACAAATTTTTGCATTCATTATTTTAACCATTAGATTTAACCATTATTTTAGCTAGTTAATAATGTCAATTAGTTTTATGATATATTTGGATTGAGGGATACGAAAGGGTGGAGTGGAATATGGGGGAATGAAATTAGTTAAAATATTTGGTTATATTTTTTATTTAAGTTAAGAGGAGTGGGTGGAATAGCTAAGTCCTTCAAATACGATATTTTTTATTCCGTCGAATTGGTGGAATGAGAAAAAATAGATGACTTTAGACCAAATTAACTCATCTTTTATTAACAAATGAAATCATTTATCTTCTTACCAAATTAAACCACCTCTCTCTCTCCTCTCTCTCCCTCAAGATTTATCATTTTTTTTAAGATAGATGAATAAAATAGTTCAAAAATAAAAGAGGAAAATAAATTAAGTGGTAAAGTAATTATTTATTGCTCATTATATATAAAATAAAATATAAATTTTTACTTAAAATAAACATAAATATACTATTTAAAAATATTTAATATTATTATAATATATTAAATTGGGTCCGGATGTAAAACTCGGATTCGATCCTGACCCGACCCCGTCGAATCTCAAAGAAATGAGACTCGATCCAAACTCAATTATTCATCGGATCGCAAAAAAATTCAAAAAATTCAGGTCGTTACGGACAAGAGCGATTAGGTTGTCCTGGCCCATGCTCAACCCTAATTAACGATTATAAATACTTTAAATATATAAAGAACTGTAAAAATGACATTTATACAAATAAAACCTTCATTGCCTCACCCCACATTTATATAATTTATTATTCAAACATGAACTTTCTAATGATCACCCCTTCACTCACTACATTACACCACCTCATCCCTCCATTAGTTATTTGTCTAACAAACCCTTAAGGAGATGAAGATGTTGTTTATTTGACGTGATTATTGCTTATACATATATATACATCATTTTTCATAACATAATGGTTCAAAATTATTTTTTGAGAAACTTAACTTTGTGCCAATAATGGACATATAAATTAGTAAACATATTTTGTACCAAAAGCAATAAAATTTATATACACATGCACAATTATTAATATATTTTAAGATTAAGACATGGCACATGGTTTTATGATTAATTTTATTTTTAATCATAAAATTAAAATATATGTTACTTATAGAATCCAACTTCTAGTGATATTTTGTTTAGGGTAATATATGCTATTCACTTCGGTATATTAAATTAATATTTTGTATATATTTTTAAAAAATGGGAGGCTATAAATTCTTGGATCGATTAGTCTTATATTAATTTTCTACAAATCAAATGAGACCTTAATATGCTTAGAACAAGTCTAAGTATGTATTCTTGATAATGAATTAAAACTTATCAACTTTTTATGTTAAAAAATTCAGACAATATATAATTTGCTTTCAAATCTGGAAAGTTGAGATATCAATTAATGTCATTCATTTTGATGTTCTAAAATTTTTCGAAGAAAATACAAATTATAAGATATATGCAAAAAAAATTTAACAGTATGAGCAAAATGACAAGAGTGCTTTCATATAATATACATGAAAGATGGTCTCATGAGGATTCTCAATTCCTAATGAGATGACACATTATATATGAAAATGTCATAAAGGTAATGTGTGATTGAAATCGATGCACAATTACTTTTATTTAAGAAAGTAAGAGATTATGTGAATTGCATAATTGTTATAACTAAGAGTTATAGTACTAAAAGAATTACTATTTATGAATAACAATATATGACGTAATGGAATAATTAAGTCGACAACAATAGTTATTGGTTGGACTAGAATATTCAAAGCCAATGTGGCTAAAGAAGAAGTTCATGAGATATACTATCGCACATATCTTGGTATCTCAAAATAGTAGTTAATGAGTCATAATGGAATTTGATTTGCATGTAAGAATATTTTATGAAACAAAATTATTTTAAGGCAAGACTTCTGGACCAAGATATATGTTGCTAAAAAAAGTGAAACTCTAGACAAGCCTAAGTTATTATAGTTGTTGAGAAAAGAAATGTCACGATAGATATTAGTGATTTGTAGAATTGAGTTTGAACAATTCACTACATTGTAAAGATCAAAGAAAAATTATTAAACTTTAAAAAATTGTAGAAGAAGAATGGAGGACCTATATAAGATAACACTTAAGTCTTGAATACGTTGAAAATATATATTACATCAAGGAGTTCACTTCACCGCTCTCCAAGATGTGATGTATGTGTTAGGTGCCATCTGGAAGTTTGCTTCACCACATTTCAAGATGTGATATACGTATCTAAAGTATGTTGAATATGATCTCCATCTCAATTTTTCTCTACAAAAGAATTGAAGTTATGCTTAATGGATATGTATATATTGGAAATAACAAAAAGGTTTTATGTTTTGAAAAAGTTTGTTCCAATGACTTATTTTGTCTTCTAATTGCAAGAATAATCAATGTCTAGTAAACTCAAAATTGGAATAAATAATTATTAACCCACTAACTAACATATTAAAGTCAAGGACGATCCTATATGAGCATTATTTGACTTGTGAAATATCTCGGACATTATTTATTCCAATTGTTTTCTTAGATGATCATTGAGTGTTACAACACATAGAGACCATGAATATTTGATAATATTCATTGATTATTATTTTGATTTCCCTTATGTCTATTTCTTAAAAAAAAGAATAATTAAATTGTTTGAAAATTTTCAAAAGATGTAAGACAAATGAGGGGAAAAGATTGGAAAGACCAATAAAGTATTAAATAATTGTAGACGAGGGAATACACCTCCCGAGAATAAGGATTATTGCATTCAATGAGGTATATGTAAGATATTACTTTTGCATATGCATCACAAAAATGCGAGAATATAATTTTTTAATACAATAATAAGTATGTTGTCCCACTCGGCTATGACTAAAGAATTTTTTTTATAACTCTGAGTTACATACAAAATATTCCCACCGAGTCCGTAGTATTTATGCTATTAGTTTTGAATTGCAAGAAGCCTAAGTTTAGGTCATATATGGAAATGGGAATGTAAAAGGCATACATTAATTCCTAGTCAGTTTGAGGACAAGGTGGACTTGACGATGGTAATGTGCATGTTTATTGAATATTATGTAAGTCCAAAGGGTATATATATTCTATCACCTGTATAATTGTCTCATGTTGAATTGAGATGCTAGTTTCCTATAAAATGAAAATGTAGTATGTGAAAAGGGATGATGATCCTTTAGTGATTTTATGAGACGTTGGAGTCTAACTCGGAAAATACACTGTGCTATTCATCAGTGGAAGTTGAGATTGTATGTGATGTTATACCTTTGGAAGTAGTGGAGTTATCCATCATTTTCACGAGTATAATCATGCAACAAGATGCCAATGATGAAACTTGCACAAATTGAATGTAATGTGGGAGTGCAAAGTTTTTGTGTTACTCCGTCGATATTAATATAGAGGATTGAACAAATACTATTATTATGTAGAAGTAATGACTTTTATTGAGCTAGAATCATGGATGACCACCATGAAGAATAAAATGTGCTCAATTGATCGAAAATAAGTATTGACATTATGTGACTTGTTGGCAAGTAGGCAATGTACATAGGGTGCTAACGGAAATTCAAGAGAAAGCATCGAATAAATGATCTCTTGATAGTACATAATGAGATTAGTTGCTAAGGATTATACTCACCAAGGGAACTTATTATCTATTGACTAAGGATACATGAAGACAACCTTAGTAATTGTGCTATGTACATAAAAATCTAATTCAATGAAGAACTAAGTAAGTGTGTACATTTGTGAGCATCATTGTTCAAGAAAAATAACGAAGAGAATAAGATAGGTTGAAAAGTCATAAGTGACTTAAAGAAATATCACGTAATGGTAGAATACCATGTGATGATGCTCTAATTTGTGTTTGTTGTAATGAAATTAGATGGACATCATGAATAGTGGGAGTAAAGTTGTAATAGCGTCACTATATGTATGTTACGTTTTGCTCATAAAATGATGTTGCTTAATTTTAATTAGAAATTTGAAATAAGAAATTATGAGAAATATCATATAGTATTTCAAATTATTTAAATAGAAAGTCAAGAACATTGAGTTAGAGTTGAAAACAATGTATAAGCCACTAAATTTTTTTGGAGCACTAAAAATGATTTAGTAAAAGTCAGTGTCGCAATCCAGGATGAATCCTTTAAAGGAATCCTATGCATAAATAGTGTGGGGAACTTAATGTATGTGATATAATGTACATGGTATATTGACTCACATAAAGTGTGTATATCGAGAGTGTCATGTGAAGGGGGGCATAAGCCTTCGAGATATATGCCTACCACTTACACTAGTGTGTTGCTCTTGAACACAGAAAGAAATGTTGAATGAAGTTTAAAATTTATAATATCTCTATACTATCGAAATGCAATCCCCAAGCGCACAGTACATCATTATAATGCTTGAAGTTCGATTCACAAGGAACAATGTCTACAAAATCTTCAAAAGATTTTTCAGAACTAACTTTGTGGCAAAAACAAATGCTGAAAGCGAAAGTAAAAAGGATAACACTATAAGGTAAAGGAAACTAAATGTTTTTGTTATTTTAGGAATGTGAGAATAACAAGGAGACGAAAATTAAATCTGAAAAATGTAAGACAATCAATTAAAAACACGTGCTGAGAATTTAGGTTATGTAGTTTGATTCCATACGAGTAAAAATGACCAAATGTCCCTTCACGTGTGTGCATGGTCAACCTAATGGAGAAGACATTCGAATTATCCACAAACTCGTGTTTGTTGAAAGTCACATGTCGCGCACGTGAAGAGGTTTGAAGAACTGGCGCGATCGTCATTCTCGAGTCTCTTGCACGATGCTCAGGTTCGTAAAATGAGCTTTCCTTTATGAATTTGAGACAAAGCTTCGACAACTGAGTACCTAAGTGTTGCAAAGAGATAATTTGAGAGTGATACAACTATAATCGACTTGCATCCCTTTCGGAGAAATTAAGATAACCCTTCAAGGTGGAACACAAAAAGCGGAGATGTCATAAAGAATGTTTGGATGATTTAAGGAGAAGGCAAAAAGATCAATTCGGAAATTCGGTTCGGGACTACTAAGAGTTTCTTCAGATATAACTGATTCGTCACCCATCTTCTCATGTCGTCGATAGCGAAAGAGGGTTGTTGATTTTCTCTCTCGGGGAGAAGCTCTCAAAATCAGAGAAGAATCGAAAGCAACAATGATAAGGAAAATCACACAAACATACTTGGAACACGTCTATGATAGTCTAGGTCCCCAGCTCAATACGATCATTTATTGTTGGAATCCCACAATGTGTGCAACCCTCTCGGGTCTCACGTTCGAAGGCGCAAACGTCTAAACCATATAACAGAAAACAACCATTGCTAACGTGACACAAATTTGAACTATGAATCACTGTAGCTAGTGCTCAATTTATCTATGTACAATCGCACAGAGCTTGAAGTATCCCTATGATCGGGCGTGCAAAGTGATAGTGATTCAGGAATTCCCCTGAACTTTCGACTGCAAGAAAGACGAAGAAACCAAGCAAAGTATTTTCTCTTCAAAGCTCGATTTCTCTGCGTACGATTGCGTAGAGCCTGACATATCTCTATGATTGGGGGTGCAAGATGAGGACGATTCAAAAGCTCAATCTAAAGCATGTGTACAAGAAGGTTAAGAAGCATTCGATAAAATCATAATCGAAAACATACTTCATGGAAGTGAAAGCGAAGCTCATCATTCAGTGCAGACAAATGAAAACTACAAAATAAAATGCAAACGAAAAAACATGTGTCCAGAAACATAAGGCACTCCCGATCTCGATAGGGTCGATTAATTACAATTCATTTGAGATGAATGAACATCCCACATAATAGAAATCAGAACAAACATTGTTTCTCCCGATTCTCTCAATTCCTCGTTCTCCTCTCTAATGGTGGAATCTCCTATTTCCTCCGAATATCTCCCCTTCTCTATATATTCCGCTCCTATTTGTTCACTTTCAGGTTTTGTCTTTGCTACAGCTTCTGTCGTTGCTATAGCTTTTGCCTCTTGTCTGCCCTCGTGGGCCCCAGTTTAGAATGCTTCCTTGCTTTAGTGTGGAGGGAGCTGGCTGGTCCCTATGTGCAGAGCGGTGTTTGTTGTTTGTCCGAAGACCTTTACCACTACCGTAAAACAGATTACCTCCCATGAATGCAGAGATTGATGTATGGTGTTCGGCTTATCTACCCATCCACTGATCTTGTTAGCTTCCTACATGGGTACTTATCATTAGTGAGCATTCTTGGTAGTAGGTTAATAAATAATGATACGTGAATGTTTGATGTAGAGAAGATTTGAAACATATTAAATTGGCACTATGCATGCATTTGCAAATGGAATAACATGTCATAAGTGCTTAATACATGCGAAATAGTAATGTAAATATATACCTTAATTCTCTACATCACTTATATTATTATATGCAATAAGTTTGGTTAACAGATATCAAAATAATCACGATGAGACTATATCATTGTGGATTATTTTGTACATATGAGAGCCATTGTACATTCGATACAAAGCGGATTCCCTAAGGCTATAAGATATTTGGATGTGAATTTCGATGACGATATATATAAATCGAATTTCCACATGTGGTTACTCATTTTTTTATCAGGTGGTACAATTATTTTTTGAAGTTAAAAGAATCAAAATGTGTGCTGAGACACACTGAAAGTTGAGTATATTGTTATGATAGACAAACACTTGTGATATATGATTCAGATGTTATTTTCAGGAACTATGACTCAATTAATCATGAGACTAAAGCAATGTGATAATTAAGTTATAACAAGCTTGGTGCATGGTAGAGGCAATAGTTCAATGAAGAAACATATATATTGAAGACATAGTGAAAAGAAAAGAGTGATAATGAACTATATACTTAATACTAACATGATAGGTGATTTTTTAAAAGAGAACTAAATAAGGGATATTAATCAAACATGTCATTGATAGAATTCAAGAATTATCGAGTAAGATAGAAGTCTTACGGATAGTGGACTTCAATAATTCATCCTTAATTAGTACTTTATAGGAAGTGAGAGTGTTAATATATTTGTTTCATTCTCTTATAAAGAAAAATTACACTGATATCCATCAAACATTGATTTGACGGGACTCATAAATAATTAAGCCAGTGCGAAGTCCTACGGATAGTGGACTTCAAGATAATATCTCACGTTAGCACTACATGAATAGTGGGAGTGTTAAATATCATTGACCATATTGGTCAAGTGAGAAATGTTGGATATATGACTATTATGATCATTAATAAAATGACAATTATAATAATTATGGGGCCACAATGACCATAATGATGAGATGCGTAACAAACACATTTGGACACTATATAAGGACATGGTAGGGGACAGACGACAGTGGACACACATGCTAATATAGCTCGATGTCGTATAGGATGATGCTATATCTGGATGATCCCTAATTATTTTCTATCAAATTTTCTTTTAAATATGATTCGAAGTAGGGGTGTAAAAAAATTCGACCAACTTGAAAAATTATTCGACCTAAAAAAATGAATCGAAAAAAGAAATTAAAATTAGGAGTCCGAATATGATTTAAGATAATTTTAAATAAATCAAAATCTATACTCTAAGATTAGGGGCCTACCCAAAAAAATTGTAGGGGCGACGAGTCGGTTATTTATTTATATGATTACTTCACATGTTATCAATTCTTTTATTATAAATATAATTTATTTTTGTATAAAAATTCATACTTCTCTACAACTCTAATTTGTTAAAATTCTAGTAATATATTTTATATTTAATATAAAATGAAATATTTTTATATTAATTAAAATTATTATATGTATTTAAATACAAAGGTAGGCTTTCGAAAAAAGCTATTCAAAAAATTGACCGCTAGAAGTTTTTTTTATTATAATAAATTTAGGATGATTTTTTAGCCCGAAAAGTAATGATTTTTTTTTATAATCAAAGTCTGATCTACTCTCATCCCGCCTTCCAGAAATAAAAATAAGCTATACATATTTTGACACTATTAGATAACTACTAATTAATTTAACAGCTTCGATCAAAAGCTACGGTGAACAATTTTATAAGAAACAAAGATCTTCCAATGACCATAAATTTGTGACCACATCCCAGAAAAATAGCACTCGTTAAACAACCACTGAACATTAAAAATAAATAAATAAACAACCCAAGTGATACAAAGCTAAATTTAATAATAAGGGTGTTATTTTTCTTCATATTATTTTTGTAGTAATATTATTTGAAAATAAAATCACTTTATACCGGTTAAAACTTAAAATGTCAAAAGTTAGCAGCAAGAAGATGCTTGTGAGGATTCCGATCCGAGCAGTAATATCTTATAATTTTACAATTGTTTGAAGAGAAAATGATCCCAATTTTAATAAAGGAACTTTAAAAGTAGGATTTATATTGAATTTATATCCTAAGATTGGTAGGATCTCATAAAAAAATTAAAAGTAAAATAAAAAATTGAAAAAAAAATTAATTTAACTAGTATATTTTTATATATTATACATGTTATTGTCACATTCTAAACTATAATATATTCTAATAAGTCAATATTATGTTACGAATTTAATTTTATATTATTTTTCATCAAAATTAAATTTCATCATGCCACTTATACTAAAAATTATATCATATTGTACTTCGATCAAATATTACATATTAATATTTAAGTATTTTTTAAGAATATATATTTCACATGATATACAAATATATATTACATTTCAAAATATGTGAATTAAATATTAATGATCGATGTTTAGTTTTATGACTCATGTACAAATATATTATTTTAATTACTGTATATTATTTTTTCATTTATGAGATAGGATTTTATAATTCTTCATTCCATTTTAGGATTCTTAATATTCAAGTCTTACTTCGAAAATCGCCTGGTCCTTTTTTTTATTTTCTTTGTATGCTAAAAATACCTTTGCTCTATTTTGCACCACATATTACATTAACTGGAAAATTATGAAAACATTAAAAAATAGGATTATATTTACGGGGAATAAATAATTCTTTTAATATTAAGTTTTCCTTTCCACAGATATTTTCCGGTTCATAAAATGTGATATCTTAGGACATTTATGAATTCGTTTATTTTTCTAAAATGAAATAATATGTAGTCATTCCTTTGTCGCCAATTTTGTGCCACAGGTGGTGGAACCCTTCACCGACTGCCGCCGCTGTTCCACTCGCCAGCGCCCCGGCCAATGTGAACGGCTGAACGCCGTCGATGGAGGTCTGGCGACTCCGTTGCTTCTCTCTCGAGAAGCACCTCAAGACCGTGTTCTTCTTCTCCACCACCTCCTCTGCCTCCGCCCCCGTCAGCCATCGTCCTCTGGTCTTCCACCACCGCCGCCTTCGCCGTTGCGCCGTCCGCTACCTCGTCCCCCCTTCTTCCATCCCTCGGTCCTCCTCCTTTTCCACCTCTGACGACTCACTCTGTAGCCGTTACTCTCTCTTCTCCTTCCTCTTCCGCCGCACCCTCCTTCCCGCCGATGCCGATCGCCGTCCTCCAACGAGGGCCTTCTCCTGCTTCGCCTCCTCCAATCAGGATTCCGAGTGGCGGGGGGATCAGAATCATCAACATCAGCTGGCATCCCCCTCCGACGACGAGTACCAGGAGCATCTCCTCGAGGTCCAGCAGGAGAAGCAAAACCGCTTCATCCCTGTCAAGGCCTTCTTCCTCTGCACCAGGTAACTATCCATCAGGTTTATGGCCTCCCAATTTTATCCTTTTTGTCTTATCCCTTTTGTGCGTTTGTCGAATTGTGGATGCGACGCCTCTTTCTCTGATGAATGCTTGGGGTATTTGGTGGATGGAAACCTGCAGTATAGATTTGCGGAGCTTGCAGGCCCAAAATGCATTCAACGTAATCCCCCCTGCATCGCGCGCCACCAATTATGTCGTTCTCAGATATTACGACGCCAAGGGAGATCCTCATGTAAGTCTTCTGAATGACTGATGATGTTTGCATATTGGGCTAGAATTTATTTGTTCATTCTACTTTTGTTCAAGGAGTTCAATTACAATTGCTCAGGATGTACCCAACTTTTCTCTCATCCCCGATGTTAGTTCTGAGTGGTTCCTTCCATTTCTTTTTCCATTTGGTCGCACACTTAGGGTCCATTTGTGCCATGCTCAAAAGACCAAGAAGGGTAGTGTAAACGAATTCCTAATACTATATTTAAACAAGGTCATATCCAGTAACTTCGTTTCCTACTTTGTCAGTGTTCTACTTTGCTGCAAATGACATAAGCCTCACTACTTAGCTGTTTAATTGTGTGTATTTCTAGTTTATTGTTTAAACAGTTCGTGCCAAGTTGATTTCTAACTCTGTTCATTTTTTTTCATGTATCCTGTCCAATTTTTTTATCATCAAAGGAATATCTTTGACAGGCTTTTGTTCATATGCATGTTGCTACTTGAACTCTTCATGGTCGATTCAATCATACAGTTTCACATCATAAGTTGCTTTGCTATTTTTGACATCTACAACCCATGAGAATAGGCAGTTTATTTCTTGTCATCTTGGTTTGGCACAATCTTGTGAAATAGTTGCAGTTTTTTACAACTTTTGTTTGGATATTAGAGACTGTAAATGTTTCTTGTTCAATGTTGCATGATTTTGGTGTCTTCTCACGTTCAAAATAGCTCACCTATCATTTTTCTTTAAAAGGCTGTCCTATGATATTAGTTTCTTCATGAATTTCAGTTTGATATGGACTTCTTGCATCAGAATGTTGCCTTGCCTTCTCATATATGCATTGATCTAATGATATACTCATATACATCTCTGTATTTGTACAAAAAAATATACCTTTGTCTGTTTGCTTTCTATAATTTGTTTCATTTTCTTAGAATATGAGTAAGTCCTACTTATTTATTATGTTTCTAATAGGTACTTTCCATCTTCTTTATCGTGATTTCCAAAACTTTTTAGTACATAAATCATATAATAAATTTTTTCCTATTTTATGTTACTTGTAAGTTGCAACTTGAGGCGTCTATGCAGTCAACATGTTAAATTATGTTGTTTCAAGGTCTCAAAAGGAAAAAAATTTGATCTGTTCACTTTTGTCCATGACATGTTTAAATCCTATTTACTTGAATGACCTTCGTGTATGAAAATATTTTGTGTCCTCTGTTGGCCCATCTATGATCTATTCTTGAGGTGACTCACTGATCTAACTGCCACTAGTGGACTAATTATATTCAATGTGGTTATGTAACAGAGATGTTATAATATAGAGTGTCCTCTATTTGCTTAATATCATGATTTATTTTATGCTATGTTTCTTCGGGCTAATAATGCAGAGTGGGGAAGCAGAAATTTCTATAGGTCATTTGATGACGGTATTCCTGTTATATCAGGTTGCAGAGACAGGCTTTGCAAGCGAGAGCAACTGCCATTATATGGTAGTGTTTCAATATGGTTCAGTTGTTTTATTCAATGTTTCTGATCACGAAGCTGATGGATATCTGAAGATCGTCGAAAAACATGCATCAGGTTTGCTTCCAGAGATGAGAAGGGATGGTAAGCACCTCAACTTCATGTAGCTCATTATCATCTAGCTATCCTTTTACCCCCAAAGAAGGTCATTTGCTTCAACTAAATGCGTTTTAATTCTTTGTTGCATTCTTTTGAAGTATGTATTACAAATTAGACATGGCAAAATTGAGGTTTATATAAATTGCATGACATAAATTAGAACCACAATGTACATTTTCCCTTGACCTCTTTTTTTGCCATCTATTTTGAGAAAGTTGCCTTTACCTTTACTTTCAAAAGAAAAAGGATCACAGATAGGTCACAGATAGGGTGTGCAGTCATCCTACTTTATCCATAATGAGGTGTATTATGAGCTGGACAAAAGAGTCATATCACGCTTGACTACATGCTAAACCGCATTACCATTCCTCAAAATGCAGCCATTACGTCGGGCCTGAATAGCTCACAGAAAAATGAATGGGTCAGCCCGTCCATAAAAGTTTCTGTTTGTCTATTGACCTTTGAATTGTGCTTATCACATAAACTGTTGAATGATTTTATTCTTTTAGTCTGTCCTTAGAGTCCAAACTTTTTTTTTGAGAGAAAAAAGGATGACCACCAGGTTATGTGGTCGCCATCCATGTATATATGTAACTATGAAATGGTAAACATATACAAGTATGGGCTCTCAAAGAGAGAGCAGCAAAAGAATGGAAAAATATAACAACTAACTAAAATCCCACTCTCCAAGAAGAAAGGAGATGTGGTGTATAATATGGTCAGTCTGACATCGCTCCCCACAAAAAAATCATCCGGTTATGCTAGAGCTAAATGGCTCAAGAACCGGCCAAAAATGATGCCACCCTCCATTTGTCTCTGTCGAGCCAAAACTCGAAGAGACTGCCTCAGAGTCTCAGAATCGGAGATGCCTTGTGCTGTTGGACACGCAAAAAACAGATGAGCGATGTTCTCCTCCGCCTCGTCACATAAGATGTAGGATGTGTCTATGTGAGATGCCCATCTCGCCCTAAATGTTTTGATGAGGAGTCGGTCCTGTCGCATAAGCCAAACAAAGATTTTGGCTTTCAGCAGTATCTGAGATTGCCAGATGAGTCTGCAGTCCGTCTTGAAGTTCTCTGGCGTTATGGTGCCTAGAAGGAAATGGATGTAGAGACTGCATGCCGACCAGGGCTCCGATAGCCATATCCATTCATCAAACCTGAAATGGTCGGGGCGATCCTCTGGTGGAGCGCCAGAAGCTCGGTGAAGTGTTTTTTTTTTGAGAAGAGCTTGGTGAAGTGTTGATCCGTGAGGGTGATCTGAAAAGACGAGTCTAATAGCTGGAGCTGGGTCATTGTTCTTGGACCAAGTCTCTGCCACTGTCGCGCCAGGATGTGCCGCCAAGGCATACAATCGGTGAAATGCCTTGGCAAGTGGGCCATGCCGCCAAAATGAGAAATAAAGTCCAAACTTGTTACCAAATGATTGTATGCAAGTAGCATTTATCATCATTTAAACATCTCAATCGCTCATTAGTCTGCTTCTTGTATTCCTGATATATTATTTGGTTGGCATAGCCCGATAAAACATGAAACTTAGCTTGATCTCCCTGAAAGGTCTGCTAAGTTAACCTACTCTTAAATCCTAATTATGATAATCGCGTAAGAAATAATATTCATTCAATTCTATCTTCCAAAGGAATAAAAAAACTATACAAGAGTATTTATAGGGGTTCTAAACACCCTATGCCTAAATAACGAGAAGCCAAATAAAAGAAAAACTAATTAAAAGGGACTGTAATATAAGGAAAACTCCAAACGGACTCGTAATTAAAGTATAAGCTGAAGGCCTATAACTAAAGATTGATACCTCGTGGACAAAGTCCACAATACTAATCTAGTTCTACATCAGTCGCTTCAAATTGTACTTTGTTTCATTAGAAAAGAGTTGGAGCCCTTTTATTGGACATGATAATCATTGGCTTATTTATTAAGTTGATTAGGTTGCATGCTTATGGTAAAATTGTGCTATAGTTGAATTTGCTCAATATTTTAAAATAATTGGTTTCAGATTATGCTGTTGTTGAAAAGCCAACTTTGGACACTTGGATGCAAGGTGGCTTGGACTACATAATGCTCAGAACCTTGAGTATAGATGGTATCCGTACAATTGGCAGTGTTCTTGGCCAAAGTATTGCTCTAGACTACTATATTCGGCAGGTATTTCCCTAATTCTTTCTGCGAATGCCCTCTCAAAAGAAAAAAAAATATTTTGTGAATGAAAATTTAAAGAAAAGGGGAATGTAGAAACTTGATAAAAAAACAAACTTATAAATGCTATTTCTAGGTTGATGGTATGGTAGCAGAATTCACAGACATCAACCGGCATATGGAGAAAACTGGTACATTTACCATGAAAAGGAAAAAGCTTTTCCAGTTAGTGGGAAAAGCAAATTCTAATTTGGCTGATGTCATTCTCAAACTCGGCCTCTTTGAAAGGTAACATTGATTTATGGACAATGGCAGTTCTCAATCTTGCAAGTATCTAACTCTTGACACATTTAAAACATGTAGTTTGACTTATTCTTATTTTTCTCAAACATCTGATATATGAATTATCTTTTTTCTTTACAATGCATTTTTCTTTCATCCCATAATTTGGAATAAAAAAGTTGCTTTGTTAGGCATTGAGATGTTTGGAGCTTCTTTTCCTTATCCATGGGTCTTATGGTTGTAAGCAATTTATTAAGTATCGATTGTGAAAGTTGTAGGATCCCAAAGGCACCGGGTGGGGTGGGGTGGGGGGGGGGGGGGTTGTGAATTGCTGTTTAAGTAAAAAATGTCGATTTCACAAAATGCATCGTAGAAATTTAAAATCGATTCGTTAAACCTTTTAAATCAATGCAATTCAGATCATAAGCATAATATTAGAGGGAGAAAGAGAGAATGCAAACAAGTGCACGGGTGGTTGTTGACGAGGTTCGGCCACACCTTGGCTTATGTCCCCGCTCCGACTTCTCGATCTCGAGACCATCGGAGATTCCACTAAACTCTTCCTTAATTTCAAATGGGGCAAGGAAGAACGCCTTTTACATCAACCACATTTTCTTCGCTTCGAGAGGTAAGACACACCTTTCCTTCTAGGAAGCTTATCTTTTCTCTCGCTCAAGAGATAAGATATGGAATCTTTTTTACACGGGAGCTCTCTCAAATTTTTTGACATTGTTTCTCTCTTTTACAAAAAACAAGCTCATAAGAATGGAAGAGAGAAAGAAGAGAAAACTAAAATGATAACTTCAAGAAAAGGATCTTTTGATAACTTGAAAATTTTCTTCAATGCTTGGATGGATGCTTTGCTTCTGGCTTTGGCACTCCTTGTATGTGTGAAAATTTCGTCCAAAATTTTTTCCACATTTTATTTCTTGAAAAATAGTCGTTACTGTTCATGTACCGGTCGATCGCATTAATGGACTGGTTGACTGGTCTATATGACCGTTGCGCTTATTTTCTCACTGACCGCAACTGGTCGGTGTTCTGGACTATAGACCGGTCAGTCGCTGACCGGTATAGTCTCGACATTTTGATTTGCGCCCGTTGAGTTGATCGGTCGGCCGATGTGTCGACCGGTCCATCGACCGATGTAGTCTCGTCGTGAATTGCTGTTTAAGTCGAAAATGTCGATTTCACAAAATGCATCGCGGAAGTTTAAAATCGATTCGTTAAACCTTTTAAATCAATGTAATTCAAATCATAAGCATAATATTAGAGGGAGAGAGAGAGAATGCAAACAAGTGCACGGGTGGTTGTTGACGAGGTTCGGCCACACCTTGGCTTATGTTCCCGCTCCGACTTCTCGATCTCGAGACCATCGGAGATTCCACTAAACTCTTCCTTAATTTCAAATGGGGCAAGGAAGAACGCCTTTTACATCAACCACCTTTTCTTCGCTTCGAGAGGTATGACACACCTTTCCTCCTAGGAAGCTTATTTTTTCTCTCGCTCAAGAGATAAGATATGGAATCTTTTTTACACGGGAGCTCTCTCAAATTTTTTGACATTGTTTCTCTCTTTTACAAAAAACAAGCTCATAAGAATGGAAGAGAGAGAAGAGAAAACTAAAATGATAACTTCAAGAAAAGGATCTTTTGATAACTTGAAAATTTTCTTCAATGCTTGGATGGATGCTTTGCTTCTGGCTTTGGCACTCCTTGTATGTGTGAAAATTTTGTCCAAAATTTTTTCCACATTTTATTTCTTGAAAAATAGTAATTACTGTTCATGTACCGGTCGATCGCATTAATGGACTGGTTGACTGGTCTATATCACCGTTGTGCTTATTTTCTCACTGACCGCAACTGGTCGGTGTTCCGAACTATCGACCGGTCAGTAGGTATAGTCTCGACATTTTGATTTGCGCCCGTTGAGTTGATCGGTCGGCCGATGTGTCGACCGGTCCATCGACCGACGTAGTCTCATCGTGGATTTGAGCAGCTCATGCATTGACCGGTCGATCGGTATATTCGATCCGTCGACGGTATAGTCTCGACCGGAGTTCATTGTGTCGACCGACAGGTTGATCGACCTGCACTATTTTGAGCATAATTTTTTGCACAATTATTTAAATTAGATAATCTTGGATTCTATGAATAGCTAACATGATTATCTACAACTTTGATATTCATCATTCATCCAGAATATGATAAGGCCATAGTCAATTAATTTAATCAAAGTTTAG
This sequence comes from Pontederia crassipes, assembly GCA_030549335.1. Lineage (NCBI taxonomy): Eukaryota > Viridiplantae > Streptophyta > Magnoliopsida > Commelinales > Pontederiaceae > Pontederia > Pontederia crassipes. The sequence continues at coordinate 10,255,999 of CM060188.1, read as the reverse complement.
TGCATAAAATTATTTATTTTTCTTTAAACTTTTTCAACATTTAACTTTAATCTTTCGAGGTTTGTATCATCAAAATATAATTTTATATGGCATTAAAACTTTGCTCCAATAAAAGTATATTTTTCACTCTTAGGTTCTTTAGCCTATTGACCTTTTAGGTGTCACGAGGTTCTTTGATCCTTCATTAGGTAGTCCTTAGGTTTTTAAAGGGAGGTAGGGGTCTAGTTACCCAAATTAGACGAAAGAATTGGAGTGCTGAAAGTTGTGGTAATATGGTAGCTCAATATGAGTTATGGGTCATTACTTATTACACTGTTTTTTTTGTTGAAGGCATCGTGAATGGCTTGCTGACTCATGTTAGTATGTGTCATGGACCAATTATGTAGTCTTAGGCTTTTAAGGGGAGGTAGGGGTCTAGTTACCCAAATGAAGTGATTGGAATGGTGAAAGTTGTGGTAACATAGCAGCTCAATATGAGTTATGTTCATTACCTACTGCGCTGTTTCGTGAATGGGGCTTACTGACTCATGTTAGTACTTGTCAGGGACCAATTAGTTTGTACCAAGATGGACCCATCATGTTGACGAGTTCCTATTTTTAGGTTTTTAAGAATGAAACTTTTATTTTCATTTCTGCTTCATCTTGTGAACCTCTGACATGGTGGTTTTCGTATACAGGTCAGATATTGCATGGAAAAATGCTAACTATGCACAGATATGGGAGTATCTTCGAGATGAATATGAGCTGACACAAAGATTTGGAAACCTTGATTTTAAGTTAAAATTTGTTGAGGTAGACTTGTGATGAAGATGAGTTTGTTGTTTTTCCCTAAATTATCAAGTTATGTTTGCTCTACGCATCTCTTTTAACTGAAATCTCGAGATGTTTTCTTTTCTGCAGCACAACATCCGTTTCCTTCAGGAAATTCTTCAGAACAGGCGATCAGATCTCCTGGAATGGCTAATCATTCTTCTGATTGGTGCTGAGATCCTCCTGACTATTTATAAGGACTTTTTTCATGGCTCTTCTGTAAGTAAGGGGGCAAAAATAAGCACCCAAGAAGGTATTGTACAAAGTTCGATTGAAATTGATAGTTAGCCCATCCTTCAGTTCACTACACTCCGTGATATTGTGACTAATCATTTTCTCTTTTGAATCATCACAAAAGATGTGAAACCATCAAGGTTCCTTCCGTTGCTATATTGAATTTTCTTGTTACATTTTCTTTTGGTACATTGTTTCGAAAAAAAAAAGAGAAGGGAGAAAATGCTGACTAAAGCTGGTTCATGCATGATCCGAATTTAATGCTGAATTTAGATTGATAAAATAAATTGAAATGTTGAAATAATTTCCATGTTTGTATACCCGTAATTCGTTTTTTTCTTTATTTTTTTTATTTTGTAGTTCAACACTTCAACTTGGACTTTTCTGAGATGTCCCACAACTAGAGGTCCTCCCCTCGAGGAGGTAGATGCATATGGAGTCGGTCCTTTCTTTTCATGATAAGTATTAAAAATCCAATTGATTAGTTCGCCCTCAGCAAGTGGAAATTCTTCCTCGCGTGGATTTATGATTTATCAATTTGTTTTTATCTTTTTAACCCTCTAATAAACTTTATATATATTTTAACTCAGTTAGACAATTTAATTCTAAGAACTCACCGCATGAGGCAGCGTAAGATTTCATATTTGTGCATGAATTCTCTCACTTTCTTAAAATAAGTTTATTCTTTGGTATATAAAATATTGTTTATTATAAGGATCAAATGATTTAAAAAGGGGCGATATTAATTAAGATTTTAGGAGTATTAGTAACTCAGTAACATGATCCTTTTGCATATATCTCTTAATTTTTGCATTTTTTTTATTTTATTTTATTGACGAAACACTAACGTCTTGCATATTATTGTTATGCCACTTGCCTGGACATCCAACAAACTAAAGTTATGGATGGCAAATGATTTGCTCAACTTGTAATAGCTTGAACTATACGACCAAGTTACAAAACCAAATGTATTAGGAGAGTGAATTCTTTAGCGACTTGATTATAAAATTTGATGAAGATAGTATCGATCAACCCAAAATATTTTTATTTTTGGGTTGGGAAAAAAATATTTATTTAGGACTTCTTCCTGTGGTGTGGTGGCGTGCTCATGTTCCATTTTTTTTTTCCATTTTTCCTTCTCAAACGACTTCGACGGCCGAGATTCATACATTATATAAAATCGCACGGTCAAGTTTTCTACACTAGGCATTGAGATCGAGAGGAGAAAAAACAAGAAAGAAAAATATCACCGCGCACGATATCCACCAGCGTATGCTCTCCACGCGTCGCATAACGATTCGCCTGCGTTTCCCAATTTCGTTGACGGAATCTTTTGGCCAGGCACCGTGTTCACACTGGTCGCCAACGCCAGATTCCTGAGTCTCTACAATACCCTTCCCATGCATCCCCGAAAGACGAACGGAAACACTACGTCGCGTCGTCATCTCCATTAAAGAAGGAGGACGAAATGGTCATTTCATCCATCAAATTTAGTACCGTTCCACTGTTACGTTACGACTTGCGAGTTCCAAATTTTCCCACACACCCCCCATCGTGAGAGCCACATCTTCCCCCTCCGGTAAAATCCCATCCGTCCGATCTCTTCTATCGGACGGCTGACAACTTTCCACTAGAAACTTCGACCAAATACGCTCCGCTATAAAGTGAGCGTGGCGTCTCCGCTCCCCATTCTCCTCCCTGCTCCCCCGGTGCCGTGAGATCACACCAGACAGCAAAGGCCTCTTAGCAATGGCAAAGGCCTACCCGTTCGTGAGTGAGGAGTACCTCAAGGCCGTTGACAAGGCCAAAAAGAAGCTGCGGGGCCTCATCGCCGAGAAGAACTGCGCCCCGATCATGCTCCGCTTGGCGTAAGACCCTCTTATCCCTTCCCCATCGTTTCGGTTCCGGACGATCGCGGGCGAGCTGTTTGATGTGTTGTGTTGTTGCATTTCTCTGGCAGATGGCACTCGGCGGGGACTTACGACGTGAAGTCCAAGACGGGAGGTCCGTTTGGGACGATAAGGCACTCGGCAGAGCTCGCTCATGGCGCCAACAACGGCCTCGACATCGCCGTTCGCCTCCTCGAGCCCATCAAGGAGCAGTTCCCCATCCTCTCTTACGCCGATTTCTACCAGGTACTCTGTTGACGTCCCATTCCTTAAATCTGCGTCAACGCCATAAATATACTCTCTGCTTTTAATAAACGAGATATGTTGCTGACGATTTGTTCGCTTCTTCTTGATGATAGCTTGCCGGAGTGGTCGCAGTGGAGATTACCGGTGGCCCTGAGATCCCTTTCCATCCCGGACGTGAGGTATATTATAAAAGGCTAATCCGCCAAAATAATTATACCAATTTTTTAAAAAATATTCGTTTGGAATATTCTTTTAATTCAAATAATGGTTCCAAGATGGTGGAATAGCTTAATTGGATGTGAGATTGCGAGGTATGTGATGTGTCGTGAGATTTGTCCTCTTGTTGTGGACTTCAATAATTTTCTAGTAAAAATCTAACAATCGCAAACAATAATAAATTAATATTTTTGGATGTGTTTTAAATTAAAATAATGACCTCTCTGATGAGATATGCCCTCTTGTTGTGATCACAAAAACTTGTGTTGTGATTTGGTCATTTGAAATGGATTCGATAATGTTGGCGAGGTTTATGGATAGCCACCGGGTGTGAAGCAGGGGCAGTTGGTGAATGTTGACCGTTGAGTAATTGAAAATTTGGTGCACTGTTATTATGTTTACAATAAACACAATATATTTGAGATCAAATTCTTAGGTACGATTTTTTTTATTATGTTTCGTATTCTTTTGATGGATTTGAAGTGTCCATGGTTAGTCTGAATGAGATCCTTACAGCTATTTTTGTTCAAGTCCGCACGGATGACTAGGGAGAAGAAAGCTAGGAGATTAAATGTGGAGTGGTTTCTTTTAACAAACATGTGGGGATCATATTATTATCAAAGTTCCATTATTTTTTTAATCAAATCTAGTACCTTTCATGTGATATTTGAGTTTAATCTCAGTAGAGTATCCTCTCAAAAATCTCAGTAGAGCAACCAACGAGTCAATCAAATTTAGTGTTCTGTCATCTCTGCCTCCTGTTACCACAAGTTTCATGTCATATTTATGTTTATCCAATGACAATAGCATATTCACTTTGGCTTATGGTCGTTAGATTGCATTTTATTGATTTTCATTAATAAGATTGCACAGCTCTGCTCTGTCAGTATGTTTGACTCATTTGAATTTTGGATACAGATTAAAGGTTATGTTATTTGATGAAAGAAGAATTTATGAGTTGTTATCTATAGATCCAATAAAGTCTCTTAATTGTCAATATTCTATGCCTAAAAACTTTTTCTTGACATTTACCTTTATAATATTCAGGACAAGCCTGAACCTCCGGAGGAGGGACGCCTTCCTGATGCTACCAAAGGTATTTTGATAGCTATTTAGCATCATGAATTTTTTCTCACTTGTAAACTTTGATTAAAGCTGTACTTCTCTTGAAACAACTAGTCTTTGCTTAACATCTCACCTATACCACTAGTTCGTTATCAATATAGACCTCCATTTTTCAATACCTTGGTCAATTCATGCAGCCCATGGATCTTTGCATATCATCTCAAGTATGTTGTTACACTAATCTATTGTCAAATTAATCCACCAGGTTCCGACCACCTTAGAGATGTGTTTGGCCACATGGGTCTTAGTGATCAAGATATTGTTGCTCTGTCTGGTGGTCACACGCTGGTAGTATTCTTTTCTTCTGAACTTCTGCTATGATCGTATGACCATTCTCTGCTTATCGGCTCTTATCTCGAAATTTCAGGGTAGGTGCCACAAGGAGCGCTCTGGTTTTGAGGGAGCCTGGACGCCCAATCCTCTTATCTTTGACAATTCATATTTCACGTACGTTGTCATGGCGATTTGAAACCGTGCCTTCTTTCTAATTATATCTGTCCTAAGGTCCATACTGAACCTTTGCACCTGGGCTGATTAAATCCTATCTCATTCCTTATGATAGTGAGCTTCTGAGTGGAGAGAAGGAGGGCCTTCTCCAATTGCCATCTGACAAAGCCCTTCTGTCTGATCCTGTTTTCCGTCCTCTTGTTGACAAATACGCTGCAGTATGTGTTATAATTATCTTGGTATCTTTCATTGAGAGTTATTCAGTAGCTGTTGTGAATCTCATTTTCTTATTTTCACTTTCTTTCTATACTTTAGGACGAAGAAGCTTTCTTTGCTGATTACACTGAAGCCCACCTGAAGCTCTCCGAACTTGGGTACACATACGACCTCTGTTTCTCTTTTTTCTTTATGCCAAAACAAATGTTAGCTTGCTTTCTTCTAATTCAAAAAACGACGGTTTGACTTTTGATTATGTTATATTGTCAGATTTGCTGAGGCGCTGATTCATAATGAATGAAATGGTGTATAGGAAAGGTTTTTTTGAAGGAGTGGAGTTCGTGTTGTCCAGTTCAGAGGTGTGAGAGAAACTCTGCAATAAGTTTGGAATGTTTCCCCTCTTTTGGTGACGCTTCTGTGAATCAGTAGACTTCGTTGTTATAAGACTGAGTGAATGGAAAGCCTTTAGTGTTTAATATTGCATTATGTTTCCGTCTCCGTTATTACATTTGAATCACTAGCTATACATTTTTATTGGAGTTCAACGTGAGGCTACTGCATATTTCTCGTGTTGTATCCGTTGGGTACCAGAGTTTCAGTTCTCTGAAGTTTCCTTCGATGGGTATTTTTTGGATTTGTGAAGAATTAAAAATCTGATTAGACAATACTTTCAAAGTTTCAATACAGCAAAAAGATACTAGCATAATTACATATGCATTCACCCTAAAAAAAGAGCTAATATAGCATATACGCGAGCTAATACGCCTCTCTCTCTATATTTATAAGTTAAATAAAAAAGTATATACTAGCCATTAAATTTAGATAAAAAAATTTCAAGTGATTCATTGAAACCCAATTAAATTGTTACCAATAAATCACGTGCCAGAAACGAAATTAGGCAAATAATTGAGTTCAGTTAAACGAAAATTTGCTCATCGAGCCTAAACCAGGGCCACACCTGAACAAGAACATCTACATATTGCAACCATGACAAGGTCCAACAAAAATATCAATTTGCAATCTGATTAACTATAATTATAGGAAGATCTCGTTACTTTAAACAAACCACATTTACAGAAGATGATCACAGTGATTCAACCAACCTTTTTACAAAATATAGTTAAGTACATCTTGATCTGAATAACTTCACAGTTATACTTACCTGCAAATAATAAATGCCTATGTGACTTCCGATTCTAAAAAAAACTCGGATATTGTGAGAAAAACATTTCTTGGAATGGTTAGCGGAGTTCGGGATGGTTAAAAGAATCAGTAGAGAGGTCTAGTGCGGTCTCAGTCAAGGTGTCTATGCAGGATGCACCGTATGATTCATTGGTCTTCTTTCTTAGCCCTCGTTCAATTGCAATAGCTACTTGGATTTCCTTGAGAACTTCAGACATGGTTGGCCTGTTTACCATTTCCAGACTGGTACACCGAACTGCTAACTCGGCGACCTTCCATACCGATTGGATGTCATTGTAACCATCCCGAAGTAGAGGATCAATGATGGCCTCAATGTCGCCATTTTGATAATAAAATTTCGCCTGCGTTCAGATAAATCATTAACACAGCTCTTTGAGGAAGTATGCCTGTCATGATGGTTGTAATCAGAATTTGGCTTGTAACAATGAAGCAATAGAAAAAAGTTTGACCCTAATAAGTGAACACAAGGTCCTTCATGTTCAACTATTGGATATTTGCATATAGTCTGAGAATCAAAGTACATTTGTTTATGAGGGTCAAAGTAACTAACCCAGCGGCCTATGTTACGGAAATTTTCGCCAAAGCTTGTATTAGATATTGGTTCTCTACCAGAAATCAACTCAAAAAGAATAATTCCGAAGCTGTAAACATCACTCTTCTCTGTTAGCCGTTGCGAAGTGTAGTACCTGTCAAAATGTTAAATAATGATGAGTTCGAAATATCCAAGTTCAAACATTTGTAAGCACTAACGTGATGCTTATTTCAGCATTGTGGACAAGTACCTTAAATTTCTCAAAAGGAATATACAAGACAAAATATTACATGAGATAAAGTGCTTACTCTGGGTCAAGATACCCCAATGTCCCTCTAACAACACTTGAGACATGCGAGTCATCTGGTGCAGGTTTTGAGAGACCAAAATCTGAGACTTTAGCTCTCAAGTAAGCATCCAGCAGTATGTTGCTCGTTTTAATATCCCTGTGGATAATGGTTGGGGAACAACCAGTATGAAGATATTCGATACCTGTTAAATATTCAAAGAATCTGATTGTTATGTCCTGTAAAACTTACTAATATATATCACAGACAAAGTAGTTTTTAGAGTTTAAACCTCTTGCGGCATCCTCAGCAATCTCAAGACGTTTTATCCAGCTGATTTTTCTCTTTTCAGATGAAGGTCCTGCAATGTGAGATGTAAAGTTTATGTTATGTTGAATAAAAACTGAAAGAGGAACAACATAAGACTTACCGTGAAGATGTTCCTTCAAGGTTCCATTATGCATATATTCATAAACAAGAATATTATTTCCTTCCTGTTGGCAGTAGCCTAGAAATGTCACTAGGTTCCTGTGATGTATTCTTGAAAGCAGAGACACCTGGAATGGGAATTCAAATGTTATTAATAGTTGTTTCCAAATCCCACTTTACCTGTATCAATGCACATATGGCCATGTTGCAGAATTTCATTAGTAAATGCAAAGAAAAATAATCAAACTAAAAGGTGGCGTGAACATTTTTAAGGGTGTTCACCGGGTGGATTCGACTTGGTGAACCTCTCAACCCGACCTGAACCAGTTTGGGTCAGTCAGAGACCTCCACCCGACCATGGATCGGGATGGGTACGGATCGGAATTTTCCAACCCGAGTCGATCCGAACCACCCAATTTTTTTAATATTTTAATTATTTATTTAGTTTTAAACTTATACATTATATAAAAAATAAAATATCAAAGTAAAATATTTTAAATATGTAAAGTAATATTTCAATGCTTAAAAAATATTTTATGCCTTTTAAATAAATATAATAATATTTTTTTACATTAAATAATACAAAAAGTATTAAATTTTTTTAAAAAAATGGACGACCCAATCCACCCGACCCGCCCTCCAAAGAGGGGTGACATGTATCGACCCGACCAAAATCAGGCAAGTTGGGTTGGATCCCTCCAAAGAGGGGTGGCCCGACTCGACCCGACCCGATCAGAATAGGGCGGGTTGGGTCAGGTCAAATACAACAAGTGAACACCCCTAGCATTTTGGTCCTATTTTCCTAGTGTTTGGTGTCTGCATCATTTTAGTTTAGGAAAAATTACCTTAAGGTGGTCAGTAGTAACTTGAAAGAACATGAATCCTTACCGAACTTGAAGGTAAATTATATGCAGAATCAAGTTTGTAGATCAATATATATTTCACAGAATTCTTTAAAGTGAAGATAGTGCAATCAGATGATACTAAACAATGTAATGGTGTTGAGTAAAGTTCGGCTCTACCTCATTTGAGAATTGACGATTCCCCTGATATGAATCATTTGTCAGAACCTTGACAGCGATTTCCTTTTCATCTTTGAACTTTCCATAGTATACAGTTCCATAACCTCCAGAACCAACCTTTCTTGCAAAATGGCTAGTGGCATTGTCGATTTCCAGTAGTGTATATCTATGAGCTGTTTCCATTGCAAAGCCACTGAATGAAGAAGGATTTATGTGGGATGGTGGGGCTGAAACAGGATCATCTGAAGATGTACAATTTTATAATCTTAGATCAAAATATACACAATGAGAAACAATAGAAACAAGAAAGTGTCTCACGATGTACCTTTATCTGAAGAATATTTTCTATGTTTGTGTGCAAACAAGAACCAAGCAATTAGCACCACAAGAAGCATAAAAAACCCCGCCACGCAGCAGATGATGACTATTAGGCCTATGCCATTTCTTTGCTTTTGAAGGTATGCGTTACCAGAGTAGCTTGATGTACATGACAAAAATAATTACTACATTAATTAATAGCAAAGTAACTGATACAAGTGCAGCTAAAGTTATGTGAGAAATAATTTCAGACGTCTTTATGGTAACACCAAAATATAAGTAAACATGATTCATATAGTGATTCATTGTTCTATCGATGCCTCACATCATTTATTCTGAAGAAATATGTCATTACACAGTATTTCCTAGTATTTTATTATAGTCTACACTGTTTCAGTTCACTAATCTTTCACCCATTACCAAGTGAAACACTTTAAAACCTAGACTAAAGAAGTAGAGTTGTCCGAAACTCATAAAGCAATACTCACTTAAAAACAACACGTTTTGTAAGATCATTTGGTATAACTCCTGACAGCATGTTGTTTTGCACATACCTGCAGAGTGATTGCTTTTAGAGCCAGAAAAAAATATTCATTAATTTTAAATATTGAACGATAGCCTACAGTGCTGCAATGATAGTCAGAAATAATTTTTCCATAAATAACTTACAGTGCTGATAAATTTGGTAGATCCACGAAAGACGAAGGGATAGAACCAGTTAACTTGTTATTCTCAAGATGACTGCAAAAGTGAAGTTGAACTTTCTTTAAGAATCTAAAACTTTAGAGGATTGAATGACAATATAGTCCACTTACATAGTCTTCAAGTTCAAGCATCCAGAAAGATCAGGTATGGAACCATTAAGCATGTTACCATCCAGCCATCTGTGAACATTGCTACTGGTGTCAACAAAAGTAATTGCAAAATTATCAACATAAAAGGAGCATAATGACAATCTTACAATTCAACTAAGTTTGGTAGGTTTTCCAGCTCTGTAGGTATGTGCCCTGACAGATTCTTTCCTGACAGAAGACTGTATTTACCCAGAGCATTCAGTAAAAGTTATCAAACAATTGTCAAGGCACTAAAAAAAAAAAAAAAGAAGTAACAAGTTTACAATCAGTACATTGAAACTATTCTCGGCTGTGGATCTGAATTACATAGCACCCACGACCATGGAACTGGTAAGCATGGATCCCCTCCTTCTTGAGCCCATTGTTCTTCCGGGAAATGTGATGCAAAATTTTCGATGCTGGATGCTGAAGTTTATGGAAAAACTAGAGATTTAGGTGTCAAATGAAGAAACAAAGATAAAGCTGAGCACAAATAAGATTGTACTTACCATCAGGTGACCCATAATGTATCTCCTGGTACTTGTATATCTCCAAAGCATTTAATATTGGTCCGAGTGATGAATCATTTGTTTGCTGGAATTCAAATTGGAAGATAAATGGGAGGCTTAAATTATAGGATCCTGGTTCATACAGTCGATACTTCCCTTGAGCATTTTCTTCAACATTGACAACTGGACGGGTAAGATCATCGTGTCCTGGAAGCACGAGCTTAAATTTTCTGATATCATTTGCACCAAAATCTTCAATCTCTGCAAAGTATGTGAATGCCCAACCAAACCCTGGAAAACCATTCAAATTTAACCGATAGGTCAAGGTACCATTTCGACCCACAACAGCCGTTTGCATCACCTTTTGAGGTGGTTTTTCATTGGTGTTAACATCTATGGGCATAACGGTTGATATCTTTTCTGTTCCCGGAGCAACATCTACAAGATAATTTGCCCTGCTCAGGGAATCAGATTCCCATATTCTGTCGAATGGATCATCTGGATACCTGACTGACTCATTACTCTGGGCACCAAAATTTATTCTTGCAGATAGACTCAGAAAGAACTGGGTTTCATAATCTGTGTGATAAAGTGAATCGTTGAACTGACGAAGCTCGATAGTTGAAATGAACGGCTGCCCAGTCGTAGCATTGGACAAGCATATGCTAATTGTGGTAGAAGAGGCAAGGAAAATCACCTCTTTGGTTACTATGGTGTCAGCATCAGAGATAACAATGTTTGACCAATAACTCGCCCCAATTGAGATGTCAAACTTTGGATAAACATTACTCATATCAAAGTTCCCATACAAGAAGCTGACCCTTACAAGGTACCTACTCCTGTCTGTAACATTGAACCTATAACAATACTTCATATTATCTGCGGGGAAGTATCTCACTCTCATGTACTGCTTGAGGGTTTCGTTCGGAACAGATATGTTGGCTGTTTTCCCGTAAACGAATTGGCTGTCAGGTATCCATTCAAGTCCAAGATCATCTGTGAATGCTTCAGTTCCTCCACAGTCGATGCTAACAAAACCTGCTCAACAGAGTGAGGTTGCAGAAAAGTTAATGCGTTAAACATACTATTTCCCTCGCAGCATGCGATTAGTTCTAAAAATAGTGCGGTTCAATAAATCAGAACTTTTATGCTAAGTTTACATGAGAAATTGAAGCATCTCTGCATTATCAGTTGGAAACAAAGGACCAAAACACGAGAAACAATACATTCACTTTGGGCTATACCATCAAGATTGGAGACTCTTAGTATGATGCCTACTAAAAAGATGTAGTTTCAAGAAATGGCAAAATCAACCAGAAAGTCAAAGCTTGAATTCAATTATACTTTATAGCATAAGCATGGCAGCAGATAGTTACAGTTCAAAACTTCAAATAATGTTTAGATAGGGAGGACCAGCCGAAGAGGAACTCAGTCATAACAAATGAACAAGGCGAAGTTAGAAACCATTCAACTCTCTGATTTAGAAGAGGAAGTAAAAATACTACAGACAACTATTACCACTAGCACACATCTACCGCACTGAAACAAGTGAACAAAGAAAACGGGACTCACCAGGCCTCTGACATCCACAGAAGGAAAAGAACAATGATGTGAAGAAGATCAGATGGAGATGAAGATTCGCCATGCAGAGCGCAGGAACCACCGTGCCGTTGCTCTCTCTCTCTCTCCCTCCCCTCCCTCCCTCCCGCGAGAGGGGGGCTTCAAGATACCATTAAGAATTATTATGAGGGTTTATTATTAATTTTGCAAGAGAAAGAGGAGATGATTGAAGCAGTCTGTAAAATGTCAGATAAAGCTGTAAAGTGAAAGAATACATTTTATATTTATTTATTATACGAATTTGCAAGATGAGAAATAAAATAAATATATATATAAACATTAAACACAAAAAAGGGTAGGAAGTGGGATGCGTACTTTTGGCCCTTTACTGCTTTACAGGAAGCGGAGCACGTGGAAGCCGCGTACTTTGGACGGCCGGTGACCGCAGTTAGTTTTGACGTCCGCTCCTGGCGATCTCACGTTTCATCGCTCAAGATGAAATCATTTGTCTACTTAAATTCATTTTGAAAGGTAGACGTAAATTCGGTACATAAATATGATTTTAATTTCTTTGCACATGTTACCAACGTGTAGTTGGAAAACATAAAGATATACATGATAGATAATTAAGATGAAAATTGAAAATTATTGGACTCATATTTATTGATTGCCTCTATAATTGATTAGGCTTCAGGTTGATTACGTCTTCGGACCGATGAATTTGCCTCTAAACTAATTGCGCCTTCGAACTAATGAATAATTGAATATGTGCATATAACATTTCTCCCTCTTCATATATGAACCTATTGATTCCCATGAGATGATATTGTCTCCTTACTCATATTGTGTTAAAAAAGGTTGATTGTAACTCCAAATATTTAATTAAATTAATCATCGAATCAAATTGAATTGATAATTAAATTGTTAATTGATTTCATGACTGATGAATAATTAAATTACGCCTTCGTGATTGATTGATAATTGAATTGCGTCTTTATGATCGATGGATAATAAATTACAATCTTTGTGCTTAATAGATGAATTGATAAATCGTTAATATAATTAAATTAATAATTATTATTGTGGTCTTCACCGATCTTTGGCCAATGGATAATTGCTCAAATGATCATTTCTAATTGAATTGTTAATTAGTGAATTTTCACCTATGGTCAATTGATGATTGATTAAAGATAATTGATATTGAATCGAACTGATATTGAATTAAAAGGATATTAGTCATCAATTAAATATACATAATTATTACAATTGATTGTTATTTATTATTAATTGATAAATGTTCTGATCAATCAGAGATTGCTTATATATAATTATTTATTGATATTGATATATGGTTCATATAAATATTATTATGCGTGACCCTAGATTTCTTATTGGGCTTTGCCCATGTAGTTGACTGATCATATGCCAATATATATTATATAGAATGCTTTTGTTAATGTAATAAAATATTGTAAAATTAGTCTTTCGCTTATGTAAATCACTATGTTGACTGATTAAAGTCAAAGAAAAATTCAAGATATAGAATTTCGTGAGATAACCTTCTGGGCAGGCAAAAAAAATCTACAATAATTTTTATATCATAATGGACCATTACACTGAGTTCACGATATATACAGAATGTTTGCACAACATATTGAAGAATTTTATTGACCGTTATAATTTCATCACGACCATGAAATAACTTATGACTAAAAGGAAAAATGCTCGTGAAATTGTCATAATGGCCTGTTATGAATGTAATAGAATTCAATTTTGATTTTGATTGAGTCGTGACGACCATCACAGATGCAAATTTCAAGAAGGAACTACTTTTGGAGAAATTATCAAAGCGCAAAGACTCCAATATTTACCATATGTATTTGAGATCAATGGAAAATGAATTAGGCCATAAAATTTGGAGTTTGACAAGGCAAAAGTATCAGAATCAATTGGTTTTCGAATTTATCAAATTTTACATGAAAAATATTTATGTTTCTTCTCCGGTCACTTAGAAACCTAAAGAACTATACATTGAGACATTTGGCAATTAGAAACAACTAATACTAGAACTTACAACCGAAGCTTTCAAGTCCAACACTCCTGAAGAACGAAGGAGAATACTTCTGTGCAATACACTTAGACGAGGATTGCATAGAAGTTCATTGTCATTCCTAAAGAGTACTATTTGCTCTACATATTATTAGGATGATGCTTTAAGCTTTAAATGTTTAATCTATTTCATCTTTGTAATATGATAGCTAGTTAATGTTTTATCATTTAGTTAGAATTGCAAGAGTTTTATGTAAGATCAACTTTTGGATTTCTATTAATTGAATATTGTGTGTTTAATTTCTTATGAACATGATTGTTATCTTAATTCTTTTATGCAGACTTGAATGAATTTTGGGTTGATTATTAACTGGGTAGTGTAATCAATTCTTAGTTAATAATTATGTTAGAATTGATTATTACAGTGCATATCATAGTCTAATAGAATCGGGTGAAATATTAGATTGTGTGATCTTCTTAATTAATCCAATTATGACGATTAAGTAATTTAGAAATTACAACATATTGCATCTTCATTTCAATATAACCGATGGTAGATTCAGGTGGACTATTTTTAGTGTATTATTCTTTTAAGATAGTTGGTTTATGTGGTTAAGAAAATCATATATTTGGTGTTTCTAATCCATCTAAATAATGAATTTGAGTTTACTAATTACAATCAACTTTACTGAAGTTTACATATTGTTCTAATTATCGTATATCATCTTAATGACCCATGCATAGTTAGTTTTAAATTTCTATTTTTGTATCAATTTATTTTTAGAACATTTTCACCCAAATTCTATGGCATCTCCTATCTCCTATTGGCCTCTGAAATTCAATAGAGAAGTAAAATAATTTTTTGTGAGATCAACAATCTTTACTCTTATACTTTATTACTTGAGTGATTGATGTACTTGTTAGATTATATCATTATTAATTTTTGCATCAAGCTTTTGACGCTGTTGTCGGGAAACTAATTATTATTGTCTACTCTTTTTTATGCTACTTTAAGGTTCTTTACCTTTTATTTTTTGTTTGATGGCTGTGCAGATTTATAGGCATCTTCTTTTCATAGATCATCTACTTTAGAGCCCTTGAATCGTGACGTCTCGACATAATAATCGAAGCTCTAAGGCCCCTTTAGAATTTGATCATGAAATTGAAAGAACAATGCAGCTGCTGCAGAAGAACAAGATGGATAAACGACAAGAACGCCATCAAATCGACACGAAAATAAGAAGAAGAAGAAAAAGAAGAAGAAGAAGAAGAAGAAGAATTAAGTATAAGGGATTATGTTTCTCCCAAATATTCAAACACCAACTCAAGCATTGTGATTCCAGCAATCATAGCAAACAACTTTGAACTAAATCTTGTCATTACGCAAGTGATTGAAGCTCATCAATTTGACGAAGATTTTCATGAAACCCCTCACGATCATTTTGATAAATTTCATACTCGTTTGTAGCACTTTTAAGAGTCACAATATTTTTGTAGATACTTCTCGTTTAATTTTGTTTTTTTCTCTTTACGAAATAAAGCATTTACTTAGTTGAAAACTCTTCTTACATAATCGATTAGGACCATTCCTAGACAAATTCATTAACAAGAATTGCCCACCTGACCACCTCAAAAGGCAGCAAAGTTAAGAATTGCAAAGTTAAGAATTGATTTTTTTGACTATATGAAGATGAAACTCTCTTTGAGGCGTGGGACAAATTCAAGGAACTCTTAGCCAGGTTCTTGATAATCACATTCCACTTTGAGAAAAACTTGAAAGCTTCTATAATAGGTTGCGCCAAGCAGACAAAAGTTTCAGAGGAAGGATCTAGGTGGCTTGGTCGGATCAAACAAGCAGCCTTGGAGACATTGGCTTGCAACGACAACAAGCAAGTTTTGGCTCGAAGAGTAAAAGTAATTTTAATATGATGTGAAAGAAATAGAAGGATGATTCACTAAAATAATAATAGGAGTTTAGCAGTTAACTTTGATAGAATCGTGACTCCTGTTGTTGTATGCTACAAAGAATCACTACCTCCTTTTTTCGCAATTGTTTCTTTCACATTATAATCAAGATTGACATCACTATCAAACCAAACCAACTTAAAACAATTCACTCCAAAATTTGATAAAAATTGGCTCAAACTCTCCAATTAGTATCGTAAAGAAGATGAAATCGACTGAGTTTAACAATTTACTTTTTGGTTAGACATTGACAATCTAAATATCCCTCAAAATTGTTATTAAACTTTGTAAAACTTAATCAAAACATGTCGATTGAGCAAAACATCAATGGATATAATACAAGCACGCTCGAGTAAATTGGTACCACTAACAAATTTACAGATCTTAACCTGTATCATTTGCAAGAGTGACACATAGAATTTGGCATACAAGCCTTTTGACAAATATTTCTAGATATGGAACCCTGCAACTAAAAATCAAAAGGCCAAGAATTAACTTCTTACAAACTTCGCACATAAAGTTGCTTTCTAAATATTGTTTAGACTTTAAGGCTAATTGGCCACTTCATGTAAAAAAAATCAAAACACCAACAGAGAACTAACTTCTTACAAACTTTAAGGCTAATTGGCCACTCCATGTGAAAAACCAATGCTGGATATTGTTGATTATATATCTTGCCTGCTCTTTCTTTTATGTACTTACATAATACATGGTTTCACAAAAAAAGTTACAACCAATAGGACTGAGGAATAAGAACTTCCAGGCTTTTCTTCTTTTTCCTACCTTTCCAACTATTTGACATCTAACTACATTCCTGATGAAGAGAAAGAAGAGGAAGAACATTATAAGCTAAAACAATGAAGAAAAATACTATGTTCATGGCATCTTATGATTCAAAAGAAACCATACTTTTTACCGGATGAGTTGCACATCTTTGATCTCCGGGAGGAAGCAGCGCACTTTAGCAAAAGAAATAACCCAACGTCGGATCCTTCCCTTTTTTTGAGAGGAAAATTGACTGTTGTCAGGTGTAGTCATCGGTTATTATAAAAAGAATCAACGATTAATTATCCTTTTTAGAGCTAATTATTTGATAAGTCGAAGGATTTATAAATCAAAATTGACAATACTGATCAATTCTTTGTTTTACAATTCATAGTTTCCATTTTTCAACGAATCTATGTTGGCCAATAGCTCGCAAATCATTAGAACACACCAGGGATCCAAGTTTGGAAACACAAACTTTATTTTCTTTCATTACTAAGACTGTAGATACAAGATGCTTCCTTAGGCATTTCATATTCTGGAGATGCATATACCTAGCAAAAAGTGACTTGCAGCTATTAAATCATAAAGTGAACAAATACATAGAGAAAATCATTTTGAATGGTAGATTTCAAGTTGGAAACATAGAATTTTTAACCATTTAAATGCCTCCCCTACTTGAGCCAGTTGGCATCAACCTACACATAACTAACAAAAAACAAAGAATAAACTTAGTGTAGACAATTTCATCATTATAAAAAAATTAGCACATTGATAGAAAATATTATTTGAGTTACAATAATCAATCACATGATCAATAAATGCAGAATAAACAAAATTAAAACGCTAAAAAGGATGGGAAAAAGGAAAAAGAAATGTAAGACAATAAATGCATAACTAAAATCTCCACGATTTAGTATAATACACTATTTTTGAGGCAATAAATAAATAAAATTTATTACTGCTATCATATGACCAACAAAAGAGACTAACAAAGGCTCACATTGAAGAGAAAAAACATAATCATTTTCGCCTTGCAGTGATTGAAAAAAAAGAAACAAAAAAAATTAGTTTTATATATCCAAACATGCCATTGCATTCTTTCAACCAAAAATGCAAATCATTATCTTGCACACATCAACCAGTATGATCAAATGGAGAACACCACATCAACCAACAAGATCAAATGGAGAACACCACAAAAAACATAGGGAAAGAAAAAAAACAATGAAA
The DNA here is from genome assembly GCA_030549335.1 of Pontederia crassipes. Classification (NCBI taxonomy): domain Eukaryota; kingdom Viridiplantae; phylum Streptophyta; class Magnoliopsida; order Commelinales; family Pontederiaceae; genus Pontederia; species Pontederia crassipes. Next base: position 10,238,111 of record CM060188.1, on the reverse strand, counting down.
GATAAGAAAAAAAAGAGAATGATTACTAATTTCTCCACCTACTGGAACAATGACCTGGGACGACTATCTCCATCCCAGACATCCAAGAACTAGCACTTGAGGCACTCATGCACGTTGCCACCAATGATGCAAAAAATATACTCTCTTGAGAGATGAATTTAGAGCTCTTCTCCACTTTCGGATCATAGCGAGACAAATTGAAGGAGGATTTGCTATGATGGGTTCGCTAGATGGTCGATTCACTAGACATTGGGTCAAGAATAGATTAGTGGGCAAGATGTCAACGGTTGGAAATGTGTTCTTTATGAGGACGCCTCACTAAGTGTCAAAATTCTTGTAGTCTCTTGAACTAAAAAATGAACAGTGCGAGGGACACATCTCCAGGAGATCTCTATTTCATCCAGAGTACGCAAAACCCAATAGAGTGCTACCTGAAAAGCCAATCGAACTATCATCCTCACACTGATTCAGGTTGGGTTACCCGTTAGAAATCTCCAAATTCAATGGCGCTACCTGAAATTGCAACATTAATGGAGATAAAAGAAAATTTTCTTTTCGACATCATGTTGTTTTAAAAAATGAACATATTTTTACTTTTGAATGGGTTAAAATGATCATATTTAAAGTTTTTTTTAATGCCAAATCATTTTGCTACTAGGAGGTGTTCAGTACATACCTACTTGTCATGACTGATGTAATTGACAAACAATCAAAAGACATTGAAGCAAAGGACTTCAAAACTTCACATCTTCAATGGATGGTTGCATTCTTATTTGTCGTTTTGGTGTTTTGTTTTTAAGAAAGGTATGATTACATAGAAACAGTTTAACAATAATTACCACTTTGTTAATTATTTGTATATCCAATGGTCATTATTTGACTTTTTGAAATAGGTAATTATCTTTAAGCTGACCTTTCCAAGTAGCATGGCTACGACAGACTTAATCAACAACCTCCATACTCCTACAGGCTCCAGCCTAGCATGACATGACTTAATAAATATCAATTTATCCACTATTTTTCATTAATTATAGAGGTTGAGAAGTATGTTGTGATGCATGTATGCTAAGGTTTAATTTATAAGATTTTATATGGTTTAGGGAGGTGAAAATGTTAGCAAAGTTCAGTCAGTTTCACATGGGGATTTTTCCAATGGTTTTACACCGGGGAGATGATTGTGGGTTTGCAAAATTTTCTAATTTGGATCTTGAAGCTAGAGATCAAAGGTATATTATGTTGGTTCACTTGAATATATATATCCATTAATCAATTATATACCACTTATTTCTAAAACTAACCATGGTACTAACATAGCATTCAGCTTTTATTTGACTTTTCAACTATTTATATTGGTGTTGGAATGGTGTTCCCCTACATTTACAATATTTCTTGCTTCTTGGGAGATCTCTTGTCATGGGGGTTCATGTGGCCTTCTATATATGCTAAGAGAGACCAATGGTATTCAACTGTCCTTCCCAACACAAGTCAAACTCCAAGGCCATCAGGTGATTGTCATCAGTTGCAACTTTATATCCTACATTTTTTCTCAAGAAGAATTTTATAGCCTTCATTTTCTTCTAAATGCATTTTAATAGTCATTGTCAAAGTAGTTTATTTAGGACATCCTTTATACAACTAAGTCATGCCCTAAAATTTCTATCAAATGTCCATATACAAAGTCTTGAAAAGTTCATAAATTTCTAGTAAATTGTAGGAAAAAATTACATAAAAATTACACGAATTCAATGTGAAAGGCATGAAACTCAACGGTATATTTTCTTCAAAAAAATTCAATAGTGCATAAAGAAGCTTAGAGTAAAGTTAGAAGTATACAACAATTGAGGAAAAGAGAAGTTAGAAGTATACAACAATTGAGGGAAAGTACCTACAGGTATTAACCATCCTTTCCCTTGTTAAAAGAATGTAGTACAATCGGAAAAAAAATTATCATCATTTAAGTGATGTCTTAAAATTTTCAAAATAAAGTCCATAGAAATATATATGATAACAGGATTTAAGTGGGAAAAGTAGTGGAAATTTATAAAGATGAAACACTTCTATTCAAATGGAAACAAATCTACCAAAAAATTGAAAGAAATAAAAATGTCGTACATTGGCATACTAGGAGAACATTTATATCATTCAGTTGTAATGTTATGTGGAAACATGTGGAAGTGACCTAGCAAATGCAAAAAAAAATAGATGTATGACAGAAACGGTTCTCATTGTTTGAATTCATGATTTGAAGCAAGTGTCATCCAAATCAATAGAGATCTAAATAGAATACACGTGAACAAGATTGGTATTGTGAAAGCATATTCTTTCTTCTAAGAAAATATTTTTTCAATAGGATTGTTAATTAATTTGTCACCATAGTATCTCTCTTGAGAAAATGAAGAATTACAATATTCACTAGATGCATAAAAAAAATGTCTATTTCAACATTTTACCAAATGTTTATATACTGAAATGTATGTCATTGTTTTTACATCACAAGTTTTTTTTATAACAATTGATATGATTATTGGTGATGGCTTATATAATTTCTTCAAGTCCATGGGCAAAGCTTTGGTGGCCATCAATAAATAATTAAGGACCAAAAGGACTTTCGCAACACACATCATAAAAGACAATGATATGTCCGATCACACAGGGGCATCAACCTATGATGATGAACATAGATTTGAATATTTTCGGAAGGACAAAATACTCGCACTAATAGGTTGTCAAGATTATATGGTAGTCAGCATAGTAGCAGTTGTAGTTCTGTCTTCTATCATTGCACCCTTGAAGTGGTACAATGTATTCATTATATGTATCTTAGCACCTATTTTGCCTTCAGCAATGCTTATGGAGTTGGTCTTACCAACTGGTCATTTGCATCGACCTATGGAAAACTTTCCATAATTGTCATTACATCATGGGTTGGAATAAACTATGGTGAAGTCTTTGCATGGCTGACTGCTTGTAATGTTATGATGAATGTCATGTCAATAACTTTATATTTTATTCAAGACTACAAGATTGTATACATGACAATGACATCTTCAAAATCAATCTTCATCTACAAATCATTGGCACCGCAATGGGATGTATCATCTCCCCCTTTTGCCTTTTGGTTATCCTTGATGGCATCCAAATATGTTGGAAAGGCAGGAACAACATACTCATCAATGAACTCATTACTTTTTGTCAACATATCTAGAGGAGGAGTTCAAAGATTTGCTAAGTTGCCGAAGTATTGCCTAGAGTTGTCAATGGTGTCCTTTTTGCTTTCATCCTAAACGCTATAAGAGATTTTGCAGACAAGAAAAAAAGTCAAATTCGTTCTGATTCTAGCAATGATATCCATACCATTTTTTTTTATCATCATTTGCTATAGACAGGTTTGTTGGAAGCTTAATACTCCTGTTGTGGAGAAAGATGAACAAAACTCACGCCAACAAGTTTGGACAAATCATAGTTTCTGTATTAATATGTGGAGATGGTATTTGGGGTCTCCCCCAAATAATACTTGCTGCCATTGGAGTCAAGTCATCAATATGCATAAAATTTCTATCAAGGAGCATGAATAGTAAGGTAGATAAATTTATTGCTTCATCGTGAATACCAACAAAGTCAACTACATGGGCAAGCGCATTTGGGAAGAAGCATTAGGGAGCATGAAGCAGTCACATCCAAGTCCACCCTTCGTTATGTAATGATCCTTTCAATATTTGGGTTTGTGAACTTTTTATTTATAGTGGATTGTTATATGTCTTTTTCTTTTACCCTAAAAGTATCTTTTTTTTTTACAATATCCTACCAAAACAATTCAAATAACATGTGGAAACCCTTGCTGAAATTTTAAGAGAATATTGTTCAAATCTTCTAAAAAATGATAGATACAACGAGAACATGAACTAATCATTTTAAAGAGAATAACAGTGACTTAACACTACTTGCAGCCATAAATGCAATGCCAATCAAGCAGCATGTTGAATCGACCATGAATTGTCTGATCATGAACTCAACGAGAGGGACCTACACCATACATGGACGAGAACGGAGAAAAGTGCATATCATCAACAGAAATTACTTGAAAAGTCTATAAACTTAGTAGAGATATTTGACTTAAAGTCACATAGGCAATATGTTATCGACATTGAAAATGAATAATTCAATGCCACATACTTGGTTAACATTACAGTTTATACAGTTTGATAACTCAACAATCGAAAGCTTCCACCTAATTGTCTAAGCCACACCAATTAGAGGGTGATAGTATGACAATGTTGTCCTTTGGAGGAAAACATACCACCTCAACAACTATAATTTATGGAAACAAACATTGATAAAATTTCTTTTTGAGAGCACAAACATTGATGAATTCCAACTCGAATAACCACTTTCATGTCAAAATCCCAAACCTCAATGTTCAAAATTTCAAACCCACTTATGTTAGCTTCTTTGTCCATTATTTAATTCATCTCTTTGTCCTCTTGTTGAATCCTTTATTGGTTAGAGAAACACCCATCAAGATGGGTGCAAATCCCATTTTGATAATATCAAGTCCGAAAAGGCCATGAGCTACTACAGGTTCATCTTGATCAAGATCGTGACCCTATTGTAAATTCCGAGGATGAAGGCCCTGACAGGTCGAGGCAGAGAGTAAGCCTTTTCTTGCATGCTCCAAATGAATTTATTAAAGTAGTAAGGCCTGATATTGCAATAATTACAAAATCATGAAATTGTGATCAATTAGTGGATATGTTGTGGCAAAAGTGCGCTAGGTTATTAGTTATGAGGATAGAAGGATGGCAATTTTTTGAAGGATTATGATATATGAAATTAGGTCAACATGCATCTGGTTGCATGTCTTTCTCTCCCTTTTTCTGCAAAAGATAAATGTGGAGCAAACATTTGGATGTTATACCATATGGACCATGAAAGTTCAATAATGATCAATCTAACTTTTTCTAGGGAAGATGAATATTCTACAATGAGTAATGATCCACGATGGACTATAGGGGATTTCATCTCCATCCTACATACTAGCAAAAAAGGGAGGTGCCTAAGATCACATTCAACAAAAATCAAGGAGGTGATGAATACAATGGAGAAGTGAAAATACAATAGATAAAGCAATCTCTACTTGAGCAGTAAAGATTTCTTGATACAACTCTCTGACTTACTAGAGTAAAGTCAGATCATGATCATTTCTTTTATTTGGAGAGATCATGATCATTCTTCTCAATGCACATAAGTGGGAAACTCAAATAGTAGTTACTTTTAAAATATATGGCAGCATGATAGAGTATCCTAATTTTATAGGATTTCTAATGAATCTTGGGATAACCCAGGAACAATGCCATCTTCACAATAGTTTGAAGAAAATATCATAGCATGGAATGTTGAAGTCATAGAGCTTATTTAAATAATGAAGAAGAGAACTATGGCAAAGTATATGTAGAAGTGCATGGAAGCAGGAGGTCAATGTTTCTTTTATGCTGCAAATGAATTTATTGGAGTAGAAATGTATGATATTGACGTACACACAAAACCATAAAACAATGGTCAATTGATGGATAAACTGTGACAAAAGTTTGCTAAGTTCTTAGCTATGAGGATAGAAGAACAACAATTTTCAGGGGTTTATAATGTAGAAAATAAGGATGATAATTCTATAACAATTTGAAAGAGATCAAGTTTTTCTGTTATTTCCATTGAAAATTGATTAAAGAGCAAGCAATTGGATGTTCTCTTAGATATATACACATCAATTGGAGGGCTATAGTAGACAACCATGAGAGTTCATTCATGACTCTGAGAAGGCTGCCTCATTGGTCAACGATATAGCATAGGAGGAGGTGACACGTGCTATTCAGGGCCTAAAAGCAAAAGGACCTCCTGCCTAGCCAGTTCAGTCTTATTTTATAAAGAATTTGTAGGTTAAGTTGTTATAGCTTTGATCGGCTAAATTGATTCTTCATATTGTTGATACCAAAATGTTCATTAGCTAAATGCATTGAAGATTACTAGTCAATTGCATTATCATTGTAACCAAACTATTGGCCAAGAGGTTGTGAAAGATTTCGGAATCTTTGGTGCTTCTGGTGCAATCGACCTTTCTGAGCAGTCTGTCAATAACAGCTAATTTTGTGCATGGATATTACAACTTTATCACATTGGTGGCGCATTGGGAAAAAAAGGTTACCATATGAACAGTAAGAACTAATTTTTTTTACAGAGAGTAAGAATTAAAATTCTTATTCATACTGAAGCTCATGGAAAGAAAATGGATTGAAGGTGGATCTCTCAAAAGCATATGACTTTGCAGATTTGTTGTTCTTAGATGCTCCTTGAGATAGCAAGGTTTTCCAAATGTGTGGATCTCTTGGATGCGTGTATGCACTTTTTCTCTTTTTTTCTTATAAATGGTACCCAATCGGATGCATTGATACAACCACAATGTTGGGTTCCTTATTGCATCGATGTTGTTTGTTCTAGCTACAAAACCCTCACCAGATGCACCTTTTCTGCATGTCAAGTGGAAATGATTTCTTGTTTTTCCACAAGGAGAGACCTTTACAATTATTCTACTATACTAGAGAATATGGAACCGGATGGATCAAGGACACAAATGTCAATTGTTTTGTTTATGGGAGAAATCCTAGGAATCAAACACATTTATTTATTTTTATTGTATAATGGCTGAAGTGTGCGCATTTATGGCAGATAACACACTAGACTTTCGATCTGAGACAAGTTTTTGGAGATCATTTATAGAAGCTTATAATTTTCGATCCAAGACAAGGTTTTGGTGATCATTTAGAGAAGATTATGCATGGGTGTCCACACATATGTCTCTTCTGCACAAAGAGTGCTTTTAGTGTGTATATTGTGAGTTGTTAGGAAACTAAAGAATGAATCTATATCCAAGGGTGAGAGACCTTATGTAGAAAATATTGTGCGCATGGAGTGAAGTTTGATGAAAGAATGGTGGGGAGAGCTTGGTGACTGCATTGATCCATCCGGTTGACCATATGTGAGCTGGTGATTAGCAACTTATATTTTTAGGATATCAATAAAGTTGGTGGCCCAAAACTTGTTGATCATATTTTTTTCTTCAGGAGTTTTGTCATGTCATCTTCCCTTGAATAATTTGAAGAAAAGACCATGACATGAAATGTTGAAGTCAACGTTGTGAAGTTTGAAATTTTATGTAAACATGTTTTCTAGGTTGTAAACTTCGTATCATAAAATTGCACTGCTGACCAAATAAATTCAATCATAAAATCATTATTATACAATGCATAAATAACAAACAAGTAAATATTTGACTAATACAAATTTTAAAGTAAGGAAAATAAGTACTATCACTTGAAACTAATAAGTGCTAAGTAGTTATCAACGGTTAAGCTAATTAAGTTAGAAAATAAGAAAAAATGATAAATGTTGTCTTATTAAAATTTCTACTTATGATAGTAATTTTATTCTTGATCACAAATACATTAGTTAAATAAATATTTAAGATTCTAAACCTTTTGTATAGAATCCTATAAACTCTATAGGAATCTATAAGTTTTACAAATTTGTATAAACTAGTTTTTATGTATAATATAAGAGTCCAAGTAACTTAGGAGTCTACATCAATTTGATTCACTTACCTAAAATAAATTCTTAAACTCGTAATAGTTTAAGAGTTTGACTCGAAAGTTTAACAATATTGGTTGAAGGCTTAGGGCATCTTCAAAGCAAGAAGAAGAGAATAGTGATGTATATGAAGAATTGCACAGTCAGTGTTTCTTCTAAGCTACAAACTAATTTATAAAAGTAAAAAGGTTCGATATTGTGGGAATTGAAATAGTGGTCGGTTAGCGGTTAAGGTTTGTCAAAAGTTTGTTGGATTCTTAGTCTTTTTCTTCTTCTTTTTATGATTATTGTATACAAATATGGTCGACATAAATCTAGTTGCTTAATAGAATTAGGACTTTTTTGTAAAGAGATTAGGCCTCCCTGTTGAAGATTGAACACAGTGCAAACATGATGTTTTATCAGATATATGCACATCCAGTGGAGGTTGCAACCTGAAGGAGACAGTCATTCGATTTCGTTAGTGAACAATCCAAACTTTTCTTTTGACAAAAAATGAACATTCTAAAATTATTAATAACACATGGTCGATGGAGGTTCATCTCCATCTTGAATGCTAGCAAAAAGCAATGCTCCATTCAGTACACATTTGATGAGAATCAAGGAGGTGATGGATATCTAAAGAATCGAAAATACATTAGACAATGTGATCTCTACTTTGGGAGATGAGATTTTCTGATACAACTCTGTGGACACTTTTTTTGAGAGGGAAAAGGATGGCTAGCAAATCTTGGTGTCAATTCGTACGCATATTAATATTCAAACTTTAAAGATATACAAGTGTGTATGCTAGATGTAAGGCATCAAAAGAGAGGCAATGGCAACTACCTAGACCTCACTCGTACACCAAAAAGGAGTTGTTGTATAAAACACTCTCGACTAGAGTCACTAAACAAAAAGTTTGAGATGCTCATTAGCCAAAACAATCCTTGTGATCTTTGTGGATGAGGGCATTTAAGTTCTGAATGCCCAAGGGGTAATTTTTCTAACCAAGTTGAAGATGCTAACTTTGTCTGCTCTTCTTTTAGGACTCCACCTTTGAAAAATTCTTACCTTATTGGTGGAATCATCTATTATTCTCATGAAGACAAATCAAGGATCGCAACTGTATGAACAAAATAACTTTTCGCGATAATAATTTCAATCATGACAACACCAACTATCACATGATGAAATGAAGCTCAACTTAGATGAGTTGATGACAAATTTCATTATGACAATGGAGACCAAAGTTTCCAACCAACATGCTTTTATCCACAATTTGGAAATTCAAGTTGGACATATAGCAAAATTTTTGGTGGACTCACACCGGGTTCTCTTCCAAGTAACACTGAAAATAACCCAAGAGAAGAGGCTAAAGCTATCTTCCTTAGAAGTGAAAAACCTTAGGTCAAGAGCCTTAATCATCAAACAACAACGACAAGGAGGCTGAAATTGAAGCATCACATGAACCAATTATCGAAGAAGAATAAAGACCCTCACCTCAAATATCCAAAGCCAAAGAGAAGGGTCCAACTACCATCGAAACACTAAGCAAGATAGGAAACATGAACATCCCTTTCCTTAAAAAAAATATGCAACGAACAATTGGATAAACAATGCTCTCATTTCATTGAAATATTTAAACAATTGCATATTAACATTTCATTTTATGAAGCATTGCATCAGATGTCTACTACACAAAGTTTGTTAAAGATGTGTTATCTCGCAAACACAAGATTGAAGTGGATGGTGTTGTGAAGATGACGTCAAAATCTTGTGTCGTATAAGTTTGTTATCTAGAGCAATAATATATGTTTAGATTAAATGAGATTCCATGTAAAAATTGATAAAATTAATTTGAGTAGGAGTTTGGTAAGTTTAAATTGAGAAAAGGAAATAATTCTTTGATTTTCCTATTTGTAAAAATTAAATGAAATTTTATAACTAACGGGTATTAAGATGAGAAAAAAATAATAATTACAAGTACATATACATACATATTTATTTATGTATATGGAAAGAATAAAAGAATATTAAGTTCAAAGATAAATTTAATATGGTTAGAAGTAGAATTCTTTGTTTGATTGAAATACTTATGAGAATAAAAATAAAAAGATTAAATCCAAATGTAAATTTAATTTTATTAGAAGTAGGATTAAATAAAGAATATATTATTTTTAAAATTATTAGATAATGAGATGTACGTTTGTAAATTATTCGGAGACAATAATCTTTTAAAGTAGTTTGACTAATTGTTCACTTTAATGTTAAAAAGTATTTTAATATTCTTGAAATTATATATCATGATTATATAAAAATTTTCTTTTTTCAATGTTTGTGAATGACATTAAGGATATTCATGAGTTGAGTTCGACCCGACCTGATCTTGAACTTGACGTATTGGGTTATACTCTTTCAAAAGGTTGGACCCGATGTAACCCGGATCAATTCTTTTTTTTTATTTTTTCCTTACTTTTTTTTATTTAATATATAAAAAATATCATACAATATTTATTTTTAAACCATAAAATAATTTTTTGAGTTTTTAAATATTATTTTACATATTCATATTTTTATTCTATTTTAAAATTTTTTATATAAGATGTAATCTAAAATTTAAATTAAATAATACAAAAATCAGGATGTAATATGAGCCGGATCTTTTTTTAAAAAAAGCCTTACATTTTTTATTATTTAATACAAAAAATACCATATATTATTATTCTAAACCATAAAATAATTTTTTGAACGTTTAAATATTAATTTACATATTAATAATTTTAATTTATTCAATTTTGTTTAAGTTTTATATAAGATAATAAGATATAAGTTTGAAATAAAATTAGAAATAAACAAAATCAGGTCTTAGACAAGGGTCACCGAGCCAAGGTTGAAGTTGGTCGTCCTCCGACCCGATCCGATCCAAACCCTTGATCCGACCTCTGTCAGTTCACCGAGTTCATCGGGTTGACCCGACCCAATAAGCACCCCTAAATGACACAGACCTTGGAGAGTAAAAAAGTGTAATAAAAAAAGATGTGTCAATACTAAAATAACTACAAAATATATTAAGAATTAGATATGATTCTATATTATTAATATAAAAATTTAATTTAATTTGAATCTTGGTAAATGCCGCGAGTTTGCGGGCCGTATCAAAAGAAGTCGTATATAAAATATTATAAGAATAGGTAAGATCATATATTACTAAAACTTTCTTAAATAAATTAATAAAAGTAAGAATCCTATTTAAACTCACATAGAAACAAGTGAAAGGTAACTTAAAAGAAACAAAAATATAAATCAAAGAATAATTCTTTTTGGAAAATAATTAATTATTTAAGAAGAAAATAAATTAAGTAGAAGTGAGAATATTGATAAGTTTAAATTGAATAGAATTAAGTGTTTTAAACTTTTCAAAATAGAGGAAGCCATTATCACATTTAATTATTAATAAATTAGTTTTAATAGTTATTATATAAATTATAATATCACAATTATATAATAAACATTTTTTTATACCCGTGCATTCCACACGATTTAGCACTAGTTGAAATTAAAATACCAAGTTGCACATCAGAGGCTATGATATAAAAATATTGGTTATATCGCATGGAATATAGCAGTCGTCTGTGATGTTTGGTTTAGATATATTGTAATAATCGAGCAACATTAAATGAAACTAATAACCTCAGAAAGAAATACATTGAGATAGATTATTATTAATATTCAACATATAGTGAAAATAGAAGTAATTGTGTCACGTATATTCATTAATGATAGGTTGACTATTTTTCTCACAAAAAATACAATTAGAATATTCATAAAAAAATATTTGAATAAAAGAATTTCCACGAACAGTTGGATTCAATTTTCATATCTTTTATTTACTCATATAATGAGACTATTGAAATTGCATTATTAAATAGATTGAGTGGGAGATATTAATTTTGACAATCATTGATGTCGATGACTAAAATACGAGTAAGTATATAAGACTAACTGAAAATGAATAAGATTAAAGATAAAAATTATTATTATTATTTAATATTTATCTATTTTATATTAGTGTCAATTAATATTTTTAGGTTAATCGGGTTTTAATTCTTTCAATTCCTTACCTGAGAAAATATTTTCATCTAAAATATTTTGGATGTCTTCACCATTACAATGATATTAAAATTTAAGTTTATTAATAATGGAAACACGAGGCACTCCGTGCTTTGAAATTTAAACAACACCACTACTTGTGACAAACCAAATGCTCTCTTTTAGTTCTCCGTTACTCCATTTCGTAATAAATTAGTGCTTCAACTTATATATATGTAACAAAAAAATCTCCTTAGCTTTCCAACTTATTTTTTTTATATAAGCTTAACTCAAATAAAATATTATATATTTATAAATAAGATAATTATAATTATTTATGTAAAAACAAAAAAAAAGAGGGGCAAAAGGATGTTGAAATTATTTTAAAGTTGCATTGAAATAAAATAAAACTTTTTTATAAAAAAAATTAAAAAATAAAAATAAAGTAAAAAAGAATCGTAAGGATGTGATAGTGAATCTCATGTTATTTTTAGTAAATATAGTTATTTTATTTTAAAGTACGTCAAGTACGTCAAGTTAGCATATTAATTTTAAAAAAATTAATATAGATATACTCACATTTTTATGCGCACTAATAAAAATATTATTTAAATATTTATTTATATTGATTAAAAAATATTTTTAAATAAAAATTTTATTTTTTCCTTGAAAAATAATTTATTTAACTATATTTTAATAAATATATTTTATTTTATTTGAGTTTGGTTCTCATGTGAACATCTTACTCAACAAATTATCAAAAAACCTATTATATTGTAGGATATTTTTTTACTACAAATTATAAGAAACAAAATGGGACCAAAGTGAAAGTGTACGGACTAACGATATTATTATCTTACTTAAAAATTCTTGTAAGATTAGTTAAATTTTATAACTTGCCATGTGTCCTCATGATATTTCATCTGCTTATATATAAATCAGTCGGATACACCTATTTTGGATCTTATTAAAGATTAGCACTTATTGTTATCAACTTGCACCACAATTCTAAAAGATAAACTAATATATATTAGGATGTATATTATTATTAAACTTCGTATCCTAATTCTAGTCGTAATTTTTTATATATACTAAGAAAAATAATATTATATAACTCCTAAATCATACGTACTACAATCCAATATACCATATAAGATATCATTATGGTTATAATTTAAATTTAGAATAGATTATGATAATTATTCATTTAAATATTTAAATGACACATGTCAATATTATATTATACCATTTGTCATCATCACATGCATCTACCTCTTTTTATATATATTAATTCATGATTCAATCTGTCAAATAATTTATTATTATTGAATGAAAATTTGATGATAAAAATGATAAGTGAGGTAAGGAACACCCGTAGTTTTTTCTTTTATATAATTATCATACTCCAATAGTTTTATTGGGTTGGGCTCAAAAGTCTTTACTTACATATCGTGGGCCACGGGTGATGGTAACATCCGATCTAGTGTTGATAAACTAGCAATATGGAAGGAGGTGAACCTACGGGCAGTGACGAAGCCAGGAATTATTGTCACTGAGTTCATCGATTAAGAGCTGATAGAAATGTTTTAAAATTTTTTATACTCACATAAATTTTGTTCTAAGCTTTTGAATTAATTTTCTTTAGAAAAAAATTTCATATCATTCATGTATATAGACTTTTATAAAAAAATTATTAAATGATGAAAATAATAAGCTAAAAAGCTAATAACTTTTTTTAGATGTATATATACTCAATAATTCATATTATCATAAAAGAATAATAATGTTTAATATAAAATTGAAATGATTATTTTAACAAATTAATCTATTAAAATTTTCATGTTAAATAACTTTTAATAATGACAATTATCCTATGAAAAATATGTTACAAACAATGACATACAACTTCAATAAATCATATATATATATATATAAGAATCATATATAAAATAATAAAACATTTTACATGAAAGATAAAAAGTTAAAATTAATGGCATATAAATTTTATAAGCAAATGAATTATTTTAACTTTTTTTAATATATTCAAATTTAACAAAATATATTCAAAGGTACATAAAACTTAATAAAAGATGGAAAATGATATTAAGCATCAGGCATTTATGCTTAAAAAATTGGTATATAAATGAGATAATTATTAGAAGCGAATGATGCTTTAATAAAGACTAATGATATATATATCTCCATAATTTTTTTTTTAAATGTTCAATGTAGATTAAGAACAATAACTTTTTTTAAAATATGAATTGTTATTATAAAACACAATGTTGCCACCATCAGAACACTTACAAACATTTGATTGAAATATACGTATGGAAATCTCAGTGCCTGCACGTGCAGGCTTGGGCAGGCACGTGGATCCGCCCTTGCCTATGGGGACATGTTGCATCAACGAGTTTTCTTCTTTTGTTTAACTTGCAGGCGGATCCGAATTAGTTGCGGTTCGGTTGGTATCTGCATCATGGAAATACTTGAGATTAACACAGAAATGTTAATCATTTATAAATTATAAAGCATGTTTGAGGAGTATGTTGATGGATAGCACTAATTACTTTAAACAACCATCGGTCATATTTCCCCATGTAATTTGGAAGATACTTTTTGGGCATAATTATATGCTGTTAGATTACCAGAGAAAAATCTTGATGGAACTAGGTTTTCTTTAAACGAGTTTATCCCCACTTGGTTTAAGCCAAATAAATAAATAAGTATCCAACAAAACAAATTGAAATATTTTTAAAAAAATTGGTTGGAGCGAAAATACGTTAATAAGCTTTTATATTGCCATGAAAATATATTTTATCATTAGTTTATGAACATAAAAAATATCAATGAATATGCGATATTTTGATCTCATGAATATCTTATTATGTATAATGTTTTGAATTTGAACTCAGTAGTAATTTTAAGTAAACCATTATGATAAGACACTTCAATAATAAAGATGGTGAAGTCGTCCGTCCTATGCGGGTCTTGTTGACTTCAAAATGGTTGAGTTATTTTGTGTTAGATTATTTTGCTTTTTGAAGTTTTTTGTTTCTTACCTATATAAATTTAATATTTTACATCTTTGTAATCATTATTTCATTACAAAGAAAGTCATCATTGTCTAAGATCGTAACTTAGTTTAGGATGAGAGTGTCTTCTTCGATGTTTGTGTGATCTCTCTTCTTTTCCTAACATTTAAATTGGCTAAACTTATGAGTAGATAAATAATAGTTCTTTTTTCAATCTAAACGTATTGGATTTGAACTCGAAATTACTAGTCCATCTATCCTATGATCTATGATAATTATACTTGATTATGAAGTAATCCTTTTTAATTTACTATTCAGGGTGCTACGTTGATCACCATCTAATAAGAAAAAAAATGTATTGTCGATTTCTTGCAAAGGATGAGCTGTGATGAGCATGAGCGGTGGTGTTGTCGTAAATTCGGCGCACTCGTACTTAAATTCAAATGTTCCCGCTCTTCAATATGTTTCACTTTATTGCACCACAAAATTAAGAAAAAATACATAACGCACGATAAACACACCCCAAGAGATTCCTGGAGAACACGCTCCTCCACTTAGTCTGACAGAAGGAGTCACAACCCATGCGATGCAACGGGCAAATCATAAGGTAACGGTGTGCATATATCGGTTCGTCGTCTCCTCAAATTTCTATAAATACAAAAATAAATAACATTTGTTAAAATCTGCCGTTGCCAGAGGACTTTCCTCATTTCTTCTCTTATATCTGGTTGTCGACATTTGCGTTCCCTCTCGGTTTGGAAGCGCTCGCGATTCGATTTTGATTTCGAGTTCGATTCGAGGGTTCATGGAGCAGCTCTCTCTGATCGACGTCTCCTCAGAGGACGATTTCCTCATCATCTCCTCGCCCTCCTCCGAGTGCATTACCAATCCCAGCTCCGCAGGTAACTTTGGCGCCGGATCGATCCGAATCGCTCCTTTCTCGTGTTTTCGTTCCCCTGTAGATTCGAACTCTGCATTTATCTCTGTTTTCCGATCGATTTGGTGTTTTAAATTGGGCGTTCATTGGATCTAGGGTTAATCCGGATGATGGATGATTTAGTTCGCGTGGGACGTTCGGGAGTTTTCATGAATTCGGATATGAATTAATGAATAATGATTTTGATTTGGGAATGGATTGAAACATAGATGTATTATTATATGTTCAAATTGTAATTTAAGGACCCTTTTTTTAAAAATAATTGTGCCATTATCTGTTTGTGCTAAGAACGTGCCATTCGAGTTACTGTGTAGCAAATGTTGCATAGGTATTTTGATCAATGAGAGTTTACTGATAGAATTCCAACGCCACTATTGCTTTATTATATAATTATCCTATTATGGTAGTTTGAGGGATCTGAGGATTCTGAACAGCATGCATAAAAAATTACGTTCTGCTTATATGTAGCTTGTATATAATTAAAAGAGTTAATCACTAGCTTTACAGCATATTTTATGTCTCGTACCATAATTGTTTTCTATGATGGGAATAAATTGAATTATGAATGGACGAGATGCATTTTTTTTTGTGAATAGAACTTCACGGCACAGTATGAAGTACTATAGCTTATTTGTTACATTAAAATTTTGTAAATCTGTTGCTTAAATCTCTCATTTGTGATTTTGAGTAATGTTTCCTGTACTCATTTTTTTACTTTTGACATGATATGAAAAATATGCGATTAATGAAGTTTTTTTTCCCACGTGAGTTTAACTTAGTCTGCATGCCATCTGAATGGTTAAGACATTTTTCAGATATGCTGGAATTTGATATTTCTCATGCACCATATTTGATGGAATTTTAGTCTGGAGTGATGCCTATATTGCTGATCTCCACTCTCCTGTTTTCTTTCTTTATTGCTTTGGACGATCAGTATAATTTAGATATAATATCTTCTGTTTTTTCACATCATATACATTCTGTAACTAACATGTGCTTTGTTGTACAATATTTAGTAGGAAATCATCTTGCTGGTGATTTATCCATATTAGAAGCCAATGACGCTATCACTGGAAAAGGCCTCGTGAAAATGAGCAAGCATATGGAACAAGCCTTGCACATGTCAGAATGCCAGGAACAAAAGCAAACGAAGTCTAGCAAATGCAATTTGAGGAAAAGCCTAGCTTGGGACAGTGCTTTCTTTACAAATGAAGGTGCAGGAATTTTTTATTTTCCACTTTTCATATGTTTAGATAAATTTATGTCCTTTTATCTTGTATTTTAATGTTTGCAACCAGGAGTTCTTGATCCGGAAGAACTAGCCACCGTAAACTGCACATTTAAAAAAGTTGGAATACCCTCACTACCTTCTATTGTTGAAGATGTGAGAAAATCAGCAGAGTCAACATCTACTTTAGACAATGATAGTTGGTTAATGGAAAATCTTGAAGTAGATTTGTTTGATAATGTACGATCTTCCATACAGAAGACACTTGGTCATGCTAACAAAGCCTCCAATGTTGCATGTTCAGGCGCTAGAAAAACTTTAATGAAGGACTCACGAACTTTACGATGTAAGATCCTTGTTTAACTTTAGTTATCACATTTATGTGTTTGGAATTCCATTACATAGATGCACATCCTATATGGTTACTAAGGATAATCTGTACACTTCATGGTATGACAGCATCACAGGTCGTTGAATCTTCTTTCCAAAATAAGGTAAAAATCTGAGTAACTTGCCTTGTTGGTGTCCTGTTTCATAGTTGATTGGCTTTAACTAACAGTGTGCCTTGTTCAGAAGAAAATGCCTGCTACCCTGGACGCAGGATGCATCAGCAAGGAACGACGAAAGCAAGTCTCTAGAGAGGCGAATACTGCCCAAGTTGCTGTAGGCATTATTTTGGTTTTTAATCCCTCTTCATCTAGCTATTTTTTTTATTTTTTCCTTGAATGTTTTGACTTCTTTGTCACTAAAAAGGAAAGAAACTTATTTCTCTTAGCTTAACACAGGACAACAGCGGAGGTACAACTTCAAAAAGAGTGTTGAAACCACCTAGGATTCTTACTGGACCAACCTTGCCAACAATGACAAGCAAGGGAACTTTGACTTCTAGAAATAGCCAAACTGGGGCTGCAGCCTCGAAGTCTTTGTCAGGTACTTATACGAATATGCAGGATAGAATTGTTCTGTTCTATGTTATTGATACATCATTATTCTTATGTTTGGTTTTTCTGATGCATAACCGAAAGTCTGAAATTGTTATTCTTGCAGGCAAGGCGCCAAGTCTGAAACCAGTTGCAGTTCCAAATAAACCAAATGGTCCAATTAACAGCAACTCTTCTGCTTCTTTGAAATCATCAAGGGCTACAATGACTTCATCAACGACTTCTTATGCCTCGTACAAGGTCACTAATTCAGCTGACAAAGCAAGCAAACCTACTATAACGAATGCAACGAGGAAAAAAAATGCTTCAAGAAATGCTGATCGCTCATCTGGATTGTTGGCTGGTAAAAATCCCACAAAGATCACAAAAACTAGATTTGGTGATGGAAAAGCTAACAGTGCTTCTGTATGTCCAAGTTCTACGGACAAGTTCTCTTCAAGTATTTCTCCTAATAGCTCTTTCGACAGTTTGGCTTCTGGATCATCATCAGCATCATTTGTGTTTAAACCTCCAATAGAGAACACTGAATCTGGCTCTTCTTCTCCGGCTTTCTCATTTCCTAGTCCCATCGAAGATTTACCCCCCTCACCTCATCTTGAGCCAACCCTAGTTAATGAGAGTCTCAGGCACAACTCTGTTAATTGTCCTGAAGAAAAGTCTGAACCATCCAGAGAAAATACAAGAGGCTGCAGTAACATTCCTTCTGCAAAAAATCTCAAACCTTCAGGTCTTAGGTTGCCAACTCCTAAGTTTGGCTATTTTGATGCAGTAAGTTAACAATACATCTACAATCCTAATAGAGCTTCCTTATATTATACTTTCCAAGAGGAGGCAAAGTTTTACTGGGTGTTCTTGTTAATGCAGGAGAAGTGTTCAACCCGCAATGCAGAACTTTTTCCCTATGCTACACAACAAAGTTTAACAACTACCAGCATTGGTGTCAGTAAAACTGCCATGGTATTTGACAAGTCAATATGATGATCATGGTTACAGTTAATTATCTTGTTTATGTGATTTTGTCACTTAATGTGCAGGAGATTCCACCATACGACAATCTTGGGACACTTTCTCAGATCAAGCGACAGCACAATTCACCACAATCTACTGCTGCAGCAAGGACTAAGAGCAATCCAGTGAATAAACTGAAACCTCAAACTGCTGATAATTCAAGTTCTAGCTTGACTATGAACCCTGATTGTCCTCTAGTTCAGTCTCTGCATTCAGAGGCTACACATAATACAGAAATTACTGTAGCTGAAGGACTCCCAGAATCTGCTGACTCGTGTAGCCTTCCAACTATGGTAGAAGTTTTTCATGAATCACATTCTAGTGTTCGAAAGGCACCTTCTCCTGTTAAACATGAAGGTCATTCAATGGTTCCTGAAGCTGCAACAGAAGAAAAAAAAATTCCAGGTGGGAAATTGTTGACTGCACAACTTTTCAGTGATGGACATCTAAATTCGATGAAGGATTCTCGGGCTTTGGCAATAGAAAAGCAGGACGCAGATCAGAAGCAATGCCATTTGCTAACTACTCCCATGGATAAGGAAAATATCCTACCAGCAGATAGCAGTAACTTTCCACAAGAAAATACAGACTCCATCCTAGAACTGCTCGAGGATAAAATATCCTCTCTTACTATTTTGGACTGATGGGGAAAGATCACCGCAAAGTATGCAAAAGTCTCCTATGTCAGCTGTCAAATGCGTACTAATCAAAATTTTCGTGTTTCAGAATCATGAACCCGAAAAGGATCATGTCCTGACCTTGTTCATTGTTCAGTGTCTTTTAACTATCATGCGGTCATAACATACCAAGTTCTCTTTTTCCAATAAAACTTCTTCCTACGCAGATCGTGGACAGGTTGATTTTGTTGTCAAGGTATTATGTAAAAACTCCTTGAACCACCTCTTTATTTTCCACTATAATCAATCAGCCCTAGTTCCAACTATTGTGACCTTGTTGGAATGAGTTATCCAAGGAAATGTTATGACAGGAGAACTATGATCACATGATAATTTCTAATCTCGTTGAAATTTTGTACTTCCGTGTGCCTAAAATTTTCTGTGTATGTTTTGAAGTTCCACTGGCAAGGCTGAGACTTGTCGCTACTATTTTTTTTCAATTTTAATTTATATAGTGTCAAGTCTGTCAGTGATATTGTGGGTTGACATTTCACCTACTAATTTTTTACTGGTGATATTAGGACTTTCTTAGCTTCAGAAAAAATAAATGATTAATAAAATTTGACGTTGTTAAGGACTTTTGCGTTTAATAAAGAAGGGGCGAATGGTGCACAGCCCGGACCGGCCTCTCTTCGGGAGCATGGGCTGCAGCGCCTGAATCTTTTTTCATAGAACGAAGTTTGTTATAGGATACATGCATGTTTGATGAAAACGGTTAATGACCAATAATCTCCTTACATTACTCAAGTCAATATATAAGTACATAAATTTGAAAATATAACTACATGAGTTATTATCTACGTTTTAATTACAACAATTATAACAAAGTCTTATCCCACTGCGTTTTAATTAATTGAAAAAATAAAAGATGAGCGCTGCACCAGATGGTAAGAAAGTAAGCTACAGGCCAAGCATAAACTAATAAGACCCAAAATGCGCCGTTGAAAAAGAAATTTCCATAATCAAAGTACCCAAGTATAGCTTTTGAGCCCTCTTAACGAATTTTCTCTTAGCCACTGCCCGAAAACAGCCCGTTAACTAAAGATTTAGAGTTATCAAATAAATCCCAAAACAAATTATCATCTGATTCGACAAACTTATCAGCTCAAACAGCTCGAGTTAGCAGGTCCTGTCATGTCATGTGGAGGTCAATAGGTAGCACAATCATTCGGCCCGAACAGTTAGTTACATATAGAACATGTCTTGTCACTAAAAAATTATATGATTAAGTAGAATGTTCCTAACAATTTGAATGACAGAGCACACAAACTTCGTCCAGGAGAATCTTTATATAAAGAACAATTGAGCAATAATAACAAGTAGGAATAAAGAATATTAGGTTGTAATTGTAATAGATGATGGTGGGGGTGGGGGTAAGGATGAGAACCACTATCAGTAATAAAGAACCCCCGGAGAAAAAAAAAAAGAAATAACAGTTGCCCGTTTACATTCCATTCCTCTATATCCACTAACAAGGTTACCATGATACAAGCAGAAACCAGCCAAGGGTCTCGGCAAAGTTGGTTTGAGCGTGCGCTGGAGGAGCAAAAATAGTCTGAGGTATGACAATCCCAATTGTATGCTTCAACAAGCCCTTGCGGTTGTCTGCTGACTACCTCATCTGGAACTGCATGATGTGCGCCTGATAATTAACCCTGTATCAGGCAGTTGTTACTTGTTGCGTTTCTTTGATTCGCTGTAAAGAATAACGCCAAACACCGTTATGCAATAACCGAATATGCCTGTCACGGTCACAGGATTCCTGAATATCAAAATTGAGATGACCACAGCCACTGCACCTTTGGCGTTGCCAAGGACCTGCGGAAAAGATAGATTATAAATCTTTGACGATCATTGAAAATAGGTTGATGGCAGTGAGCAATGAAAAATATCAAGTACTTGAGCACAGATTATTAGAAGCATGAATTGAACTTACATATGGATAAAATTAATAGTGTACAAATTGTGATGAAATTGCTGTATGTTATGCCACGTCTTAAGAGATAAAGATTGGTAGAAGTATATTATTTCACAAACAATCATAGAAGAAAGAACATATATGAAAATCAATTCATCCATTAAGACAACATGGGATGGAGATTTGGGTCAGAAACTCGGACAAGAAAAAAGGGGAAACTAATCCAAACTGAAACTTGCGAGAAACCCAAATTAGATAAGAGCTTAAAGTTATGTCAGATCAAACAGCAGTGGAACTCGAATTGGGCAACTCAGTTCAAAAGGAATTGGGCCAAACATTCCACTTCAGATTGGGCCAACACCAAAAAGAGTTCCAGCAACTAACCTGTGGCTCAAGCATAAACTAAATGATTATTTTGTCCGTTAATGAACAATCAATGGCCACTATTTCATGCTCCAAAAGACTATTATTTCAAAAGGATTACCCAGAAAGCCATAGTAGTCATTGGCCATGCCTCAGCTATGGTCAAGAGTTTCCAAACAGAAGGCCGGATCAACCTACCTTGGATTTCAGCCTTTAAATGCACAAAAGGATATCTAGCAAGAAGAGATTTCTTCTCCACATCACTGAGAAGTAATCCTCTGTCAAGATAACTGAGAAGTAATCCTCTGTCAAGATAGATTACTCCGCCAAGGAAAAAGCTGATCCAACTTCGAACTATCAGAGCATAGGTAACTTGGTGAAAATCTTGGGACACTGGTGCAGTTAGTAAGCCCAGAAACAATATAATTACAAAAAACTGGCAATCCACTTTTTCTCATTCCTCGACATTAGAATTCTCACATGCCTTGTGGCACATTGAACCATGGAATGTATAAAAATAAAGGAGGCTCCATTCCAAGACATCACAGGAAAGAGAAAATGGAAAATAATACATCCAGCAAGGACACATGAACATAAAATAGTTTATAATTCAAAAGATGAAGCTCTAAACTCATTCCTTTAACATGTATTCCCCATTTTTGAAAACATACCTGGCCCACTTATTACATTTTAAATAGGTTGGAGTCATTCTAGAACCAGCCAAGCAACAAATGTAAAATCAATAAATTTTAGAAAACTCTTCCCAAAACACACTTGGAATTGTTTGGATTTAAAAGTCACAGAGTGAAACAAAGAACATGATCTAAAAAATGATAATCAGTATTAGTTATTACTAATTGCAAGGTCCAACTACAAATATTGCAATACAGTTAGTTAATTCTATTTGCAGATGCTCAATTGCTTGCATCAAAGTTAGAGACAAAACCTGCAATGTTAAGGTGTTTTCATTGATTATCGTTTCATCTTTAGTGAAGTAAGCACAAGGTCAAGGCACATAAAAAATTGAAACATAATAGTGGAAAAAAGCTTAACAAAGAATTGGGAGTTAGCATCAAGAAAAAAATGAATTGATGGATACAATCTCTCTTAAATATTTAAAAGAGAAAGACAAAAACAAAGTACCACAAAGGAAAGGCATTCAGTTGCTCACCTGGAGTGTCAAGGCACTGGTATGCTTTGTCACCAAGAAATTGGTCAAATTTACAAAATATGCCAGGAAGGAATTGAACAGGAGCAACCAGATAATCCTAAAATCTTCTCTAGCAAGTGCTAGTGTGATACCAACTACATTTTCCTCCATAATTATTGCTGCAGGAACTAAGATAATCACTGCTATAGGGGCCATATACAGAAGAAGATTCATGGAGTTGAGCTTATCCCTGATTCAGAATGCATAAACGGTTGAGTTAAGAGCCCAAATGAGATAAGTAAATAAGAGAACATTAAGATTCTCATATAAGCAGCATATGATCAGACTTCTCTGCCTCTAAACTTCTTAATTGAACTGTACAGAGAAAGTACATTCTTACCCATCTGAGCTCATCAAAATTCCTTGCAGCACTGATTTAAGTGCCCTTGCAGCAGTTGCACCAATACACATTAAAAAACCAAAGAGATGAAAGCTTGGCTCTCCCTGGTGAACAAAACATAATGACATCAGCGCTCTTAGATATCATTAACTTGGGAGAAAATCAGCACGAATTCTGAAGCTGATACTAACGGATAATACATGTAAAAAGACAAATATCATGATGGTGATTCCATAAGATATTTCAATAAATCAAATGAAACAATCATAGTCCAGCGCAATGTGAAAAGAATATGCTTTTTTTAAAAGAATATGTTTATTCTGCAACAGATAACAAATCACCGATAAGAGTGAACATGATAATACTTTTCCAGATGAATCTACCAGTTTGCACAAATTTAATCCCAAATGAACCCCTAGCATTTAAATTCACCATAGATGAACACCTAATCAAAATCCCAGATGAATCTACCAATTTGGACAAATTTAATGTCCTGTGTCAATGAGCAGTTGTAGATATAGCCTGTGACGTCAAACTTCTACCAACTTATGCAAATTTCTACAAGACTGTGTCACTCATAGGACGCTGTCATATCTCAACTCCGGGAAACCAGAATTATGATTAACCAAATGTCATATCATGTTCATAACCACGATTTGGTATTAATAAAAACTCCACGAACAGAAAGGACAAAGAAGATATGGTATTTGAACACGCACACATAAAGGCATCTACCCAATTTATAAGTGAATATTCGTTCTCAAAAAAAAAATGATGAATATTTGTGAAACAGAGAAAAATACAAAATGCATGTGATAACTACTAAGATGACGCCATACTCACACGATCACGTGCAACAGAAGTTCCAAAGAATCAATTTATGTCAATACAATCACAAAAAATTTAAGGGTAAATGAGTAAAATACAAATCGAATAATAAAGTCTGAGCCTGTGCATAACGACACAAAAAATCACATTGCTCGGAAGTAACTGCAGGAACTAACATTTCCAAGTTAATCATGATTAGATCTTCTAATAGTAGCATAAATCGCAGCCATGTTTATGAGCTAAAATGTAGAATAATCTTTCAAACATATGTGTTTCATCGAACACCTAATGGGCGCGGTGAGAACCACAATAGCCAATAAACATCGAATTAAAGGGAAAGAACAAAAAATGGAGTAGGCTCTCTCACCCCGCTGGCGATGACTACGCCTGTGACGACGGGGACGAGGGTGAGGTAGGTGACCCAGGACTCGCGCTTAAGGGTCATGAGGTAGGCGAATACTGCGGTGAAGAAGGGGGTGGTGGCGCCCACGGCCTGGTTGAAGGAGACGGGGAGGAAGCGGAGCGAGATGTTGCCGCTGACGACGGAGCCGCAGAAGACGAAGCTGAGCGTAGCGATCTTGGCGAGCTGGGCGCGGGAGCGGACGGTCTGCATGGGGACGATGCGGAGCCAGGCGATGGCGACGTAGGAGAGGAGGGAGCAGGCGGTCATGTGGCACATGGTGAGGAAGATTGGGTACTTGAAGCCGTAGTTGGAGAGCAAGTACTTGTTGAGGAGGAGGACGCCGATGTTGGATGAGTACCACGCGGTGACCAGGCCGATCGTGAAGAGCCGCCCCGTCCCCGCCATCCCCGGGGACAAGACCGCCGCCTTAGCGCTCATCTCCGCGGGTCGTCTCCGGGCGCCGGGATCTGCTCCGACGGATCTTGGAGGTTGATGGGGGAGCAGGATTAGGGCTCGGTGGGGGGGACGGAAACGTGCAGGAGGACTTTGGATCTGGAGATCTGATGGGTGTCTTGGGAAGAGGGAGAAAGGAAGAAAACTTGGAATAAAAAGGACGGGGAGACGAGGAAGAGGAGGAGAAGGGAAGCGAGTAGTGGTGATGGACCAAAGACGTCGTCCATCTATGAAGGGGAAGAAGTAGAGCTTTATTTTATTTTATTTTATTTTATTCTCCACGTTATATGCATGGTGACAAGATTTTGGCTAGAGCTTTTTTTATTTCTGTTTTCTTCTCAATATCATATGAACGGTAACAAATTTTTTTAGTACTATCCGTATAAATATACAGTACTTAAAACAGGTATTGTCATAATTTCATTTTAATGATAATAATATTATTTTGAAGCCATAATAAAATCACCTTATATAATCTTTATGGTGAACAAATTCAGTTCGGACCGGAGTCTCAACTTCCAATTTGAACATAAAAACTTTAAAAATAAATATAATAATAAAATATTTAATACTATTATATAAATATGATAATAAAATATAGAATTTTAATTAAAATAAAAATATATATAATATTTTTAAAATAATTTAATATTAATATAATATATATTATTTGGTTGGGACATAGTTCATGTCTCGATCTAATATCAAGAAATGAGACTAAAGCTAATTATAAAAGTTAAGATTATTTTCGTAATCCTCCTCTAATTATCATAATTTTTTATATTTAATCTTAAGTTATGAATTTATTTTTTTGAATCTCTAAATTATTATGAATTTTTTACTTTAGTCCTCCCATTCATTTTTGTTACTTTTTTCGTTTCTTTTACTTTTTTTCATTTATGAAAAAATTAAATTATCTCTCCTTTCAAAAAAATATGAGATAATAAATATAAAAAATAAAAAAGCATTGGAAGGATTAAAGTAATAAATAAAAAATATATCATTTATGAAAAAGATTAAATTACTCCCCTCCTAATTTTTTTCTTTTTTATTTTTTTATTTATTATTTGATGTGTTATGGAGGGAGAGGGGAATTTAGTCTTTTCATAAATGGAAAAAATCAAAAGTAATGAAAAAATATAATAGAAATAGATGGAAGAACTAAAGTAAAAAAATTGTGATAGTTTAGAGGTAAAAAAATAAATCCATAGTTTGTGGTTAGGGAAGGTTTATGAAAATAATTCTAACCATTTAAATGGAGAATATCTTTTGGGGAATAATAAATTTTATTCAAAAGAATATAAATATTCTTGTTGTATTATTATTCTTTCGTCCGTTTGGTTTAAGAGGAATAAATTTTAAATATATAATATTTTATAATTAAAATTAATTTATTATAAATACTTAACATTTATTATTATAATAATGATAAATATAATAATATAATGATATATGGTTAAATTATAAAAAATAAATAAATGATTTAAAAATAAAAAAAGAAGAGAATAAATCTATTCCATTATTTTGATGGAATGCAAATATTGTCTTGGTTGGTTATAATGGTGGTATTTAGATTTTAAGATAGTTTTGGTAAAAATGATATTTGATCAACTTATTTTTATTTCGCTGATGTTTGACAATATTCAACTAAATAATTAGTTATTCCACCATATGATGGATGAAGGTTAGTAATCTTATTTTTAATTGATATAATTATTAATATGAGTAAAATTTCTTTCTTTCGCCTGTGAATAGCAAAGTAATCAATATTTTCTGTTACAATAAGACTACCATAGTTTGTTTGTTTTTTTCCTTTTTTCTTAATAAAAATAGAAGCGTTAAAGGAGCTAAATGGATTTTTTCATATATCTGTTTTACCACATCCGAAATTACTAACGAGAAACCATGAATATATGCATTCCTTCGTAAAAATAGGTTTGACCTACAATAACTATTAAATCAAAAGTAAAAAGTGTAAGAACCGTTGAATTCTATAAGATAACATTATATAAAAGCTGTTGGGCAATTTAAACTTTTTTAATTCGCGTTTACGCGTCTCTCTCTCTGGATTGTGGACCCGGTAAGTTGGTTAGATACCGTAATACCACACGACGCACGCATAATAACGTGGAACGAGACCCAACTCTTGCAACAATTTGATCACACTTTTTTTGTGTCAATATGTTGTCTAATGAATATTATCAGCAGCTACCTAATTCTTGGGTGGAGTGAATAATCCTTTTCATCGTTTCAAGTAAACATCTTGAGTATCAGAGAAAATTTTTATTAGGAGTTTTATTTGTCATAGTCGAAAAATGCTACTCGTATGATATTCAATTAATTGGACTTAATGATGAATTGAGACTTCAATTGATGATCTATGCATTATTCTTAATATCAATCGAGACTAGACGATCGACATCACTTTTTGAATATTGGGATGGTAATAAAAAAACATATTATCAACCATTATCATCGAAAAGAAAAAAATCAATTCGAATTAACATTGTTAATAGTGCCTTATCATACCTCAATTGAAAACTCGTTTCATCCTCATAATACTTCAAAGGCTCTGCACCACTGGAAGTGTCTATAAGATCAAAGTTTTAGTTTATCTATAATTTAATCATCAGTAAAAGGAAGAAAATTATTGATCTGAACAAAAATGTGTTGTAATCCTATGCTATTTTCATTTAATAAAATTTTTGTGTCACGTGTGCATAATTTCTCATGTACAAAAATCATAACAAACATAAAAAATGAATACAGCTTTGAATTTGAATCATACAAATTTATCATTATATTAGGATATTTATTTTCTTTTAACAGATATTTCAAAAGTAAATACATAATCGATTTTTTTAAATCTTTTATAGTGGCATTACATGATAAGAAACATTTTTTAAGGTATCTATGTCATCGCCCATCGGTGTGTATATATATATAATATAGTGTGTGTGTGTGTGTGTGATATTAAATGTAGGTTTGACCTATCATATTCTTCGATATAGTTTTAGCCAAATAAAACGACTTAAATTTTCTTCGGCAACTGAATCATCATCCATAAATTTTAAATATGCCGTTGCATTTACCGCACAAATAAGTGCTGCATATACAAGAAAACTTTTACAACCAGAAAATCTTATATTTAATTATACATAACCTGATAAATAATAAATCTGATGGTGCATGTTTATGTATCCTGCATATATATTTATATGTTGCATATATGCAGGATACATATACACACACCATATATTTATTATTTATCAGGTTACGTATGTGACCCCCATATAGGTTAACTTAATTTGGATGTCCGAATGGAAAAAAAAAAAGCTCATGACCTATGGGAGATTAGATTATAGAAGTCAAATATGTTTGTAAAATGGAAGTGCAAAAAAACATTAATAAGATTGATTTTGATGGTCAAAGATTTAATCACAACTAGCAATGCGATTCCAGAATCTGTAGGTCGCCTCAAGTAACTCTGAGTAGCCTAACTTCAGAATTACGACATTAAGATTTAATGATAGCATTAGATTCCAACTAATCTACCAAGTACCAACCCATTTGACCATTTAATAAGAATTGATCAACAGTTAGGAGAAGTTCCAAGTCTCCGAAATTGAAGAAGCTTGCTTAAGATAAGTCAATGTAGTTGACAAGTTTAAGTTAAACATTAGTGCTTGGAAGGTGAAATGTTAGTTCTTCGTGAATAATTAAATTGAAGTATTAGTTTATATGTGTTTAAAGAGAATGAAACATAATAATAAAAATATTAGGGGCCTACATATATAAAATTAACATACTTTAAAAAAAAAATTAAATTTTACTATATAAATCTATACAGAAAACAAAAATGAGGGATGAAGAGAGGCACCCCTGCAATCTGAAAATTGACGTGATATATTACTTGTAGTTCATGGAATGTCAAAATTATAGATGTAAAAAATAATTTTAATTAATAAATTTTGAGTATAAATTAAAATTTTATAAAAATATACAATTATTAAAAATATTTTTCTCAAAATGAAATAAATGAATAATATTATATTCATCTTTTTATAATAAATATATTATATAATAATATTTTATGAAAGGAATGTAATAGAGAGAAAATCTTAAAAGAAAAAAAAGTTCGAGACCTCACGTAAAAAAAAGTTGAAAAAAAACACGTGAATGCTGATTTTCACTTCAAATTTCAATTTTCAACATCATTTTGATTGAAGGTGACATCATTTCACGAAACCAATCGAAACTAAGTCGTGGTTCCACGTAGTTTGAATAATTTATCAATAAATCACAACATTTATTTTAATTCTTTTTTTATTCTTTCCTTTTTGTAAAAGTACTTAAATTTTATCAATAAATTTTTAACAGTGGTAAGATATTTTCCAAAAAGCACATTATTATAGAGATTTATATTTTATATAATAATTTTCATTTTTACCAAACAAACTCCGGATAGAAAGATTTGATTGGCAACGGGACGGAGAGAAGACGACAACAAAAGTCATATGCTGAGGATGGAGAGAAATTGGGATAGCAAAAGTCAGGCGAATTGTGAAGAGAGAGAAGGAAGGCCTACAAATCATCAAGTAATAGTCCAATCTCCAGGATCAAAGTGCTCAAAGGTTTGGGACAATGCCTCCACCAAAGCCATCTGACGTTTCCTTTTCCGCACCGCCCTCCACTGCTCCGACCGCCAACTCCTCTCTTCCAGATGGCACGATCGTCATGCAAGAACAACCTTTGGAGCTTCCAACCTAAAGTGACCCCCCCCCCCCTCTTCCAAACCCCCTTCCTCCACTACTTCCCCTTCCTCCCATCCAGCAGATCTCACGATCCTGGGCGGATTTTGTTCGCAGTAGACGGCCAAACTCCTCTACTTCTATATCTCCTAGGCAGATCCGCGAGTTAGAAGTCAGTATCATGGAGGAGGTGATCATCCCCATGGACGATCTTGCCGACTCCGCCGCTGAGATCAAAAGATGTTTGTTAGGAAGGCTTATGGGAAACCCGACGGCTGTCCTTCGCCTCCGATAGAGCCTTCCAACGATGTGGAAGACCAGCTTCACCATCACAGATCTAGGTAAGGCATACTTTTTTTTTCATTTTGACACTGAAGATATGGCTTTGCAGGTGCTGACCGAGGGCCCGTGGGAGTTTGAAGGACATATGTTGAATATCGTTCGTGCTCGGCCCTTCTTCCGTCCGGGTGAATCTAATGTGCACCGTGTTCCGATCTAGATTCAGATGCACAACATGGCCTTCGAACTCAGGAACCGTAAAGTGATCACTCGGATTGCCACTATTTTTGGTACCCCTTTGTGCATTAACGAGATCATGCAAGACTCATGTGTGTCTCCGGTGCGTTTCTGTGTGGAGATCGACATACAGCAGCCTATCAGACAAGGAACATGGCTCCGACTTCCAAATGGAGACAGGTATTTTCAACGTGTGCATTATGAGAACTTGCCGGAGTTTTGTTACAGGTGCGGCATCATCGAACATTGCCTGGAGCTCTATCACTTCCGGAGAGGGATGGATGGCAACATGGCGACCCCTGGGAACAAGGTCCTTCTCTTCGGGCCTTGGTTGCGGGCGAGCCGACTGTTGCAACCCCCTCATCGGAGTGGCAATGCTCCGCGACGTCCGCCGGCGATTGACGCTCGGTCGGGCATGCGTGACAACCTGGACCTCAATCGTTTACCTCATCTGGATCCGTGCTCACAACGGGCATGCGATGATTCGACAATTGCAGATTGTCCTAATGCACGTGATGTCGTGCCTTGTGCGTCAGAGCATGGGATGACATCGGGAGACGTTCGTTGTGCTCCAGCTGTCTTGCTTCTCGATGAATCCGCAACTCGAATAGGTGGCAGCGATCTCGAGGTCCATCAGCCCACATTGAATGGTGAGGATGCGGTGAATGGTGATATGCGCCGCGCCTCAGATAAAACCCTAGATGTCGTTGCCTCAACTTCTCTCATGCCAACAGATATCATTTCGTATAATGCTCCTCCTCCCTCCTCTCCCTCCCCTCCTCCCCCATCTGTAATACTCCGACCATCGTCACTCACCGTCCACCAACACAACCCGTTTCCCTGCCCACCACCTGTCAGAAACGACTTGTATCTCCTCGAGTGTTGGGGCCTATCCGCATGTACCAGCCATCTTTTGCACCCTCCGGGCTGTCCTGCCGCCCTAATGGGCCACGATCTGACGGCCATGAAGACATGGCTTCGGCTGTTCTAAACTTATTTCAGGCGCGACCCCATGCTCAGGAGGAAGGCGCAAGCTCTGAAGAGGAAGTGGAAGCTCCAGACCTTGACATCCAGCCGGTGAAGCTAACACTTTCACCCAAGAAGTCACGGCGCAAGCATCAGGACTACCACACCACCCAAGCTGAAGATCGCGCGCGAGAAGAAAGGTAAGAGTTTGATTAAAAAGTCTGATCCACACTCACATGTATCTGATGTTGTGCAGGTCGCACAAAAATCCAAATGAAAGTGATCGCTTGGAACTGTCGGGGGGCATTTCGTTCTCGGGTCCGGAATCGCCTCACTGACCTCATAAAAAATCAGCACCCGGACATTATCATTTTGGTAGAATCTCATACTCTTCCCTCTAAATCTGATATTGTTATTAGACGGCTTGGCCTCCAATGGCAGGGAAGTTATGTGGCAGGTACTGGTGCGGCGGGTGGCATCATCCTTGCATGGAGGCATGATGTCGCGCAGGTCACCAAAATTCACGGTGATCATCAAGCTATGCATGCTGTTGTAATAAGTAAAAATTTTTCGTTTCTCTTATCTTGCATTTATGCTTCTAATATGCTTGTGATGCAAAATGCTCCGTGGAATGACCTGAAAAATTTAGATTTAAACCACGTACCTTAGGTTATCATGGGGGACTTTAATTGTCCACTATCACCGGATGATAAGAGAGAGGGGATCGCCTTTTGTTCACTCCAATTCTGTTAGAACTCTAAGAACTTTTACTGAATCACAGGGGCTAATTGACATACCCATATCGAATGCTAACTTCACATGGTGTAATAATCGTAAAGGGCAAGCTAGAATTCACTATAGGCTAGATCGTCTTATGGTTAATCAGCCTCTTCTATCTCAATTCCCGACCCTTACCTTAACCTCTTTACCTAGAGTAATATCTGTCCACTCTCCTTTGCTTTTGAACACTTCCAACAGACTAAAACCCCCTTATGCTTTTAGATGTGAACATTTTTTGTTTCAGTATCCCCAATCTAAAAAATTGGCATTCCAATAACCATGATTGGTCAATGCAACAAGCTTTAAGGAACATTAAGATTGATACCCTTAAATGGAATAAGAAAGATCTTGGTAAACTGGAAGCCATTGCTGATAGTATACTAACTCAGATTCAGTCTCTTGAGGCTAAAGATGAGTCTGTGGGCCTCTCAAACCGGGAGCTCGATACCCTTCGAGCTGCCTATCATCGTCACTCAGCCATCCTTAGACAGATTAACATCAAATGGTGGAGTAAGAGTAGGGTCAATTGGCTTAAGCATGGAGACCAAAACACAAATTATTTTCACATGTCTACCCTCATGCGGCATAGAGCTAACCGCATCCTCAACATTGAGGATGATTCTAATTCTTTGTTCCACTCAAAAAAAGACATTTCTCGAACCTTTGTTAATCACTATAAGCAGCTTTGGGCACAGGACTCTCGGCCCCCTATCTCAATTGATAACTGGCCCCCTCTTCCTACAATTAGTCATGATCAGATCCCAGCCTTGCTTGATGCTCCGACTTCGGAAGAGATCCGAGCTTGTCTTTGGGGGATGGCCGCTGGCAAGGCACCTGGGCCAGACGGATATACTATGAAATTTTACCGACATAATTGGGATATTGTGGGTAGCAAGGTGGTGGAGTCAATCCAGAACTTCTTTTGTTCTGGGACCTTTCCTTCTTGGTGGGGAGACACAAACATCATTTTCATACCTAAGTCCAAGTAGCCTCGCTGCGTCAAGGATTTTCGGCCTATATCTCTGTGTTGTGTACTTTATCGCCTTTTATCCAAAATTTTAGTCAATAGATTGATGCAAATGCTACCTTCTATCATTGATCAGTCTCAATCTGCTTTCATTAAGGGTAGAAATATTCACGATTGCATTATCCTTGCTCATGAGTTAGCTCATTCCATAAATCAAGATAGAAAGAAGCATATTCTTATTAAGGCGGACCTTCAAAAAGCATTCGATATAGTTTCTTGGAGGTCCATTGAATATACTCTTAAGTTGATGGATTTCCCCATGCATTTTATTGATCTCATTCTAACATGTGTCAAATCCCTCACATTCTCCTGTTTCACAAACGGATATGTGTCTGAGAGGTTTAGGAGTTACCGTGGGCTGCGCCAAGGAGATCCTCTATCTCCATACTTGTTTGTCATTGTCGCTCAAGTGTTTTCATCTCTCATTAATCACCAGGTTGATGCCGGAATCATAACACCTTTTGTTCATGGAAACTTTAGTCTCAGCCACTTACTATATGTCAATGACCTTCGGATTTGTGTCGCTGCCACTAGTATAAACAGTAAATGCATACATGATTTACTAAAACTCTTCTTTTATCTCACCAACTTAAAAGTCAATCCTACCAAGTCTGAGATCTTCATGCCGAGAAATATCAATACTCGTAGGAAAAGCAATATCCTTTCCAATCTAGGCTTTGCCGAGGGGACATTTCCATTTAATTATCTGGGTGTGTTGGTTTCAGACAAACGTGTGCTCATGTTCTCTCAACAATATCTTGTCGATCGTTCTACCTCCCGTTTATTCGGCTGGAGTGGAAGACTCCTATCTTTGGCTGGTAGAACAACACTGATTAAGTCTGTCCTTGCCTCCTTGCACATTCATTCCATATCTTCTACTTATATTTCTGCTGGTCTAATTGAGTCACTTGAGAAGTTATTCCATAAATTCCTCTGGGGGTCTAATAGCAACAAGCGGAGTCTGCACTTGATTAATTGGTCTGTTGTCCAGCTCCCAAAAAATTTTGGTGGCCTTGGTATCCATAACCTTGACCGAGTTAGAACCTCGCTTATTACTAGGAGAATACAATGTATTCTTAATCAGGATAATGTATCCTGAGTTCATTTCCTTCTTAGTAAGTACGGATGCCTTCATACATGGGATATGAGCCCCCCCCCCCCCCCCCCCCCCAATTCTAAGGTCAAAATCTCCATGACTTGGCGTTTATTTCAGTAGATCTTACCCATTATCCGACCGGGCTTCATTAAGCAAATTGGTAATGGCAATAGTACCTGCATTTTAAATGACCCCTGGATTTTTAACACTCCTATTATTTGGATGCCGACTTATATTAATATGGATATCTCAATGACTCATCTCACGGTGGCACACCTAATATCTGATTATCAATGGAACATGAATCTTTTATCGCAATTCTTTAGTCGCGATCTCTATGAAAGGATCATTACTCTTTACATCTCTTCTTCGGCCTATGATGATGCATGGGTTTGGGAGAAGGATTCCATCAGCATTGCTAATGCTAAATTTGTATATAGATCCCTATGCTGGGAGGTGCCCGTCGTGTCCCCGGCTGGAGGGTAGTCGTGGTCCATTGTTTGGAAGATCCCAGTTGTCCCAAGGGTGCGCACTTTCCTTTGGAAGCTGCTGCATCATAGACTTCCCGCTGTGGACGTGATTAGGAGGTTTAACCCCACTTTTAATCCTACATGCATGCTCTGTGGCCTCCATCCTAGGAATATTTCGCAACTTTTCTTTTATTGTAACATGGCACAACAGATTTGGGATAAGTTGCAAACTGAGCTCAATATCGGATATAGGGCTGAGCAAACCCGGGACCGGGTCTCAGCGGACCCGTCCCGACTCGAATTATACCGGGTTAAAAAAATTTTTGACCTGGTACCGGACCCGAACTCGGCCGGATCTGATTCTAGGTCAGACTCGACAATCCAAAAAAATCATCGGGTTTGCGATCGGGAATAGATCGGTTCATCGTGCTCGACGGCCGGTGGTGGACGATTCGGGAGAAGGAGTTAGGAGAGGGTGAGGGCTGCCGGAGGAGTCGGACTTGCTGCCGTTGTCGTCGCCGTGAGAGAGAGGGAAAGGGTGTCGAGCGAGGCCGAGGCGTGAGACGGTGAGAGAGATGGGAGAGAGAGAAAGTCGCATGTGAAATGAATGAAAAAAAATGGCCGGTAGGTTTATATATTGAATATAAATCGGGTCGGGTCCAGGTCGGGTATTTGCACTCCAGACCCGGTCCTGACCTGAAACCCATTGGGTTTTTGACCCATTAGACCCGGGTTCGGACCGAATCTTGTCCGGGCCGGATTTTTTACCCAGATTTCTGGGTCGGTGCGGTCCGGGTCGATCCGGACTATGCTCAGCCCTAATCGGACCGGATGAGAGCCCCCGAGCACATCCGTTTGTTGTCTCAACATGGACGATGCCCTCACGGAACGCTGTGAGATTGGGGATGTTGGATATATCTTGCGAACTCACACTGGGGTTTTTCTTTTTGCAGGTGCGACGACGAGAATGGCGCGATCTGTCCTAGAGATTGAAGCCTGGGCTGTACTACTGAGGCTTCGGTCATGTGCTGAGCGTGGAATCGAGAATGTGCATCTCTGGTTTGACTCGGAGACCCTCACCCGTATCATTAATTGCCACACGCACTACCCTTGATGCATGAAGAGCATCATCATGGATATTTGGAGCACTATGAATCGTTTTCACAATATTACTATTGTGCATTGTTATCGCGAGCAGAATCACATTGCCGACTCACTTGCTGTTTTTGCGAGGAACACAAACTGTGATTCCTTTTGGGATGAATGCCCTCCTCCTGCCATCACTCATCTTTTGTATATGGACTCCATGGATATTACCTAATTAATGAATGCTTTTGTTTTTTTTAAAAAAGTCATAAGGCGTACATCTCTTGTGGTGTAGTAAATTTAATTAAGGTGAAATGGACATAAAAGGTAAGCACCATATTTGAAGACAAATCTTAAAAAATAAAATTGGGTTGACTTTTCTAAACTCATAACACAAATTAAAATAAAATTCACCATATTTTTTATAGGTAAAATTTTTTTATACGCATCTTACATTTTATTTCCATCCACAACAACAACAACAACAACAACAAAGCCTTATCCCACTAGGTGGGGTCGGCTACATGGATCATACGACGCCATTCCGCTCAATATATTCGTTGATCCATGTTCATAAGATTCGACATGATTTTATGTTGGCTGTCGGGGCCTAACACAACCCTCCTCCTTTATCCGGACTTGGGACCGACTATAAAATCAACGAATGACATGATTTTATTTCCATCCATTCAAATAAAATCAAATCCACTTAAAAGTATAAAAGCATTTGCTTAACTTAATCAATCATAATTGGTGTTCAAATAAAAATAAATTAAATTACCTCAACACATTTTATAAATTCTTTTTCCAACACAATTTTTATAATGACGCCATTTTTTAAAATCCATTTCAATTTCGACTTTATAAATTCATGTTCGAATATAATTGTTATAATGACTCACCATTTTTAATCTCATCAGTTTTTTTATAATGATTAGCACATATCTTCAATATTTAAAAATGAAGCGAAGTTTAAGGTGATCATAATTTCTTGATCATTTGGCTGTATAACTTTTACATGCAAAACTCAAAGGGAAAAAAATTAAGCTACATTTGAAACAAATATGAAAGTTCAAGGTACTATGTTTTATAGAATTTACAGAAGAAAAAGGAAAGATATGCAGATATGAAAGAGATAATCCAGCAGAGAAAGGAGAAGGAAAGCATTATTGGAGGCGTCTAGGAACAATTTTCAAATGGAAGTGGGTCAAGATGATGAGGTCCAGTTTAAGGCCCTGCTTAGTCCATCATTACTCCCATGTGTTGAGTCCAGAACAGATAGCTTCATTTCCGTACGCATTCTTCTGATAGTAAGTTGTACGTTGTCTGCACGTTAGAAAGCGTCCATTATTGTGGGAGATGAAAAGAAAGTCGAAAGATAAGTAATTGGCAATACAGATGCAGTTACGCGGGTTGAAGGTAGAAACTACGAGCATCAAAATATTGGCTGAACCAAAAAAAATATTGAGACTGAAGAAAATGAACTAATAGAGACCATCAATGCCAACAATCGTTCTGCCTTTAAAACACAAGCAAGCCCATGCAGTTTACTATGAATCAAATGTCATGTATATTAAAGGCAGTGTTCTAAAAGCAGGCAAATGCATATTACAAAATATGTCAAAGAAACGTGAAATTGAACCCGGTAGGGTCAAAATCGAAACTGAGTATTCCAATAAGAGGTGACTAATGTAATTAAAAAAGTTTGAGAAGCCAAACTATGAAAAGATTAACTTCATTGAGCTGATGGATAGTTTAGCAATCTTAGCTTTTCGATGTTGAAATTGTGACGTGTCAGAATATTTAGTTCGTGAGATAAAGTTGACAGTATATAACTTTCAGCTCAAGAAGCATGGGCATTCTTATGAGACAGAATCAAGGGGAAAACAGTAAAGTATCTCGAAAATATAGCAGCAGTGTTAAAGGTCTTAAGATCACTAAAGCTTAAACTCATATGAACGCACTTACTGTGGTAGATGAGAAAAGCACTTGGATATTTACATCAAAGAACAACAACAAAGAAAAAAACTACCAAGAAAATACCACTAAACATATAGAGATAACAATCAAATGCTAGCTAATAAAGATTTCCTGACAAAATGATATAAAAACCAAAAAGTTATGATAGGTTTACACCTGCATCATGCTGCCCATCCACTCAGGAGCAATAATAAGAACAATTTCAGGCTAGAGGAACAAAGTTTTTTTTTCTGAGAGAAGAACAAAGCTTGCTTTCTCATAAAAATATACACAAGAATCAATTGCTATGTTATCACCCGCCATGGATACCAGATGAATAATTTTATAGTGAATACCAATCAGATGGAAAAGAGAGGACATTACTTGAATCATGGCTTGCCCAAAAGATTATTGGCATTTCCACCCAGCATCAGAGATCCCCGGCATGGAACTGGAACATTTTAAAAAAAATAAACAATTATCAGGTATGTCAAAGGGTTACTAACATTGACATTAATGGAACTTGACAATCTAACGACAACAAAGCATTTACCAGGGGAAAAAATTCGTCAGCAACTAGGAACACACAATTAGTTTGTAAGGCCAACATTACCATATCAGGCTTTGTACAGAGGATCAGTGTCACGGACACTTAGCATAGCCTGTGTAATGTAGCCAACTAGTTTGGTTTGAGTTTCCTCACATATTTTTGCATTTTGAGAATGCGCAACCATCCATTTTTGTTGTTACTATATGACATGAAGGTACAAAAATTCAGAGGTTACAGCAGGTCCCATCCCACTCCTTTGCAGATCTTTTTTCTAGAATTGCAATGTTTTTAACATAGAATCCCCCGACTGCACACACATTACGCCAAGACTAGATTGTTCTCTCAAAAAAACAAAAAACAAAAGAGTAGATTGATCCCAGAGAAGAAAGGTGGACCAGCGCCTACAGGATACATAATCCTGCATGTCCTACTGTTGCCAATGAATATAAAACTTCTTCTATCCTGTCCGTGGCACAAAACATAGAAAAGGTGATCAAAATCCTCAACCGATACATCATCAAATATCCATCCCGATATGAGATCTGGTTGGGAAGGATTTTGTCCTAAGAAGCCATGCAAATATTTTAATTCATAGTGGAATCTGCAAACGCCATATGAGGCGGCAATCTGTCTGCAGCTCTTCTTCAAATGTTATATTAGGAAATCTCTAACATCAAGCTTGAACATTAGCACAAGGAATTGGTTTTTACAGTGTTCACGTTGAAGGCTAAAAAATAACAGGTGCTTCATAGCTTAAAAACATATAAACTACTAAATAAAAATCTAGGCTGGCAAATCAAATTATTGCATTCACATGTCATAGCGAGTATGTCTCAGCCAGCAAGCTTAACAACTGAAAGCATTCATCAAGCCTTGTTGATAAAGAAGAAAAAGGTCGACAGATTTTGAAGTCATGGCATGCAACAAGTACAAAATGGAAGCACATAACCAATCATGCAATTGACAAATAGCACTATTGCCAAAAATACCACATGTGATGAGCACTACTGAATGCAGAATTTGGGAAATAAAATTCAAGTTTGTTCAGTACAAACTTTATCCAAACATGTGTTTAGCTTAACTTATTGACAACAATGTTTAGTTCGATAGATTCTTCAGGCAATTCCAAGCTTCCATTATAATTTAGTATGAATTCAAGTTCAACTGGAAGTGTTATCAATTTAAATAGGTAGAAAATATATCACATCCTTGTTTTTCATGATTTAGTATGAAGTCAAGTACAAAACTCATGCTTATTGCAATATAAACATTGAGAAATGATGTCAAACCCTCGCTTTTCACATTTATATTGCTAATGCATGGGGTTTCAGACTTATAATTTTCTTTTCCAGATTTTTTTTCACTCTACAAGTTCCTTCCATTTAACAATGAGAAGGCAAAATAGTTTGATAAGCTCTCTTTTTTAACGACTCTTAGTAAAACAGTTGTTGATCAGCGAAAAGTAGGTTTTAGAGATGGACAATCATTCTTAGCATTTGGAAATTTCAGCTAACTGATATGATATCACTTTGTACTAGTTAAGAGGATAGTGGGTGGGTTGGTTAAGGAAATACTGCTATTTTTTTTTGTAAGAATAGTGTTAGTTATAACCCAGAATATTCAGTTAGTCCATGTTCTTTATTATCAGAGTTGTTATAGTTGTATGTAACTAATTCTCACACTACAAACGTAATGATGGGTTCTACATTTGTTTCCAGTCTTCGGCAGTTGTGTTTCTCAATATTGAGTTTTGTAACTTAAGGTTATTCCACTCAACAAGGACTAATCCATTTGGAGATTTCTCATCTTGAACCAACAAATTATTAATTGTGATTATGTTTAAGATCCTTGCATTTTTACTACTTACAACACCTATATTCTTTTCATTTCCATAGTTATATAGTAACTTATATTTTAAGTATTTATCACTAGGTTTTTTTCTATCCTCAACTTCAATTGAATAATAAAGTAGCAAGGATCAATTGAATATGTTTATAGCAAACTACAAAGCATCTTCAGCTAATATTATTTTGTGTACAAGACAAGATATTGGGAGAATCATATTATTGATGAGATCTAAATCTAATACATCACTTCTAGTTGAGTGAAAGTCAGTTTACTTGCCAAACAACTCGAAAAACTCATTTGGCAAACTAAAACCCACTTCAGCAGAACCAATTTGGTGCTTGGTTTCAAGTGCCACATGTCCGTGCCCATGCCCTATTTTCTATTATCAATAGTGTGACAAATACTCTGGTGCAACTACAGTGGGTTCCACTCCTAATTATAGCAAAACAGTTACATTCATGCCAAGTTTTTGCATACAAGAGAAGTAGAACAGGACTATAAGATAACAAAAGATGGATAAAGTTATGACAGGAAGGTACTAGCACGTCCGAGGCACCAAAGAAACAGTACCTGAGGATGAGAATAATCCATGGACTGCATGAGAGATCCTTGGTGAGAGACCTAATGACATTCATTCTAAAATTTATTAGGCCAATTAAAGAAAGCGACCCAACCCCTTTACATGCCATGTGATAAGAATAAATTTATAAGGACTGTATTTTGACATGGAGATATACCTGGTATTCCCCATGTGTGCTTGTGCCCGATTGGCCGCCCACTGCTTCTCTTCTGACAACCCCTTCTCCACCCTTGGCAGCAAACTTGCTATCGCCCTGTTACACATACACCAAGCAACACAAACCATCATTACTGCGCACTAAAGTTCTCGAGCCAAACCAACCGAGTTCGCCGAGATCATGAAATGGATTAGAAAATAACGAATTACCTCAATCTGCAAATACAGCGTCGTTGGAGTCGAAGAGAAATAGAACAGAAAAAAAATATAAGATCGCCATTTTTGTTCAAAAAACGAATAATACACAATGAGATATCATAATGAGACGCGAGCGATCAAGATACTTCTCTATATTTCTGTAAGTACAGCTTAAGAGGCTCGATGTACTCCTCAAACCCTAAGGTGGCCATCGCATACAGCAGATCGTCCCCGTTGATCGTCTTCCTCTTCTCCTTCTGGCACTTGTCGCTCGCCCTGATTACACCACCACCGCCAATCAAACGCCCAGATCGACGAAAACGACATATCGAAGAGAGGATTCTCGGATTCGACTCACTCGCTGGTGACGAAGCTGATGAACTCGGACACGCACTCCTGCATCGTCTCCTTGGCGTCCTTCGCGATCTTGGCGTTCGCCGGTAGCGCCTTCTTCATGATCCGGCTGATGTTGGCGATCGGCAAGAAGCGATCCTGCTCCCTGACCCCGCTCCCGCCGCCGCCTTCCCCGCCGGACCGCGGGCTCTGGTCCCCGCCGGGGCTCCCCGGATGCGCGTCCGCCATCCTCGCCGGAACCCTGGATCCATGACGACAAGCATAACGAAACCCCTCAAAGGAGAGGAAGGCGACGAGCGCCAAGGAGGCGTTCGTTAATATTTACCTTTTTTTTATTGGCTTCTGTGTTCGCGGGAGGAGAGAGAGAGAGAGAGGAGGAGGAGGGAGATCGTGTGGATTCTCTTTTTTCTTCCTTTATTTTTTTTTCTTTGCCCTTTTTCTTGTTCTCCTATTGGTGGGCAGTGTGGTCTCTTCTGGAGAGAGGGGAAGAAGAGAGCGATGAAACGATGGAGATGTGAGAGTCGAGAAAGAGGTCGCCGATCTCCGCCGTCCGTTTCGCCTCCGTCCGGATCTTGGCGCCATATCTATTTATAGGGGGAGATCCCTTCCTCGGTTTCCAGCGTAGATGGTGAGGGGGACCCACTTTTTGGGTAAGTAATTGACCGCATTTAATAAATAGCTTTTTGTATGATGACTAGGGATATTTTTGAAGTAGAAAATTGTTTAAAAAATAAAAAAATAGTAGAAAATTGTACCTTAAAATCTAAACTTTTATCATTTTATGTTTATTTTAATATATTTTACACGATGATTTATTATTACAAACTTTCTCATTTTTATTATTTCTAGTATAACTTCTTTTTTGGAAAAATGGTGAAAATATTTTTTAAAAAAATATATTTGATATGAAAGAAACACATTTGATAAATGAATACTATATACACTATACTATTGTTATATAAGAAAATAAATATGTAATTGTGTGTATTTTTTCTTAAGAATAAATTGTCATTAGTTTCATCACTGATAAATTGTACAAATGATATTTGATAAAGTCGTGTTGATATAACAAACATGGATTGAATATTGTTACTCCTATAAGTTGTCAACACCTAAAAAAATAAACACAATTATTATAATATTTTTTTATTTGAAATATATTTAATTAACTCTTAAATTACAACTATATTTATATATACACACAAGGCTTTTTTACATGTATTTAGCTTTAGGGTTTAACCCGAGGGGTGGGGGAAGGTAAATCCTTCTCCCAAGATCGTGTTCATCATCAAGGGTTGATAACGTTCGCATAATTACATCCGTCCGATTCAAGGTCAATGACTCAGATGCATGCAAATTTTTCATTTTTTTTAATCCTACGAATGATCCTAACGCTTATGCCCTTGTTTCTTATCTCTCCTCCTCGCCGCATCTTTTGTATGCCCTCGCTATCGGCCGGCCCCGCCACCAATCCACACGCTGACGCCCCGGACATGCGATCTCGCCCGCCGACATTCGTGTTCATCATCGAGGGTTGATATCGTTCGCGTAATTACGTCCGTCCGATTCAAGATCAATGACTCGGATGCATGCAAATTTTCCATTTTTTTAATCCTACGAACGATCACACGATCCTAACGCTTATGCCCTTGTTTCTTATCTCTCCTCCTCGTCGCATCTTTTGTATGCCCTCGCTATCGGCCGGCCCCGCCACCGATCCACACGTTGACGCCCCCGACATGCGATCTCGCCCACCGACATTCGAACTCGCCCGGCGACGCGAGATCTCTCCCGCTCACGTGCGATCTCGCTCGCCGACGTGAGCTCTAGTAAGATCTCTCGCAGATCTGTGTCCCCCTATCAGATTTGCACGACCTCCCGCTAGATCCATCGAACCTCGCCGATCTCCGGCCAGATCTCGCGCAGCGGCAGTCCCTGAGGCCAAATATGCACGCAGCGACGACCTCCGGCCAGATTTGCATGCAATGGTGGTCCCCGCGGCCAGATCTGCATGCAGCTCTGACCCAGCGACCTCGAGCACCCACACCAAGCCTAAAGCACGATAGCTCGACGTCGATGTCGGATCTCATCCCTCACGTGAGCTCGACGTCGGATCTCGTCCCTTGTGTGAGCTCAACACGTGACCTCTGGCCAGATTTGCAAGCCTCGTCGACCCCCTCACGTCGACCCCCGCCGATCTCCGTGTGTCACCAGGCCAACTCCGAGCTTCATTGCCGACTCAAACACGCCGCGACCTCTGCTTTTCGTGTGTCGCCAGCCCCCTCAGAGCTTCATCGCCGACCTCGAACACGTTGTGACCCCCGTCGATCTCCGGTGTCGCGTGCCCGCCTCCGAGCTTCACTGTCGACATCGAACACACCGTGACCCCCGTCGATCTCCAGTGTCATCGCGCCCCCTCCTTCGACGCTGACCTCGACCACATCGCGAACCGCACCACCACTGTCGCACCCTGAGCTCGCTCTCCACAACTATCGAGTTCACGCACCTCCGCTGCGGAGCTCGCCCGCCCCCTGTTGCCGAGCTCATGCACCTCCGCCGCCAAGCTCGCCCATCCCGCCGCCGCCGATCTCGTTAATCCATGTTGTTGTTAGCCTTGTAATTTTTTGTTGTTTAGACAATGTTGTGAACTAGTTAAACTTTGTTAATCCATGCTGTGATTAATTACACTTTTGTAAACAAATTGTTGTTAATTTGTAAATTAGTTAAAAACATTGACAGAGATCGAACATCAAAATGTGTTTTTATCATTGAGGAGTTTTTCTCGTCTGCATTTGTGCACTGTTCCTAGAACGACGAGCATGACTAGATTGGCCTTTCAGATAACTTAAATTAGATATCAAATAATTTCGAATAGGGCTTCTCTTTCTCTTTACA
Source organism: Pontederia crassipes (assembly GCA_030549335.1). Classification (NCBI taxonomy): domain Eukaryota; kingdom Viridiplantae; phylum Streptophyta; class Magnoliopsida; order Commelinales; family Pontederiaceae; genus Pontederia; species Pontederia crassipes. The sequence continues at coordinate 10,193,832 of CM060188.1, read as the reverse complement.
TTTTCGTCCTCCATCTCTATCTCATCTTACTTTTGAATGTAATTAACACATTTGATAATATCATACTTATCTTAATTAAAAGTTAGAATTAAACTACGTCAAATTATGTAAGCACTTCAATTATGTAATAGATTTATTAACAGAAGAGTATTGCAATACTTTTAACACAACCAAAATTTATTCCTCAAAGTTGCACTTGGCAACGGATCTTGGCGGTGACAAGGAGGCGTGCGGGCAAGTGGGGCAGAGCTCGATGGTAGGAGGCGGGCTCGGCGTCGGAGCTCGATGGCAACATACAGAGACAAATTATTGGCTTATCATGTAATAATTATGGCATGATTAGATAATTTACACACGGATTAAACTTGGATTAATAATTAGTTACAAAATATCATCAAATCACTAATTAGAGGGTGATTCACTACAGCATGATTAAAGTGTCCGACAACGGCGATGCACGAGCTCGGCGGTGGGGTGGGCGAGCTCTGCGGCGACAGTGGCGGTGCACGAACTTGATGGCGGCGGGGCGACACACGGAGATCTGCGGGCGTCGCAGCATGCTCGAGGTCGGCGCGAGGTTGGCGGAGTCACATATTTGGCCTAGGGTCGCAGGTGTTGGCGGCAGGTAGATTTGTGGTGAATAGGCTCAGAGGAGGTCGTTGCAAGTCGACGCAAATCTGGCCGGGGGTCGGCGACCAGGGTTTCCAGAGAGGAGAGGGGAGAGAGAGAGAGTTGACGAAGCTCGGAAGTGGGCGTGGTGACACTAGAGATCGGAGGGGGTCGCGGCGTGTTCGGGTCGGAGGTGGGCGCGGTGACACACGAAGATCGGTGGGGGTCGACGTGGAGGGGGGGGTCGGCGAGGCTTGGCGGATCTAGCTAGAGGTCATGCAGATCTGATCCGGTGTCGATGTCATGCAGGCAAGCTCGTCGTCGTGCACAAGAGGAGATCTCGCGTCAGCAGGCAAAATCACGCGTTGGTGGGCGAGATCGCGCGTCGGGGGGCGTCGGCATGCGGATCGGGGGTGGGATGGGCAGACGAGATCTTGCTCGGCGGGCGAGGTTGCGAAGTGGGCGTCAACGAGGAGGAAAGAGAAGAGGAAAGGGGAAAAGGGTTAGGTTAGGATTGTGCGTGCGTAGGGTTAAAGAAAAAAATGGAAAGAGTTCGAACGTGTTTGAGCCGTTGAGATCGAATCGGACAGACGTAATCATACGAAGGATATCAACCTTTGATGATAAATCGAACAGCCCAAGATAGGGTGCTCCCAACTTAATCCCATTAAACCCTTAGCTTTAACATGACACTTCATTAAATAAAAAAAATCACATTATTGAATAATAAATTTTTTTTCAGTGAATATTGTTTATCATTAAGTCATAAGAGGATTGTTTTAATTCTATATATGGATTAGAAGCGACAAAAGCGTCCGATTCTCTTCCGAGATTATTCAATCCGTTGAGAGATTATATATTTTCAAGTTAATTGGGATATTTTTCAATGTGCCACTCGGCGGAACATAAATTAGTCGTATAAAAATGATTTGACCAGAATATCTAGTTGACCGCTCCTTTCTATTATAATCGCAATTGTAAAAAATAACAATTCGATTATTGTAACGATCCGAATTTTTAGAAAATAAATAAAGGATATTTATTTTTATTTAATAGATCTGAAAATATTAATGTTAATATTATGGAATTAAATAATTTCAAAATTGATGGAAATTAGGGGATAAGTTGGAAAAATAAGAAGGAATTTGAAAAGAGATAGAATTTTTATGAAGATAAATATTGTATTGTTAAGTAAATTCGAAATTAAATAAATCTGAATAATTAAGAAGTGATTAGTCATTGATGGATGATCAAGATTGATTCTAAAGAAGTCCAGGCCTAATAGAATTGATATATCAAATCTGTATCTATAAATAGACATTAAAGAATGGCTGGAAATCTCTTTTTTTTGCCAAATAGAATTCTGCCTACGAGCCCTCCTTTTCTCTCATTTGCAGTGAACTAAGGCATCCTCGAGAGCACACGACAGCTAGTTTTGAAGCCGGCACATAGAAGAAGAAGTTCTAGGTGGTGGCCGCGAGTTTAGGAATGAGGATAGAGAGCAATCGCCGGGCAAAGTTCGGTGTTCGTGCAGATTTCTAGAGAAAGGGAATCTAGTTGGTTTTTCAGCCAAGTTTAGGTACGTAGAGTGAATCACTATGTTGTCGATTTTCCGCGACATGGAACCTTATCCTATTCTCCTTCGTACTGTGAATTCATTGAGATATCGTGTGCATAGTTTGAACATCATAGGGCATAATTATGATGGTCAGAAAGTTACGTCGAAACACACTTCTCCGTCAGTGGCAAAACCCAAATGGGGTTCTGTTGTACTCAGCCCAAATTTCGTTGAATCCGGACTAAGTTGGATTCAGAATCGGATCGAGTTGTCGGAATCGGATCGGGTTGTACAACCCGGTCCGGATTCCTATTGGCCCGACCTGGGTTCGGCTTCGACTCGACTCGAACTCGAACTCGACGCGATCGTCTTGGAGGTGAACCGGCCAACCCGGCTTAGGGTTTGCTCTGGCCGATGAGATTTTGATCATTTCCGAACACGGCCCGACTTCCACCCGACGCGAGCCGAGTTCTGGAGACAGAAAATGTAATTTTAGACAAATTGTTATAGATAATTGAATAGTTATCATAGTTTATGGTTTTTGATCATCTCTGATCATATCACAAATAGATCTGACCTAATCATATCTTTCATGTTTGATTTGAGATTTATTATCATCGTTATTTCATCAGATCGTGTGATCCCTTGTGATATTGATCCAGCAGTTTTTCCTTAATTGAGTCCTTGTTTAACTTAAAATAAATTATTAAAGATATGTCTTTAAGATAAACAAGATAAAAGATGGAAACAATTAACTTTCCATGTTCTTCGATTGTCTCTAAGTCCCCTGGACCATTATTATTATCGTATTGTATGGGGCAGATAGTGTATCCAAATGTTTGAGATGTCATTCTTTAGGAAAGTTATGGCTATCCTATGATGGTCATGATTCTCCACCATCACGAAGTTAATGTTAGCACTACTATTGGAGGGCAGCTTGCCGTGGTTTAATCTCCCACTGGCCTACATAAAAGAGACATGGAGTTTCTATTAATTGACTGAGTGTTCCCTATTGAATTGAATAACTTCAAAGATTGAATTAAAATTGAAATTGAATAAAATAGAATCGAATTGAATTGAATCTTAGTCATTTGGATGTTGGCGTTGATCGGCTTTGCCTCTGCCGATGACCTCGGATATTGATAATAACAAAGTATTAAATTGGATAGGTGTCATAGTGATCAGGCATAGTTGATAATTATTATTGATTGGTCCATTGATCTCTTACCTGATTCATGGTCTTATTGATATATTGTTTTATTATTGATATCTCCTTATATTGTTCTATCATGTGCTGTATTGATTATTGATTTTTTAGCACCTCTATTATTTATTATTATGGTTAGACCTTACGTATCGAGTATTTTTATACTCATGAGTTTTTTTCTGCATCTGAATTCATGCAGATGAAATGATAGAAGATGGTGATGCAGGTGATCAAGCTCAGTGACAGAGATATTGCACTTGGTGTAGAATTTGATCATACTAGATTATTAGATTAACTTTTATTTTTTTTGCATATTTAATATAATGGAGTCATGGATATTTCTAGCTCTTTGACATTATGAATTTTTAGACATTGTTATTATTAATTCTACATTTTATAGTTTATATTTTCACAAATTTATTTATACAAAATTGTGTAGCGCTTTTAGGACGACTCTGAGCACATGATAATCACGTAGGTCTCGGGATATTATAATTATATTATAAAATAATTGTTGCATAAAAGTATCAAGAGTGATTGTTATTGTTGTTGTTGAATTTTTTTAAGTGAATGAAAAATAGAAGTAAATTTTTAGCAAAAGAAAATGGATATATTAAACACTAAGCACAATTTCCATAAGTTACATGCAGGTCAACCATCCAATTTTACTAAATACACCTAACACCGAAGTCTCGATAGTGGGTTGTGTTACCATTAAGTATTATGAAGCCCAAAACTTAAAGCAACCGCTTGGGCGTCTCCCTGGAGCTGACCACATAATATAATATAATATAATATAACTAAATTGGGTTGAAGTTGAATTTTCTGAAAGTGAGTTCGGTGCCTTCCGATTTAAAATACAAAATCCAACCTGATTAGGACACTCATGTTCATGCTTAAGTTGAACTAATAATGTTTATCAGGTTAAACAATCAAATTAATCTGTTGTAGGAGCCCATATGATAACTTGGATCAGTTCGATCATTCGATGCATGCTCAAGTGATTAGCGATCGTCTGTAAGAAGGGAAATCCAACTAATTACTATGCATAAAAAATAAAAAAGCTAATCATCATTAGTAATAAAATATAAATACTTCATTATTGTTCTCGAGAAAAAGGTTAAGAGAAAAAAAAAGAAAAAGAGAGAGAGAGAAAAAAACATTAAAAATACTAAGAAAACGATTATGTGAAAATTGGTGAGAAAAAAGTTAGTGATGTTTCAGTATTTTGTTTTTACAATTTAAATAATGTAACAAGAAAGAAAAGTCATGTAGGTAAAATTAAAAAGAAATTTAAAAAATGGTTAAGAAGCTCATTCCGTCATCCGAGCAAAGAATGGAGATCTCCTGATTAATTCTTTATGTCCATCTTTATTTCTGCGGGACATTGATCAACGCCCGCACGTCCTGGTTCATGAACTAACCAAATAGTTTTTTTCCCATTTTTTTTTACATTACTTGATTTTTTTTTTTGCCAATTCCCCTGTGCAGTAAGAAGCCATGTCAATTGACTCATCTTAGACAACATTAATAATTATACATATTATTCACATGTTGAAAGTCAGTCCATCGTTAAACTTAATTAATTTAATAAGATGAGATAGAATCTGACTTCACCTAATTTTTTAATTCTTTTTTATTAATTTTGTATATTAAAATATAAATTTTAGAATAAAAAACTATTTTTAGCCCTCCTTAAATAAAATTTATATACCATTTCACGTAAAACGTCTCTAGGTTCTAATGTTAAGAATGCTTACAACCTATGATAGAGGTTCTTCTTTTGAATGTAGCTTTTTTTTTTTTCTTGAATCCGCCCCTTGTTATGTGATAGGACTTCAAATAAAAAAATTGGTTATGTGCCTAGTAATGATAGGACTCCAAATAAAAAAAAATTTACCTTGAATTCGATGGAGCTTTGCCCAATAGTCATTTTTAAACAAGCTTTGGATCCAAATGCGGGCCCAAATAATAACAGCCCACTTAAACTGATGAGGAGTAATGTCCGGGAAGTTGACGAACATTTAAGAAGCCGCGCAGACTGCTACGACGCTCCTCGCATCGCCGCCCCCTGCACTTCCAATTTGCCGTGCATCTCCCGCACTCCATGTCTCCTTCTCCTCTATTTTAGTCGTTGCTCGTAGGAGCGCCCCAATGACGACCACGAGGGGATGGAGGAGAATTCGCCGGAGGTCCCGAGAAGAGATGGACCATGTCGTCGACGATCTCCGTCGCCGAGTCGACGTTCCTGTATGGAATTCTGTAATCTATCTATTCTCTTATTGAGCAGTCTCTTGGTCTTGATCAGCATATCTGTAGTCTCTTGGTCTTTTGTTTTGTTGAGGATTGTTTTTGTATGATGTATTCATACTTCATATTTATACCACCAGATATGCTTACAAGTTTTGGCTATGGATGCATGCTCAAAAGCCAAACTTGGATAGCGTTGGAAACTTTCCTATTAAACCCGAGTGTCCAAGTGTTGTATTAACATTTGAAATTGTTTTTTGTCATGGTACATAAACAGTCGTGTCCAAAGTTCGCCCCTGACGAGATCTTGGTAAAACATGCTCAACCATAGGTATTCTCATGTCAGAATTTCACAAACAGTGAAGGGGATAAATTTCTTTGTGCTCTCTTATAAATCATCAGCGGATCAGATTGTGCTCGTTTATACATTAGGAAGAAAAAGGGAGGTGAACTCGTATTCATGATGTTCTGTGACAAACATACTGTTTACAATGTTGAACCCATTCTTAATGCCATTTTATATCTGCTAGCGGTTATGGTGAGAGTCCTAGTCTCCTAGAGACAATGGACCGTCACCCTCTGCCAAAAAAAAAATGCAAAAGATCTTCGGTGTTGCATATTTCTTCTTATGAATACGTCTCATGTTCTCTTAAGTTTATTTTCTTATGGAAGCTCATGCACGACTAGCACTTTCATCTGATGTCATAAATACATGTTTTGATGTCACAGAGAAAGCAAGCTTTAGCTTATGTTGAGGTAGTCCCTTAACAATAGTCTTGAAGATAATGATGATGATAGAGAGTTTTTCCTACTAGCTGCCACAGATGATCCTCAAGAGTGCATCGTCAAATAAAAGGTTTTAGTAAGCATAAAGATATTATCCTGTAGAATTTGATTAGTGCAAAAGGCTAACAACACTTAATACATCTAACGTTCTCTATGTTAGAGTGTGGCAAAGCAATTGCAGAGATAAAGTGGTAAATGATCTTTTAGTTTGCGCACATGGAGGTTAATATGCAATATAAAACACCCTCTACATAATATTGGAAGGGGCCATAAGATCGATCGGATCGAGGATCGTAAGATTTTACCTATTAATAAAATTTATTTTAATAGATTCGTACACTTAAATCTTAAATTACACCTTGCTAAGTCATATTTTTAACAATTCTTAAATTAAATTAAATCAAAACATATTAAAATCAAAGAAAATATATTAAAGTTTATCTAAGTTAATTATTGCTATCATAAATATATATTTATTAATTTTTAGATATTATATTAATTTTATGAGATCAATAAGATCGATATTGATTAGAAATAGTAAGATCGTAAAATAACAATATCTTAAGATCTAAATTGAGATTTCAGGAAGTGTCACTTGAGGCTAAAGGACAAAGTAATTAGGATGTGAGTTAACGGAGCAGTAATTGTTTTCTAGATTTCATTGTCTCTCGATATGATATAATAAAGAAATCCATGGTTGATATTGTTCCAAAACTTCTAATCTTATGCTTACTCACTTTTCATTTGTTTTGATCATTTTTTTCATGAACGAAAGCGGTGGCTCAGTATTTAACACTTGTTTGAAAGCTACTAGTTTCTTGTTCGGGGGTAGAAGAAGCTATTAGTTTCAAGTCTATTATTTTTTAAACTTTCCAGTCTTCATCTGCTATTAACGATGTATTATACTAGAGTAGGCAATAGGCAGTAATATTTTATAGTTGTTACAGGGATAATAATAATATAACTATATAATGTAGGGACTCTTTAATGCAGTCTACTAAAAGAAGCATCTTATTGCTACTTTGAACGCTCCACCTCAAAACTCTATTTGTTTGTGTATAATGAATGTTCGTGGTTGCTTAACTCTTGACCTCATGTGTATAATGACAGTTCGTTTGTACCTTCCATTTTCTTCGGTTGTGTGACATTTGAGAATTGAGAAGTGATATGTAGGATTACCAAGCTCTAACAAATTATGGGATTTCCTTACAATTATTTTGTGTTATTATTTTATGGAATTTAAGGGATGTTCAAGATGCTACTTCAATTAATGCTTTGCCAAAAATTTAAGGGTTCCAAAAATGTGGGAAACACATCTTAAAATGGTGTCATAAGTACAATAAAAATAACAATATGAAAAGAGTATGAACTAGCTAAAGACATGTGGATCTGTTTTATGGAAATAATGATTGAGATTGTCAAGTTACTTTTTGTATAATATTCACTCGATTAATTTGCATAATCTTGAATCATACATCTAGTTATGATGAATGAACCTCTATTCCATCTCTTTGCATACAAAGAAGTCGAACTCGAGACATGCTTAAATGTTAAGAAATTACTTACTACTCTATATCAACCTTAGTTGGTTCTAAGTCTTTACAATGGCAAGTACTAAGTTAAGTTCCTTATTCTCCTTACTAAGCATCATACATTTCACAAAGAATAAAACAAAGATAAATTTAGACAAATAAGTTCTTGAACTAATTTATTTTTGGCATGATCAGAACTCAGGCATTGTCAGGTACTGCACACTATAGTTCCAACCAAGATTGCTTTTCGAAGGTCCTTACTGAACTTAGATGAACCCGAAGACGTGCATTGTAGCTTTTCTTAAAGTTCTGGTGCGGCTGGAGCTCATCGTAGAAATCCACATCTAAACGACTAAACCTGAAGACACGTGCGAAGAACTCCTCATCTAAGCTCTAGCATGTGTTAACAATTTAGCTCTAGCATGTGCTAACAATTTGGTACGTGCAAATGACTTCGGCGTATAAGTCACCATTGCAATTCATCAAAGTTCCTCCTTAAGCTTTTCAATGAGCTTTGTGCAAGAGCTTGTCCCTGAAGCTTAGGCATTACTAATGACCTTTTTTTTATTAAAAGGAAGTTTCATTATAGCTCAAGGATTAAATTCTGAATACAAAATATTTAGGAGTATCGAAGGGGCACACTCCTCCTAAAAGTATTCTCCAGATAATGTTCTTTCGAAAAAAGTCAAAAAGTTTACAACAAGATTGCCCTTGCCAAGCATCTTCTTATGGCACCTCACCAAACAACTCATTGGAGCACCCTACAAAGAATCTCTTCGTACCTCACTAGACCTCACAAAGTTTCCTAATAGAGCTTCTATATGTCATCGACAGTTTCCTTTGCGCTCTAGTGTGGTGATGTAGCAAAAGAATAATGGATCTTTTAATCACTCTTGGTGTCCCTTTCATAAGGTTTAATGTACCTACAAAGTATTCCATAAGTGATGAGATTTAAATACTCTCAATTTGACCGTTGATGAAGGAATTTATAGTCAAGTTGTGCTCGACATCCATGTAGGAACATGAATCCCTTTCATTGGATTTAATGTAATTACAAAGTACTCTCTCTTTTATAGGGATGTGGAGCACTCGTCGATGTTTATATCAACTTAAGTGAAAAAAATAATCACTTCCGATATAGACCGTTGATGTGCGAATTGACGATCAAGATGTGCTCAACATCTCGTCAATAGCAATGAGTGCATTGTAGGAACATTAATGTTAATGAATTTAAAAAGCACTCTTTGTAGGGATGAACATGTTTGTTGATTCTTGATTCATTCATGGCCAATCTAGAGCGGTGGCTCTAAGTGAAGGTACCGTGGACGAACTACAAATAAAAAAGTATTTTATAGGTATTAAGAATATAAAATTAATGATGTTACTATTTCTAACGATTTTAAACTTTTAGAAAAAATGATCAGCACATCAAATTTAGTATCAAGTTCAAATCTCGTTAAGCTCTTATTAATGTCTACGTATTGAGCTTGGGCTAGACAAAAAGGCACATGAGAGAAAGTAATAAGAATATAAAATTAATGATATTGTTCTTCTTAACGACTTAAGTCTTTTAAAAAATTGATTAACACATCAAAATTAACAATAAGGTACATCAAAAGTAAGGTACATCAAATCCTTTCATCGGATACCTGCAAAGGAGTTTAGGAATGTTGAATGATTCTTGAACTTAGATTCAATCGTCCATGATTCATATAAGTGACCCTTCTTAACTTGGCGCGATTGATGAGCGGAACACCAAGATGTGCTCACATCAAGTTTAATGTACCTGCAAAACACTCGATCTTTTACAAGGTGTTGAACACTTCTGACCGGTGATTCATTCATTGACGGTCTAAATCAGGGGCATGATCCATTTTTTTGATAACCAGTCTTGGAAGTGGTGTTGACGATTTAACTCGCGCGACACTAAAGAGCGTGCTGTCCATAAGTTGGAGGTCGGTTCACCATCGAACTCAACTAATTCGGTTAGATTGCACCGAATCGTGTACCTGACAATGACAAATGAGACTTTCAACAAAAATTTTTTATGTGAACATTATTTAAACGAGAAGGAACCGTTTACCATTCCTCTCCAACCCTTGTTGATAGCGGCATGATTCATTTGATGAGTGCACCCAAAGTCAAGGTGCACTTAACATCTTTATAAAGTGAAGAGTGCTTTGTAGATGGTAAAATTTGTTTTCATCACGTAAAGATGTTGGCAGGACACATGTGAATTGTTTATTTTTATTCTTCCACGAAATGATCCAATCAAAAGAGGATATGCAAAAAATTAACTTAGGCACAAAAGGGGTCTCGGTTCGAAATCAGAATATCTCATAGCACTTTTCTTTTCATTCTCTTTTCTTGGATAATGTTCTTCTCATTCTCTTTGAATTAAATACATTGAATATGCACAGCAAGCAATTAAGAGAAAATATGAAATTGTTTTTGCGTGAATTGACTAAATTATGACAAAGACTGCGGTCGTTGGATAAAAAGTACGTCAATAGCTTGAAAAATAAATTGAATTATAGCAAATTACATCAAGAGAAATGTTACGGTTTAAACCGATATTTTAAATGTCAAACTGATTTGAGAGTTTTTTTTTGGGAAATTATAGACCAGCCGTAATTTTATTATAAAACACTTCCAACTAAAGATTATTGCGAGTAAGATCCACTCCAACTCTTTCTAGATGGTAAACAATAGACAATTTTTTTTTTCTACACAAATTGATCCCGTTTGTTCCAAATAGTATCATCATTTCCCGTTCCTTTTTGTGAAGTTTTCAACAAAAAGAAAATAATAACCATGAACAAGAGTACCCTTGCTTCCATTGGAAACCAAGGAACCTCCTGAACTTATCATCCCCATTTGCTTTGTGCACGGCTCACTCACTGCCACATCCCCCCCCTAAAAATTGCTACCCCGTCACGCATTCAAGAACGCACAACTTTTGCACTAGTTTCCGAGATCGATGGTGTAAAGTATGTACATTATATATGATCTATGTGCCAATGGATCATGAATAAATGAATTATTTGAACACTGGTGTCAGGGAGTGGATCAGAAATTTTAAGGAACGCCACCTCCTTGTGTCTGCCTGGCTTTTAATGCTCATCTTTGCCCTCCCGGATGCCTTCGGGTGTGCCCATCTGTGCATTGTGTTCCCCTGCCTGTGGATTTGTTTCCTCAGTGGCTGCTCCTGGATTCAGAGGTCCATCTATATATGCACTGTGTTCTCTTCCTTGAGTTGTCTTCAATTTTGCTGTGAATTCATCGATTAACTCAAAAGTTGCAGGAGCCAAACGAAGAACTCATAGCATTCTGTTCCAACAAATGTGCAATTTATGCTAACAGAAACTCAAGCTTAGTATACATAAAGGGCTATAAGATGTAACCTTAAAACCATCCGTTACTTAGTTTTAATGCAATTTGCATAATTTTTTAATTAAAATACATCAGTTTTGACTAATTCACTCTTCCGCTGAGAGATTGAATTGTTAACCTTCAACCAAATTGATAAAAAAAGCTTTTTTACTCTAATATATCATCCTCTTCGCAATATATTTTTATTACAAAATGTTGGAAACATCGAAAGGAAAAAGGGAAACATCATGTACTCTAGCAACACATTGATGTCTGGGAAAAGGTTATAGCTAGAGGTCAATGCCATTCATTCCATACACTTCAGTGGTCCAAAACCTTTCAACTGTTTAAGAGTGAAGATGTGTAATGTAACAATCTATTTCGACTGTCCTATAAAAAAAAGGAAAACACAGTGAATTTTAAACTCACAATAATAGTATTCACAAGAGATTAAAATATTAGCAATCTCATATATACATATATATATATATATATATATAAGCAAGCTGATAATTAAAACGAATCTTTTATTTGTCAGTTGACAGAGGTGAAACGGTGAAACCGGACGGTAAGCACAGGGAGGTGAGACGACCAGTAGATCTCGGTCCATCTTACCGCGCTTTCCAAGCGCTGACAACACCGTACGCGAGAGTCGGGTCACCGCACGGTGACCGAGACTTCTCTTTTATCGCTCGAAGGCGACCATTGGACCGGAGTTTGTTGGGCATAAAGTTGGCGACAAAATCTACGTACTTCGTGACTCGTAAAGAGATGCTCGCTTAAGGCGCCAGTCTCAAGCTAGTGGCACGGCTTAGTGCTCTCTCTCTCCCCCTCCCTCTCTGTGGTTTGGTTTTGCCTCGCTTTGATTTGGGACGTCCTTGCGATCTATCTCTGTCTCTCCCCGGTGGTTCTTTGCTTTGGAACATCCTTGGCGAGTTGTTATTAATGCTCTCTCCCTCTTCCCCTCCTATTTGTTAATCGTCCTTGCGCTAGTGGAGAAGTTCTTGGGAGCTGAGCAGTGGAGGAAGAGGAAGAAGCGAACAAAGAGCGAGCGAGCGAGTAGGAGCAGAACAAGCGTAAGTTTCATACAGCATCGTCGTTTTTCTTCTTATGCATTTAAAGTGTTGTTTTTTTTCCTTTTTCACTAGAGAGCTAGTGGAAAAAAAGATATTTTTATCTATGATTTTTGAGACGGACATTGATTTATATTTCGAAGGTTGGAGTCTTCGTTTGCTGGACATCAGGACATGCCTTCTTTTTTTTCCTCCGTTGCAGTAGAATGATTATGCTGGCTTCTTCCTTACTCCTCTGCTCTCCCGCTCGCAGGCTTTATGAATATTTCCTGACCTTATAAAAAAAGTGTTGTATGTTCCATGGCCGAATCATTAACTAGACAAGTATACTTGCATCAGTTTTCTCCCCGGTAGAATGATTATTTTCCTCTGATGTTCTTTTATCACTCTTTTCTTTCTCTGATTTGCTTCACCATACATCATCTTATAGTCCATCTTTCCTTTGTATGCTGCAAGTTTTGTCTCACATCTTGTCTCAAATGGACTGCTGCAAGTTTTCTTCCTTGTTCTTTAATCTTTGTTCTTGTGATTTTGTTTGTGTTCTAATCTTTCCCCAAATGGACTGCCTGAGATTAAAGATCGCTGTTATTTTCTTTTCCCCCAGAATGTGACAAAGCTATTTTTGGTGTTATAAAATATACTGTGCTACAAAACAAAAAAGAAACCGATATTCATATAAAAAGTCGGTTGCCTGTTTATCGCCGTTGGTGATGCTGACTTCTCAAGAGGTGCGCCATTTCACAGGACCTGCTGCAGTACTGCTCCCTTTGACACCCCCCCCCCCCCCCCCCCCCCCCCCTTCTTTTTCACCATTCAGCCCTTGTTCACCGTTCCCAACCTCTGCCTGGCGGTAACTATTCGAAAATTTAAGGGCAACATGGTCATGGCACCCCACCTTCGTCTCCCTGCAACTTTTTTTACTCCGTGTTTCACGTTTGGTGGTTACAAAAGCAACGATGTGTTGTCAGTCACGTACAATGTGCTGCCAAATATATACACGTAATCTGAAAGCTATTAAACAAACTTAGCAACACTTAGCCTACTATTACAGTAACATTAACTTATCTTTCATTTGTTGTAGAACCTTGGTTGGGTGGGCAAGCACAAGTACAGAATCAGATGCAGACATCCAAGACAAGGTGGGTTTCAGCACTTGATAATTTTTTTTTTCCTTTTCTTTATTGTATTTGCTGGAGCTGCAGCAGGGTCTGCCCTGTGGTCCATGGGATACTGTATTTGTTAGTTTAGCTCGTTACATTTTGGTCCTTTGCATGTTCTTTTAGCTCACTGTGTAGCAAATGGTATCCGAGGATGTACATTTGGTTCTTTGTTACTTGTTGTCCGAACTGTTACTGGGATTTGATAGGTTCCAAGAAAATTCATCTTTCTTTATTTAACGTCTTTAGCAGTTTACAGTAAAAATATGCTTATACACCTGTTAAAAAGGATCCTGCAAATATGTTCCATAATTAATTTTAAAATTTTGTGCAGTTGTCCTCTAATTGTCCATAGTCTGATTTTGCCGAGAAATCTTAACTTTTCTGTCATTTATGTTTAATGATTGCCACTTGGAAGTCATTTTTTTCCTTATTTACACTTTAACTAAGATTGGATGAGGTGAAGATTTTGTTTTGAAAGGTTATCCTGTGTTTAAAGGCGTGTCCATACTCAAGTTTGCATTAGCAATTAGTGATGCCATTATGAGCAATGAACATTACTGTAAATATCATGTGGTGCAACATTTTCTGTTAAAGAATGAGGAAATTGATCCTGATGATATGGAGATATGGAATTCATGTCACATTCACGAAAAGTTGGTGTCCAACTTGCTCTTCAATTATACATAAAAACTTGAGATGCATGGCATTCGTTACTTTCAGCATATACTGTTATGGTATGCTAAACCACTAAATTTTCCACATAAGACTAGGTAGATCCTTTTTTACGTGATTTCTTAGAACTCTCCTACTTCATACAGGAATGGGACCTCAGACGCTCCTCAGAGAGCATCACCTGCCACCCCGAGAACCCGCACAAGCAGGAGTGTTGATAATGATTCTAACTCTGCTACTTCAGCTACACCAAAAAAGCACTCAACTGAAAGGAGTCCAAATGTGGTGATTGATCGTCGATCCCCCAGAAGTCCTGTGACTGAGGTAAAAAGCATAGCTTTTAGGGTTAGAAGAGAGCAATATGCACATTAGATATGCAGTCACGTCACTGTTTTGTTCTACAAGTTATATTGTGTTGTGTCTTCTCACTTTTTCTGGTGTTTTCGGTAAAAACTCTCGTATTTGTAAAAGAAGATGCAGTAATACTGAACAAAATACAGTAGCTTCTTTTATGTTCTTTTGATTTCATCTTCACATTTATATTTTGTTACAAATAAATGAGATAAAAGGATGTCTTTAAATATTGATCATTTATATTTTGCTATTAAGAAAACTTCTCAGCGATATCATCGAATTTTCATAAGTTCAACACATGACATTGACCATTTTTGCTTAAAGAATTTTTCTTCGTTGTGGAAATTGTTAAATACTATTTACCACATCACGTGTTCGATATGCAGAAGAAGCGCCTTAGCAAGCTAACAGAGTTGGAAAGTCAGGTCAGTGAGCTCCAGGAGGATCTGAAGAAGACAAGAGATCAGCTTAGTGCATCAGAGACATGGAAGAAAAAAGCACAACAGGAAGCAGAAGAGGCCAAGAAGCAGCTCCAAGACATGTCCACAAAACTAGACGATTCTCAGCGTCAGCTCGTGGAGTTCTCTGCTGCAGAGGAAACTAGACTCCAGGAGCTTCGCAAGATCTCTCAGGAGCGTGACCGAGCATGGCAGTCTGAACTTGAAGCCATCCAGAAGCAGCACTCTATGGACTCCGCAGCCTTGAGCTCTGCTATGAATGAGATCCAGAGGCTGAAATCACAGCTTGAAATGGTGCTCAAATCTGAGGCTGCTCACTTAAAGCATTCTGAAGTGGCACGCGTCGAACTCCAGGGTTTGAAGGAAGACATGACAGAAACACTTACTACAGTTGAGAATTTGAAGGTTGAGCTTAGTGAGAGCCGCAAGGCTGAGGCTGAGGCTCTCATGGTGGTTAGTGAGAGTAAAGAACATTTACAAGTGGCAAAGAATACAGTTGAGTCTCTTCGCGCTGAAGGACATAAACTCAGTGAGACCTTGACCTCCATTGTTTCTGAACTGGAAGAATCAAAAGCTAGAGTTCATTCACTAGAAGAAGTTATAAGAAATATGCATGTTAGCAAGCTTTCTAGTGAACATGAAGAGCCTATGCAGCTAGATATTACACAAGGAAAACTTTCAAAACAGGAGGTGGAACAATTAAGATCTGCCCTTGAAGAAGCTGAAATCAAGCATCGGGAAGAACAAGCTCAGAGCACAATTCAGTTGGGTGTTGTCCATGAAATGATGGAAGATATTAAGAATGAATATAATCTCAAAGCATCCGAGATGGAGCTAGCGCTGAAGAATGCCAAGGCAGAGATATTGAAACTGAAGGCTGATCTTGTTGAGAAGGAAGATGAACTTCAACGCAGGGTAGACGTGAACATGGAAATGAATCTAGGAACCGGATTGATTGATGAAAACCAGGAACGAAGTGATCTGGAATCAAAGCTGATGAAGACATATGATGTTGCCAACTTGAACGCAGCTCTTAAGGATAAGGAGACTGAGCTGCAGTGTATTATGGCGGAGAATGAGATGCTAAAATCGGAAATGAGCAAGAAAGATGTGGAGAATCGCAAGAACAATGAGGCAGTGATTGCTGAGCTGGAGTTGGCAAAGGCAGCAGAGCAGAATGTGCTGCAGCGATTAGGATATGTCACCGAAGAGGCTGAAAAGACCACCAGAAGAGCCACGAGGGTGGCAGAGCAACTGAATGCAGCACAGGCAGTGAACTCGGAAATGGAAGCTGAACTGAAGAGACTCAGGATACAGTCTGACCAATGGAGAAAGGCAGCTGAAGCAGCAGCAGCTGTCTTGACCTCCGGAAACAATGGTAACAACGGAAGGCTCATGGAGAGAACAGGTTCATTGGACTCCGATTACAATTCGATTGCAGGTCGATTGATGAGCTCCCCATTCTCTGATGAGGTGGATGATGAATCACCAAAAAAGAAGAATTCCAATGTGCTCAAGAAAATTGGTGGCCTGTGGAAGAAGGGCCCAAAGTGATTAGAGCGAGGGTCAAACCTTCTGCGACAGGTAAAGATAAGCTTGATGTTGTTAGTTGGTGCTTACCTTGGAAATTTTCTTTTTTAATAAAAAATGATAAACTATAGAGCATTTGACTTATCTTCTGTTCTTGTGGACAGATTGAACTGGGCGGTTATTTTCCTATTCAGAAGGCAGGTGAGAGTGAACTTTTAGACTTTGCAAATCTCTCCGTTTTAGATTTTTCATGGTCTGCAATCTTTCACTCTTATTAATGGTACTCCAAATACTTGTACATTCTTAGTCGGGTAGACATTTGGAGAGGACACAGTTCTTATTTATGGGAATGAGGTTGTTGAATGCCATGGACTTTGGTTCTATTTTCTTTGTTTTCATCCTTTCATCTGATGCTTCATCAATTTACTGCTAAAATTTCCATTTTGCATGGAACATCTGAGCATGTTTTCTTCCTTTTGGTAGTTCAAAAGAAGGCTGAAGCTATTACAAGGAAACTGGAACCTGATATCCAAGTTAAAGTCAGACCAAATGTTGTAACCCTAGAACAATCCTAGAGTGAATCAGGTCGGGGCGAAGAGCGAGTTCAGCCTGAGAAAAAGGGAAAGTCCACCAAATGTTGCATGTTCTTTTTATGCTTTCATTTAGATTAATACTTTCAGAAGAAACTAGTACTAAATATAACCCAAAGTTTACCCACAAGGTGGACAGATTCCAACCAAGAAACTTGATTTAATGCTGCTGCATTTTGATGCCTTCCCCAAACCTGCTAGTTTAGTTTTCATCAACAGGACAACAGAACATGAGACAAGTTTAGACATCTGAAGTAGCATAAACAACACGTTTAAATATTTAACACTCCATTACACAATTGTCAGCATCAGATTGATCGGAAGAAATCGAAAGGCTTCACCATCCCCTCTCACAAGAAATCGAACTCTAGATTCCACCTCTCGTTGGTAATCTGATGCAACCACTTACGATAAATTGGCCGAAATAGCTTGAAAGGATGTCTTGGATTTTTCATGGTAGAGAAGGCAATCCTTGTGGATGGATGGCACGAGTAATTTTAGGGACGTAGTACAGGGAAATTAATGAATCTAGTTATCAGATTATTTAGCAAGAGTTGATAAGCGTATTTTAAGTCCACGAAGAATTCTTAGAAGATAAGAAATATTTATCAAATGATATATTTTTAGACAAAACCGTCATTTTGATGGAAAATTGAATAATTGTGGATAAGGCACGTTTCGTTCTCAGGAGAGCATGCACGAGGCATTCAACATCATTTTGATTTGAATTTGTTATATGTCATAATAAAACTTTTGGGATCAATTAATGATTTTGTATTTTAGTAAATCTATCGTTTGGACCGCAGGTAAAATAATATTTTCATTTTGTATTTGATGATTACTATCAGTGTATTAGAATATAAAATACTGAAGAAATGATATTATAATACTTTCGAAAGTAACTTTAATCTGTAATCAATATCGTTATAGACGAACACATGGAAAAAAGTAGGCAAGTGATTATATGTAAAAGACCAAAGAATTTATAACTAGTCCTCCCTGAATAAATTTAAAAACTTAATATAGCTATTTTTTAATGAAATATATAATTTAAAATTTTGATTTAATGAACAGTTTTTATTTCAAAAAATGTTTTACTTCTTACATCTGAATTGTAAATGACAAAACTGCCCAGAATTTATCCCAACAATCTTGTCAGCATTGCAAATTTTAAATAAATAATATGTACGCGCGGAAGCGGAATGGCCTATGGCTATGCTCCTTCAGGATATGGTGGTATCACATGATTTGTTTCTTTTCAACTTGTTTGGATCACATGACATGTTTTAGGGATATAATAAAGAAAATATTTGAAGGGCAAAATTGTAATTAATGGAGCTCCTCAAACTTTGTAACTTGATTCCATAAACTGTAAGACAGTTGCAAAATTCAAACTTGAAAAGACAAAGTTAATGCAGCTGTTTTTGTTCTGCACGGAACAGTGTATCATTAATTAGTTCCATTTGCCATTCCCACTATGAGCTATTTTTTTTATGGTTACTTGGTTAGGGAGAGGATATTAAGTGAGTGCTGATTTATTGTGTATCGAGTTCAAATTTGGTTAGTTCTTATGATTAACGGATCCAATCCCGATCATTTAATCTCTATAATTATTATACAAATGGATTCTAAAATTAATAAGGTGCTAACTTGAATCAATGAACAAAAGGAAAGTTAAGGCTAACATTATTTACCAGCTTAATTTTTATTAATTATATTTTAATATGAAGAAAACAGAGTAGAGCACTCGATAGCATTAGTAGGAGAAGAAAACAGAGCAGTGAGTACTTTTTTAGTAGCTGTTGAAGGAGTAGAAGCAGAAGATAATAGTTGGAGGAGGGAGGAGGGAGAGATGTCGCGAGGAAGCATCAGCCTGATAGGGATCGTCAACTTCGTCACCTTCCTGGTATCGATCCCTATCCTGGGCGGCGGCATATGGCTGAGCGCGAGGGCGAACTCCTCCGAATGCTTCCGGTTCCTCCAGTGGCCGATCATCATAATCGGCGTGACCATCATGGTCGTCTCCCTCGCGGGCTTCGTTGGCGCTTGCTACCGCCAGACGTGGCTGCTCCGCGTCTACCTCTTCGTCATGTTCATCGTTATCGTCGTGCTGCTCGGCTTCATCGTCTTCGCCTTCGCCGTCACCGACCGCGGCAGCGGCCAGGTGGTCATGAACCGGGCCTTCCTCGAGTACCAGCTCAGCGACTACAACGGGTGGCTGCGGGACCGCGTCACCGACCCCGGGTACTGGGCCAAGATCAGGTCTTGCCTCCGGGAAGGCCACGCCTGCGGCGGCATGACGCGCTACGTCCGCGACCCGACCACCGGCCTGCTGTTGCCGGAGTCTGCCGACTCGTTCTATCGGAGGCATCTGTCTCCCATTCAGGTACCTCCTTCTGTGATTTTATAGCTTTTGCCAAATGCTGTTTTTTTTTTCTGAACAGAAGATGGGAAAGGATCAATAGTTTGGGCGAAAGATTAGACTTTGGGGTAACGATGATTGGAAGATGTCAGCCTCGTGAATAGAAAGTTTGGGATTTTAGGATCGGAGAGATTGGGAAGTTGCAGTCTTTATCATTAAAGATTGGTTTTTTTGGGGGGTCAATGTATAAGGGATTGAGAAAATGGACTTCCATGTTTAAACTTCGGTTTTGCTTTTTAGGATATCGGGAATTTGTGAAATATCGGTTTTTCTTTTTTTTTTTGCATCATTTGATTTAGCATGGAATCCGTTGTGTTTTTTTGTTCTATGTTCTGAATGATGTCTTACAGCATACGGTTTTCATATCTTTAGATAAAATTATTATCTCTGAGGCTTCATAATTTTTTTTTTGGGTGAACGATGTCTTTTTTTTGCTCTGACATGGTTCCTTAACTAGGATTGGACATAGTGATAGGCTGATAGCTGTTTCTCTCAGTTCTAACCTGCGTTAAACAGATGAAGACCACCTGGCTACCTGTTGATAGCATCTTTGACTTGGTCATAAGAATTTATTGTATCAACATTGGTACAACACTGAGTATATGAAAATCAATGTTGGGTGACACAATTAATTAGCGGAGTTTTGTTGTGTCATGGAAAGATACTTTAAAGAGTTATCAACTTGGTCAATTCCTTTACATCAATAAATCCTATGTCCTTCATGAAAAAACATTGAGTATATGAAAATATGAAATGAAAGACATAAGTGCTAAAGCTCTACCAAAAAATCAAAGCCATCAATGCAATACTCTTCTTTTCCGAAGAAAGATAGAGTCCTGGTACAGAAATTGGAGAAGTCCTTGGGGTGAGACTCTCCCAAAAGGTGTCACTTGTTATCTTGCTACAAAAAATTGCTAGGTAATATGCAGTTTGATTAATTTTCCTATCATGCTTAATATTACTATTCATCAACTGTCAGACACTTTGTCCTTAAGTATAAAGGTTGACCATTGGGCTTCAATTTAGCGTGGCTACAAGAAAATTTTGCACCAGTTCTGTAAAAAAAAGGTTATAGGCAGTACAGATAATTCTGGAACAGTATTGTTTTTTCCTATCCCCAGCTTTTTGCTATTTACTGAATAATATGTTTGGAAACAGATCATGAAATGATGTATGTAGTTGAAAAAACCATGAAAATCTGACTCATCTTTCTTGTATTTAATCTGTTTTGGTTCATGATGATGCAGTCTGGTTGCTGCAAGCCACCTACTTCCTGTGGCTACACTTACCAGAGTGAGACATATTGGACCCCGGTGACAGGGATGACGGTGAATGATATGGACTGCATAAGATGGAGCAACGACCAGCAGTTGTTGTGCTACCAGTGCGACTCTTGTAAGGCTGGGGTTCTTGCAAGCATCAAACATAGCTGGAGGAAGGTTTCAATCATTAACATAGTGGTTTTCATCATCCTTGTTATTGTCTATGTCGTTGGCTGTGCTGCATTCAGAAATGCGAGGAGGATAGAGAACGATGAGCCTTTTGGAGAGAGTAGGATGACCAGAGCTAGACCAAGCATGTTTCAGTTCTAGGGATGCCATATGCTAGTTTTAGTACTGCTTTCGACAATAGTGACAGATAGGATTCATGAAGGGTTGACAAAGTTTTCTCATGTTAATCCTCACAGCCATTGTTTGTTGCCCTATAGTTCCTGAATTTAGAGAATCTGTTCCTGTAGTAATTTTGTCTGCATCAGTTCCTTAGAAGTGTAGCACAATTTATGGAACCAGAAATGGATGAATTAAGTTGACTGTATTTTAAATTTGCTTCGTGTGGATAATAATAATTCACTGGGCTCTGTTGATTAGGACTGTACAATTAATAAGTTTGCAATCTTATATATTTTCCATCTTTGATGGAGAAAGTATATATTTTCCTTCTTTACAAAACATACAAATTCGGATACACAACCAAACGCTTTCTGATCTGGTGGTGAAGTGATATCTTTTCGGTGAAAATAGAGGTTTTTCAGTTGCAAATGAAGATCATGTACCTAGTACAAAAAAACACAACCATTGTGTCTCATGAGAGACTCAACATTGACTTATACAGAAGGAATCAAAACTTAAAAGCCACAATTAGTCCGCCTAAGAACTGGTTGGTGATAATTTAAAATATTATCCTTAAATTCTTGATGCGAATATAGATCGAAAAGATGTCAGTCCAGATGTGAGTGGGAAAAGCTACACAAGTGCAAATGTATGGTTTTATGCTTTTGAAGGTTGAGATTTGAGAATATAGAATGTTAAGGATGAAGAGGAAGCTTCAAATTGGTTCATTTTCAAGAGAAAAAACATGGGTGATGAGAAAATAATGCTCTTCTGATGAAGTGCACTAAATTTTTGCAACTGCACCTTGTGTTAGATCGAAGTCATTTCACTATTTTTTGTATGGCTGTTCCTCACAATTTGAAACGAAGATGTACTATATGGCCGTGGCCCTCCAACATCTTGTGTAGTTAGGCATGAGTGAATGCAAACTGATTGATTTGGTTCAAATATAGTCTAAATTTCACTGTTCCTTTCACTATCTACACGTCAGATGTTTGTAACTTTTCTTCTACAGTATCTATAGATGATATTACTATTTGTTATGAATGGCGGCTGCTTGGTTTTATGCTTCTTAGTTAATTTAGTTCAGTTCCTTGTCTCTCGAACCTTTAACTTTTAAGCGCTTGGGGTGAGGCTTCAGACATTATGGTTAATGACTAATGACTCATAAGACTACATAGTTTAAATGTGGCCTAATTTCTCATATATTCCTTTTAGCATTCTTCACTGGTTTCATAGTTTGTGGTGTAAATATTATTTCTCATATATCTTTTGTCTGTTACAAGAACCAAACCATTGTATGTATTTATGAGATACAAATTGAAACCAATCCAAGGAAAAGATGAGACAATCTTTCATGAAAAAGCCCCAACAACTGCTGTTACTTGGAAGATAATGCAATTTATATGATACTGATTTTTTTCCCAGCAATTTATTAAAAGTAGAAGCTGTCAGGTATCAAATTTAAAGGTACGGTTTTTTTTTTACCACCAAATGCATTTTCTTAAGGGCATATATAGTGAATATCTGCATTAATTTTTTTCATAAATATTGTTAGAATGACATGCAAGAACTCTGGTTGCAGAGCTCATAAATATTATCATCGTACACTGTACACGAATATTGAGACCCCAGCGGCTCAAATGTTAATGGAGTCTCCACTGGTTGCAGCATTTCATACCAGATTCCTCTTGTATCTGGAATTAATTGTCTTCATATTTATGATTCTATCATTTGTTCACCATTCTTGTTTTCATGCTTGCTTTTCCTTTTGACATCTCGTTTACATGCCACAAACTGCAGCCTCTGCAGACAAAATAAGTCATCAATCATTACTGTTTGGTAGACCACAATATAGAGGCTCTGCTGACCATGGCTGCTACAATTTGATGGATGTCATTAAAAATGAGTTTGATGGAACTTATTGATTTGTAATTAATTGACAAGGAAGAGGATTCTAACCTTCTTGAGCAATATATCATTGTCCTTCTCCATTTGAATCATTTGCTCCAGAGTCATCCCGAACCACTCATCAATCCAAGCAAAACAAAGCTTGTGGCATTCCAAGAAAAGTGCTCTTTCAATCTAGGACAAGGAGACAACATTGGGAAATCATAAATGCAGGAGAAACATAGCAAGCCAATATGCAAGACTTAGACAACTGCAAACTTGGATGATTTGAGATAATGATTTGAGATTCATTCAGAAATGTAAGTAGAAATGCATCAATGATAACTTTTTTGCTTGTCAAAGAAACATGAATAGTTGGTGCATGCAAATATGTATATGGATTATGTCATTAGATAATGATTTGAGATCTAATCAGAATGTAAGTAAAATGCAGAAGATATGATATAATGATATTTAAATTTAGTGATTGTCCGTCAGTTTATTTTGCTTACAACAATTAAGAAAGGAGACAAAAACATACCGCAACCATAGCCTCCTCCAAACGAGATCCAAATCCCCAAATAGGAGCATCCATAGTAACCAGTTTGTATGTTGTCATGACTGGATGGCACATATCCTGCATAAAATATTGTGATTGCTTGAGAAGTCAATATATTTCTTCTACATATGACCCCTTTTCTGGATCAATCCCTTGCATACAAGGAAGAAAATGAAATAATTCTACAGCCTGAAATTCTTCCTCCTCCCTTTCTATATGGACTATCTTATACTCAATATAATAAGGGAAACAACTAGAGTCCTTCTCTATCTCTCAAAAATAAAAAATGGAGTCCTGCATTTTGTGAAAATTGGGGTGCTTCTTGTTATCTTTGAGAATCTCACCTGCCATCCTTTGCAGAGTAGACCTCGACCTGCCTTTTGTGATTTGAATGCTGACAAGTCTACTTTTGAACTGCCAATTATCTTACTCCAGTAGTCCCTTGAGATTGAAGCTATATCAATAATCTCCACCTTTCTCATAGCTAATAACTTATCACTTAATTCATATACCTAATTCATCAAGCATACAATTAGATTGTTTGAAAGGACATAAACTTACTAATATTACCAACTAACTTGACATTCTTTCATATGAAAGGAACTTTTGGAGAAGATGTCCTCTTACATTTTCTGAACAACCGTTGTCAGCCTTGTTCACAGTTTCAATTGTTAGGGAGCACTGATTAAACAAGGGAGACTGGTCATGAAAAAAAATAAAACAAAGATCAGATTACCCCTAGTTGATATTCCAACACAGCATTTTATATTTCATATTCACAATGCAACATAATTACCTTTATCACTGGATTGTACCATGTTGTAATTTGTGGCAGAAAAAAAAAAGAAACAGTCAGATAACATTTTTCACTAGTTGATTGACTAGTATTGACCTTCTGTCTATTTTATAAATCAAATGTACCTGTTTTACTTTTAGGAAATGCACACCATGATTCTTCTTGGACAGTCAGAGCTTTGGACAGGGTAAAGCTTCTTAAGAAGGGAGGAATTTTGCTGCAGACAAAAGATTCTTTGAAGTCAATAAAATGATAAAGATAAATATACGAAAACACATTCACTTATAATAAAATATATATACATAATTGTATATATTGGTAATAGAAAATAAATATAATGTTTATATTATAATAATAATTAACAATATATTTTCAGATTCTAAATATGTATTTTAACAATCAAAGTGTCCTAATCCTAAATTAGATATATAATTTATTAATGATCTAAATATATGATTGATACGATTTAAATATATGATAAAGTACTTAGCATTCTTATGAACTGCATGTGACTTTGTGGTTACAAATGTTTCATAGTCCTGCGGTGAACTCTGTATGTATTGTAAGATTTTGGGTGCCTTCAGTGTCTCGCCTTGATTTGTTGTCATAAGCGTAATTCCTTTGCCTTCTTTTGATTGTTATGAGGATTGTGATATTAAAGTACCCTGTTTACAATTCTGTGTAAGCCCTGTCACTGGAAAGATATTCATTAGATGTCAAAAGGTAAGGTGCAACTGCCTTAGTATGACATTTTTATGCTTGTTACTTATTTGTTCCTTCATCCTTTTTGTTCTTGTTATCTCCATTATGTTGGTGATTTTGATTTGGTTTGAATTTCAAGTACCTTTCTCATGAGGATGAGTAATGGAGTTTCGAAGTGATGACCTCGGAAAGACTATTATCATCATATACCATAAGAAATGTGGTAACCAAGCTGATTAGGTCCCAGAACACGCCCTGGAATTGTTCTTCAGACTGACAATTGGCGTTTAGAACGTTTAGTTCGTGCATGGTAATTTACCTTTCAAAGATAAGTGTGCCTATTTTTGACAGAAGCCTTATTTAACTCTTACAAACAGAAGGTGATTGAAAACGAAATGGTCTGAATAAGAAAGACTATGAATTGAGAGATACCTTTTCAGATGATAAACTTTTGATGTGAATTGACCCTTGCCAAGTAGTTCATCCTCGAAAGGCGTATTTTGCAGTATCTCAACCCCTTCTTGATTGTTAGTGTTCTGCTGTTCCATTTTCATGATAGTGTACATAACAGCCACCTCGTACTGCAATAAAGAAAACACAGATTTGAGAATTACAGATTGCATGGAGACCAATGTCTAGAAGGAAAAGATGAACATGCACGAAAACTCCTGCTTCGTTCGTACCTCTTCAAGGGACATGGGCATGACGATTCGACTGAAAGGGGAACAACTGGTCAAGGGCAACAAAAACAAAGAGAAAGGTGAACATGGATGCCTACATGAAACATGTTATTATCATATCCGTGTCTTGCACCTCTGCCCAGGTTTTGGGATATATATATGTAGGATATGAAAGCAATATAGAGTAATGGTGCACCTTGAAATTTTCTAATACCATAAGGTGCATGTAAAGTTATCAATCCAAGACGAAATCTTTCTGAAATTCCCTGATATGAACCATCTTTACGAAGCAAGAGGACGGAGCTGCTGAATGAAGCCTGCTGCGTCTGAGCTGAGACAAAAATATGCAATGGAAGCACAGGAGCCTTCAAGAAGGAAAAGTTTACAAAAACTAGTTTTTTTGATCGGTTGCCAAGGAGGCACTCAAAGGAGTCATTTTTTTCTTTCCTCTCTCTCTCTCTCTCTCTATTTTACATCACATTGACGCCAGTTCTTTATATACGAACAGGCACGCACTAGTCCAATTGGAGCTCTAAGTGGATGCAGGACCATACATCAAAGATCGGTCGGATCAAAACGACCGTGGTGCATTGCCATCATGTGGGGACTATTTGGTGTTCAAATAAAGTTTGGAAGTTAGTAATTATTATTCTTGTGGATGAGGAAGCCTCCATTTGTATATATGTTTAATGTATGCGGGGTGTGGGTGGCATCTTTGTTTGACGAGGATACTGGGCAGGCATATACCCAAGTGTGTTGAGTTGTGTTCTATACGGATATAGTTTTGCACTTCGTAATGCGTTTTGGCATGGAATCCTACAAGGTAGGAAAAAACCGGGGATTTTAAAATTTACTAGGTTATCTAAGCTTAAGTTAATTAGGATATAAGTAGAAATCTTAACACCCGAAAAAATTATCCGACCCCAAAATATGTACTAAAAAAAATTAAAATTTTAATTTAATTAAAAATTATGTTAATTTTCGGAATAAATATTATTAGGACCTCTTATAACCGAAAATTTGAAATCAATTTTTTAAAGAAAAAATATTATGTTTCTAACTTATTGCAAATAATATTTGCTAATTTTACTCTTTTACCGATTATTATTATTATTGGATTAAATTATTTTATGCGGTTGAATGTGAATGATATTAATTGATCTATTTTGAGAGGAGGAGAACTAAATAATCTAGGTCACTTCTTTATTTTAAAATTTTATAATATTTTTTATGAGAAGATTGAATTTTTTTTAGACGCAATTTTTTTCTGATCTGAATCACTTTCAGCCTTAGCCTAGGTTCAACCTTTTATCTTCGCTCGTTGTAATGTTATTATTTGAAAACATTATAATATTGGTGTGGCAATCGAAATAAAATTATTTTAAAATTTTCTCATGTATTTCTCATTTTATTTTTTTAATTCCTTAATCGATTAATCTTTATTTAATTTCTCATTGCAGGAGCAATTAATGGTGGATTTATTTGGGTAACCATTAATTATTTTTCGACAATCCATTTCTATCACGGAAACGGTATAAAGTAGCAGGTTTTCATTAATACTCCAAATTCATAATATAATTTAGGATTTAATGGGTGCTACCCACTTAAATGGGTAGCACCTTGCTACCTATATCTACAGTCGTTAGATGTGAGATCAATGGTAGATGCAAAATGCGCGATTTACTATAGCAAACCGTTTGGTTCAACACGATTCACAGGCTGATCCACTGATCTCTCGTGGTTTACACTTCTGCGCCGTCGTCTCCCTCTGTGCAGGCGAGGGCTCGCCTCATCGGCCGTCCTCAGGCGACACCCCACCGAGCGATGACCAGGCGAGGGGTGATCCCTCTGCACAGGAGTGGGCTTGCCTCATCGACCGTCCTAATGCAACACCCAACTAGGCGATGAGCAGGCGAACGACAACGACAATTCGACTGCAAAGGATGAGCGATTCAGTGAGGGATTCAGACGAGGGGATGACACGTCGGCGGCGAGGGCTTCAGGATGTGGCAACGATGGCTTCAACGGCGAGGACTCAGATGAAGATGGCAAGGGCTTCGGCGGTGAGAGGCGAGGTCTTCGACTTGGGGATGAACAAGAAGCTGAACTGACGTCATCGGCCTCCTCGTCCGTGACCTACTCCTCATTCCTGATGTCGCCAACGTCAAAATTAGGCCATCGATCCATGACGAGAGCTGAGGATGGACCTGCGGGGTGTGGCGTGTTGGGGCGATGGGGCTTCGGCAACGAGTCGGTGAGAGCTTCGATGGCGAAGGCTTCGATGGTGAGGGCTTCGACGGCAAGGCGACAATGGTTTCAATGGCGAGAACTTCAGAGGAGACGACGAGGACTGGCGGTGAGGGCTCCAACACGCGAGGACACAAAAAGACGAGGAAGGCATGAACTGGCGCGCTGAATCACACGGTTTGCTATAGTGAACCGCGCGATTTCGCATCTACTATTGATCTCGCATCGGTTGTAGATATAGGTAGTAGGGTGCTACCCATTTAAGTGGGTAGCACCCCATTAAATCCTATAATTTATTAAGACAATTTAGACTTGTGTTATAAGATAAGTTAGTTTTATCAAGAAGAAGCTGTTATACTTGACAGTTGACATCGTCAAATAATTAATTGTAGGTTATCTTTAAGTTAGCATTAAAGGCTGCTATAGTATTTAATATTGCTTTTAAGATCTCTTTTTCTTTTTCTTAAAAGATAAGTTAACTCTTCTAAAATTAGCTTATAGTTATATTTTAAGAAAAAGGAAATTATTCAACGTAGAGTTGCAAAATTAATATAAAAGTAAATAAATGGCGAACAAAAATACGAATAAATATAATAAATAATTCTTGTTAAACGGAAGTATGGAATAACTAAAATAAAAAATATTTTCAAGTGAAACGATAAGTGACTTTTGCTTAATGAAGGTTCGAATTCCAATTTTTACGAAGGAATTTTTTTTTGAGAGCTTCATCTACCAACCTATGCACATGGCGTAAAATGATTTTATCAAATTAGTTAAATTTGTTGGCCAATTTTAAATTTATAAATTATATGTATAACAGTTAACGTCGTGCGGATTAAATCATCACTTTTTTTTCAAAATACTGATGAAAATAAAAATTTTCTTCAGACAAACGAAATTTAAGATGATTTTGAAGAGAACTGGACGCGGCCCAACAGGCCTGCATCCAATTTTCAAATCATAAATGGACTCTAATATCACATTTATGGCCCAAAACCTGACGACTTAGGGAACGATTAATACATTTTCTTGTTCACATATCAATAGTCTTTTATAGTTCATAAAATTTCAAAGCATGAAATATAAATATCAAAATATAACCTAATTGTTCGATGAAAATTTAATGATGATTGATATATTCTTAAGTTTTCACAAATGAAATCTTTGTGAATTTACATTTATTGTTAACATATAGAACGTGCAATAAATAACATAATTGCCTAATATCATGATCTTCATCTTAACTATTACATAAAGAGTCCTTGATCTTCATATCGTCATTTGGATAAAAAAATCAATATCTGAAGAATCAAATGAATAGTAAGATTGATAGGATTGCATTCCTACTTAACACTGTTTTCGTTAACTTCCAAAAAACAAAAAAGAAAACTAAATATTATATCCTAATAACCTTATTAATGATTAAGTTTATAAAAAAATAATTAGCACATATAATTTTCACATAATATGATTACCATAGATTTTATGTTCAAACTTCATTGTTATTCGTATTTTGAAAAAATCTTATTTAGTTGTCGATGTGGTCATTGCGTATTAATAGCCCACTAAAGTATACTATAAACAAAAAAAAAAAGGAATGCAGGTTTCTTCAAGATAAAATCCTCATCCAAAATCTGACTCTCCTATATGAGATGTCATTCTTTATCTTTTATGCCCTAATATTTCCTCAATTCCTTTCAAATTTTATTAAATGCCTTCCAACTTTATTTGCTTTTTTAATTTTAACATCTAACTTCACTTTGTACTTATATTGCATTTCACTATTAACTTCACCAACTATTTTTTCACCGGATATAAGTGATTTACCAGTTGCATGATCTACGTGACGTTCGCATGTCAAATTCAACTCTCCTCCACATATGCATATGTTTGACGTGGCAAGATAAAAAATAATAAATATAAAAACAATATAACGATTAAAAAAATAGGGCGTCGCCCCTTCCCGCGACCTCCAATGTAGCGCCGACATCGGTGTTGGGCGACGCCCCCCTCCCCCTTTTGTGCGTCGTCGATGACGCAAGCAAAATGGGAGGGGGCGGAGGGCGTCGCCCCCTCCTCTGTGAGCTCCGAGAGACAAGGGCTGATTAAACGAGTTTGGTTTGAGCATGATGAGTCAGTTTAGTGCACGGTTCAAGTGGTGAAAAAACTGACTGATCTTAGAAGGAGATGATTTGTGAGGACGACGGTGAGCTTGAGAAGCGGACGGTCGATGAAAGCGAGTGGAGGGCGATGGCGAGGAAGGAGACAATGTGAGGGAGGAGGAGCAGCAATTGATTTGTGCAACAGAGGAGGAGACACAAGCGTGAGGGAGAAGGAGATGCTGTGGAAGAGGTGCAGCGATCGATCTGTGCATGGAGGGAGAAGGAGACACGAACTGCTAAGAAGGCGGAGGGACACATGATCTCCTCAAGTAATGACCCACCACTCCTCTCATCGAGATTCCACCCTCGTCCGACCTCCGTCATCCAACGTCATCTCACATAAAGGGGAGGAGAGAAGAATTTGGATCATGGACGAATGACCTAGCGCTCGGTCGAACCGTTGGATCTGACTCGAATCGAGGCCCCTTCATCTTGTCGGTCTATCAGCGGAATAGACGTGATGGAACCGAGGACATCCGTAGCACAAATTTGTTCTGCCTGATTCGAAGTCCGAACGACCAAAAAATGTTTCAAGATCAAGGAAATCCGTAGCACAAATTAGTTGCTGATTAATAAAAAAGCTTAAGAGAGGCTTTGAGCTTGGGTTACATATTTTAAGTGAGAATTAAGCTCGATGGGCCATGTTTACTGTAAGCGCATTGTGATTGGACAGTTGTATAATGGCAGACACCTTGAATAATTTTGAAAAGTTAAAAAAAAACGCACTTCCATTAATATGCATCCAACTTTTCTAATTTTTTTGTAGATAAAATATTTATTTTCTATCAATTCAATGTACGAATTCAGGACATTCTTTGAGATCCTTTTTCCATCCTGATTAATACCAGAACAATAACTATTAATTTTGACAAACAAACATATTTTTTAAGAAATAAAAAATTCTTTTGTTGCTTCACGTAAGTTGAAAAATATAAATGCGGGATCGTTGGACCACCTTTGGAGTCAAATCTACAGTAGGCATTACGTACAGCATGGTGCACCTTTGACAACTTTTTCTCTCTGTGGTTTTATTGATTAATCAATTATCGATTGAACATGACACATGCAATTCTCTTGGCCATCTTTTCTTATATCAAATCTTGAACATTTTATTGGCTTGCTACATGACTATTAGTGCAAGTATTTTTTCCATTCATGTTGGAAGGTGATGTTGATGACCTTTTAGTTCTTAATCTTTAGTTTGTTGTGCTGCTTATTAGTTGGCACGTAAAAGACAAACAAGCTTGATTACTGCCCACTAATACCAGATTAATTAACTTGTTGCATATCTAGGGCTACTTATTAGGCCGGCATTACTTTTTGGTAGGCTAATACCATAGCATACATCAAAAGTTTATATACGTTTTTTTTTTCGATAAGGAAAGTTATATACATTATGAGGTAAACCTTACCCAAAAAACTATTAATCCATGTGATAAAGTTCCTTAAAATCTACAAAAATTGCCCAAATTTATTTTATCTTAATAAGGAGATATAAAATTGAAGCAAATCCACATGTTTAACTCGTCGTAGTCAGACTTGTTGTCTGAGACGATATTAGATTAGTCGGACTCGACGGTGAGCCAACACCAGTGCGCTCCTTAGCGTCACATGGATATAGATGAGAAAACGGATCATGTCGTATCGTGCTCACGTCGGTCAACTCGTATTTGACTGTGTCGCGGACTGTGTCGTGCTACACGATTCGTTTTCGACCCTGACACAGTTCGAGCCTAGCCGGCTAGGCTGAGTCGGGCGGCTTGTTTTTCTTTTTTTCCTTTCAATTTGAACTTTTTTATTTTTAATTACTTATTAAATTATTATATAATATAATTCGTATTATTAACTATTCTATAATATATGACTTATAATAATTATATAGTTAAAATTTCAAATAAATTAAGTCATTAATTCATAATTATAAGTAAATAAATTTGTAAAATGAATAAACTTGAGTAATAACTAATAAGTTATAACCTTATACATAAAATTAATTGGTAAGTATTTAATTAATATATATTAGTAGTATAGTAGTATAGATAGTTAAGTACTAATTTACTATATACTAAGTTATAACTAAGTTATACTAACTAAATTAGCATTTAACTATCTTATAACTAAATTACTATATAGTATATACCAAGTTATAACTAAACTAAGTTATACTAAGTAAATTAGTACTTAATTATCTTATAACTTAGTAATTTACTACATATTAATTACTAAGTTATAACTAATTAATAAGTATAAGACTATAATATTTGTAGTATAATAGTATAGACACTTAGACAATTAAGTACTAATTTACTATATACTAAGTTATAAGATGGATTCCTGACCTTGTGTTCGATTATTTCCATCAAACCAAGTTATAAAATTCTAAATGAATTGTGAATGCAAGAATTAGGATTTTCAAATTCTCATTGAGCAAATGTGATAACATTCTCACAACATCCTCTCTTTAAACTCATTTCGAGTTAAAAGGTAGCATCACTCAAAGTGGGTCTAAAGCGACTATTGTGAGAATGCTATCTTAATGAGAGGAGAGGAGCTTGAGAGACAGCGCAAGAGTGAGAGGAGATTGAGAGAGAGAGGGGGATGAGGAGAAAAAGGAGTGAGAATGAAAGAAAGGGGAGGGAGTTCGGATGCGTTTTATAGGCGATGAAATGGAATAAAAAAAACAAATACGACCCGCGTTATTTTAGACATGGCCCATGTTGTATTCTTTTAACGCGATCGTGTCCGTGACACCGTGTACGCCTGTAAATCACCCATATTTGTATTGTCAAATCGAAACAACGTGGACTATATGATATTAGGCAAGGGCCATGTTAATGCGTTGTGCGTGGTTCGTGTTGGTGCGTGAAAAAAATAACCCATGTCAAAATGATCTGTGTAGTGCTAGGTCCATGTTCATCGTGCCCCAACCGTGTCGTGCCCGCAGTGCGTATGGCCAGTTGAAATGGCATGACACGGCCCGCTTTTTCGTGTGGGTGCCGTGTTCATGCCGGGCCGGGGCGGCACGACAAAATTCCATCTTTATGCGTGGGTTGGATGATCAGTGCCAAAACAAAATATTCCTTTTATTATCAAACAAATTCAATCGCCAACATATTCATCTCTTGTGGATTTAATGAATACGCTAGTGCTTGTACATGTCATGTTTTCATCTTCGTCAGCATTTTTTTTATCATAATCATAATTTAGAATGTCATTGCTGATAAAAAATACAAAAATTCAAATCTTCCAGTGCATTATTATTTTACATTTCTAATATTACTAGCATTCATAATAATTAAACTGACCTTTTATTATTTGCTATGTTATGATATATATATATATATATAGGCATAATGATAAAATTATTAATCTTGGGTAATTTGCATGACAAACCTGTGAGTTTGATGACAATGGTTCGGCCTTAGGACGGTAGGCATGAGAGCTTCATCTTTAGATTAGGCAAATTAACCAACCTACATGGCTAATAACTAGGAAGCAAAAAATTACCTAACAAGTTTATAGTCATCCATATATAAAGCACATAATTCAGAAGCCTAATGCAGGCAAATTGAATAAAATGATCGGTGGTGGTCCAACTTGCAACTATTGCCAAACATTAATTTTGTATTACAGCTGACCTTAGCTAAATTATTAAGCCTAATTAATTAATTATTAACCATCAAAACCCGGAGTAATTAGTCTTCGTGCATGCACTGATTATTGGGGTGGTCGATCATAAATATGTATTACTTCGGCAGTGTCGTCTAACGTTCTAAGAAAGGGACTCTCAAACCTCCAAATTGTTCAACATATAAAAGTTCCCTACTAGAGAAGTAATGTATAACAAATAAATAAATAAATAATAAGACTACTAAATTTGCGTTTGTTTCATCTTAAATAATTAACATGTATGAGAAAACATTAATATTGGGTTTCTTTTTCAAAACCTAACTTTATACATTAATTATATTATAGGTATGTCTTAGACTCATCTGAGAGAGAAAGAGTGTTACTTTTGAAATGTTAACTCCAAATTGATATTTTCTTTCCAAGAGTGGTTCTAGATGAGAGAAAATAAAGAGAATCCAATAAGTTAACACAAGTCTCTTTATGATGAGTCATAGGTAGGAGGGAATCAGAGATAAAGCTTTGTACTTGTACATGCTCAAAATTTGATATGAAAATGCACGTTGAAATTAATTAAACAATTAACTGTTGCACGTTAAAATTGCAAGGATTAAATGTACATGCATATAGTCAAACATAGTTACATAAAGAACTATATATACCATTAGTAATTAAAAGGAGAGAGTACATACAAAATAGTGATCGATGCGATCAGCACATTATGTCACTGTCACAAATGAGTCCCTTGGACTCACTTCACAATTAGCAGGAAAAAGTTTTGTACTTAATTAATTCAACCCATACAAATTTAATTACTATGAGAGCTCCGAGTTATAATTAATTATTGTTGTATTAACCTTTAAGAGTTATTTAGAGTACGATCCAAAGTTTAGTAAACTGCAGGTCATATCCAAAGGGGCTCCTCCCAGAATGCGCCATGGCTGCTCAGCTGGTCAAAGAACAGCACATCGTCGTCGTCGTTCTGACCAAAGCCATAAGTGACGCCGGCGACGGCGCTCCCAGGGAATGCTTGCGGGGCGCACGGAGGCTGCTGGTTCGCCTGAGCCATCTCCACGCAGATGAGGGCAATGAGGTTCGCGTGCTGCGCCTGCAGGTTCAGGAGCTCGGCCTGCGCCCGGGCGAGCTGCGCCTGGAGCTCGTCCGCCTGCTTCTGGAGCTGGCATATGGCGCCTGCGCACCCGTACACCGGGTCTCTGATCCGGGCGTTTGCCTCGTACACCATGCTGCTCACCGCGTCCGCTCTCTTGCTCTCCGGCAGCTCCTGAAAGTCATATCGGATTCATGTTGCTTATTTTTGCAGCACAATTGTACTTCAGATGATACACGGTCATTATTTAAAGTGTTCAAAGCACACTTGCTAGAGATCACTGTAGCTACCTAAATAACACTGCAGAGCTGGATTCACACGTAATATTAGCAACCTTTATATCAATGTTAAAGCTCACAGAGGCCTTAATTGTCTTGAGGAACCGTCTTCTAATGTGAAAGTACATTTCTTTTCCACCAGACCAACGTGAAACAGTAGACTAAGCTACAAATGGATACAGCTAAACTTATAAGAATGGTGTGTGTGTGAATGCTGTGGCCACGTTTGAATTTTTTTTTCTATACGATGAGAATACACAGAAGTGTGAGGGTGAGGACCTGCAGGAGCTTAATAATGTTGCTGGCGCCGAACACTCGGTGGGCGGTGGTGAACTTGAGCGGCTCGGTCGGAGGGAAGTACGGCGCGAGGATGCACTTCTCGGCGCACCGCCGCCGGAGAAACTTGCATGCAGCACAGGGGCTGAGGACGACATGAGGAGGAAGAGGAGGAGGTGGTGGAGGGAAGGAAGTAATGGAGGAGGAGGTGGGAGACGTGGAAGGAGAGGAAGAGAAGCTGTGGAAATTGGTGGTAGTGTCAGTACTTGAGTAGTCCATGGAGTGGAGTGGAAGAATCAATGGAGGACAGGAGAGGAGAGAAGGTGGGCAGGAGAGAGAGAGGGAGAGAATGAGCTAATTAAGAATCTTGGATATGGCTGGCTTGGCTACTACTCCTATTTAAGTGTGATGATCAGGAGAATGAAACGATATATATAGCGAGAGAGGGCAGGGGAAGCAGTGAGGTCACCGTTTGACGCATATGACCTCAGTTTTATACAACTTTTTGTCATTAAAGCCTACAGCTGCTGCTGCAACTGCATGATTACATATTTAAGTTGTTGTCATTAGAATTATAGCTATTTGGATATCAAAATTTACATAGAAAATGAAGAAAATTTCTTCTCGTCCTCATAAACAAATCAAGTAATTTAAATGTGCCCCAATTCCAGAGATCATGCAGATTTCTTCTGTCACTACCATCCATAGTGTCCAAGAGCCATCTCGGATTGCTCGCCTAATTATGTCGAATGATAAATTCGATATTTCATTAAAGTAAATATAAATTGTCTGCCATCGATCTAGTAAATATTTTTCTCTCATTCAAACTAATAAATTAATTAAATAATTATATTTCTCTTTTTTTTCTTACTTATTTACTTGAATCATTTTTCAATCTTCAATTTCCAACTGTAATCCAATTGTTCTTAAATACTGAGACGATTACGAGAAAAATATCTCACCAGCATTTTAATTAGGATTTAATGGGTTCATATGTCATCTCAAACGTATGACCCTCATTCGGAGTTCGAGCGAGGTAGAGAGGGTTGGCAGCAGTCGGCAGAGCTTGCAGCCATTGAGGTTGTGTGGCGACCATTGGAGGATGTGGAAGAGAAGGGCGGACTCAGGGCCTCGGGTGCTCGAAGGAAAGTTCGATCCGGGATGCCGGCGGCAGCGACTTGCAGGGTGCGGCAGCATGGAGGTGGATAGCGAGCGGGACAACGGATCGAAAATGACGACAGCTCAGATCTAGAGAGGACTGTGGATCGATGACGACGGCACATAGTTGGAGAGGAGGTTGATCGGGGCGGGCAGTCACAGGCAAGAGGGGGGTGCTGCCCGTCGCATCCTCCGCCATCGTGAGGGCATCGGTGTGCTCGATGACGTATATCACACGGTTCAAACCATCGTCTTCTTTGTTCGTCCTCTTCTAGTCCTTCTGATTGCATCCACCGCATGCCTCGCTCCGCCGATCGTAGTCGCCGTCACGCCCCCCTCCTCCGATCGTAGTCGCCATCGCGTCCCCCTCCGCCGTCGTCGATCGTTGTCATGCCCCGCTCTGTCGATCGCGCTCACCGTCCGATCGGCGGGCAGGCGTATGGGGTCATATACTTGAGATGATGTATGACTCCCATTAAATCCTTTTAATTAACCTGACTGAATTTTTTATTACCTTACAAAGATCATTCATATTTGTTTACAATTTATTTATTTTTTCTTATATTAAACTCAGAGACAAGCATGTCACTTAAAAATGCCCCAAATGATAATATCATACATACAGTTGAGTTTTTCCAACTTAAGGGGCGTTATATCTTATCATCATTTTGATCCAACTAATTAACGACCTGGTTGCAAAATAAAAGAGATCCGGGACGTCTATAGTAAGCTAATAATAACAATTGAAGTTTCCATACGTGGATTAGTCAATACAACTAATGAGCTTTAGTTTTACTTACTTATCAGTTCAGCTGAATAGTAGCTAGAATATTGGAGATCCGTGATAAGTTCTCAAGATTAAATCAGCGAGTCTTTATAATGAAAAGAAATCTCTCTAGCTCGAACTGGTTTATTCAAAAATTGTATTTTAAACGTTTATCTAATTTAGTTCGATCTTGGTATTGTTCATGAATCGGTGACTGACTGCTTGCTCAATTAGAACAGTGTCTGAAATGATGAGTAGGTAGAGTTCCAATTTCGTACTTGGCGAAAGACGTTTTTTTCTCGTCATCACTCATTTTTCCTCCTTTTGGTGGACGTGTTTTGAGGGTGGATGTTTACATTATTGAGAGAGTTATCACTACATAGACTAACTTGCATGTATATATAGCTACCTAGCTAGAGAGAGAGAGAGAGAGAGAGAGAGAGAGAGAGAGAGAGAGAGAGAGAGAGAGAGAGAGAGAGAGAGAGAGAGAGAGAGAGAGAGAGAGAGAGAGAGAGAGAGAGAGAGAGAGAGAGAGAGAGAGAGCTCGTTTCACTTGGAATATCAAAGTTGAAGACAGCAAGATGCTGTGAGCCAGCCGGTAAGAGGAAAATCTTGTACCCCTAAAGGATATATATAAATGGCTTTCTTGCATGTGCACGTCCTCATCAACAAATAGAGAATATTTTTTGCCATCATAACCAGTGGAGTAAAATGTAAATGAGTGTGTTGAGAAGCCTCTCTACGCCTAATGTAGAATGTTTTATTATGGTTTGATTGATTTGACAATCATATGAATTCATCATTTGTCTCGCCATAAAATAAATTGTGGCACGATTTACAGGACAAATCCGCTCATTCAAGATAGCATATAAGAACAAACAAATTGTAGTAGTAGAATTAATCAAATATTTTTTCTAAAGAAATCAAATATTTTTAGATAATTGAAGGTCATGGACGTTGGATCAAATTAATTTATCAATAATATGCGTTAATAACTAATCAGTAATTTGAATCGAAAATATAAAAGCATTATTCTGTCTCAACATTATAAAAAAACATTGACGTCCTACACAAATATCGTTTTCTCAACATTATAAGCATTTTTTTATCCATTCCAAAATTTTATCTTCTCTGTCTCAAAAGATTTGTTGGAGGCTTGTAGTTAGCCGATTGAATATAATTTATTTGCCTGGATTAGTTAATATCATGAAGCATGGCGTTCATTAAAAAATACTTTAGGAGACTTTTCGTATGAATAAACAAACATGAAAGCGAAATTAGTTGGAAAAAGCTTTTAACTCGTACTTTTCATTAATCAATTATATTTTATAAATAATTAGAAATCAGAACTAGATAATGCATATACAAAACCTTTTATGTGTTACAATTCTGTCTAAGGGGGGTAAAAAATTTCACAAATGTCATTAATTAAGTGACATATATACGATAATAACTATTAAATGTTGGTCAAGGTGCTGATTGCCAAACTTTCTCTGCATCGAAACAGTAAATTCTGTGGTCTTCTCCATTACGCCACGTTGTGGACGGCTAATTAGCACCCAAATGGACGCCAGTGATCATGTCATGCTTCCTGTCACTCATCTCCCCAATCTCACTTGTCATGGGTCAAATTGTTGTTGAAGAAGTGAACCCCCTTCACTGGGCACCAGAAAGCAACGTTCCATGGCTCCCCAAAAGACACATCTAGATATGTATCTAGAAACAAATAACATGTATATGTATGTATTTATGTTCATGTTACGCTCTTCCTATCTTGGCGCGTAGGTCATTTGTAATGGAAAAGGGTGAGAGCCATGTGGTTGCACGGTGGAAGGTGGAATGCAAGTTGGAATTGTTGGACTTGTGTTTGAATATTTTGAGACACATATCCACTCAAGATATGTACTGGCTCTCTCTAAATATTCTTGATCAATTATTTTCCTTTGTGGTCGATGCCGTGTGGACCTGATCATTCGCCACTTAGAAGAATTGAAGAAGAAAAAGATGGAGATCCTTCATCTATATCTTCTATTTTGTTCACTGATTACTTACTTATTAGTGATCCTGCTAACGTTGCCTTATATACTTCATTAGATAGCTTTGTTCACCCTCCCTTTAGTTCTTTTTTTTTTCTTTTCCTTGATCAATGTGGATATACATGCTATGAGGTGGTTGACAAAGATTTTATAGATATATATGCATTGAATAAATTCAAGCTGAGCGTGCCCACTGATTAGTTCTTCCAATTAATATGAAAAGCATCTAATTAATTATCCATTATAAGGATTTCAAAGTCCTAAAGTTCAACAGGTCCATATATATTCTAATCCTTTCTGCATCAGAGATGCCTCTTGACCAGGACACAAGAGAGACAATCATAGTTAATATGTGCACATATATATGTGAACGAGTCAGCTACTGAGCCACCAAACAAATAAATGCTGCACGTCTAATTAATCATGTTAGAGGGATATTTCTACAGATTTTTTGGTCAGAGATAATATATATGGACAAGCACACTTAATTAATGCATTTATCCAAGGGAAGTTAAGCATTCCAGCTCATGCTCACCAATGCAGAAAGATGACACAAGGTTCACACTTTGAGCTCCTCAAAACCCTAAAACCCCATGCAACGTGCACCGAACCCCACGCGGCATCCACTTTTCCTCTTGCATCTTAGTAAGTTCCCTCTAGAAAGACTGTGTGTGTAGGAGAGAGAGAGGATGCTGCCATTAT
The DNA here is from genome assembly GCA_030549335.1 of Pontederia crassipes. NCBI lineage: Eukaryota > Viridiplantae > Streptophyta > Magnoliopsida > Commelinales > Pontederiaceae > Pontederia > Pontederia crassipes. Next base: position 10,153,662 of record CM060188.1, on the reverse strand, counting down.
TGTTGCAGCCAAGGAGAGAAGCACCTAAAAGTTCGTTTCTGAATTAATCTGCTGGCTCTCCTTTTCTCCTCGATCGAGTGGCAACATGTGTCTCTCTATTCGGGGTCCTTCATGCAGCCATGCAATATTACATTACACCTTATCAGATCTTTTTCTCATTGATTTCTCTGTCACAAGGCTCTTTACTGAGCTTTCTCTGTCATGTGTGTTACGGGGATCAAGTTGGTGCCAAATTGGTGGAGGTTGGAAGGCACCTCTCCACTAAAAGAAAACCCCCCTCCCCCACCAACAACTACAGCTAGCTGTCTCTGATTCCAGAAATCTGTAACAAAAATTTGCACCATAAACTTGAGCCAACCATTTATGTGGGATTTATTTCCGGGAGAAAAATTATGGCCATATAGTCTGCCCATGAGTTTATGGAATTCGATCAAGTGTATTTAAAAAAAACAAAACAAAAGGTGAATTCCATCATTGTTTGGATTCAAAATGGCTCCACACACATAAATCAGGGTGGATTTGTCAATTGACGCTAGTTCTTAATAATTTTTTTTCATAATGAATTTAAAATTATCATAAATATGTAGATTCATGTGTGGACCCATTTCACAATCTTTAATTTCAACAAAAAGTGCACCGCACATCAAATTGATATGGGCCAAGCCATTTCCGCATAGTAGGATGCACTATAAGAAAACTGCCTTTTACCGACGGTCCTAACCGTCGGTAAAATGATCACGATTTTCGACGGTTCTTTCGACGGACAATGATCGTGTGAAAAAGGGGCGTCGCAAATATTTTGCGACGGTTTCTTCTGAACCGTCGGTATTACAGACGGTCTAGCTGGCGGGCGCGGCAGTCGAACATTAAATATCGACGGGGCGAACCGTCAATATTATCGACGGTCAGGACCGCCAATATATATCGACGGTTTGAACCGAAAATAGTATTGACGGTTCGAGCCGTCGATATTTATCGGCGGCTTAAACCGTCGATAGTAACCGTCGATATTATCGACGGTTAAAACCGTCGACAATCTTGTATCGACGGTTTTACTCGTGGGCTACGACCGTCGATAATTGTGAACCGTCGGTACGTATCGAAAAAATCCGTTGAAAATTGCAATATTTCAGCTGTTTCTGACGGTCAGGACCGTCGGAAATATAAAAAAATTTAAAAAAAAATAGTGAATTCACAGATAATTCCCAGATAATACAATACATTTGATAGTTCAATTATAAAGCATAACGTAATTCACATATAAAGCACATCACATCACAGATTCAATTACATCACATCACAGATAGTTCAATTCGGCATAAGGGTATCCAAACATGAAACGTAATCCATAATTCACAGATTCAATAACGTAATCCATAATGGAACGAGATAATGGAACGACGCGCTTAATTCACATAATCCAAACAGCAAACAAATTTAACATCACATGAATTCACAAATTGAACGGCATAACGTTTTCGTCACGACGAAGAGCTGAAGTTCAATTCACATATCATCTTCGTCGCAAAACATCACTGCACAAAATTGAAATAGAGTAAAAGTTATAATATATAAAATGCAAAAAAAAAATATGAATTCAGTTTTGAAGATGCGTAATCACAATCTAATTGAATCTAAAATATAAAAACATAATTTGAATTTAACATCAACATAATTTGATAAATTCAATAGAAGATGCGTAAACTAACAAGCTAACGCCGAATTTCAAAATTGAAGCAAAATCGAGCATAATCATCCAAAATAATAGAAATAGGCATATGATTTTTAATCATCATTACCATTAAAATCCAAAATGCCAAAGTTATCATTAAAATAAGGTTGCTAAGTTTTTTTCCTATGATTTCATGTGGTGATCATTAATGTATGTTGAAGTTTATACTAAGTACTGACATTTACATGATCCAGCTGTCTGCACTCCATTTCCGGTGAAAACTTTGAAAGTCTACAGATCTAACTGAAAGGGATGAAGAGTAAAATCTAAGTTAGTGTCAAAGTGCATATGAATCTAATGAGTACAATGATGCATCAGATTAAAGCAAATTCCAAAAATAATTATGTATTATATATGAATCTACCTCGGCGTCGTCATCATTCAATTCGCCACGCATGAAGGCACGCATCATTTTCTTCATTTCAAGCATGTTACGACGTTCACGTTCTTCGAATTCCTGTCTGACATCTTCCATAATCTTGATGGTCACCTGATCCACAATTTCTTGCATAGTAGAAGGAGATGAACCTGAAGTACTTCGTCGACCATATCCAATATCTGTGTCACTCACAGAAGATCCAAGTCCGTAAATGCGACCCTTCTTCACGCCGACGTGATCCGTCCAAAGTTGTCTTGGGGTCAACAGTGTGGTCCCCTCCTGCGTGGCTTGCGTAATATGATCAACTTCTTTTGTTTTATAAGACTCCTGAAATATAAAGAAAATAATTAACTACAAACGACGACTAGGTGATCGACTTCAAAGTTTTGTTAATTAATTATTAACTTGCAATTTAGAAAAAAGTAAAGGCGCAAAAATTTATATACATGTGTCTCCCGGGCATAATTCGAGACCCATTCTTTGTTCTTCTTTTGATGTGTTCGGAGAAATATTTCGTCCTGAGTCGGTGGTCTACCCGTCTCTTTCTCTTGCAATGAGATAATATTTTAAAATTTACAAATTACTTACCATTTTCTTAAAGTATAATATTTCGTCCTGAGTTCGGAGAAAGACCTTACCATTTTCTTAGCAATCGTGCTCGTGGATAGACATCCGCCCGAATGCAAGCACGCTCCCTGGTCGGACTCTCGACTGGTTTTTGCTTTTTCGCATTTCACTTTGTACTCCTCGGGGATCCAATTGGGTTGTTCTCTGTCAGCTCGAGCTTTAGAAAGCATCGCGGATAATCTCTTTGAGCACCGAGAGTTAAAAGCCTTCCACATTTTTTCCTTATGCTCGGGCTCCCACCACACATCAGCCTGTAAGTGTTTAAAAATAATTAATGTGCACGACGAAGAAAAATATTAATGATGATGTTGGCTTCTAATGATACCTGAAATTCATTAAATAACATCTGTCTCGTGGCATAAGGAACTTCTCTCCATGTAAGCCACGCTCCAGTATACCTATGTCGCAGTACTTTAGTAACTGCTGCAGCCGCTGGTTTCGACGGTACAAATCTGGAAGGACACAGAATTATAAAATGTCATGGCTGAATCAAAGCATGAATAAGGATTCGATATACATAAAATAACATTTATCATAAATTCCCATCTGGCTGCACATATGCTTTGTAAACACGATTTGACGAAGCCTGGTCCGAGTCTTCCACGGAACAATGAGCTCTGACGGGTTGTTGTGGCAATTGTGTATCCAAGTCCGCAATATCAGCGTGAGAGGAAGGACCTGGCGGAGAAGAACGTTCTATTATGCGAATGCCCATGACTGATCTAGGAGCTGACGGAGGAGAAGAACGCTCTGTTATGCGAATGCCCGTTACTGATATAGGAGCACACGGAGTACTGAGATCAAATAAAAGGAGATCAGTTTTGGCCCTTTTTGCTCATGATCGTTTTCCATCAAACAAACAGAGAAAAAAATATTCCAACTGAATGTTTCATCATCCTTTCTAAATACGTATCTTTTTTTATTGCATAAACGTTTGTTTGATAAGGTGGTGCCCCATCTTGTCACTCAGCAAAAGGTTCTGTTCATTGAATTCTGGATGGAAGATGAGTACTTGGAATTGTGAAAATAATTCCCTGCCCAAGAACTTCTTACCAAAGAAACATGGAGTGTAACTAAAGATGAGTGATTGGACAGAGTAATTTAAGGTGTGATGTATTTTATGCGTGATAGAAGATCAAAAGAAAGCTTAAATCTGTCCATAGAGTAGCATCTTTTGTGTCACCACCAATACAGTTAGATGTAATGGCTTGCTGACTCAGTGCTGAGTCTGTTTGGGCCCTGGTTCAGATTCTGTGCAATATATATGATGTACTGCTATTGGTAGGTGTAATGACCAGCTGACTCAGTGCTAACTATGACAGATGTTGATTACAGGCAAACCAACATCGATTAGTAATTAAGTGACTCAGAAGTCAGAATTGAAACGGATGAAGAGGAAGTGGGAGGAGGGGATTCTCAACTATAATTCTAAACATGGAAGCTTACGTGGAGACATGTTAGCCTTACAGCGCAAGGGCGGCCGGATCTGGCCGCCGCGCGCGGAGGGCGGCCGGATCTGGCCGCCACGCGCGGAGGGCGGCCGGATCTGGCCGCCGCGCGTGAATGGCGGCCGGATCTGGCCGCCGCGCGCGAATGGCGGTCGAATCTGGCCGCCGCGCGCGAATAATGGCCGGATCTGGCCGCCGCACGGAGGGCAGCCGGATTTGACCGTCGGAGAGAAAAATTATGTATCAAAGGAGGGCGGGGATCGGACCTACCTGCGCCAGAGATTCCAGTCGGCGGCGGAAGCTTCGGGCGGGAGGTGGTCGACGGCCGGACGAACAACAGACGAAATGCGCGGCGGCGGACGGACGTTCAAAACGTTCAAAGTAAGAGTGCGGTCGGGTTTTTATATAACCACTTTTCGACGGTCGAAACTGCCGCAACATAGGTAAATATAATATTATATTAATTCACATTTCGACGGCTCGAATCCGCTGGAAAAACCGTCGATAGTTTCGACGGTATTCAAACCATCGAAATATCGACAGTTTTAGCCGTCGATAGTTTTGACGGTTCTTTAAACCATCAAAATATCGACGGTTTTAGCCGTCGATTCCCATAATAATAAATTTTAAAAAAACATCAACAGATCCATAGTTTGTGTAAATTATAAATTTTCATATTCGACGGTTGAGGCCATCGAAAAAAATTAAGCTAGAATATTTTATTTAAATACTATCGACAGTTATGACCGCCGAAATATCGACGGTTGCTTTGAACGTCGCAAATTTCGACGGTCAAAACCGTCGATAAGTTCAATAATTGTATGCAACCAGTGTTGAAATTTTTCGACGGTTCAGACCGCTGGAAGTTTCGACGGTTAGATAAACCGCCGAAATTATCGACGGTCATAACCGTCGAAGTATAAATATTTTCGACGGAATCTTCCGACGAATTTATCACCGTCGAAAGTTTAGACGGCTAAAACCGTCGAAAATTAACCGACGAAAATATCGACGATTTGGAAGATCCGCCGAAAAAACCGTCGATATTTTAGACGGATGTCGGGTCGTCGAAAATGGACCGTCGAAAATACGACTTTTTCTTGTAGTGATGGGTTATCAAAGTTTAATGGGCCTTAATCTGCCTAATCAAATTGGAACAATTTCGTTTTTTTTCTCGTTAATAAAAAAAAAGGAAACCTAAGTGCAATAAATGTAAGGTATAATTAAGATATATATAACTGGCCAAAACTAGTTATAAAATTAGTTTTCAAGTTAAATAATCAGAATGGTGAGAAGTGTAAAAAACCATAATCTTTTCCTTTTAGATTAATTAATTCAATTATTTTAGATATAAAATTTTATCTGTGAGATTAATGGCTAAGATTTATTATTACATTGTTCCGTCTTGAATTATATATCTTATACTCAAACTTCTGAAATTATAAAAAAAGATATAAGATAGGTGACGGAAGCGATTAGGCCCAAGCCCGTAGTCCGTAACTAATTCTCATAGGGGTGCAGTAAAGTCCTCGCTGTATGGATCTTTATATATAAAAGTTAGAGCTTTATCATGATGTACTATCTTTTGATTATAGTGAATTTTTTGTGACGATCTACTTTGCTCGTGAATGTTTTTCTTATCACGTTAAATTTATTTTCTCTTTTGTTTCTCTACTTCGTCATAACATTGTGCGGCACATTTTTCTCTCAATCAAATTTTCGGAGCCGTAGAAAAAAACTTATAAGAGGATATGTAACACCCTCAATCCAATCAAGATATTGTTCACTTTGGGTTCTCGGCCCGCACAAATTTAAAACGTGTCTTGATAGGTGAAGGGAGTAGCTACATATAAGCCCATGATCACTTCCGTATTTTGCCCATGTGAGACTATTCGATGAGACCATCTTGATTCTTAGACATCAGGTCGTTACAATCTTTCTCCCATAAAGGGCTCAACGTTCTCGTTGAGCGGGGTTCGTATTTTTCACATGGCTCAAGTGAGCATGCGAGGTCGGCTCTGATATCATTCTATAACACCTCCGGCCCAATCAAGATATTATTCGCTTTGGGTTCTCGGCCCGCACGAAATTAAAATGCGTCTTGATAGGTGAAGAGATAACTACATATAAGCTCATGACCGCCTTCGTATTTTACCCATGTGAAACTATTCGATGAGACCATATTGGTCCTTAGACCTCAGATCGTTGCAATCTTTCCCCCAAAGGGCTCAACGTCCTCGTTGAGCAGAGTTCGTATTTTTCACATGGCTCAAGTGAGCACGCGAGGTCGGCTCTGATATCATTCTATAACACCTCCGGCCCAATCAAGATATTATTCGTTTTGGGTTCTCGGCCCGCACGAAATTAAAATGCGTCTTGATATGTGAATGGCTTAACTACATATAAGCTCATGACCACCTCCGTATTTTGTCCATGTGAAACTATTCGATGAGACCATATTGGTCCTTAGACATCAGATCATTGCAATCTTTCCCCCAAAGGACTCAACGTCCTCGTTGAGCGGGGTCCGTATTGGCCCATGGCCCGTGTTTCTCACATGGCTCAAGTAGCACACGAGGTCGGCTCTGATACTATTGTATAACACCTCCGGTCCAATCAAGATATTGTTTGCTTTGGGTTCTCGGTCCGCACGAATTTAAAATGCGTCTTGATAGGTGAAGGGTGTAGCTATATATAAGTCAATGATCATCTTCATATTTTGCCCATATGAGACTATTCTATTAGACTATCTTGATCCTTAAATCTCGGGTCACAGGATATGTAGTTATCAATAGCAAATTCCATATAAAAATATCATTTGTAACAAAATTATTAATATCTCCGTCATGATCAAATTAATTCATCTATTTTTAATCAACCAGAATTTGAAATTTCAGTCATCTGAACGTTCCGTCTCAAATCTCAATGATCATGTCTGCGGTTAAAAAAGAACATTTTTTATATACAAAATGTACAAGCACAACTCCCAAGTCCCAAAACACCAACCACCTCCATCTCCGCCTCCCTCCCACCCCCACCCCACTCCCACCCCCACCCCACCCCCACCGCCAACGCATATGGGTACGCAGCAGTTCTATGCTTCATCTCCGTCCCCAATTCCTAATAGTTGCTTTAGACTTCCAGTAAAATTTGGTTATTCCTCGAGTTGTCAACTCCATTATCACTTCCCTGTTTGGAATCGTTGACTCGACGCCTCGCATGGAGTCCGCATAGCTGTCTCCAACGTTGTGCTGCAGAGTGACGAGAATTTAGCTGGACCTGCAGCATGATCGACTACTAGATCAGTACGTGGAATTTGTAAGCAAATTTCAGACAACAACAATAACAAAGTCTTATTCCACTAAAGGAAGATGGCTATATGGATCACGCTTTCAGACATGCTTAAAAAAACTAGGAGGAAGAACTCAAGTAACATATGCGTGTTTGATAGGTCATGGATGTGATGTAGTCTGCATGCTTTATATTGCTTTCACGGATATGAGTATGGACAAAAATGATTAAACACGCAGGATGTTTAGGAGCGAGTGAAACACCTTCATGTTGTCTAGAGGGTGATGCATAAGAGAAGTTAGAAGAGTACATGCGAGACCTCCAGCAGCCAATGCAGATCTCTTAACACAGTCAGAAGCCATTTCCAGGGATGGAGAAGCAGAAACAGCTGTAGCTGCTTCGAACCAGACATTGCTGTTTGCAACACAGAAAGGGGTTATCAGATCTGAAAGCAAAGCCTAAGATATAGCCTTAGCTTAAGGTGTACACAAGTAATTAGCTTGGAATATTAAGCTGGGAATTAGACCCAAATATTTCAAGGGACAGTTGATTGGATGCATGTAACATGAATGCTGTAGTTCACATTCCTCACCAAGTATAATAATTAATGCTTCATATATCTGAATAAAAAAACAAAGTATCATAAGCTACAATTTATGTTTGCAAGGATACGGATCAGATATAGGTACGAGATAATACATCAAATTCTGAAAAAATAGGGTATGGATACAACAATATATTAAATATATAATATATACAAAAGATAAATTTTCCTAAGACTTCTAGTATTTATGTGATGTTTAAATTTCCACAAAAAGTAATTAGTCATTCACTTCACAGAAAATTTATATGATTTGAAATGAGGACTTGTTAATAGTTTTCTTTCTTGACTTCTTATCTTTATCATTTATATGTTTTGTTGCTCACGTTTGATAAAAACGTAGCAAATCATACAATAAGATGCTGATATTTATTATCATTTTTTTTATTTTAGATGTTTTCTAGTGCAAATGCTTTCATGATCATTAATTATTTATTATCTTTTTTTATATTTTATTCGAGAAAATTTTGATATGGTGTACTCAAGTCATAGGTAGAAGTACTCATTTTTTAAAATTAATTTTTACTAGATATGTGTGGGTACGAGTACCCACGAGTACTCATAAAATACTAGTACCGAATACGTATTCAGTACGGATACGTGGAGGAAATTGCAGTACATCATATGCTAGAATAAAAGCTGAAGCAAAAGAGCAATATTATACTGGACAATATCTGATTTCTGTTAATTGTTTTGCATCTATCTTTGAATATTTTCAGAGCATCAGCTTTGCAGGATTGAAGTTGCTAGTAAGCATCAAGTAATCTTGACTAATAGCTTTCAGCATACTGATATAAATATCTCTTGGTTGGAGAATCATCTGTGCTAATTAGATTATAATCGCAGGCTTATCAGACACACATTTAAAGTGGAAGAGCGGAATGAAAATTTCTTTCTATAGTTGTTCGTACCGAGGATCATCTTCAAGGCGCTCTGATGGAAGAAGAACCATGAAATTTCGAAAATGTCGGTAGGAAATGGACCCTCCAGCATCTGAATTCAGATAGCGTATCATTGCGACAGCATTATCTTCATTTGCTGGAAGCCCTGCACTCCTGAGGGAAGCCAAGATTTCACTTTTGTCGACAGTTCCTGAATTGTTGAGACAAAGGCTCGTGTAAGCTCTTAGAATAGTCGGCTCCTTCTGTTCCATCAATGCTAGAAATTGCTTCCAGCCAATTGACCTTGAGAACATATGCGTTCTGCCGTGATGCAAGAATTGCCGGGCATACTTCTTCGGAAGCCTTCTCATGTTCATTGCAATCTCAAGGTCCTCGAGTGTAATCCTGCCATCCCCATCTCTATCCAGTTCGTCAAAAAGTCTCCTTCCTGAAGTAGGAAGATTAAATTAATTCGTTTCAAACAACAGTTCACTGCTTCTGGATTCTGATGTGAGCATATGTTAACTAAAGATTTGTGGATCTTGTAAGTTGATAAAGTATTAAAGATGCACTTTCTTCTAGTGTTTGCATGTTTCTAAGATACTGAATCTGTTCTCAGGCGTCGAGGTACAGGCAACTTAATTGATTAATGATAAACTGAGAAGGAAGCACAGGTTATGAGGATACCTTCAATCTCGGTGTACCGGAAGAAATCCTGAACGGCGAACAACTTCTCCTTGTCCGGATGCATAGTTGCCGGCGGCGGCGGTGAAGGTCGGAGCTTTGGCAGGGACTCAACGAGCTCTCTGAGCGAATCCGTCATATTGGTCAGTTGTGTGCTCAGGAAAGCATTGGCAACTTTCTTCGGCGAACCACTGGTAGCACTTGGCGCCATCTCTGCATCCCCTCTTCCGTTGGCTTCATGCACCTCGTTGCCCACGGCAGAGGATCCTGTCAAACCCTGCACAGTTCCCCCAACCCTCGCGAACCCCACGTTCGACAGGAAGTCGTCGAATCCATCAGATATCTTCCTGTCTGTAACACCTCCAAGAGTTCTGGAGTCATCAGCCCGCACAGGTGGCCAGGAGCACTTGGCGCCAACAGCATCACTGCGAACTTAGTCAAACAACACCTCCAGATTCCAGTCCGAGCCGCCGAGAACGAAGCACATAAACGGCTCCAAGGGCATCGGATCCTTCGCCGGACCGACCGGAGCGCACGTCGGCTTCAGGTGCTCAACCTTGTCCTTCCTTCGCCGGTTGGACTTGAACCGTCTCGGGAGAACCTGGCAGAAGCCCCTGAACAGAGCCGACCACGCCTCACCGAGGCCGAAGCATGAGTTCCCGCACCATTGGCGCCTGTCCTCCACGTCGTTGACCGCCTCGTTCTGCTGACATCCTCCGTCCTTTTTCTTATCATTGCTCCTCTTCTTTGCAGCAGTGGTGTGCCCTCCTCGTTTTGCTATCCCGCCGAACGGAAAACGAGCTCTAGCAGCCATGGAGCAGGAATCATCGGCGGCCGCCGACCTACGGGGAGACGATACAGTCATGGCAAGCGCATCAAAGAAGGAGCGGATTGGGTCGGCGGCCTTGCCCTTGCTCTTATGCTCAGGATCAGGATCAGATTGACGCGAGCTCCTCATGGCTCTGGTCTGTAGAGCAGCTGCTACGTAATACGATGAGGTCAATGAACTGCATGCGGAAAGAATGAAATAAAAGACGGAGGTGCGGTGGTACGACAATGGTGGTGGACCTGGTGGAGGTACAGAGGCGATAACGAGGTTATGGTCGTGGTGAGGAATGAAGGTGGAGGTGGAGTGATCACTGGTCAGGGGGGTGATGAGAAGGTGGTGGTGGAGAACTGGAGAAGGCAAATGCAAACGAGGGGAGTGGAGTGGAGTGCATGGACTTTGGTCGGTGTGGATAATATGTATGGGATGAAGGTGACGTGGGTTGTCTGTGTTCACGCCATCATGTAATTTTGTTGATTAATTTAAATTTATTTTCCTTTCGGTTTTATCTCCAACTATTTAAATGCTAACTATATGCTCCTGAACGATGAAAAAAAATAATATATAATGATCTAATAATTTAATCAGTATATATATATATATAATAAGGTGAGAAAAATAAGGAGGCTTTGTTGCTCCACCTCCGAGCTCGTATGCATTTTTAAATATTAAGTCTTATTTTGAACTTTCTTTTTTATTTAATATAGCTCTCTAGCCTGTTTTCATATGAAAAAAAATTATTATTTACTAAAAAAAATATTAAATCACTTCTATATTATTATATTTTTTATAACAAATTAATGAAACTGAAAATATGAAAAAAATTTAATGAAAGATATTAAAATTTTAAGAATATTATACCATTTGAAACAAAAAAAATGCTGCATTTTTTAAAATGACATATCTTATAACTTAGATTTACCCATGATATTTAGTTTTAAAAAAATACTTCGGTGGCCAATAAAAGAAATTTGCGCGCAACGCGACACACTTTAATAAAATTATTATCTTTTCTTATTTTGTAGACGAATTATAATATATGGCATCACTTGATTTAAGAATGGAGAAACTTGGCTTTGGGCGATCTTGAATAAAGAATGATTTGGTGATCAAATGTCATTTATCAACTAGTTCTTACTTCTTGTCTTTTAGATATTAACTAAATACTTATTAGATCGTTACAATGTTATATATTTCTGTATACACATCAATTCTGACACAACAAGTTCAGTATCGTATTCAAAGACCTACTTGAATCACAAATATAATATAAAAGACTTAATGAATGCTTAATGAAAGCATTTATTTTTTTAAAAAAAAAATCCTAACGAATGATATGAATTAATTCAATCGCCGTGTTTTTATTTTGTTCAACTAAATCCAAACCCATTAATTTGTTCAATCATGCGCAAAAAAAAAAAAAGCATAATGAGTGTTAGCTTATAACGATTGATTGACGGACGTGTAGATTGCGACGATTTGAGCATGTCCACGTGTACATAATTCGCACAATGTTAATGTGTGAATTTAATATTGTGGTTGAAATAAAAAAAATGACGTGTTGTGTTATTATCCCTTAATAATCGATGTTTATATAGCTTTTTTCCCTGTTTTGTTATATTATCTGTAGCATGTGTTTATGTCCTTGTCTTGTTGTTTGGTGGGCTTTGATGCATGAGAAAATAACAAGACACTGTGCCGAGTAAATTATGTCACTGCACAAATTAAATGTAAACATAGTACTTAACTCTTTAAGAAGGAAAGACGATAAATGCCCACATACTTAAATACATGGCTTAGATTTTTACTACTAGTTATCTATGTATATTTCCATGTAGCACGTTTCGCATTGTTATAGGTTACGCTTCACAATTCAATCTATATAAATGGATTCTTAACATTTGAAGCATTACAAATATAATATTATAAGACAAGTGTAAGGGATCGGCATCAATGGCCGTCATTGGCACGCGTAGTAGAGTCTAAATGTTGCAATTGCCTGCCGTGTTTGAATACTTGAATTAAGGTTGTCTTAATTAGTTAATTATAATTAAGAGACCATGTGCTAACACAGGAAGCAGAAACAATTTGACTATTTTGAAGTATGGTTATTTTATGGTGACGACAGTGCAAATTTGGTGTTAATAAAATCTTTTAGATTTCATCTTTATCTTTGTGGGCCTTTGCTTATAATAATAAAATAAAAGCAATTAAAATTATCATTAACTGTATAAAGTTAGATTTTTTTTATCGATTATGATATATTTTTCTTTAAGCTATCATATCTAGCGACGGGTATGGGTGTAAGAAAAAAACTTATCCACCAGAAAAATCTAACCAAATAAAAAAAAGTGATCCAAAAGAATCATAAATTCGAGCTCTAATTAAAAATTAAGTTAAACTTTTTAAAATAATTAAAATCACCCATTTAAATTAGGACTCCTGACTAAAAAAATTGGAGGAACCCGAACCAAATATATTTTATAAAATATTATCTCAACTTTCAAATAATATTTCATAGCTTTACATTTTTTACCCATATTTATTAGATTAAGTGTATAATTGACTTTATTTTATGTTATAGTTTAACTTAAATCTCATCAAGTTATTAATCTATTTTAATAAAAATTGTTTAAAATTGTCTATAATATTTTCAATTATAATGTGATAATATGATAGTTTAGTTTTTTTATGAACTTATAGGAAAAATTAATTTTTTTAAATATAATTTCTGATGTATTTAATGTCTATTAATTTTTTTAAAAAAAATATTATTATAAGTAGTTCTCCGACCTGAAAAAATCGAAATCGTCTAAGTCAATTTTTTTCTAAAAAAATTTAAAGTAATCTTTACATTCTAAAAAATCATCCAAAATTTAAAGATAAATTTTTCCGACGTAAAAACCACCCGATTGGAACCAGTTTCACCCTTAAGGACATAAAACAAAGTCTCAAATATAAATTTCTAAAATGCTAACTTTTTTATTTTTTTTTACTTCTTTAATGGTCCTCATAAAACTCGGTGATTTTCACCTATTTATATTGAATAGAAATGTCACTATGATTAAGTTCACCTATTTTGTCTTATTCAATAGTTGACCTAAAAATTGATTGTTTATCGACTATTGAAATGAATACCACTGTGATTAAATCCATGGTTTCCTCCACGATTTATTAATGTAACTTTTCGGTAAAGTTTAGTTATTCATTTTTAATTTTAAGTAAAGGGTGAACGTGGTTTGGACGAACGTAAAAAATCAAAATTTTTGTTTAAAAAACAACAGCTTAAAATTTTGGGTTATTTACTTAAATCTCCCAACAACTTAACAATTTTTCGCGAAACACATGATACTTTGTAGGACATCTCTAAATTTATCGCGATCTTCATTTAAGTTTTTCGTATGACTCTATTAACTTATCTATTATTTTCAACTTTTCTATTTATAAAAAGATTGCAATGCCCTTTCACGAATTATTCTTTTTTAATGTTTAAATTAAAAAAAACCCTCTTTTTAATGTCAAAACCCCTCTTTTAAAATTATTTAGTTTTTATATTATTTATTATTGTATTTTATTATTTTTAAATATTAAAAAAGATGACAATTCGTAAAAGAGAATTGCAGTCCTTTTATAAATAGAGAAAAAATAATAGAATTTAAGTGAAACTGGTGCTAAAATTTAGCGACGTCAATTCATAGTTTAAAATTAGAAACGAAAAATTGATATAATTATAGTGAAGATTAAGAAAATAAATTCAAAAAAATCAAAGAGAAAAAATAAACCTAAATATTTTTTTAGCTTTTTTGGGATTGGACTCTAATTTAAGATATGTTTCTAAAAAATATATAATTATGTAGGATAAATTTCAACTCGTGGGCCACTCTTTGCATCCCTCCAGTGCATATTTGTACGATTGATTTGGGAATATGCATCCGATATTAAATTGGATTAGAAATACATCTTGTTCATTCTTTTGGCATCGACGATCGAGATTAAACAGCAAAAGATCATGGCTCTTTCCCTTTGCGCGATCCCTTTCAACGTTTTCAAATTTAAGAATTTATATTGACCAATTTTACGTTCCGTAAACTCGTAGAGTTTATCTACACATATATATTTAACATTATATATTATAAAATATTTGTGAAAAATAATTTTTATATATTAATTTTAAATATAATGAATTTATTGGGCATATTTTAACTCACTGATATTGAATTGCATAATCATTCATTATTCATTACACTCTACAAGTACAATATATAAGTCGATAAACGTAAAGATTTCAAAGTTAATATATCAAATTATCAAAATAGTCCACGAGTCATACAAATTAAAACATAAAATATTTTTAGTTGTTAAAACATGAATGTTTAATGCTATTTTCATTTCAATTTTGATCTCAAATCTTGGTTAAAGGCTTAACTTTTGCATTTGACGATTCTATTCGTAGACTCTATCGAGTTTACCCGAATTTATCTGAGTCCACTAGAGTCTATTCGAGTCCATCAGAGTCTACTCGAGTTTATCACCAAGTCTGATTCCACTCTAAGTTCACTCGATTTCATGGTTAAACTCATGAACTCGTAAGAGTTTAAGTCTTAAATCCGAGAGTTTGTGAACCATGATCCCCTTCCTCAATGATTTGTGCCCTACGACGATTGCCCAGTGAAGACTCTGAGTTTCATGGTGTGTTCGCCGCTGCCCAAGTTGGTACTTCGGCTATCTTCTTTCTTGCCCTTTTTATCATTTTTCTCCTTTTTCCCATCCATGAGATATCATTTTGTATTTGAAAACTGAGCAATAAGAGGAATCTAGGGAAACACGATATGCTTTTGCGACAACCTCCTAGCGAGGAAGTCCCACATCCTTCTCATCATTTATGCCATAGTCACCCAGGAAGGAAGTCCAACGATAGCCTCCTTCCCGTCTTCGGTGCCATCCAAGAAGGAATCCCACTACTTAGGAAGGAAGTTTGGGGATCTTTTTTCATTCTTCGTTGTCGTCCAAGTGGAAAGTTCATCACTTTCTCCCCAATCTTTCAGGAACCCTATTGCTTAGGACAAGGTATTTCTTCTTACTTTTTCATTGACGAAAGTCATTTGTATCTATGAGTTTGGGCAAGGTCTTTCTCCTTTTCCCATGAAGGGGATATTGTTCTATCTATTTTAGAATTATTTTCTCTTTTTGGATTCGTGCTTCAAATTTGTGTCTTAAGGATCTTGTGATGTTGTGAATGTGCAAAGAGTATTGGAAAGGAAATTCATTCTAGCATGCTCTTCCACTTTTTGCAAAAATGAAATCTTTTTTTTCTGAATCTCTACAACGGTTTTGATTTTGATAGGATAACTCAACTCAGTCTTAAACTAAGAGTCACATGAAGTACTTAATGTTATTTATTCTTTGTCCTCTAATGTTTCTTGCTAATAGTTGATTGCATACTTAATTAACAAGTAAAAAAACAACACACCATAATAACAGAAGGAAGGAAATCTTGGCATTGCACTATAAGCAATGGACTATGGAATAGTGGAAGGCATTGCACAATCTTGACACCCCATGATGGCAAAAAAAAAATCCTTGTAAGACCTAGAGTTTGGCTTGTTGCAGTTGTTTCATTCATTATTTGTTTCAGCCTAAGTTTCTAAAATTTATCTTCATTCTAGTTTGTTGGTCATATATGTTAATTTCCATTGCATACTCTATGATAAACAAAGAATGAATTACCCTGCATCAAGTTAGTTCATTCCTAATATGCTAAATAAGTAAGTTTGCTAAAGACATATATTTTAATGAAATTGAACTTATGGTTTTGACGTTGTTGCCGCTTACACTCCGAAGTTGCTATTTGGCCTCGTCGCAGCTTGACCTCACTATAAAGACCACACCCAAATGTTATTGCCAACAAGATGCAACGATAAAACATCTTGGACCCAACGCAATCCCGGTGTTGTCATTTTTATGGGGTGAGTTGAAATATATTTCGTATCAATTTTTAAGTTAATTTTACTTATATCGAATCTATGGGGTGAATATTTATCTTGCAGCAACAAGGAGCATGCCGATAGTTTAAATGGATGGATCTGTCTTTTGAACCAAGATCTACTCAAGTGATAAATGGACTACCGCAGAAAATTGATAGAATGTAAATTGAAAATGAAGTTGAAGATGAAGTGAGGATGAATAGCGTAGTTTGGTAAAATTCTTCTTATAATGATTGTTCTTGTAATCATATTTGCCATGTTTATATAATATGACATTATGAAAGAAGGAATTAGTTGAAGTTTGAACTTAAGCCAAGAACTCATGGGGTTATTATTGATGCACTACTTTTTTATTAAAAAATCAACCATATTATGATGTGCTTCCTAGTTGAACCACATATGCCGCTTTCCGAGGAAGGACAACTGCATTGGTGGATCACAAATAAAAAAAATGAGTGATTTGATGGTCAATCAACCTAGGCATTTAGTTAATGGAGAAAAATAAAAAAATGACGAGAAGGGGAAGAAAGAGATCGACGGACTACCAATCTGGGAGGCAGTGGAATACAACATGAATGGCAAATCATGGAGGGAAGAAAATTTCCATGTGAAAAGAACCATACTTTTATGTCGCAGGGAATGGCAAAGCACAAAGAGGAAGAGCCATATTGTTTGGGCATTTAATCTTAAACGTCGATGTCAAAAGAACGAACAAGATGCATTTCTTCTCCCCTTTTTAACACCAGTCATGGATTCCCAAGTCAATCGTGGGATACATAGAGTAGTCCGTTCATGAGGTGAACCTTATCCGATTATGTAACCCATGTCTAAAAAGTTTAAAACCCAAAACTCTAGAATACAACTTTTCTATCTAAGTATATCATAATAATATATTATCATATTATATTTTAAGTAATATCCTATTCAATGTCTTTAAGACAGATTGATTAATGTATTCATATTCAATTACACACAAAAGCAATTTGAGTAATATTATTTTAATGAGGAAATACGAGAAAGGGTAAATTAGAGGTCAACACAAATTAGGACAAGCTCACTGAAATTTTCAAGAATATTCGGAATAAAATTAATAATTTTAATATAAAATATTTTTATAAAAAAATAAATTTAACTGAGATAATTGAGTCATTTTGATTTAATTTTCAATTAATTTGAGACTACTCAATTTTGGATCAGGTGAAGACTAACTAGATGGAGAACTTAATTTTTCAAGGAAGCATTACACCAAATACCCTCCAACTTTAAGATTTGCTCAGCGATATCCTCCAAATTCACTTTGTAATACAAATGTTTTTCATCTTTTAACGCGTTTTACTCAATGTCCTTTTTACCTGGGATAGCCAATTTTTCAGTTTTCATCGACGTGATGTTCACATGGCCATCTCCTCTCTCCATACAAATAGTCGTCCGACGTGACATGCTCCGACATGGCACATAAAATTATATCAATGCCCTCCAACTTTAATATTTGCTCAGTGATACCTTCCAACTTTACTTTGTAATATAAATGTCCTTCATCATGTTTCACTCGATATCATCTTTACTTGGGACAATCAGTTTCTCAATTTTTCATCGATGTGACGTCCATGTGGTCATCTCCTCTCTTCTCCATTCAAATAGTCGTCCGACGTGACATGCTCCGACGTGACATATAAAATTACACTAATTGTCCTTCAATTTTAAAGTTTACTCACCAAATGAACATAAAATTACATCAATTTGGGCTAAGACGACAACCAACGAATGCGAAAGGTGAACGATGAAGGAGGCGAACGACGAAGGAGAGCGAACGACGAAGGAGTGCGAACAACGAAGAAGGTTTACGCGAATGACGACAAAGAGAGAAATAAGAAAATAATTTAACAGTGAGTGTGTCAACTTACGATAAGTAAGATGGTTTAATATGTGGTGTCACGTCGGAGCATGCCACATTGGACGGCTATTTGCATGGAGATGAGAGGAGATGGCCACCTGTACGCCACGTCGATAAAAAATTGGAAAACCGATTATCCCAGGTAAAGAGGGCATCAGATGAAATGTATTAAAAGATGAAGGGCATTTGTATTACAAAGTGAAATTGGAGGATATCTCTGAGCAAACCTTAAAGTTGGAGGGCATTGGTGTAATTTTATGTGCCACGTCAGAGCATGCTAGGTTGGACGACTATTTGCGTGAAGGAGAGAGGAGATGACCACGTGAACGCCACATCGACGAAAAACCAAAAAATTGACTATCCCAAGTAATGAGGGCATCGGGTGAAACGCGTTAAAAGATGAAGTGCATTTGTATTACAAAGTGAAGTTGGAAGGTATCGCTAAGCAAACCTTAAAGTTGGAGGGCATTTGGTATATTTAACGAAGAATAATATTGTGACTATACTGAATAGAAAAATTATTTGATTCATATCGCATCGCATCTCTTCAATTTTTCAAGTAATGGTCGTAATTTAAAATAGGTAATTTTAGTTATTTTTTTAAAAAATAACCTAATTTTGAAAAACATGATTTACAATTTATATTTTCCTGACTCATGTTTTTTCTAATTGATTATTTTTTATTGGACGAATAACCATTTACTGTCATTTTTTTTGTTCTCTAAGGCGTCGTTTGATTTTCGGATAGAAGACGAGATAACTTCTTAATTGTTGCCAAATAATGTTTGGATTAGGGTTAAGCACCGACAAGAATCGCACATGAACCGAGACGTATTTAATCCTGTCGGGGAGATGTTTTCTGAATTGCGTTATTCGTCGAAAATGGATGAATATGTATATTCCCCTATCGCAGCTGGGGTATATTCGTCATTATTGTTCATGAGTTGAAAATTTAACACGATGAGGGGTGATGGTTGTCATTTCGCAACCCCATATTTTCTAGCGAACCAAATAGGTCGGCCGAATAGAATAAAGCATCATCGATCCGGATGTTGTCGAATAAGTTTAATCGGCCGAATAAAAAATTGTATTCCCGCAAACCTATTTGGCTTCCAAACAACACCTTATCTCAAACTATTTAATTGGTTATAATTTCTTTTTATACCTCCAAAGTGTTGGAGAGATGTTTGAGATATCTCAAATATTGATTTATTAATATTATAAATGTCACACCTAACTCTGTGACTAAGTTCTAATCTCAATTATCATAATCTTAATTATATTTAGCAATTCTAAAAATAAAATAAAAAAATCTCCCTCCCTTACTTATCTTGTGTTATTTGTCAATACATACAAAAGACACATATATATTCATCAAAGTTTAATAAAAAATTATAAGATATGACATTCGCATATTGTCATTATATATTTTTTTCCACAAACCATTTCGCATATAACCCTGCAGGATCAAGTCTCATACAACCTTACAAAAAGTTTCTCACAAACTTAATAACAGCATCTAAGACTATCTATTCCATATGCACGCTTAAAAAAAACAAAAGTGAAGGGGGATTAAAGTGCTCCAGCAGCTCGACCTCTTCTTTATATGCAGCAAAAATAAGCTCCAAGTCGACTCAACTCGAGAACTTACAAGTATTTGAAAAAAATATTTGAAATGAGTTTTGTGAGTAACAATCATTTGCTCAGTGAATAGAATAAAAATACAACATAGGAAAATAATACGATTGCATATATCATTTAAATAACCACATTTCTTTCATACGAGAAAACATTTAAAGCATAGCACATATAACATACTTGTCAAATCATATGAACTTTCATAGAAGTAAAAGTAGCTCAAGATATCATAATTTTCATATTTAAACTCCACACATTTGTCATTGTACATACTCATCATGGGTCAATACGTATTCCTCTATGATCATGTGTCATACAGTTAAGCAGAGCTTCATAATCATACGCAGAATAAATCATGGGTTAATAGGTATCCCTCTATGATTGTGTGTCATACAATTAAGCAGAGCTTCACAATCAAGAGTCTCCGATACGCAGAACAAATCATGAGTCAATACGTATCACAAACATGATTATGTGCCACCCAATCATGATTTTCAGATACGCAGAGCATAACATGGGTCAATACGTGCACGCAAAGTAGTCCCAAAGGGCAAAGACACCCGATATACGTCCCAAAAGTTTCATGTATATCAAATGCGGTCTCAAAGATCTTTTTCAAACAGCATGGCTAATGAACACATGAAGTTTAATAATATCAAAATACACATGTCATAATCTCATATCATTATCAAATAAAACTTATTTTTATTTCACAAAGCATTGTTCCCTGAAAATATTTTTGTATAAGATATTACTCCATCTCATATGAAATCCTTGAAACATATCATAATTACTTTTCATAGCGTAAAATATGTTTCAATAATAACAGTAATAATCTTTGCTTGAGGTAATACCATAAATAAAAGAATTAACATATATGTTGTAAATTTACCCACTCACCTTGTACTTTATCACTTCAAGGAGATTTATTAGATTTTCTTCCTTTCACTTGCAACTTGATATTTTTTTACAAATAATAATATTTTTTTACTTTTCAATCACCAATAAGGTAATATGCAATGCATGCTTATGATATATGAATGTTTATGCACTCTAAAATACATATAATCTCCTCTAATATCAATATCTAGCTTCAGGTATTTATATTCATAAGTTATTCCACACTTAGAACTTTTCAATTCCCCAAAGCTCAACTAGGTGTTATTTTAGGTTTTCAGACTAAGTGTCTGCCAATAAATAATTCATAACTTCTTAACCACATGGGCAAATCTTATGATTCTGGATTAATTAGAAGCTAGATATACTAAGATTTTTAACCTCCAAATATAATTATCAAATTTCAAATGAATAAGTTTGGACATCCCAAGTAATCTGACCTAGAGTTTGTACCCTGACAAACTGTGTGTCACTGAAATATTGATTTATATATTTCTTCATAATTGTCTCTTTAAGTAGAGCATAATTCTCCTGACAACTAGACTTCAGTACTATTTTTCATAAAAATTGTAGAATTTAACTCTCTATATAGACTTATAATAAAAATAGTTAATTCGAGTCGCAATCTGTCAATATCCTGGAATCTGATAGAAGCATTACTATGAAATGAAAAATTCATTTCTCTCAAAATACAAGTTCAAATAGGATAATTCCACCTCTAACCAAATTCTTGGAATGTCTATTTAAGCATATCCAAATTGCAAATCATAATTCACTCTATTCTAACCGTGCCCTAATTTACAAATAAAACTTGTATCAGACTCGGGACAAAATGAGTGACATGCGAAGTTAAGTTCATAAATTCCTCTATAAAACTCCTTTTTAGTTTATTTTAGAGATCATGAAAAGCTAACTTCGAATGAATTAATCATACAAAATTTCATAATTTATGATTTATTTATCACGAAGTAATGATTCTCTTAATTAGAAAAATAATTTTCGAATCAAAACTCACATGGAACAGCCGATGTTCCCGATTTTTCCCAGGTCATTTCGCTCTAGTTCTTCCTTTAGTAATTTTTATACGCTGAAATGATAATGTTAAGTAGCTTATATATTTTTTATGACGGTTTGAAAAAATATCCCTTTAAGCAGTTCTCACATGTTTGCTTTAGCTGCTTGAAACTTAAGTGATAATCAATCACATTTTTTTGTCATAACTAAGTATTTTAACCCTAATTAAACTTACTTAATCTTATTTAAATATATATATATATATATTATAATATTTAGAAATTTTATGATTTATTTCTAATAACTCTATATAATTACTTTATAAAATTTATCGATAATTAAGTAATCATTGTGCACTAATCGAAATATTAATTACTATATATAAATATCACTAAATGGACATTTAAACTAACTTAGTATGTTAGTTAAATGCATGATTATGCACAAATGATATTTTTAGAGCACGTCCATGATAATAAATAATAAATTTTAATAATTTGTGATCAGATTTATTAATCATACATCAATAATTGGTATATATATAGATATATATATATAATATCACTTCACTTCAAAATATATTATTGTCATTATATTTTGTTTGACAAAAATAAAAATACCTAACATTTTTCACGAGTAATAATAGTATATTTTAGAGTAAAAATATAATAAAAAAAGTGCATGCGATGTGGGTCAAATATCTTTGTTGTCAGCTTACTGGCATGTTCGACTATCGCATGGATATTACTTGACTTAAATGTTACGCTCGGAATTCAAACAAAAATGAAACCATAACTCACGGATATCGCAAAACGAACTATACTTTGTAGGCTATGCAACAAAAAAGGGCGAAAAACACCAATAACTAATTGAGCTACGTACGCCACATTTTTTTTTTAATTTGATCTTGTTTGCATGTGACGGTTGATAAGATCACGTTTTTGTACGACGAGCCATCTTTGTCTTCAATCGCACTCAAGAACGAGACTTTTGGAGGAAATGACAAAATAGTTATTAATGGGAGATCACATCCATATTTAATCCTTATTTACTTTGAAACTTAAGGAATGTTTGTTAACGCAACAAAGAGGTAAAAAAAAATTAACACAACTTAACAATAATTAAGTCGAGCGTGGGAGCATAATTAAGAAAACAGCATCCAATCTAAGCCTTGCTTGGAAATTATTGATAAGATATATTTAAAGAACTATAGTAGTGTTACAATTCCATGTTTATGTCATTAGAAGATGATTAACTACTATCTTGAAATTTAAGCATGACAAACATGATATTAAATGTTTAGCATAATTTGCGGTCCCTCGGCATGTTGGCACATGCGTGAATGGAGATTGACCTGAGGACCATTTAAAACTTCACAAGTGTGTCAATATAGTGATAAAATGACAAAAAAAAGGTGATAACATTAATGTTTATTATTCTTCGGAGCAAATGCCCTTAATTTCGTACTTAATATTCCGTTCCAATTTGCTTATGGAACTAATCGATAACATCAATGAAAGTTTTAATTCATCGTGTCGATAATTAAAAACAATATAATACGAGCACATTTTCGCAATGAGATAAAATGTTGAGATGTAATCAACGCATTGATTTAAAGGCAGTGTAATTTCCACCCAAGGTCAACTACGTGAATTGTTAGATGCGATAAATTATTTAGTATTTGGTCGCCTAATTAAACTTTTTTTTTCGATAAGACCCAATTAAATAAATTTTCGATAAAACCTAATTAAACATTTTTCTGTACATATATTTCAATTCCATGGTCCTAAGGGTTGGACAATCAACTTGCTGACCTCCTCAATTGGATTGGAATGACCATGCATGTAAGTCAGCTTAAAATCAAGTTTTTTTTCGATAATAAAAGAACGGCCTATGAGTTTATTTCAATAAAGGTACGTAAAAATTAAATTTTATTAGCGGAAATTATATTTAAGATTTTTTTAAAAAAAAATTCAAGTGAAGGATGAGTCAATTTTAGTTGTCATGTCTCCGTGAATCTAATTATAATCCAAATTATGAATATTTTTAAATAATTTACGTGCATAATATTAAAAATTAATTTACTCAGATGTTAATCTTGAGTTATTATATATGTAGAGAGAGAGACCACCTACCAGTGGGTTGTTCCTTCCCTTTCCCCTTACCTTCAATAGATATTCTAACTCCTAAACATGGAGTATTACGTCTCTTTCTCTCCCTCCCCTTTTCTTCTCTTTCTCTCTCTGTGTCGCAGCGAAGGCAATTCAACAGTTGCCTTTGCTCTCTGTCTCCTACACAACACGTCTTTCTCTCTCCTTCCGAGTTCCTGAATCCTGCTGTCCTTCCTAGTCAATAATTCTCTACAAAGAAGCGTATAAAAGCTCTCTCTGTTCTCTCTCTCTCTCCCATCTATTTCTACTAATTTCTTTCTTCTTTTTTGACAAAGATAAGAACGTTACATACATAGGTGAAGGGACATGGGCTCTGCGGAGAGATCAAAGAAAAGGATTCAGATATGGAAGAAAGCTCTCATACATTTTGCTCTATGCTTCGTGATGGGCTTCTTCGTCGGCTTCGCTCCGGCAAGCACCGCCTCCATATTCTCCAGGTCCTCCGCGGATGCCGCCGGCGATCACTCGGCCTCCTCCATTCGACAGCAGGACGCCGATAACTTGCTAAAGACGCAATCTTTCGAGAATTCCGATGAGTCAGGCGTCGTCAACCGAAGCCTGATGGCCGAGCTGCCCTTGCCGACACTGCCCCCAGCAACGCCGACTGTCGCATCCGACTTCCCGCAGTCCTCGGTCGGAGGAGGAAAAGGAGGAGGAGAGTCGCTCGACGAAGAGAACGCGGACGAGGGGTCCTCGACGTCCACTCTGCGAAAGCTCCTGATCGTGGTCACGACGACCCGGTCCAACGACCGGTTCCAGGGCCCGTTCCTGCGGCGGCTGGCGCACACGCTGCGGCTGGTGCCCCCGCCGCTGCTGTGGATCGTAGTGCAGGCCCAAGCCGAGGCGCCGGCGACTGCCGAGATGCTGCGGTCCACCGGCGTCATGTACAGGCACTTGACCTTCAAGGAGAACATCACCGACGCCGTCGCGGAGGCCAACCACCAGCGGAACGTGGCGCTCAGCCACATCGAGTACCACCGGCTCTACGGCATCGTCCACTTCGCAGGCGTCTCCAACTTCTACGACCTCCGGTTCTTCGATGAAATCAGGCAGATTGAGTACGATCTCTCCTCTTGACTACTGAAATATTCGCATATTCAAGATTAATTTACTTCAGAACCAGCCAAGAAAAAAGATCGCATTTTTTTATCGGATATCACTCAATTAGCAATGCAATTTAGTCTCAAGATAAGAATTGGAGTTGCACTCATATTAAGAGGATTGAAAAAAAACAACTTTTTTTAATTGGTTTGGTTAAGGAGAATGAAAAGAGAGCACAATTATGCCGTCCCACATAAGTAATGCAAAAAGTTTGGACCTTTAAAATGTTCTGTGCCCTGCTAAGAGATTAGGAGTTGCGCTGACCATTTTCATTAACGGGTGATACCATCCATCTTTTTGCCTAAATTAAATGGTCATTGGGTTATAATGTAATTTGGTGGAACTAAATTTAGTTTCTTTGTAAGAATGTATTTTGATCTAATTTTTCCCTCATCTGTTTTCCTGAATAATCTTCATTGGCAAAAATGAAGTCTTTTGTATTCTTATGACCTCTTGACAAAGATGCACGAAGGGGATCCCGCCCACTTTTTTTTTTGTGACTGTCGAAAATTAACTATATTTAGTTATTCCTTTGTTCTCATGTGATTGATTAAGCTTCCAAGTTTTTCTTGTCTGTATCAGTCTAAGTTTCTGTGTTTAACTAAAAACCTTCATGGTTCTATAAAACTAATAGTTAAAGTTCAGAAAAGGAATTAACCATGCAAAATGGTATCAAATTCCTCACAAAAGGACAGAAAGGAAGGAAAAAGTAGTAACTTGAAATGTTTCACTCGCCCTCTCTTTCCTCTTTCTAGGTTTGCACTTAGTACCATTAATTAGAGCTCAGACTGCAGAAGTTGCCCACACCTCCAAAGCAGTTCTTATTAAATTATGCAATATTTTAGTTCCTTTCCAACCAGCTCTCAACAACTCTTGCAGACATCTTCTGCATGTCTGGCACATGCTGCTTTATGGAGGTCATGCAAGAAAGGGGCAAACAATATGTACATTCCCCTGCTGTCAGCTCAACATAAGGAGCTATCAGATTCTTACAACCCATAGTAGTTCAAATGGCGAAGGGTCATATGTTAATGCATGTTCTTCATGGCCTATCAAACATTAGATTCCAAGCATGGGATTAACATGTTAAAGTTTGTGATTCTCTCCATTAATCAACAGACATAATGAGCCTAATTGTGGCTTTTATATTTGCAGAGTATTCGGCGCATGGCCGGTGGCTATGGTGTCCATGAACAGGAAGAGGGTGGTGCTAGATGGACCGATCTGCCAATCTTCCAAGATTGTGGGATGGTTCCTGGGGGACTTGGGCAATGACACCACAAGTTCTAGGAATCTGATGACTAACGCAGGCATGAACATGAAGCCCTCAAAGATCAACGTTTCTGGCTTTGCCTTCAATAGCTCAGTATTGTGGGATCCTGAGAGATGGGGGCGCCCTACCTCACTTCCGGACACGTCACAGGTGAGTTCTTCTTCAACCGCCATGGATATTGTGATGTAAAAATTTAAGCTTATTACTGGTTAACTTCACCATATATAGGTCCCCATTTGGTCGAGGAGTCTGATCACAAATTTACAATCTTATAGCAATTTGTTGTCTCCTGTCTGAGCATATTCCTCGTTTGTTAAACGCTCTCCACACTCCATAGGGTCACAGGGGTGTTAGTAGTACTTTGGTCCCATACTCCGTAGGATCGCAGGCCTATTTGCAGTCCCTTGGTCCCGATCACGGTTCATCTCCAGTCCCCTTCTCCCTTTCGCCCTTGCATTAGCTCCATCAAATTAATGGGTAAGGTGGTTGGCGAGCACAGTCTGGTTATTAAGGTACACACTTCATTCATTTTGCATTTGTTCAAACAAAGAAACTAGGCAAGACAAAGAGTAGATGAAATCTTCTGATCGCCGTCCATTATATGCAGAACATAAGTATATGTTCTTGTCACATCGAACACTCGGTTTTCCTCTGTTTCTCGTCTTTTTACGTTTCCTAATGTTCTGTCAAACTGTTCTGAAGGAGACCTGATAAAGAACCTGTGAGTTCATTCACTAAGCAAACACATCAGGTTGAACACTTGCATCGTTGGCCAGATACTACAATAGGTGCAACAGGTTGTAAGATGCTTTCGTCACTCAAATAACTTTGCTGACCTGTTTTCTTCATTTATCTCTCTCATGATTACAGTACATATAAATAAAAGAGTGGGATTCCTTCTGCCAGTGCCTTTTGATAGCAATCTCAGAAAGTCTTATTTTATCTTGGTGGAAGGAAGCTAAATAAATTACTCTAATGTCAACCGACAACCTTATTGTTGTTGGTCTTCTCATCCAGCTGCACCTAGGCATATACCACTCAAATTGCAGCCGTGAGTTTAGCTAAAGAGACCGCTGATTATGACCTGTAAATTGGACGTGTCTCTAACTAAAGTCAGATCCACTTAAGCTTCAGCCACCAAACTCTCGTTTTCTCTCTCTCTCTCTCTCTCTCTCTCTCTCTCAGCCGTTTAAACCCTTAAGCACCTGTGTTAATATGGTGATGCATGGACATTTGTCAGGACTCCATCAAGTTCGTCCAGGAGGTGGTCCTAGAAGATGAGACCAAGCTGAAGGGCATTCCTGCTGATTGCTCCAGAATCATGTTGTGGCATCTCTTCATACCCAGGGTTATCCCTCTGCCCTTCCATCAAAGACATGCCCAGGGCCAAGATCAAACATAGATGCACTGAGAGAAAAGAACATGATGGAGTTTGTGTAAATGAGAGAGAGAGAGAGAGAAAAAATGCTCTTAGGTTTATATTCTTTTTTTTTTCTTTTTTTCTACTTTTCTTGGGCGAGCGGAATCAATCATCTCCCAAGCAATACATTTATATAATCAATTCTTGGTATTCTTTTGTTGTATTTTGATGCCTTTTCTTGAGGAAACATAAATGGGGACAGGGAAAGGATTAGTTAATATGCTCCTTTCATGTAAGCCCCCTTAAATTATTAAGACAAACAAAATAAAGATAGCTTAGCTGGATTGGAGGGTGATATTATGATATATGTGCCCATTGTTCATTACTCCGAGTCTTTGCCTCCATATAAATTGTGGCAATGGAGAAAAGGGAGCTGGAAATTTATTTATTTTTATATAACAAGGGTCCCCCTGACAGATGCATCAATGGCTTTTTTTTTTGGAAAAAAAAAATCACCAAGTAAGAACCGGATGCCTCTTGTCGGCTAAGCAAAATGTTGCACCATTTGGTGGCTGTGTTGAGGGATCTCACTGATTTTGATCCAATGGGAGATGAGTTTTGGGGCGTTTGAATGTGAATTAAAGAAATATTTGTGCTTAATAATATTTAAAAACTGAATTATTATTTTTAAAATTAAAATAATTATATTATATTATATAATTTAATAGTTGTAATGTCCTAAGGCACCATTATATCTCTACTATGAATTTACTAATTAAAATTTTTTATTATCCATTGTCCATCGTAAATCAAATGTGATAAATGAAAATTTGATGATACTAAGTGTAGCACAATCATATTTTTATGTCATAAAATATTATGAGAATAAATAATATTCATTGTGTTAATATATACACATATTTTTATAATAAGAAATACACATTTATTATCATACTTTTATTATTAATGATTAATCTTTTAAAAATATAATATTTAACTAATTGGTAGTACTATATAGTATGATATTTATGTATGAAGTCACGTAAATTAGTGTTCAAGCAATATTCATTATAATATCACGGACTATAATATCTGCAATCAGGGAAAAAGTAAATTGTTGTTGAGTGCAATATTGTTAGTCTTGGGTTACAAAGTTAGTCCAATTTGTAGATCATAAAAAAGATAGTTTCCTAGGTTTTCAAGGTGATATTTTTTTTAAAAAAAATGTGTTATCAAATGTACTAGATTTTAATGAATGTTCGATTGTATTTGGAGTATAAAATTTTATTGGAGACTTCTATATATTTTTTTTTTTACACATGGAAAACCAACCTAGAAAGGGGAAGGAAACGCTTTCTTCCGGGTAAATTTTAATGCATTTCTTATGCGCACATTTCAAATAAGTAAACAGCAATACTAAAATAAAAGATAAATTATTATAAGAAACAGTAGAATATAATTGCAATTCACTACGACTAAAAAAAATAGAAGTTGCTACGTATTTTATAAATAGGAGATCTATCGCGTGATAAAAAAAACATACAAATTTATTATATTTACAATAAAAATTATATGAATTATGGCATTTGATATCCTCATAAGACCTAACTTTTTAATGGACGATTTACGAGTTTATCGAATTGTTTTTTCACAGGGTAAAATTACGAAAGAGGTATGTATTTTGTCTCCGTTCATATGATTTGAGACAGGACATTTTTCAAAAAAAAAAAAGGTAAGTTTGCCACAAATATTCAAGAGGTGTAATTCTTGCTAAAGAAAATTTTAATTGTTTTCAAATAATATACTTGCTGTTCGAGTATATATTTGTTTGCACAGAAGAAAAAAATAGTTTTAACATATGGAAAATGTAAGATTGTCACTGGATCAAAAGTCAATGGCAAACTTTAAATGATGTTATGATAATACTCATAAAATAGGTTATAGTGAAAGAATTTTGTCCATATGATGCGTTTGGACCCCCATTTGGCAAGGCAGAGCTCCTTGCCCTGACTTGTTTGGCTAACACATATGATATGAAATTTTAACCTATCTTATGATTTTAAATGTAGCGACATTTTTTTTAAAAATCTATCATTATAAGACACAAGATTTAAGAGATCTATTTTAAATGGGTGAATTGCTTCAAAAAAAATCTAAATTTTGATTTTATTCTTAAATCTAGTTTGAATTTTTATCTTTGTGTAAAAATTATGAACTTTGAATTTGATCCAAAATTTAATCTAAACTTTTACTTTTGCATAAAAAAATCATGAACTTTAATTTAATTTTCAAATCTAACCCAATCCTTTATTTTAAAGTTTTGAAATTGGTTATAAATATAGCCTATTATTATATTTTAATTAAAATTAATAATTCGGGGGTCCTTATATAGACATATTGTAAAAATAAAAAAAGGATATAATATAAAATATATTTTAAAACTTTGATAGTAAATTAGTTTAAATTATTATATTTTTACATCGTTATAATATTACTGTATCTAATTATAAAGTAGGCTAAAATTTAACTAATTTACTACTGAGGTTGTAAAAAATATTTTTATTTTTACCCTTTTATTTTTTACAATTTGTCTATACAATGATTGCTGAATTATTAGTTTTTAATAAAAATTATAATAATAGGTTATATTTATAATCAATTTAATTTTTTAAAATAAATATTTAGGTTAGATTTGAGAATTAAATTAAAGTTCATAATTTTTACGCAAAAATAAACATTAAGACTAAATTTCACAACAAACTCAAAGTTTAGTTTTTTCTAGGCAAAAATAAAAGTTGAAGTTAGATTTAAGAACAAAACTAAAATCTAGAATTTTTTTTATGCAATGTACCCATTTTAATTTGTTTTTACAGTAGAATATTGGTCATCATATATATTTTATTATATATATTCAACATGCATTATATATGCATCATAATGTAATTATTAATAAATAATATATATCATATCATTAGTTTGAATTAATTTATATATTTGTGTAAGAACTGGAATGACCGGAACGTTGGGTCCAATCACCACAAAAACATGATTGAGATTCCAATCGGGATCGATTCTTTAAAAATCTATTATTTTTTTTAAGGAAAAAACTATTATGAAACTTGGTCGGATGAACACATCTCGACGTTTGATTCATTTGCTTTTAGCCTTATAGCAAATATATAATTCACATTAAACAAGTCTTTCACATATTTTAGTGGTTTAAATCTTAGGTATTGTTATCCCTTCTCTTCGGTATATAATGCTTCTTGCAAGATTTGGATTAATATATCCTGGGCTAATAATCGTTGCAATATTCATATTATGATGTCACAAATGATATTGACGTCATTTAAAATTATTCTCTATTAAATGCCAATATTTTCATAAGATTAAATGCTTGTGTTAAGTAGATATTTTTTGTATATTAAGCTTGATTATAATCATAATTTTAATTTTACAATTGTGATTTATAATTGGAACTTTAATATTATGAATGAATGCATATTTAAATCATATATTACGACTGCATATCTAGAATTTCAAATTAGAAATAAGTTTCAAATAGTGTCAAAAAATAGTTGACTCGCATGTACATTTATCTGCAATAATATGTTATTCAAATCTAAAACAATTCTGAGAGACATTTTAATAATTAATCTTTAAATAATTTAGTTGCAATTTGTATTATTAGTAATTATCAAACACTACAATATAATATTAACAACAAATTTTAAAAAAAAAGCATAGTTTGTTTTAATAATAATTTAAATGATTGATTAGTTAAAATAGAAGTGCGTGAAATTGCCTCCAAGGACCTCAAGATCAAATTTTAGAATGATTATTATTAAAAAAAAGGGTTTAGCCTCCTCATGTTGAATGGGATAAATAGCTTATTTAAATATCAAATTTGCTCCGGAAAAAAAAATGTCAATAGGTGAATCAGCCAAGAGGCTGAGTCAACCCAAAGACTAAATATTGCAATGGAGTTTGACTGGCGTAGCAATTCGCCTATTAGTCTATTTATGATATTATATTTCAATGTAATCGGTAGTTTCAATTTTGTTTTTTTTAATTATTTAATTTTATCAGAAATCTCTATCCACTATCGCTTTAGTTATGTTACAAGTAGTCATGGGTATAAATAAATAAAAAAATTAAAAGTTGCTGAGAATGGTTTGTGGCATGAAGCATTTAAAGACACTTAGGTCATAGTGTGTTCAAAGGTTAATCATTTTTTAAAATTACAGTGATTTTTAATCACCTTTTCCTGTTGAGTTTTTAATTCAAGCCATGAAAAAACTATACATGTAAGAAATATCAAGATATGGACCAACAACAACATTACATTTTTTTTTGGGTTATCATCATATGGTTTAGAATAACTCAAATCCCATAAAATGTATATAGAAATGAAAAATAATTCACTCCCCTTTCAAATAATGATTCTTTTTTTTTTCGATCGCATTCGAAGTGATCAGATAAAAATTTAAATTAACTGTCACCCGATTAATCGGATAAAGGTTCAAATTAGGATTTCATAACAATCTTTCAGAAAAATATGAGTTTTAATAGACAAGTATAGAAACAAATTTTGTTCTGACTGAGACACAAAATTCTACAATTTCGTATATATTTTTTAGCACTTCACCCCTCCAACCTCCTCAAGGATCTTCCTTGAAGTTTCACAGATTCATCAACATGTGCCCACTATAAATTCGATCTGCAAATTAAATCAGAGAAAATGTAAACGAGCTTCGTTTATGATCATCATCATGCACCCCCCAAAAAACAGCTTTTAGAACAAAAAAAGTTTTGGGTCTTCAGCTAAGAAGCTTGAACAGGGAATTAATTAGCTTTTCAATCATGTCCAAAGCTTCCCCACTTCTCTCCTTATCTCAAAACTTCCAATACATCCAAATTTTCCAGGACCCCCACTTCTGCACTGTTGAGTGGTCTCCTATCTTGCATTCTACTGTAGAAAATAACAGTTCAAATTCGATAGTTAGAATCGAATTTAACGGATTGACCACTTAAAATCAAGTAATGCATCATGTATGAGTGTGCTGTGCCACACAGAAACACACTACACAAGTCAAAAACTTCATACATACAATAACTTGCTCTAAAAAGCTAAAGAATATATGAGTGTGTAACACAGGAACACATTACACAAGCATAAACTTCACACACTAACTTGTGCTAAAAGACCAGAGACATAACTGTGAATTCTCTTTATTACTTTTTATGCACCAAATTATTAATCCAACATAATATATAGGATAAGACTATTGTAATTTTCGAAAAAAAATATTTAAAACACCCACAGTTATAATAATAATAATTATTGAAAACGTAGTAGAGAACCTATATATGTAAAGTTTACAAAAGAAAATTAAATGAGCTCACAGGAGTTGGGTGCTGAGTCCATATTCACATGAAACGGAGGTCGCAACAACTCGTACGACTCCAAATTCGAAGCACCAACCGATCCGGTGACCCGTCCCCGCTACAATCACCGCGGAGCACCCGACGTATTAAAAAAACTAACAGATTTAATATAAAATTCAATAACGAAATAATAAATAAGTCTAGATCGTTAGATCCTCTTCCGACCATTCACATCGCGCCACCTGACCGAATTCCGACCGTTAGATCCAATGAGCTCCCCGTCGGTTGAGTAAATATCTCGCCCTTCGCAGATAAATTTAAGTTATTTAACTCGACGGGTCGCGCCAGCTCCTATTCGCGTTGGCGGGGCGGGTCCCGCGCCACAGCTCACGCGCGGGGCCCGATCGCAGGCCCGTGTTTGGGTGTTCGCGATGTCTCAGCAGATCCGTCCCGATCCGTCACCAGCTCACTTCGACTGCCCTGTCTCTCGAGTTTTTATTACGCTTTCCATTGTTTTCTCCTCGTCTCTCCTGATCTCCTCTTCCCTCACAGATTGTTTTCAGAGAGACAGAGGAAGGGGGGAGAGGAGGGAGCGGAGAGGCTGCGGGGGTCGTCTCCGTCTCGGAAGGAGTGGTGTTTCCGCGTCGTCGTGTGGATTCGTTCTTGGCCTCTGTCATCTTCAGGTGATGTGAGTGATCTCTCATGTCTGTTAATCTTCATGATCCTTGTTTGGTGCATTTTTTTGCGTGCGAATTGTTTTCCTTCGTCAAATGCGTGCCTTTCATGATATTTTCTTTGTGTCTACGGTTTGTTTCACTTCGTACTGAGTTTGATCTTTGTGAAAGTTGGTTCCTTTAGAAACTCCCGAGGAAAAATTTGGATTTTTTTTCCTTCTGGATTAGACCAGGATAGTTTTTATTCCCTGAACAGCATCTAGCTTGTTGGTCGGAAATGCTGAATTTTTTGTGCGGTTTGATTCAGTTAGTGTGGGTGAGTTGACTGATTCAGTAGATCTGGGCTTGGAACGCATAGTTTTTTGTTGTTTATGTGAGGAATCATGAGGTCTGAATCTAATTTCGTCTGAGATCTCAGTGTTTTTTCGTGTTTTCTTTAGATATCAGCAGAGAGATGGGGAAGAAGGGAAAGTGGTTTGGAGCTGTCAAAAAGGTCTTCAGCCCCGAATCAAAGGTAAAATTAAGAACACACGTCGATTTTGCACCCATTTCAATCGTTCCGTCTTTTCCGATCCGATTCTCACATTGTCTCTTGCTAATGTTAGAAATCGAAGAAGAAGTCTGGTTCTGGGCCATCCGAAGATGTTGATCGATGCCCGCCAGAGTCGACAGAATGCCCTGTCCCCGTGGCTTCCCCGCCACCAGTCCCTCAGCCTGAGGAGGTCAAGCTTCCAGATGACTCTGTTGCACTTGCCAGTGACAAGGTAGCAGAGGCTGGTGCGGCTGCGGACCATGCTGCAGCTGAGGCCGTTCCCCTTGTGGCAAAGCTGCCGTCAAGGTATATTGGAATGTCAGTGGAAGAGAGGGCCGCGATCATGATCCAGACTGCATTCAGAGGCCACTTGGTGTGTAAAGTCTATTGCTTTGTTCTCATTGAGATATGGTATTATATCTTGAGGATCTATTCATATTTCATAGTCTCATCAAGATAATAAGAGCTATAGTAGATTCTTAAATTTAATAATTACATGTTCAGTGCTTTGATCACAATGAAGTTACTGCCTTCAGGCAGCTGATATGATTCTGCCTTGTGGTTTTCCAAGGGATTTATGATTGTCATATTAGCAAACACATGATCCTATTTAATAGCTTTTACAATAAGATGAAAAAGGACAAGGGTCCTTTCATTGTAAAAAACAGATATCTAAGAATAGTATATCTTCATGACAAAGTGTAGTTTATGAACTTTTCAAGCACACTGAATGACTGAACTGCATATTGCTTCCTAAATTCTTCACATCTCACAACATTCATATCTGGAAACCACCATATTAAGCAACATAGAACTAAGTCTGCAGATATAACCTCCACGCGTTGAATATATCATAATTAATATTATAATTTGAATAGATTTCC
Source organism: Pontederia crassipes (assembly GCA_030549335.1). NCBI lineage: Eukaryota > Viridiplantae > Streptophyta > Magnoliopsida > Commelinales > Pontederiaceae > Pontederia > Pontederia crassipes. The sequence continues at coordinate 10,118,383 of CM060188.1, read as the reverse complement.
GACCCTCTTAAATTGTTCTTGATTAGTGTATACTTATAGATATAACTTACATTCAACTGTCCGTTGGAAAAAAAACGTACATTGAATGGCGCGACACATTGACTGGTTTGTCTTACTTATTTCAGTGTTTCAATTCATATATTTGCACATGGACTGGTTTGTCTTATTTTTTTATCATTACCAAATCTGGTTGTCTACCAAAATGGTAGTCATCCTTTCTGCTATCAAGAAAAAATTCACATATTTGCAACCTTTTCATTATATATCCATGGATCGAGCATCGTTAGTCTATCCTTTGTATAGGGCGCTCATTCATTTTTTGCACTGTTTAAGTTCTTTTATGATTTCTGTGTTACCTAATCTTGACAAAGGCAAGAAGAGCTTTACGGGCTTTGAGAGGACTAGTTAGGTTGAAGTCTCTTATTGATGGAAACTCGGTGAAGCGTCAAGCCACAACTACGCTGCGTTGCATGCAGACATTGGCAAGGGTGCAAGCACAGATTCGTGCTCGGAGAATAAGGATGACTGAGGAGAACCAAGCTCTTCAGAGGCAGCTGCTGCTCAAACATGAAAGGGAGTTGGAGAGCTTGAAGGTGCATTGTGTGACATTAAGTCTGCTTCTTTTCCATTATCATTCTAAAATTTTGTTGTAGTTTTACATTTGTCAATAGAACCCGAGCTAAGAAATTGCGATACTGTTGCGAAATTAAGTTTAATATTAGGATTCTTCAACTTAATGTCTTTCATACTATTATTTCACTTAATTCATATGCTCATGTTTCAATGATAGTTGGGAGAGGATTGGGATGACAGTTTACAAACAAAAGAGCAAATTGAGGCAAGCTTATTGAGCAAACAAGAGGCTGCACTAAGAAGAGAAAGAGCTATGGCTTATGCATTTACTCATCAGGTAATGGTCACATATGAAAGTAAATTGCTTTACCTTCAATAAAGCTACACGTATCTGGATTCAATTTCTTGAGATCTGCTTGTCAACAGTGGAAGAAAACCTCGAGATCAGTTAACCCCATGTTTATGGATCCAAACAACCCACAATGGGGCTGGAGCTGGTTGGAGCGATGGATGGCTGCCAGACCATGGGAGACGAAGAAAACAACAGACAAAGAGCTCAACAATGACACTGCCTCTGTGAAGAGCAGCAGCCAAAGCGTAGGTGGCGGCGGGGAGATCATAAAAGCCTATGCTCGTCGGGATATGAATCCAGATAAGCCATCTCCGGTGGCCCAGAAATTACCCCGTCCCTTGAGCCGCCAGTCTCCTTCGACACCAAAGGCTCCTTGGGTAACGCCTATTGGCAAGGTAAAATCTGCTAGCCCAAAATTTAGCTGGCAACCACCAGAAGATGACTCGAGGAGCATTGTCAGCACACAGTCTGAGAAACCAAGGAGGCATAGCATCGGAACAGGGTCGGTGAGAGATGACGAGAGTCTGGCAAGCTCTCCAAACGTCCCTAGTTACATGGTTCCTACAGAATCTGCAAGAGCCAAGTCTCGTTTCCAGAGCCCTTCAAGTGATATCATGGACATTCCAGATAACAAATCTTCTGCAGGCTCAGTAAAGAAGAGATTATCTTTCCCATCTGGCGACAAGAATGGTGCACCGGCTTCTCCGGCCATGATGCGGCGACACTCAGGGCCGCCAAAGGTGGATATCGCATCTGTGAAGGATGTAGAAGTCCATTCTTGAGCTGATAAAACAATCATGAATGCAAACAGACTTGATCTGAAGACTGATAGTTCTGAAAAGGAAGTGGTGGATGGCTTATTGTTACATTGATTTGTTGCTTTTTTCATTTAATTCAAGTGAATTATTCCTACATGATAGGGATGATATTCCACAGTTGGTTCGTATCTTCTGTATAATGACAATTGAGCAATAATAAGATTTAACTTTTTTCCTCTAAACTTCAGCAGCTTGTCAGTGCTGCATTCATGAACACACATTACGGTTGCAGATCTAGGCTCTACCCTTTTTTCCTGGTTTATTTTGTTTGTCGTTGGAAAACAAAGCCAAAATCTATTACAGCATATGGCCTACACGAATACTAAATAAGTCAGTTCTTGAAAATATTGAAGGCCTCCAAGTATATTCCGAGGATTTGATAATTGGTTTCCAGGTTGAAAAAAGTTGAAAGATCAAGTTGCAGCAAAAGAATCTTGGCATTTGTCTAGCAAGCCATTGTTGGCGTATGGTCAGATTACCTGGTCATTGTCACGGATTGGTTGCTCTGTATGCTTCATCTAAAGAAAACATTTCTGTCTTCATCTGTGGTTTGGCAGTAAGATCTTGAAACCGATGGATAATGACTTCTCTCCTTCTGGGAAGTGGATGTTTCACTTTGACATGTTGTACTCAATGCTCATCTGTCATAGTTCCTATCTTGGCCATACATTCTATTTTTATCTAGAATCATTAGATGAAATAGGCAATTAATTAAGTAAGGTCCTAAGGTACCAAGCTGCTGGTACAATAATGGAATGAAAAATTAAAGAAGATCCAATGCAAATTCTGCTGCAGAAATTTACCTCCCTGCTAATTAACTTAATTAAAATTTATGTTAAACCAATGCTAATATTCTAATTAACTCTAAGTTAATTTACTTAATAAAGGATTTAATAAGTTAATTACCCTCTTTGATCTAAGCTTAAAGTATTTGAAATATTATAATTATGTCTTGGTAAATTAACTTAATTACATTAATTAGGTCTATTATTTTTTAAATAATTGAACTATTTATAATATTCCAAGTTGATAAAAAGATATCTTAAGCTAATTCCCTTGTCCCTTCTTAGTTTTGCCATTATCTAACCTACCAATACCACTTACCAGTTTATAACTAATACAATTTGAATTACTCTCACTCATCTAAGTGACCTAACCCTCAGCCCTCATCTACTCCACCCAAGTCCTCTCAACCTAATGATGATCTTGTCCTCTTTGAGAAAGATAGAAAACCATGGTTATATTTCCTACCTCAGGAAAATAAAAATTGTAATACATGTTTGGACGCCGATTTTATCAGGCCCAAAATCATAATTTGAGATCATTAATTTTGTACCATAAATGCATTTCAAATATACCGAATCAATATATCCATCATTGTTTAACGCAATCTCAATCGTACTCACTACATAATTCTTTTATTCTTTTTTTTTTTACTTTAGTGTACTATATTATTTTTTAAAAAGAATATCCAACTATTTCATATTTTGATATCTTTGTCACTCTGATATGCTACAACCAAGCACACACTATATTTAATGTTTGTTCACCAAACTATCTATAGTAAACATTTTATATTAATAATAAAATCAACAAAGGTCATTGACACGCTTGATTATGTATGTTTGTTATTCAATTTCAATGGATATGTAGAAAATTATTTAAATTTTATATAAAATTTCAATTATTGACTTGCTAATAGAAAGTAAAGATTATAAGTTCATCCTAAAAAAATTGTGAAGTAGCTCGGTAAATTTTCCTTTTGATAGTTACTTGTGTCTAGGGGCGGGTCTAGTTTTTGATCTAAACAAATTAACTATTATTTTTTAGATCAGTTTTTAAAATTTAAAAAATCACCTTAAAATCATTTTAAAAAAATAAAAATCACCCTGCCTGAACTTTTTTTGGGCCTACTTTTATATAACTATACTTTAAAAATATATTTAATAACTTAAAATTAATATTAAAAAATTTTAATTTTATATTAAATATAAAATATACTACTAAAATTTTAAAGTTATTAAATTAGAGTTTGATAATATGTTAGAAAAGTATGAAATTTTATATAAAAAAGTATTATATCTATAATAAAAAAATTAATAACATATGTATTAAACATATAAATAAAAACGGGCTCCACGGTCCCTATGATTTTTTCGAGTGGAGTTCTAATTTTAGCTGATGGATTTTAATTTATTATAATCACCCTAAATTATATTTCGATTTTTAATTTTTAATTTTAAATTTTTTTTCGATTGTATTTTTTCGAATAGGATGATTTTTCTGATTAGTCAGGTTTTTCTTAGACTCCTACAGTTGTGTGAGCAGAAAAAAGATAATAACACTAAAGTTAGTCGTCACATCATCTCGATTTTTTAAATTTTTACCGTGGCCATGTTCCTCTTGTAAGTGAAACTTTTGCTAGATTTTCTTATATTTAGCATGATACATTTTGGAAAACGTAATACCATAAAATTTTAAAGGGTACCAATTTTAAAACCCTTGCGCTAAAATACTTCAGGAGACTCATCTGGGACATTTTATAACTGATAAGCACTTCTTTTCCAAAAAAAAAAAATACTTCAGGAGATTCTTTTCAGCTACCTCACATCTTTGAATCCGAATATTAACTACAGACCCTCAAGTAGGGCTGAGCAAATTCGGTATCGGTCCGGGTTTAAGCGGATCCGGATTATGCCGGGTCAAAAAATTTTCGACCCGGTTCCGGATCCGAACCCGGCCGGATCCGGGTCAGACCCGACAATTCGAGAATGCCACCGGGTTTGCGTCGGAGAATTATAGGGCGAACGCCGAAGATCGGCCCCTGCGGCCGGATCCGACTGCCAAGCGTTAGATCCGACGCCTGACGGCCGGATCCGGCCGCCAAGTGCCAGATCTGGGCGTCAAGCGCCAAATCCGACGCCTGACGGCCGGATCCGGCCACCAGGTACCACTACGTCAAATTTGGTGCCTGGCAGTCGGATCCGGCCGCCAGGTGCCACTGCATCAGATCCGGCGCCCAAATCCGGTGCCGCCAGGGGCCGGATCGCGAAGCTCGTGATGATCGAGTAGAGAGAGAGGAAGGTCGGCCGGAGTCATCGTCGCTAACTCGCTACCACTGCCGCCGTCGCCGGGAGAGAGAGAGGAAGATGGCGAGAGAGATGGGAGGGGAAGGCGAGAGACGGAGAGAGAGATGGGAGGAAAAGGGCGTGAGAGAGTGAGACGGAGAGAGAGATGGGAGAGAGAAAATGAGAGGGTGAAATGAGGAAATAGTGTGGATTGGGGTTTATATAGTGAAGTGGTAATCCGGGTCGGGTATTAGGATGGCAATCCTGGTCCTGACCCGAGACCCGCTGGGTTTTCTTTTATTTAAACTTGGTTCCGGCCCGGATTTGATCCGAGTAGGATTATTTGTCTCTCTTTTCGGGTCGGCGCGATCCGGGCCGACCGACCGTGCTCAGCCCTACCCTCAAGTTCCTGAAACTACAATTAAATGAACTCAGTCAAGGGCATGATCATATAAAATGTAGCTTAGTGTCAGCTTAGCGTCAACAAAGTTAATGAGTAAATTCGTTTAATTACAACTTCAGCAGCAAATCAACTACTCAGCCTCAATCCATCTGTGATCATGCTACAAGTGTCAGAGCTGCAGTTGAGGGTTATGCCAAGAGCCATCTACTCAAGTGGAGATATGCTTGTGTACTTGTCAGATTCTGTCGTGTTATTGGAGAGGTGGCTGACATGGGGCACATGGCTCTGAAAGCACAAGAATGGCACTACCACCTCTCCTCGCCTGAGGCAAATCTAACTTTCCTGTTTACCCTGTACAGAACTTGAGACACTCTGGACATGTTCCTGAAACCAACCAACATTGCAGAGGAAACAATATTCTTTGAAGAATGAACGATCTGATTGCAAATTCATATCTGCACAGTAGAAGACACAGGATGTGAAAGTAGTGAAGTCTTATATGTGTCCCCTTAAATTACCTCGGGAGAAACTGCGTGTGTCTTGAAAAATAAGTGAATGCATTTTCTAATATCTACATTTTGCTGAGCACATGTTGTCAAATATTTGAGTCAGTCGATGAGAACACAAGCAAGAACAAAAGGAGACGAATAGGATTTATTTGTAGGATAGTGCAACCATTCAGAGGATCTAACATATGATTCTGAGACATCACATGTCAGATGTGAAAATTAGAAAGGAACAAATTTGAGCATCCCGAAGGAAACAGGAAACATGTAATCAAGATTATAATATTACTAAGAATCCGATCTGATGCTATCCAACAAGAAGAAGTTCTTCGAAGAGGATCGCATATACACCTCAATACATTTTGTTGTTATGAAAAATAATACTGGTTGTTGCTTCTTTATTAGCATTTGTTTTGCCGATCCGTTGGTCTAAAACACCTTCTTCGTATTTCTGATGGTTTGCTGCGCAAAAGCTGTTTAGAAGATCTTCTTCTTCTTTTTTTTTCGTTTGTATCTGTTATTTGTTTTTTCGATTCGTATTATGTTGGCCATTCGATTTTTGCTCTTGATTTCGTGGTAAGAAGCCTTCGGCTTAAAACTCGTTTAGTAAGTTATAACGGTACGCATTTCTGTAATTTTTTTTCTTCTGATTGTTATATATAATGCTTTTTCCTTTCTTATAATTTTTTCTTTGTCCGATCTGTTAGACATTACTAGGATTGTTGTTATGCGATCCAATGTTAATAGGACCGGACCGGTCCGGTCGACGACCCGGGCAAATGTCCGTTTCAGATCGAAAATATAATTATACAAAAAATAACACTCATAAATGTATAATTAATTTTAAGATTTGATATTAAAATTATTATACACTTAATAAATTAAAATCCTTGAATTTGATTATTATATGCAAATTTTCTGTTGGTTAATTCTTTTTGTATTTCATATTTTTTATTTTTTTACTTATTTTTCTCTAAAATATTATGACAAGATTATATATTTTATAAAGAACTATATATTAGTAGTTAATTATTTAATTTGAGTTATTACATACTAAATTAAAGAAATTTAAACTTTTTATATATTATTATATTATACTAAGCATATTATAGTTTACACCATTCATTCATAACTAATTTATCTAATATGATAAATATTATATTAATATAATAAATATATAATTAATTTATATTACAATATACATTTATGATATTAAAAAAAGTGAATAAAATCATAATCCATAAGTTAAAGTTCAAAGTTTAATAAATTCAAGACTAAATGAAAGGAAAAAAGAACAAGTGAGTGTATAAAAATAATTTCACATTAATAATAGCAGCAAAGCAAGAGTAAATGAACAACTATAAAGAAGAAACTATAAAAAAGAAGGAAACTAATGAGCCAATATGAATATTTTTAGAGAAAATCTATTTTTGGATATTTTTTAAATTTATAATAATAATTTTTATCAAATTATCTCATAGTAAAAGAAAATTTTAATAAAAAAATTTGGTTGAACCAAATCAGGTTGAAACACGGTTCAATCCGGTTTTTGCCGGTTCTTACCCATTTTGACCGGTTTTTTACCGGTTCATTCGGGTGGGATCTTAATTTTAGCGGGTGAATTTTAATTTATTAAAAACCACCCTAAATTATATTCGGACCCCTAATTTTCGGATTTTTTGGTTCGGTTTTTTCGGATTGGATGAATTTTTCGGGTTGGTCGGATTTTTCTTACACCCCTATTGCGCACGTTGTGATGCTAATTTTTTACAAATGCAATTCTATTGGGCTCTGTTTAGCTATCGAACTTATTCAAGTTCTATAACTTTTGTCAAATACCGTATATGACGAAAACTTGTCAAATTTTCGTCATGCGATGTAAAATTAAAATTTTTGACCAAAAGTTTTGCTGAAACACCTTATTTTTTTTGTTTTTTTCTTTTTGTCTTTTCGGGCGTCACATTTTATTTTTTTTATTTTTTTCAGCTCCTTGACTTCTTCCTTTTTAAGTATATATTATTTAGTTATTTATTAATACATTATTAGACAACTTATAGAATAATTTATTAAATTTTATCAATTAATAATTATAAAATATTTAGTTCTAATAATTAAAAAATATCTTATTAATTAAAATGTTCGATTATTTTTATAAGAAATTATATTATATTTGGATCTTAAAATTTACGTAAATTATAATATTAATAACATTTAAAATATTTAATCAAAATAAATAAATATAATATTAATAATATAAAATATTCACATAAATTATAATATTAATAACATATTTTTATTTACTATAATTTTATATCTTATAAAATAATAAATTATATTCTTAATTATTACTTTTTATTCAAATATTTATTAAAAATTTAAAACTTATCTATCAAATCAACTTTTTAAATCATCATTATTATAGTTTTCATCCAAATATTAATCTCAATCTTTTTATATAATCGATTAGTTCTTGAAAACTAATTTTTTTTTCAAAATCTACATATCAAACACACCTCAGAGAATATTCATTGTCTTTCAGTAGGTTTTATGTGAATGTAAAGCGTCCATGTAATGGGCATGAAAAAAAAATGTTTACTAACCTTTTTGCGCAACATGGCCTCGCTATGTTTTGTTGTGCAAGCATGACTGATGTAGTTTTGGCATATGTCTACTGATTTCATCGCTTGCTTGTTCTTTCGGATTCAACATATTCCTAGTAGGTCACTCTTGCATTGCTTTTTCCATAGTAAAAATTGTATGTGTTCTATGATTGTTTGATGCAATCTCTTTCCTAATTTCATGACATCATCTTACAGCTCAGGTTGTTCCACACTTTTTCACGACAAAGTGAGTTGTTTTTACTAGTAAATTGTTTTACTTCGAATACTCTGCTGTGTTTTTTTTTTGTTTGGATTTTCAGTGATTATTACTAGTATTGTCATCACATTATGATAATTCATTTTATCTTGCCGTCATATCTAAATGCTCAGTGGTAAAAAAAATTCTTACAGTTAGAAAGTAATTTTTTACTCTCATGATGTTTATGTCATGTCTGCTTTGACTTGTAATTGTCATAGTATCTGAAGTTTTAATTTTAATTCTTAATATTGCTTGCCATTATTAGTATCATAGTCCTCCTTATATTTCACTTATAGTCACCTTATTGTATGAATTTCACAATTTTTTCTTACAGTTACGATTTATATTTACTGTTTGGATTAGAGATTTTAAGTTCTCGAGAACTAATCGATTTGATAGAAAAGTTTGGATTGATGTTTGGATGAAAAAGTGTAATGACGGAAATTTAAAAAGTTGATTTGATATATAAGTTTTAGTAAGTGTTTGAATAAAAAATAAGAACTAAAAATATAATTTATTATTTTATGAGATATAAAATTATAGTAAATAAAAATATGTTATTAATATTATAATGTACATAAATTATATTATTATTATTTATTTGATTAAATATTTTAAATATTATAATTTACGCACATCTTAAGATCCAAATATAATATAATTTTTTTAAAACTAATTGAATAGATTAATTAATAAAATATTTAGAATTAGCAAATTAGATTGAAGAAAAAAATTTAAGATAAACTAATTAATAACTAAAACATGAAATATAAAAGATAATTTAACATCATATTTATAAAAAAATAATTATATAATTATAACTTTATTTTGAATACCATAATTAATAATTATACTAATATCATACTAGTTAATTTTTATTATGATATATTATAAGTAAAATAAATAAAAATATTTATGACAACATTTAAACAAGAAAATATATATTTTCATAATAAATAATAATGGAAATTTTTATTTTATTATAACACAAAGTAAATTGTAATAAATAATAAATGTACTTTTTGTTATTATACCTAAATAAATTATAAATTTATGATGATGTATAAATAAAAATAAATATAATATATATGTATATAATATATATAATATAATATATATAATGATATTATTAAAATAATAAGTTATAGGTCTAAAGGCAGCTTCACCTACTTTTGGAACTACTTTTAGACCTATGAAAAAAATAAAAAAAAGGAAGAAGTAAAACGTAAAAAAGTTCTTGCTGGAAGCAAGAACTTTTTGTTCCGTAAATCGGTCACGTGATGAGAACTTTAAAAGTTTTGGTCACATAGGGTGTTTGGCAGAATTTGGACAAGTTCTGCCCAACTTCTGCCAACCAAACACATTTTGCAAGAAAATTGGGATTTTTCGACAGAAAAAATCCATCGCAAATTGCGACGGATAGGAATCCATTAGAATTTTCGACGGTTAGGATCGTTGAAAACAAAAAATAAATTATGAAATTTATTATTTTATTATTTTATTTTTCGACGGTTACGAATGTCGAAAGTTATCCGTCGAAACTTTCGACGTTCATAACCGTCGATAAGTGAAAATAATATAATATAAATATTATTTTATTAATATAATTGGCGATAATTCAGACCGTCAAAATTTTTGACCGTCGATAACTTAAAAAAATTAAATATTATATAATATAAATAGTATTTTATTATTATAATTATCGACAGTTCAGACCGTCAGAAGTTACGACGATTTGGACTGTCAGTAACTTTAAAAATAATTAAATATTATATAATATATAATATAAGTAGTATTTTATTATTATAACTATCGACAGTCCAGACCGTCGAAATTTTCGACGGTCTGGACTGTCGACATTTCCAACGGTGGACCGTCAGTAACTTTAAAAATAACTAAATATCATATAATAATGTAATATAAGTAGCATTATATTATTACAATTATCGACAATTAAGACTGTCGAAAATTTTTTGTAGTCGAAAGAATCGTTTACCACTCTATTCAACTCTTGTTCGCGCCTGTTGATCTTAGCGAGGAGCTCAGCGAACTTCAGAACAATGTAGGAAGTGTGGCAGTCCAGGACATGGGGCGTATGCATTTCCAACCTGGCCAGGTTGATTCATGATAATAACTTGAGAAGGAAGGGTCATCCTTTGAGTTGGAAACGACGAATCCTCTCTTGAGATCCTTCACGGCACGGCAACGTTCTTGACATTGAAGCCAACATTGTCACCAGGGAGGGCCTCCTGGAGAGCTATCATGATGCATCTCCAGTACAGACTTGACTTCAGTAGTAAGACCAGTAGGACCGAAGGTGACAAGCATACCAGGCTTGTTGCCAAAAAAGATTGTTGTAGCAGAACTGCTTGTGACATCATCGAACTCGAGGCTATCGGTCTACTACAAGGATTTCAGGAGTGCAAGCGCATTAGCATCCTTGTTGAAATAGATTCGAAGCTTTTATCGCATATTATCAATCGAAAGTCGAAAGTTGTGCTGCTCTTGGAAAATTATCACCATTATGCAAATAATTTGGCACATTATTGATAATTTTAATATATGTTATGTTATACACTACAATATAATAGGATTGTTGATTTCCTTGCTAACTTTGGACGGGTGCAAGGAGATATGATTTTTTTGTGAGAAAACTTTTTCTTTGAGCTCCTCAGTATTTTATACTAAGATGCGTTTTGACATGCAGTTTAATGCTTAAATTTTCACTCTTAAAAAAAAAAAAGACACTCAGTCTCAACACATCCCACAGGAAGAGTTCCAATACCTCCCGAGGCTTGGATCCAATCTTGTAGACATCCTGAAGAGAAAGACGGAGAGGGTTGTGGATCAGGTCAAGAGCCTCGAGTGTAGAACCCTTGTACCAGTCCAGACTGGTGGAATCGTATTGTCACCCTCGGACCCGGAGATGGGAACGAATGGAATTTTATCAGGGTTGTATCCAACCTTAGACTTGATAATTTCATCATACCTGGCCTTCGAGCCCTTGGGTGTAGTAGCATTCATTTGCATTGTTGAATAAAAACAATGGCAAAAGATAAAGAAGTTAACAACAAATACTCATCAAATATAATGGAAATCACTACAAGAAAACACATATTTTCCGACGGTTTCGTCCCCGAATGAAACCGTCGAAAATGAGGAATTTCGATGGGTTTACCTACGGAACTCATCCGTCAAAAAAATGATCATCGCAAAATGATTTTCGACTGTTGGAAAAAACTCGTCGGAAGTTCGGACGGTTGCAATCATTCCAAAAGTCCGGCGGTCGCAACCGTCAAAACTTTCGGAGATCATCGAAACTTTCGGCGGTCGCAATTGTCGAAACTTTCGACGATCGTCGCAACCGTCGGAATCCATCGGAAACTGTCCGTCGGAGAAACGTAATTTTCTTGTAATATATAGTATCATAACTATAGTTTCCAATGGTCTTTTCAATGGTGCTCGGCTGTAGAGCTGGGTGCTGGATAGACGGTGGCAACAGAACCCTTGAGTCTTCAATGTTTTTTTGTTTTTTTTTCTTATCGTGTCTCGGTCTTCTCTCCCGTCTTTGGTTGGTCTAGCTTGGGTTGCTCCTGGCTTGGCTCGGATTGGTGCTCGACTATTTAAGTAATTGAGCCTTTAACGTGTCTTCTTAAAAATAATCTTTTTTTCTACATTGGTCTTTGCTTATTGTTGCTTCTTATCCACCCGTGCTTTTTTACATGTTACATCGTCGTGACTCGTGGTCATGGTTCTCCATGACGCTTACAATGCTAATTTTGCTGTTAACTTTATCTCTTTAAATAATTCAAATTTAGATTTAAGAACAAAGAAATATATATATATTATTTTATGCCGTTGGTAGGAAATTTTTTATTTTTTTATTTTTGTCAAACTATTGGAAGGATTTCAAACCTGAATGATCTCCACTATTGTTTGCATTGCTTCGGGTGAATGCTATATTTAGGTTGGCAATTTACCTCAATGTTCATTGCCAAGACTCCTTTATGTGTGTTATGTCAAATTATCATAATATTTTTTGTAAGCGATTCTGCCGTTCAACGTGGTCTAGTTTTACGCTGTGACTACATGCAACATTTGAGAATAAAATTTTACTTCATCTTGCTCAAAAAGACTTGAATCAAATTCTTCTCGTTCCAACTAAAATAAAAGCAAAAAAATCTAAAACATTAAATTGCTAAAGGGGAACCTGGGCTCGACTAAAAAATAAATAAGACATAAAAAGAAGTCAGATATGATTTATATATTTTAAATTTAATGACTAAAAATATAAAATACAACTTTCAATATAGTGTCATTTTACCCCCATTAAGATCATGTATTCTTCCCATAGTTTTAATTCTAAAATATTAGTGATTTTTTATATTTATGTAGACCACTTTATTAATATATAAATTAAGTAAATAAGCATTGTTAAACAAATTGAACATGAATTAAAAAAAAAAAGGTTCTGATCCTAAAATGATAAGATGACTACGGCTGGTACCTATTATAAAAATTATAAAAAACAAATCGGAAAAGAATTAAATATTCGTGTGAATAGTCAATTAAATTTTAATTATTAAAATTTAAATGTATAATTATGAGTCATAATCAAAATTACTTTTATATACAATTTTACAATCTATATGCATTATTTTTTATGGGCTATGAAGGGACAACATGAACGTAAAGTGGGGGTAGCCGAAATGAGGATGTTGAGATGAATGTGTGGTCATACAAGATTAGATAAGATTAGGAATGACCATATACGTGAACGAGTCGGAGTGGCTCCTATTAGTGAGAAAATGATAGAGAATCATTTGAGATGATTTGATCATGTTCAGAGAAGACCATTAGATGCGCCAGTAAGAAAAGTAGATCAAATAATCTGGAGTCCGATTAAAAGAGGGAGAGGGAGGCCAAGGCGGACACTTGACGAACTAATAGAGCAAGATCTATTGGTGAATAATATATCGAAGGGTTTGGTTACTAATAGAGCGGAATGACGTCGTATGATCCATATAGCCGACCCCACCTAGTGGGATAAGACTTTGTTGTTGTTGTATGCATTATTTTTTATAATCCTAAATTAAATTTTGATAATTAAAGTTACATCTCTAACATACATTGAACTTTATACAGAAAAGTAGTCGTAATTTTCAGTATTTTTTAAGCGTGAAATGTTATCCAACACAAGCTGATCTGGAAACCACCAACAAGCACCGTTTTCACTTGCTAATATAGTAATATACTAATATCCATATTAAACTTAAATGTGAAAGGCACGAGAATGTTCAAACCGATCAGGGGACCAGAAAGCATTTAACTAGGATTGCAACTAACACTGATTTTTCGAGTTTATAATAAGGGACGAAAAGATGACATTATATCTGAAAGGAAAATATAATAGAATAACTTGAGACCCCCTCGTACATCTCTATTACTTAACTGTTTGTCAAGGTCATAACTGCGAACCTTCTTCACAATGGAAAGGTATGAATTGTGAACAATTGCACTACAGACAGTTTAGGAATCTGCAACACCTTCCATTCTCGCTTTTGCTGCTTTCTCTGCCTCGTCCAGCACAAACTGCCTAAGAGATTCAACTTCTCTTGCGCCTGAAAGAGAAGTAGATAATTATAGCACTCCAAACACCTCAGATGCAAAACGATATAGATTTCATGCAGCAATTCGGGCACGAACTAAAAAAATAGTGAAGGCATGAAATAAAATCGTTTACTTCTTCGTGACTTGAGAATGTTGTGATCTGGACGACAAAATCTCCAGCGCAGAGAAGTTACCTGATGAATTCCTGATTCTGGGTGATATAATTAAGTTACCAAAATCTTTGCGCAAATCGGTCAATAGACACCAATCTTTGATACACACTCACGAGATCCATACTATACCATGAGCATTAGCATGCAACAATCAGTGGAACCACAGGCCAGATGTACTACCCACGTTTTCACTTACCATTAGAAAAGAGATTAATGCAAGCTCATAATGGGAATTTTTGCAACCTTAATTGTGACTGACCATCTCATAGCATAAAGCTATTCTGGTCTGTGCAATACCTAACTAAGAGTGTCTCAAGGTACCTCCAGGCAAAGTGCAAGAGAATGCCTGCACAGTATTCAATTGAGGGGCATGATCCCTCACCCATTGCCTTTTTAAACCCAAGACAGAAGTACAACAAATGAGTACTTGCATCTGAGGACCATGATTCCTTAGTCACTGTCCTTCTAACATGAAATATCAATAATCACTCCATTTTGATTTTCCAATAATCACTCAATCACCATTTAACTACAAATTTAATTACATATGACGAGCATCGGCACCTTCAATTCACAAACAAATATTTGGTAAGACTCTCTAGAAGTCTTAGAGTACAAAGTCTAGTGAATTGAGACATTGTAGAACATGTTACCAAGTGCGGAAGACATTGAAAATGAAATTACTTTAAAATTAGACTTATTAGTTGCTACTATTACCAATCAGAACCACAATGACGTATGCAAATGAGAAGAAATAAGAGGTACGCTTTTGTCCAAATTAAGCAAAAGAGGAGCGGAAAAAAACTGAAAGGATTCTCTGACAATTTTCCTATTTTTCCCAATAAACTGTATAAAAAATAACTCCAGAAAGCACTGCTCTTTTCTCAACCTGAATTGACTAGAAAGCAATAAAGCTGGGACATAATAACTGTTAGCCTCAAATGAAACATCTGATGGTCACGCATTTTGACATTTGTCATCGGACGTTTATGTCAATATCCTCAGGCAAAGAGGTGGAACTTCACAGTAAACACTAACTGGTATCACACATGCAGAATATTTTGTACTTTGACGTGCAACGCTAAGGATAAATACAACAACAACAACAAAGTCTTATCCCACTAGGTGGGGTCGGCTACATGGATCATACGACGCCAATTCGTTGATCCATGTTTATGAAATTGGACAAGGTTTTACGCTGGCTGTCGGGGCCTAACACAACCCTCCTCCTTTATCCGGGCTTGGGACCGGCTATAAAACATAGGCAGAGTTCAACGCTAAGGATAAATATTTGCAACTAATCTTCTGATAGTGAATAGTGCATATACATTACATATTTAATCAAAAGTAACAGGAAGTTGATAGAGTTTTTCAGAAGAATATACGGATGAAAATCCTAATAATTAACGAATCTTCATTGATTGAAATTCAAATAGCAAAATGATGTAAAGAAAACCTATAATTACAAAAAAGGTACCTTTATATTTCGCAAATTCTTCGCCATCATAAAAGATTTTGAATGTAGGATAGGAATGAATGTCCACTTTGGAGCATACTGGTTTACTTGTACTGCAATCAACTTGTCCTATCTCTATATCATCCTCACCTTCCACAGCCTTGCCTAGATCTTCCCAAAGTGTTCCCATGTTCTTGCTGCAAATGGGCAATGGAATTTAATTTTTTAAAAAAACTGTAGAAAGGTTAATGGTCCTATACATGTACGGAGAAGGAAAAAAGGGAAAAAATGTACAGAGTACACTACAACTGATTGATCATTTGGTAAACATAATCCATATTCCATAGAATACTAACCAATATTTACACCATGGCACACAGAATTTTACAAACCATACTGTGTCTTTTTCCTTAACCTGCAGAAAGAACCAAAAGTGAAACAAAAAATAATAATTAGTTGATGATATCTTGAAATATATTTTCTTATAAATTACCAGCAATTTGATAATTTAAATAGTTATCATTTCCAAATCAGTAGAAGCATCATCAAATGTCACACTTTTTTTAACATAATAGTTCACTAGAAGGAAGATGTTAAAATTTCAATAGACACCTCTAAGAATTTGCAAAAGGCACACGAGTTTCATCTCAATTGGATAATCGAATATTTAGCTAGACTGTGAATATATGGTAACCTAAATCTATACATCCAAATCCACCTCTGTTCCTTGTGCATCTGATTAAAGGGGATGACGTTGCTTAACACCTGATGTATCATCAATTAAGTACTTCAGATGCACATGTCTTGTAAGATTATGACAGAACTCCACATTTTCACCCTTTTTTTGGCAAATTCTTAGGCAGGTTAGGAACTGAACGATGGTCTTTCAGCTCTAGCAGATGAAGTTTCTATACAGAGGTGGGAATATGCAGTTATTGCTTGATATGCAATTTTTTTTTTTAGAGGATATGCAAAAATATTGCAACTAACACATTAAGAAGTATACTAGCCCCTCTTTGTTTGGGAGATAAAATTATTTGCAAATGAAGAAAGAGGTCCTATCATAAAAAAATATACAAATTTGTACATCAAATGGAAGCTAGCCATGTCATGATTTGCATGCATACTGATTTTCTAACGATTCTTTTTTAACTGAGAGAGAGAGATTCTGTAAATGACAGGTTGAAATTACCAAATTGAAGGCTAAAAGTAACTCAGAGCATGTTTAATATTGGACCTTCGATACATATTGTTTACTTTCTTGAAGAAAATGTACTAAGTTTAATTCAAATTCCTCATCTGCAAGACCATCTATGCCTAATCGTACAGTTCCCAACACCACCATAGCTTTGTTCTTACTGTCATCTTGGTCTTGTAGCCCCCAAACCCAACCTGCAGGACATTGCACCAGTAACGAACGAACAATCAATTCTCTCTATAGGTGTTTTTCAAAGGATGATCATTCCTTTGGACCTATCTCATGACAACGTTTGAATTTGCCACCCAACTGAATTGACCTATCTTTTTCCTCCATTTTCATTCTGAATAGTTCTGTCATTGCACCCTCAAGTATCCAGAGGCAGTCAATAACATACACTACAAAACTTCTACATTTTTTTCACAACTTTCTTATCTCTATATGCACTTTTCATCTTTCATAACACAAACTCCTTTTTTTTGGTGACTTTATAATCTATCTTTTCTATACATTAATACCTGCCCTCCTTTAGCAATTCTATATTTCTCAATGTTCAGCCGCATTCTTAGTCCTAGTTCTCTCTTGTGATATTGTAATAATTAAATGATAATGTAGTTCAAGAAAACCTCTTACTCCTCCTTTGTCATAGGAGTTACTAGCTTTTCCCTCCTTTCATGCTACTTCACTCTTGTTAGAGGAGTATAACAGTCATTTCTCATTTCTTTGATGTCTGACTCTGATGTATCATGTGCAGGGAGAAAAAAGAATCAAGCAGTGTCAAATGAGCTAGATTTCTACTTTTCTTCTCTGTCATTGCTTTTCACAAATTTTAGTGACAATAATTAAAAACAATAAATAACACATATCGGTTGTTTCTATTATTAATATAATTGGAATATGAATTATATTCAGCAAGCTTCAGTTACTCTGGAATCGAGCATCTCGCTTGTAGTCGCATGGGTAGTTCATGTTCACTAACACTTCACAAGTACCTGTCAAGGTCAACAGGTTCCTTCTAAAGTGGTGGCACGTTAACCACTTGTTTTTACGTATGGTTATCTTTACATATCATCCATAACATCTTTGTTTTGTAGAGTTGTATGAGTTCATTAAAGCAATGCAACTTTATCAAGATACACAACAAACACAAGTTACAGATAGCAATACCAACATGTCCTGAGAACTACAAAGTACATTGATACATCATCTGCAAGCTTCAAAGTTCAAATGCCAGGGCATTTGAAGCGAAAGAACCTTACAGCCCTAAGTTCGAAACAGAGAATCGGTAAAAGGTTCAATGATTAAGGATAACATCAACAACCTATTAATATCGGAACTTATGAATGGAGACAATCTCATCAATAATTTCCCTCGCTCTTTCGACCTTATCTACTTCATTCAACAGTAACTGATAAATGTCTACGAATTGATGCGTGATCGGGATCAATTCAATCGACTCAACCCCTTCAAATCTGACAAAACAGATCGAAAATGGCACGGAAATAGATCTACAAAAAAGGAAAAAGAATGCCGATCACATCAGATGTCACCCCGAGAAACGAATACCTTATCGGAGAAGGTCTCCTCGGTCAGCGCTATGACTTCGCCGGCTGCTCGAGGGTACGCACTCGCGAAGGCCATCACAACGGCGGCCACCAGGAGGAAATGAATGAAGAGACGAGAAAGAAGCGGCGGACTTCGGCGGCGGGGGAGGACGGCGGAATCCATGGCGACCCCGTTCTCTCCTGGTTCCTGCGTTTTGCTTTAAAAATCTAAAAAAATTTGCCTGCTCTATCGGCGTCGATCACCGTCGTGGGCGGAGTCGTGGCTCGCTGTGAGGACTGAGGAGTAAGGAACTTCTAGAAAGTGGGCCTAATTATTGACATTCACTGTCAGCCCAAGCCGTATTTCCAAATGTTTATTTGTATTATTTAAGTAATTTTATTATTATATTTTATGATCATTGAATGATAAGATTATCTTGATTTAAGTAAAATTAATATTTTATATTATACGTATACATTTTTATCTAACGAATCAACATTCAATTAATTTAGTTAGGATTTTAGGTAGTCCATTTTATTAGCAATTAATGCATAAGTCACGAAGTCAATAAAAATGCTATATGGGAAAATTTATAGAAAACTATTTTCCTGGTACCTTTGTGAACAAAAATTAATTTGACTGTTGATGAAAAAGTTACATTAATTAATTGATAATTTTAACTTATTTTTTATAGCAATCGAACACTTTAAAATAGGTTATTATGCACATTTCAAAAAAATGTTCTTTTTATTTTTTTTTCCCTCCCATAACACGACCTTATAATCATATCCGATCGAATGGAATGCACAGAAAGAAGTAACTTGTCTCAATGTAATATATAAATTCTTTTGCTATTAGTCTATTGACTATTATATGTTGATACACAAATTTCACTATTAAATAAAAATTTGCCCCTGTTACTATATTTGAAAGGAAAAAATGGGCGTCCCCCCTACTTAAAGTGGGGGGACGGCCCCCCTACATGCGTATCCATCCGATATATGCATTCGACAGATGCGCACGATCAACGAAAGCCGCTGAGATGCGTGAGGGGATTTCTCGAGCCGGTTCGCAGACAACTCGATGCCGGTTCACGACGGAAGCGGTTCAACATGGGGGTACAAAAGGGATCGTCGAAGAATGGGCCGCCTCTTTCGCCTTTCACCTCTCTCTCTCTCTCCCCTCGCTCTTTCGCCCTAATCGATCGAACCTCCCTCTCTCTCTCCAGCACGGCAGCAGCACGACGCCAACGAACACGACCGACCCCGAGCAACCGCGACCAAATCCCCAAGCATCCCCAACCAAATCTGCGCCCGCCTTCCCCGTTAACTGCCGCGATCCCCCACCACCACATCTGCGACCCCAAGCACGCCATTGACCTCGCGAGAGGAGTTCACTCTGCGCCGTCGCCAAGTTCCCCCATAGACGCGAAGGGAGGTCGCTACCGCATGAGGGCTCGCCGCCGAGATCTACCCGTGGAGGTGAATGGGCTCGCCGTTGACGCATACGCCGCCGACCTCGTCCTTGCTCCCTTGCCGCTCTTGCGTGTCTCCCTCCTTTGTCGTCCGCCTCGTGACACCGCCTCTCATCGCCGGCTCTCTTTGTGGTTTCTTTGACCGTAGACGAATTGCATTGTTGTAAATCTGTAGCAGTTGAGATTCATTTGATGACAAACAAAGCCGAGCATCATTAATTTCATCCTATGGCATACTTATTTCATGTTGAGCATGTGAAACTGAGCTCACAAGATAATTAATACGTGAATCTAATGACACATCTTCTGAAAATTCAACAGATGATATGACCTCTCTTGTTTTCTGATTTTCCAAGAGAATAATATATGCAATGTTTTTCTGATCAACAAATCAACGTGGATCAGCACAATTTTACATGTTGCAAGCTGTTAAAGAAGCTGTTGCGCAGGCAGAACATGAGCTCAAAGGAGTTGTCACTTCTACTCGTTGATGAGCATTTTTTTTTGGGCACATAACCATGAAGAGAGCATTCCCTTGTGGCTCATCATATGAACATATGAAGGCTTGTCATTAGAGGCACAAGCCACCTCTGAAGACCCAAAAAGAATAGGAATTGAGAAAGTTGAACAAAATTGCAGAAAATTACCAAGTAAAGCTAAGAAACTTTAACATTATCTATCATTAAGCTAGTTTACATGTTTAATTGGAGACTACAAGTTGGTTTACAGGTTCAAGCATGAATTAGATCACTCTCCCTCGTGTTCATGATATACCGATTTCAGCAAATTCCTTCATAAACTTTTGAGCACATAATCCAAATTCAACCGAAAGAAAAGAAAAAAAAATGGTGTTAAGCTCGTAGATTGATTTAGTGTCCAATTTCTTTTGTGCAAGCTTCAACTTTGATCACGAAAGTAGTTACAAGTGATGGGGATTAGAGGTTCTTTGCAACAAGAAATTACAATTTTGAAACATAAAAAATAAATAGCTCGGCGGCGATAGCGAGGCTGGCGGCGACACCCGGAGGCGAGCAAGTGCGGCAGAGCTCGGTGGTGACAGGGAGGCGGGATCAACGACGTTCGGCGCAGAGCTCAACAATGACAACGAGGCGGGCTCGGCGACCACAGCAAGGCGGGCTCGACGGCGACAGCGAGGTCGGGCTCAGGGCAACACACGCGAAGAGGTTGACGTCGAGACCCAGAATCCCTGTCGGCTTGCGATATCTGGTGTCGATAGATCCAGAGCTCATGGGAGAGGGAGCGTCAATGTCGAGATCCGGCGTCGACAGATCCGGAACTCACGTCACTGTCGTGCATGGAGAGGATGTCGCGAGAGGGAGCACCACGCAGAGAGGAGAGGAGAGGAGAGAGACGTGAGATCCAGTATCATGCTAGTCGGCGACGCGCAGATCTGAGCGTGGGGGAAGTCGCCGGTGAGAAGAGGTCACGCCGTGGAGAGATCCGTCGCCGATCGTGCTCGGATGCTCATCGTCGGTCGTGCTGCCACGCGGAGATGAGAGAGATTAGGGCGAAAGAGGCGGTCATATCTTCGCAGCTCATTTTTCTACCGCGCGCTGAACTGCTCCCTCCGAACCATCCAACCCCGAACCATCTACAATGTTTTCTCTCTTTTCCCCTGTGAACCGACCGGTTCGGCTTCATCCGTCCGATGCACATCGAATGGATGCACGTGTAGAGGGGAACTGTCCCCCCCCCCCCCCTCCCCCCACTTATGTAGGGGGGACGCCCATTTTATCCTATTTGAAATGAGATTTGAATGTACTGTGGTTGTCTACCTTGCCTCCCTCAATTCCCATGGTTAACACTAAAAAAATTGTCTCAAGTTTAATCCAACGTTGTTTTGGAGATCGCAATCAAATCAAACGTCTGTTTTGATACCTGATATAATTATATCAAATCAAAATATAAGTTCAATATGTATTATGAATTTAATTATTATAATCATGTCAATTTTTATACTTATTTCACTTCATGGTGAAATATGATGTGTTTTTCTCTCGTAACATATTATCTACAAATTATTAAATAAAATAAAAATTATTTGTTAAAAAATATATGTGCATGAAAGATTAGAATGGATAGTAAGTAATATCGAAGTTATATTCCAAAAAACTTGAATGGGTGGTAGGAATCGATCGGCCATAAATCTAGGGGCTATTTGGTTTGGAAATAAGTATCGTAATATTTTAATATTTTAGAGAATATAGCCAAACACGACAAGGGATAAATTGGTCAAACTTTATTTTTCGTAAAATCATCTAAAAAATCGTGAAACCACTACATATAATCTCATTTGAAGAATATCTCCATTCTTCTAAAATAATAGAATAGAGATATTATACTTCTTTTTTATTTTTCTAATCATTTTTTATTTTTCATTATTTAACTATATAGTATTATATTATAATTTTTATAATAATAATAATAATAAATGTAAGCAATTTATAATAAGATATTTTAATTATAAAATATAAAATTTATTTTTGTTAAACCAAATAAGAATAAAATTAGAATACTGTATTTTTTAGAATAAAATTTGTTATTTTGTAAAAGAAATCTCCAACCAATTAGTGTTGAGGGTCCTTACCTTCGAGACAAGTTAATTAGACTTAAAATAGATCACTATGTAATACTTATATAAATTTTAGGTTAGTGCACTTGCATCTATCGGTACCCATATGGTTCAACCCTTGCTTAAAGAATGATATTTGCATTCATGCAATATTAGTTGTTGATTGTTGAAGAAAATATTAAATATAAAAAATATAATTATTACGAATTATCACAAATTAATGCACAATGAATGCTATATTATATTAATATTAACTTAAATGGAGTATCACAGTAATAATCATCATTAGTGAATTATTAATAACTCGATATCAATATATTTATATATACATATAGGGATTTAAGAGGTTTTAATTATGGAGAGGCCTAAAGCACTTGTTTGACTAGCTTCGCCTTGAACCGGACTTGGTTTGGGATTAAAAATAATAATTTCATGTTTTTCTAAGTAATTTTGAGGAAAATAAAAAATTGATTAAGTTAATTTTATTCTACCTCAAATTTAACTATATTCTCACAAACCAACGGCCACGAAAGTGCATAGGTCCACTGATGCTAGTGAGGCTGGCCACATGATAGTATTTGAGCTGTCCATCCACTCGCTAAGAATCATCTGTATGGAATCAGCCAGATCGGTCGTCATTATTAAAAAATCCGTACATGACTACATCGTAACTCATAAATATGCTTTCTTTTGCAATCAAATAACTAACAAGTAACAACAAACTAACTCGACCGCGACACAATCAGCCTTGTTCGCGGTCTCAACAATGTGGGTGTGGTGGTATGTGGTTGATGCATGTTCAGGGGGGGGGGGGGGGGGGGGGGGGGGGGTCTTAAGATTAAAAATCAGAAGATATGATTGAGAATTACAACTTACTAATAAAGCGTATATTCAATAAAGCAATTTTCTTTACGGATGCTTTTGTACTCAATCATTAAATTACATATCAATAAGCTAGTTTGTCAGTCAAAGTATATTAAAGTTTTGATTGAAAAGTTCGGATATTAATTAACAAAAAATGAGTGGTTCGAGTAAAATATAATGATTTGATAACGAATAATGATCTGTTTGTAAACTTAATAAAAAACATTTAATGAATATAATGACTGCACTAATATATAATTACAAGATAATAATTCACATACATTCTTATATGCATATGATATTCATAGTAATTAAATCATTATCAAACTTTATCTCAAACAGTAAGATTTTTAAGAAATTATTTTATATAAAAATATTGACTATTTTAAAACAAAGTTTTATTCATATTGTAAGTAAGTTTTAATAATGTGAAGTTTTAATTTAAAAAATCGAACATGTTGTTTAATAATTAGATATTTGTTATTTAAAAATTTCAAGTATATGAGGAAGAAAATGTAGGACCTTTGTATGTTATAAATTAGCATGAATAACTTATAAAATTTTGTGTTCGAACATAGATTTTACTTCACACAAAATATTTATCAAACACCTAAATTAAAATTTTCACTCGTTATTTCAACTTTTACATTTTTAACATGCCAAATACAATCGAATATAACTGTAAGATTCAGGTGATATATATAAGATATATTAAAAAATGTTACATATTTAATTAAAGTAATTAATAATAATGTACCCTGGAGACTGATAACCAAAGTTTGATTTTTTTTTAATTCCCCGCAAATATTGAATTAGTTAAATATGATTTTTTTTATGTGGCATATACTTTTATTTGATTTTATTAATGCCCGTCATATCATAATCTGCATCATATTAAGTTGCATGCATCGCGTATTACTATTACATGTAAGTCTTTGATTGCATGCATCACGTATTTACGGAGAGATTGTGCGAGTCTCCGATGGAATCATAGTCGCCAAAGAGGTTGTCATCGGAAAAGACCTCTCGCTGAGGCAATGGAGGTAGGAGAGAATCAATGACCGCGCTAATGACGACCGACTTGGCCGCCGTGGGAGGCTGTGTCGTACGTGCTGAGCTACATGCCGACATATCGCCATGGTCTCAAATCTCAATAGTAAACTCGCCCCAAGGCCTCTGACGGACACCTCGAAAATTCTCAAATGGTGTCATCGCCTTCGTCGATGTGAGTTCCATGGAGGATAATGTGAGTTCCCATGGGTGAGTGCCTAAAGAGTGAACCCCCACGTTAGTGAACCACTCGTAACTCCGTGAACCACCCCTTTTCCCATCGCGTGCTGATTTTCTATCGAACTGATGAGATCATTATAATAGATTGATTTAAATAGATTGATTAAATAGATTGATTACAATAACATAATAATCCGATGATATTAATTTTAATCATATTTCCTATTTAGCATATACTTTAAATTAATATATAATTATTATGTTAATTTAATAAGTAAAATTAGTGTTCTATTAATTTGATTTTATTATCGATTTGATAAACGGATAGAGATTTGATAACGAATAATGATTTAATTAATGTATATCGGTTAATTAATTATTAAAGGTTCATTTAGGATATTAATAAGTAAGTGTTTGATAAATTATTCAATTTAAACACTGCACACATTTTATTATAATACGATAAATAAATTATTTATATATAAAATAAAATATCACAATTAATTTTGATTAAAATATATAGAAATTTATATCGACAATAAATATTATATAGTGCATATATGATATGAATGTTAATTATTAAATTAATTTTTATTCATTTTTAAGAAATAAATAATTTATAATTAATTAAGTATGAATATAAAAATATATATAGTTAAATGACAATAAAATAAAAATGAAAAAAAGATAAGTTGAGAAAAAAATACATTTGAATAAAAGTAAAATTAGAAAAAATATAAACCATTAACCTCTAATTATTATACACGAATAGAAATAATTTTTTTGTTTATAAAAAAGATTAACATTCAAATCATTAAATATGATTTGAAATGCTAATTTTAATATTGTCAAACACAACTTATATCAAATAGTCTGCATATACAATTTTTCTCTTAATACAAAAGCGTACACCCAACCAACCAACTAACAATCATTCTGATACGCATCAGTAAGTGGCCTCAGGAACATGCATGCACCCAGGGGCGGACCGAGACCGAGGCCCCCCTCAAAATTCTTATTTTTTGCATAGATTTATATAGAAAAATTGAAAAAAAATTTAAAACTATATCAATTTTATATACATGGCCCTCTCTAAATTTTGGGCTGTGGCTCCTGCATGTGTCACGGGGCGTTTCCCGTGACATGAAGCGTGAAGCCTCGTGGCACCAGTGTCGCTCAACTTATAGCCCTCAGCCGTTTAGCGTCGAAAACATGTAACACATGCAGCCATCCCGCAATGCGTAATATTACGGAGTACCAAGTTATCCGCCCTTAGGACATTTATCTTGTAAGACCGTCCTTATAAATGGCCAAGTAGGTGACGTTCCCGTAGGGTACGTCTTTTGCATCTTCAATATGTAACAAGACTCCTATACCTACGGTACACTGGGAGGAGTTCACTAGTGCCTTCCGTGGCCCAATTGTATGTTATATTTCATCATATTTAATACAAGTAAGCTTTCCTTTAATTCTAGTGTCATGACCTTGAGCGTGGGGTGGCAACCCACATCGGTGTCCCTTCGTGGCGTCCCGTAGTCCCTTCGTCGCCCCTTCGGACTTTAAGCGCCCAAGCGCCTACATTAGTGCCGCAACGCGCTAATGCCACGGTCTCGTGATGAATAGTCCAACACTCTAATCATGTCCGTGATTGAATGCCTATAAGAGCGACTCTCGGCATAGTCGTCTCGACCATAAAATTTCCGCTGCAAACTCAAAACAGACTTGGCTAGGTGCCTATCCGCATAGTCGCCGCACGTGGTCTAGTGTCCGAGAATGATCCCGTGATAAGTGGTATCAGAGCAGTTCTTCCTGCTCGGATTATCCAGCGACGATGACTCGCTTGTGTCGTCGCAACGTGCCCTAGCGTAGAAAATGTGCTTCCGCTCAAATACTCAATCACGCCCAGGCGCACTGGTACCATAGTCTTTGATCGTGGACGCCAACGAGGAATGCATGGCAAGCCTCCTCGTCGCACGCCCAGTCGTGCCCCGCAGCAAGTTCCTCATACACCCGTGTCGTGTCAAGGAACGTCCATCATGCATCATGATGGCGAATTGATCGTTCCGCCTAACCGGGACGGTCATGCGTCGCTCACTCGAGCAGATCAACCACCCCAGGTATACAGTCGGGAATCCTGAAGTGTCGCGCTGTGTCAAAGAGTGGCCATATGCTCCGCATGATGGTCTTGCGCTGCTCATATCATGAGATCGCTTACACGAGCGTCGTGTAACTCGGAGGACCCGTGTCACATTCAGGGACTGTCGATCATGCACTATCATGACGACCTGGCGCTGCTCGATATTTTGTGACGTCGCATCGCATGCCCAGTCATGCAGCGTGAAGTGCACAACCGCTTCACGGGAGAATTTGACTTAAAGACAAACATCAAGGTTCATGGTCCCTTTTTTGCCAGAGAATATCATCTTTTCGGCCAAGGAGCATCAATCACAAGCATCCTGTCGTGCCGCAGCATCGTCTGCCATGCCACGATGACTTTCGGGAATGGAGCAAAGCGTTGATTACTTGCAAACATTCGGGGACGAGCTGTCTGCCTTGTCTGCCTCGTCAAGTGTTGCCCTGCAAGCGGCGCAATGTCATCCATCGAGGAGTGGGACGAACCTGATACATGCCAACGCAAATAAACGCCTCAACTCAGCGACCAATTCGGCAAATGATCTGAGCGTCGAGCATCGACGAACCTTGGCATGCTGCTGTCAAGCGTTCTGTCGCCAACCGAAGGAAGGAGTGTCCTTTCCTTTCGGACATCGCCTCGAGTAATCGAAGCGCCCTCCAAGGATCGCAATGCGAAGGTTTTGAAGGACACATTGACGATGTCGTCCATTCGAATGGAGATGGAGGTAATGTTGGGAGCTCATGCCACGAGTTCACCAATCGCAGTCCGCCTATCTAAGCGGAGCGTCTTCACAAGCATCCGCACGGATCAGTGAAGGCCCGGAACGGCTACTCTTTCGCAAGGGTCAAGCCGTCCGGTGGACAAGTATGTCAAAGGTGTATGATTTAGGATAACAGACACAATGGCATTACTTTGTTCAAGGTGCGGACGAACGAGCATCTAAGGTGCATTCTCTTCGTGAACGAGCACAATGATCTCGCCCCGTCCATACCCCAAAGGGATTGTCAAAGCTTCAAAGGAGGTCCCAGGATCGGAAGAAGGCACATCCCAAGAACCCTGCAAGATGTGGCAAACTCAGGATGACAGTGTCATCGCGACAATGTAGAATGTGGCAAACATGCATCCCAGACATGGGACAGAAAAAGTGGCAGTTCATCAATTATGCAAGCCCTGACAAGTTGGGACTGGAGATCAAGATCGCATTGTTCAGCATCGGCCAGATGGGCATGTTGAAGGAGGAAGTGAAATGAATCACCGAGCTCCGCCTACAGTGTTCCTAGGAGGATGAAGACCCAGTGTTGGCGCTCTTCAAGCAGAGGGGTTAAGAAGCTTTGGACTAGGAAAGAGTTGGAACGACCGGATCGTCCAACCTCTGCTCACTAGTCAACGCTGCCAAGTCTATCGGAACAAGTGCCATACCACCAAAGCCCTTGGGCAAGGGCAATGATGGGGGAGAAAAGTTCAAGTCGCAAGGAGGAAACTACTTATGCCGAAGACAAAGATCGCCCATCGAAGCAGGAGAAGTGAGTCGAACCACAAGCACATGTGGGGAGACCCTCATTGTCGCTCACTATAGCGACTGGGAGTGGACAAGGTGTGGAATGTTATACCAAAGAACCTTGCTCCACCTCAAACCGTAGAGATATCTCTTGTCCACCAAGAGGAAGGTGGAGCTGTTCTCAAGGCTCGGCGGATGAAGGACTCAACGTTGCAGCCATCTGCAACTTGGAGATAGCGAGTTGAACCACAAGGGAACGTGGGGAGACTCTCGTCGCCCACTGTGGCGACTTGGATGGACAAGGCATGGATTGTCATATCAAAGAACCTTATCTCGCCTCAAGACTGCCGAAACATGAGGTGATCACCAAGAAGGAGGTGGTCCTGCGCTTTTCGTTCGGCAGAGGTATGGAAGACTCTACGTTGCAATCATTTGCAACATAGAGACGTTGAGTCAAGCCTACAAAGAGACCTGAAGCATCTCAAAGTATCCGTGGGAAGACTCTCGTCGCTCATCATAGCGACCCTAGGCACTTGAAGCAGACAAGCTACAAGCATCGACATCGGAGAGTTTGTGCTGTTTCAAGCCGTCGAAATTCAAGAATGATCATCGAGGGTGAGATGGTCCTGTACTTTGCATTCGACGGAAGGGAGACCTTATGCTGCGATCATCCGCAACATGAAGGCATTGAGTCAAGTCATGCAGGTCGAATGGCGAGACTCTTCATCGTGTTCTACACGACCCTGAGACAACTATTCTCCGCGCTATTCCTGAAGGCATATAAGAGTTGTTTCACCTCCAAAGAAGCCAAATCACACAAGTTGACGCTGCGCAAGTCGAAGAGAAGTGAAGCCAACAGAGACTTGATGGACGGATAGTTGCTTGAGGAAGTCAGACCGCACATGGCAGACTCCACTGGCGCTGCACAAGTGATGACCCCGGATTGGACGAAGGATCAACGAGCGAAGCAGGCCTGAGGGAGGAGTCCTCAGCGAGACCCCAAGGAGCGGGCATTCCTGGCGTTGCGTGATGCTGGTGAAGTTGAAGTCAAGGCAAAGAAGGCGGAATTGAACGAGACAAGCAAAGTCAAGACTCAAGACGAAGGCCCCGAGGAAGCTCGGACAACGGCGTCGGGGGCGTCGCCGACTTTGGTGGGGGAGAATGTCACGGGGCATTTCCCGTGACACGAAGCGTGAAGCCTCGCGGCACCAGTGCCGCTCAACTTATAGCCCTCGGCCGCTTAGCGCCGAAAACACGGAACACATGCAACCGCCTCGCACTGCGTAATATTGTGGAGTACCAAGTTATCCGCCCTTAGGACATTTATCTTGTAAGGCCGTCCTTATGAATGACCAAGTAGGTGACGTTCCCGTAGGGTACGTCTTTTGCATCTTCAATATGTAACAAGACTCCTATACCTACGGTACACTGGGAGGAGTTCACTAGTGCCTTCCGTGGCCCAATTGTATGTTATATTTCATCATATTTAATACAAGTAAGCTTTCCTTTAATTCTAGTGTCATGTCCTTGAGCGTGTGGTGGCAACCCACATCGGTGTCCCTTCGTGGCGTCCCGTGGTCCCTTCGTCGCCCCTTCGGACTTTAAGCGCCTACATTAGTGCCGCAACGCGCTAATGCCACGGTCTCGTGACGAGTAGTCCAACACTCTAGTCATATCCGTGATTGAATGCCTATAAGAGCGACTCTTGGCATGACCATAAAACTTCGCTGCAAACTCAAAACAGGCTTGACTAGGTGCCTATCCGCCTAATCGCCGCACGTGGTCTAGTATCCGAGAATGACCCCGTGACTCATGCACCGACCAGACCTAACTCCACCACTAGCAAAGTATCCAATTTTCTAACTACCTTTATTTTCTTCCATTTTCTTTTTGTTTTTAATTCAATGTCTTCCTTGTTAATTTGTACTCATTCATAGTCCTTGGAATCTTGGACATCACCTACCGTGTTTATCTCTCCTCATGCATTGTCTTTGGACACATCCCACAACGATTATGTTTATTTCTCATTTTTTCCTATATCCTTTATTTATTAAGCTCATGTGTACAACAGCAAAACAATAATGCGTCCTACACAGACTTTTATTATTGCTCGAATAATTGCGTTTATCATATTAAGTAATATATATTAAACAAGAACTATATACGTAATAAGAAGTCAAATTTTTATGAAGAAGTCAAATTTTTATAACTATATACGTTTTGATGTATATCGTGGGTTTCAATAAAAAAACAAGAAAAATGCATCCTTTTTTCTTTATGGTGACTGCTCTTGACGTGTACCTTACTTTTTGACGCTTATCCTCGTCGTAAACAATAAACATCGATAAAGCACCCGCATAATTGCAACTCCAGTTTTGGCCGCTCTTCCGCCATGTGCCGCCAGTGTGCCCCCACCTCGGAGATCTATTCCCCCCATCTGATCGCCTCCGTCCAATCCCGATCCACCGGTCCAAAAGCGACGTCGCACCAAACCCGCACAAGAGAAAAAGGTGTCTCCCGTGGTCCACCACGCCGATTAATTACCACGTCCTTAACAGACGTTAACGCCACCCAACCACAACCCGAGCCGACACGTTCGCCAACAATGGACACGTGGAGCGGTGACCTTGGTGGGATCAGATGTTCCCTGTTTAAGAACGGAAATTATCCCGAAAGAAACGGCGACCTTGCCGATGCCCACAACTCCTCCACCGCCCAAACTCCCATTTTTATTCCCTCCACATTTTCCACTTCTACCCCTCGTCTCCGTGCACCTCCTCCTCATGACTCTGCCGTTCGCGTTCCTGCACAGCTTGAAACACGGAACTCGTAATTCAACTCGTTATAATGAGACACGTGGACATGAGAGACAGTGAAGTACAGCCGATCGCTCTCGTAGCGCGCACCGGATGAGGTTGCAGGTGGCACCCACCACACCACTCCCCCACTGCCCCACATGGTCGATTAGCGTAACGGACACGCCGACCGTTAAAACCCATCCTACATCGGGCTACGTGGACAAGATCGCAGCCGTCGCTTGCTTCCCTTTGCACACGTCGAGGCCGTCCAAAGCTTACACGCCCAAGTGGCATCCGTCTCCCCCTCTTCTCTCGCTCGCTCAAGAAAACGGAAGAGAAGGGGAAGAGTTAAAAAGGCGACACCGGTGGGCGGTTGCGGTTAGCATACCCCGCTGTGACCGCGACCGCCGTCGTCGTCTTCGTCTTCGTCATCGGGTGGTCATCCGGCGGTCTTAGATTTCTCGCTTGCATTTACCGTCCACTGAGTGTGGAAGTGTCCCGTTCTCCGGGGGTGGATCGGCGACGGCGGCGATGGCGACGGTGTTCGGCGGTTCCGGAGGCGGCACAATGACGTGGCACGAGGAGCTCGCGAGCTTGGTGGGAGACACCGGGATCCGGTATGCCTCTGGCTCGCCGGCGGATGAGGCAGCGGGGGATGACGAGGTGAGCGTCGGTGAACTGAGGAGGTACGGGGGCTTTGACGATGGGGTAGCGGCTGCGGCGGCGGCTGGGGCGGAGGAGAGCTTGAAGGATCAGGTGAAAGGGTTTTTGGCTGCGACGGGGGAGATGCTGAGGGAGCTTGGTAGGGGTTGCTGGGACATCGCGCACCAGAGCTTCGAAGGGGCGGAGGATACGTACGTGGGGAAGAAGGTGAAGGAGCACTTGGGATCGGCGTCTCGGAGGCTCGAGTTCTTGAACGAATACCTACCGGAGGACCGCGATCCGGCCCACTCGTGGCCAGTCGTCATCGGCGTCTTCCTCGTTGCTCTCATCGGTGAGAATACCGACGCCTCCTTGTGTTGTTAGAATTGGTGGATCTCTTTATTCTGATGCATTTAAAGTTGGATAATGTGGCTGAAGGTAGTATCTTAGTTGAAGTCACTTGCCACTAGTGTTGTTTAAGCTGGATGCCAAAGTTGATGAGATAATTTTGAGGATGTATATGGTCAACCTAGACAAGTTTAAGTATTCTGGGATTATTTTCCATTTTTCTACTCACCCGAAAGGCATGTACCATGCACCTTCTTTGAAAAAAATGTGTATCATGTACTAGTCCAATTACGATCACGTCTTCCTGACTTTTTTCGGGTGATAATCTTCCTGAGTTTTACTACCCTTGTTTGATTAATAGGCACCAACCTTGTAAATGACGCATTGTGCTCCCATCTTTCTGCAAGTATGATAATTTATTGCTATACTAATGTGTATGTTATTAGCCTTAGTTTGTAGACAATTTTGGTTTCCGTTTGTAGCCATCTAACCATTATTTTTTGCAAGTGAAAATTCTGAATATGGTAGGGTTCTCCCCTTTTGGGATGCAATTAGATATAAGGGTGAAAAATGAGGTCAAACATTCAGAGTTAGCCTGATGTAACATACATAATATGATATATTTGTATATCATCTTCAGGCTTTTCAAATCCAATTGTGATAACAATTTCCTTTATCTTTTGTCTTTTACAACTTCTGCCGTTGTACAGAGTATTTGATTCTGGCTGCCATAATGCATCTCAAGTATTATGAATATGTAAATGTGCCTTTCATTTCGCCTTTTAATATACATCGAGTTTGTAACATTGATGTCATGCATATGGCTGTATTGGTAATACCTTTCTGCAGTACTAAGTGTGAGTAGTGGGGGAGATGTTTCAGTCCAGTTGCCGAAGAAAATATATATAAGCCCTCCTAGTGCATCGCGTATACGTCTCTCTGATGGAAGGTACATGGCATACCATGAACAAGGAGTTCCAGCTGAAAAGTCCAGATTCTTTATGATTGCTCCACATCCATTTCTTTCATCTCGCCTAGCAGGTAGAGTATGTTCCTCCATCATGCTTTAACAGTAGCGAAAAATCATTTTTTTAGCTTGCCACCCTTGACTTTCCTCATTTTTTTTTGTTTTCTTGACATTCTTTTTTTCCTTGTGCAGGAATACCTGGTATTAAATCTTCTCTTTTGGAAGAGTTTGGTGTCCGATTGATCTCTTACGATCTTCCAGGTTTTGGTGAAAGCGATCCTCATCCGGGCAGAAATCTGAATTCATCTGCTTTAGATATGCTTCACTTAGCAAATGCTCTAGGAATTACAGAGAAGTTCTGGGTAGTAGGTTATTCAGGTGGAGGCATGCATGCATGGGCAGCTGTTCATTATATTCCTGAGAGAATTGCAGGTGAACTTTTATTTTACCCAGTTCCTAGATATGACTATCTCAAGTCTTCCTGTTGGAAATTGTGGCATTGAATTTTGTTTCCTCTTTATAAATAATAAATGGTGGATTCCATCATAAAATGTTAACTTTTTCTTTCCTCATTCATCATTGTAAGATAATGTGATAAAACTCAACTACTTTCCTATGTGTGTTCATAATTTATTTTGGTTCTACTTGATAAGTTCGTGTGGAAAAAGAGTTAATTCCTATCCCTGTTTTTTTCAGGTGTAGCCATGTTTGCCCCAATGGTTAATCCATATGACTTCAGCATGAACAAGGAAGAAAGGCGTAGAACTTGGGAGAAGTGGACATCTAAAAGGAAATTTATGTTTGCTTTAGCTAGGCGATTCCCGTCTCTTCTTCCATATTTCTATCGCCGAAGTTTTCTATCAGGGGAACAAGGGGAGCTTGAGAACTGGCTCTCATTGTCCTTAGGAAAAAGAGTACGGCCTATTTTCTAGATAGCTTTGCTTGAAACTTATATTGCTTGTCATTTTTGAAGAAGCTTATACTGATTATTATTTGCAATGATTATCTGGTGCTTTCATGATTTGAAGAAAAAGAAAAACTGAAATGGTGGCTATCCATTGTAGATTGGTTGAATAATATAATAGCATTTCATAGTTGGCCTATTTTCTCAATAGCTTTGCTTGAAACTTATACTGCTTGTCATTTTTTAAGAAGCTTATACTGATTATTATTTGCATTGATTATCTGGTGCTTTCATGATTTGTAGGGAAAAAAAAAACTGAAATGGTGGCTATCCATTGTAGATTGGTTGAATAATATAATATCATTTCATAGTTGTACTTACACATAACACAATCAACGATAACTGTCTATCCTTATTCTCCAATAAGGATATGACTGTATCCATTTTGGAAAACCAACTTGGGATATAGATACATACCTTTTCAACTCTTTTGTTTGTTCTCAGTTTTTCGTTTTTCCTCTGTAAAATTTCTGTAAATATTATTCTTCATTAAGGACATGCTGGATCTATGTTGGAAACTTACCTGCAGGTCTAGGCATGTATCCTCTACTTTGTCTGTTGGCAACAGCATTGCCTGTTTGCCCTCAACATGGTATTATGTTCAATACTTGGCTCCAACAAGTATCTGTATAGTGCCATGTTGAGAAGGCAATCTGCATAACTAGTGATGTATCTTCCCTAGTTGTCTGTTTGCCCTCATCTTCTTTGGATGAGTCATGTGTCTTTCCTGTTTCATCCCTGTGCTGACTTTGAGCATGGACAGAGGGCTTCAAGGTTATGATGTCAGCTTCGATCCACATGTGCATAAAAATCTAAGCATTTCCATAATGGGAAATAGAGATTTTCTGTTGATCAGACTATGCATAAATACATTGCTTTATGTCCTTAGTTTGAAAAAAGTGAGGATTGAGAAAGACAAGGACTAATTGATGGAAATTGAGGCTATTATCTCAGACCATCATCCAAGTGTGTTTTGTAGGTTTGTTCTGATCCAATCAAATTAATCCCTAAGTAATTTCGATAGAAATTTTCACAAAATCAGTGACCACAATTGCCCCTGTAATTAGGATGACAACTCCAATGGCTTGTCATCCTTCCATCTCCTAGAAAAGAGTGTATAACACAACCACATGTGATTACAACTGGCGTATATTCTTTTCTCCCATGGATGCTATATGAAGAACATTATGCATCACACTTCGTTTCAGTCTAAATACACAGATATCTAAAGCTATTAGAACTTGATTAATCCAGTTTTCAGGCAGGAGGGGATAGATAAATCCAAACTTTTTACCTAGATAGTGACAGATATTAGTGTCATTAGGTTTGGTGTTTTCACAGTGACATCCACACTCTTTTCTTTTCTCCCATTCTAATTTGTACACAATTTTCAGTATTAGTTGATTACTACCAGGACTTTGTAATTTTCCTTTTCCTTTAAAGAAATAATTTACTGTGATTGGGTTTAGAGGACCACAAATTACCAAAACCAGTGACCAAAATTTGATGGGAAATTTCACCAAATGAGTGACAAAAATGGAGTAAATTTCCTGAAGTTGTCTTGATTATTGATAAGTCATGTGACGCTCGGATTGTAATTCTTTCCTGTGTGATCTATTTTCCTTATGTATTTATTTTTATTTAACAAGCTGGATGGAGATCTTTGTGAATCATGTGTGCGTTTTTATCAGCAAATTTAGGCTATGTTGCATCTTTTTGAAAATTTAAACTAGATTTGGATATGTGCTCAACTGCTCATCCGATATGATTTAAAATTCTAACAATAAGTCTTACAAAAGTGATTTTAACTTATTTCCTCCCTGTTAAGAAGATGTCTACTTGTGGATAGAAATATTGTTTGTATGACTAGCGTTTGCATTTTTCAGAATCATGACCAATCTCAATGAACAATATCTTTTGGTTGTAGAATATATTTTCTGACATTTTGTCAACTTGGCAAAGTTACTTTGTAAGCTGACTTGAGCAATCAGCAATTTTTGGGGCATTGTGGTTTCAATGCATGTTTTCGAGAGATTCCCTGAATTTTTTTCCAGACAGTTATCAGAATACCTTATTCCAAACATTCTATCTAGCATGTTATTCCTTTAACTTTGCATGGATTAACCAAATGCTGAACACGCATGCTATGTCTTTAGGATAAATCTTTACTTGAAGAGCCTTTCTTTCGTGAGTTCTGGGAAAAAGATTTGGCAGAATCTGTTCGTCAAGGATACACAAAGCCGTTTGTGGAGGAAGCTGTGCTACAAGTATCCAACTGGGGTTTCAGCCTAGCAGATCTTCAAGTGGTAAAACAGCCTGAAGTCAGTGGCCTTCTCCAATGGCTTAAGTCATTATACAGCCAAGTTGAACACGAGTGGGCTGGATTTCTTGGTCCAATACATATCTGGCAGGTTTGTACATCACTTTTCCCTCCTTTGTTATGGTAACTACACTTCAGGCTGCCATGAGATAATCTCAGGGTGTAAATGCAAGTTGTTTTATTTGTGCTTAGGTGGTAATTTAGTTAAAAAAGGAAAAATAGAAAGATCTTTATCGTTCAAATGATTTTTTCTCTTCATAACCTAAGGCATGCTTCTCGGGTGATCTGAGTTGAAATGTAAGAATCCTTTTTCTGAGTTCTGAAACCTCTGCAGGGGATGGATGATTTCGTGGTGCCACCTTCGATGACCGAATTCATCCGGCGGCTAGTTCCACGGGCAACCATTCACAAAATACTTGGCGAAGGACATTTCTCCTATTTCTACTTCTGCGACGAATGCCACAGGCAAATTTTTTCTACCCTGTTTGGTGTTCCGCAAGGGCCTCTCCTGGACACGTGCGAAGCAGACCACTCACTGACGGAAGCTGAGTGCATTGAAGAAGTGGCATCAGTTAACACTACTGAATCGGAGTGAAGCATTCATTTTGGCTTCACAGATCTTTTCTTTTTGGGGGCGGTTGGATTGTGTAGATACCACAACATTTCCCCTTTCTAACTCAATTATATGAAGAGCTGCGCTTTCTGTTTCTGATGGCCGATTGAAACTGAAAAAAAGAAAAAGAAAAAGAGGAGGTTGCCAAGAGCTCGGCAACTGCGCATATTTTCTTACAACTGGGGGAATTGCAGCAGCATTCTATTTGCAGATGCATCAAATTTGTTCCTGCATCTTAACGCTGCAATGGTGATGACTCTAGTTTGTTGCTAAGGCGTCTAGAACGCCTCATTTTGTCAATTTGTATTTTGTAAGAGCCAAGTTAAGTCGATACAGCAGGGAAGAAATATGAGCACTATTTCCACACTTCATTTGAAGGGAAAGTCGATGTTACAAAGGGAAATTCGAATTGTGTTTTTTTGCTTAATATATCTCTACTGCCGTGTTTCCTGTCCCTCCTAGAGAAAGAAATCAACTACACGATGTATAGCTTTTTAAAATGTCATAAGTTTGTTAATTTAGGTGATCCCATGGAGAAGGGCTTTGTTGACAGTAATAAGATACGGAATGAAAGATCATGACTCAGTCGTAGAAGACGAAAATGATGAATGCCCTATATCTCTTTCGCGGACAAATTTTAGTAATTGTTCTTTAATTTTACCTTTTTCCTCAATTTTGTTCTTCAACTTTTTTTTATAAGATTACTTTTCAACTATTGATTTATTCAGACGTCCCTTTTCAATAGCCACGTCTACGTAGATGAAAAATTATGCTAAATATTTTTCAACTTTGACGTGTTTCTGGTGATATCTTCTAATTTTATTTTGTAATAAGATTGTTCCCATTTTTTATAACTTGTTTCACCAACTATGCTTTTAACCTTTCATAGACGGTTTTTTGATGACTATATTGACGTGTCGCCATGCGACAATTTCTCTCTCCATCACGCAAGCAAAAAGTTCGGTGTGACTTTATTAAAAAATAAAATAATATTAAAAAAATAAAAAATTGATGACCCAGAAGGAGCGACCTCATGTTGAAGGAGGCATTGGAGCCCCTCTCTCCTCTCCGACACCGGAGGGGGAGGGCGCGCAGAGGGAGAGGGTGAGGGCTGCCTCCCCCCTCCGCCTCTCTTCTCGCCGGAGAAGAGAGGGGAAGGAGCGCCGCCTCCTCCCCTCTCCTCGTGCCACGGCCTTCCCCCAGTCCCCTTCTCTCTAGCTTTGGAGAGGATTTGGTCGTCATCGACCAAAGGGAGAGGGAGGGGGAGGGTTTTATATTTTTTAATATTTACTTTAATATCATATATATTTTTAAAAATAAATATCATGTCATTTGAATGATAAAAAAATAAAATATTCGCAGTTGAAAAGGCATTTACAAAATGAAGTTAGAGAATAACAACAACAACAACAAAGCCTTATCCCACTAGGTGGGGTCGGCTACATGGATCATACGACGCCTAAAATTCGTTGATCCAAAATGAAGTTAGAGAATAACAAAATGAAGTTAGAGAATAATGCTAAGAAAATGATCAAAGTTGAAGAGTATTTGACATAACTTACTTAGTCACCGTAGCTATTTGAAATTTCACCATAGCTGTTCTAAATTCACAAATCAGAACTTTTAGACAATTAGAATTTCTTTGAACATGTCCTTGAATTTATTCAGAAGATCCTTGGGTTCCCTTTATTGAAAATATGTTCTTATTTATTTTTGTTTCTAACTAGTTAGGTGCACGATTCTAAGTCATATTATTATTATTAAAGAACAATATGGTTCTAGGTCATATTATTAAATAAATATATACATTTTAGTATAATTGATATGAAATTTAATTAAATTAAAGTCGGGTAATATTTATGATAAAGTAGTCTGCTCAATTCCTAGAGCAAACCCACACTCACAATTCACAAAGATTGCAAAAAAGGGTAAAAGGGTAGAATTGATAGAATCATGACATATTTTCTCTCCTTTACATGTGGTAGAATTGATAGAATGTTCACATATTTTCTTCGGGTTGGGCCGTGCTCGTCGGCCCGTGGGGGACTGTGCCCAACTTCATACTGGGCAGCCTGGCATGCTCTGGCTCAAGCCGGGCAGATGATCGTCCTCATGCCGGGCCTTCGGCTCCGACCGCTGGAGGGAAGGACATAGGTGGCCCCTTCTTTTTTATTTGGTAGTATTACTATTATTTTTAATAATTTATTTTTTATTATATTATTATATTAGAATATTAGAAATGGATGTTTTGTGACGTGTAGCGCATGTGAAAAAGAGAGAAAAGTGAAATATTGGAGGACAATTTAATTATAAAGTAAAATTAATGATAAAATAAAAAAGAACAAAATTAGCGGACATTTACTAAAATTTATCCTCTATTTCCCTTTTTTTTCAATATTTGCTTCTTTTACCACATATACAAGTTTTGAATATAGAAATGGATTATTGTTTTTACTCGTAAGAGAAGTACTTGATTTATGACCATTGTATAAAGTGCATGATTTTCTTAGTGTATTTATTTTGTGTAACGTTGTATACAATATGATTCACATGTAGTTTCTTTCCACAAATTCACCAATAGCAGTTAGGTAGTGCCGAATGCTATTGCCATCCGAGTAATTTGATACTTGGAATGATGCGAATAAACTTGACCTAGCGAGAGAGTTGTGACTAGGAATTGAGCTTAGTATTATAATCTAAAACTTAGACCCAACAATTGAGTAAACAACTTGGTTCGATCGTTATTATCATTCTTTTACTTTCGGTTCTGTTCTGAGACACACCACGTTACTCAATTTTGTCGATCATTCTTAATTATTATTATTATTATCATTACTACTTTGATATGCTTTACACAATTGGGAATCATATATTAGACAGTTATTTCTAAACTAAATATAAAATTTGGGAAAGTTGAATCTATGTTTTGTATGTTGTGTATTGCTGCACATTCCTTTTAAGAAATTACATTATTGGGGTGACACTACTCCCACTTGGGAAAAAAATTGAATTACTATAGTTTTGTTTCGAGGAGTTAAGCTCCCAATCAATATTCGTGAATATGTATAATTTCGAAGAGTTAAATAATAATGAATAGACCAACAAGAATTGAAGTGGATGAGAAAAATTTTGAGTTCGAATTTTCATAAATATAGTATATTTTTATTAAAAATTTCATTTGTCACGTACCAAACAATTTTATAGAATTAATTGCTTCGTCAATCGATTTTCGACCGTGTCAGTGGAGAAAAAAAAGAACAGTACCAATTTGCTTTCATTGATTATTATATACATTGAATGATCGTGATATATACACATTACGGAATGTTCGAACCAAAAGACACGAAATACCTCGATTCGGTTCATCTGAACCGAACCTCATAAACCCTAAATCACGGTGTCGAAGCCAGCGGCAGCCCGCGACGACGAGGGGAGGGGAGAAAATGGCCGCAAGAAGGTCTGCGTCGCTCTCTCGCTTCCTGCTGTCCCGATCAACGTTCGGCGCACCGTCGCCGGTGGTGGGGGCTTCGAGGTCCGTCTTTCTGTCAGGTTGAAGTTCTTCTTCCTCTCGTTCAATTTATATTTCCATTCTTACGAGATGGATCTCAGCTTGTTCTTTCTGATCGTCGACATAATTGAATCTGAGATATCGCTTGGAAACACAAAGAAGAGGACAAGTTTTTAACCTCGTTGTATAATTCTAGTAGTTGGAAGGATTTCGCTTGTAGTTCTATCATGGTAGAATTTATTGATTCTTTACTTGTGAACAGTTCTCTATTATTGCAATAGCAGATTACGAGGCTGTTAGCATCTAGGAATATGCAGTAAAGGATCAACCCAGCATTCTTACATTTCTTGATAACTCTTTTTACTTATGCAATAAAATAATTCACTTTTTTTTTAACCAAACTTAAAATAAGGATAAATATTTTTAATCTCAATGAAACAACAAATCTTATAGAATAATAATATTTATTCGCTTATCACAATTATGTGACCAAACGAACCATTAGGGTTATCTTGGAATGTAACTTAAAATAAGCAACAAATGGACGTTGATCATTTGAATTCGTTTTAGTGGCAATGTAACTCAGTGGCGCTGGAAGTTGTCTCAGTACCTACTTTCATGTATTTGTTCATTGTTGATATCTTGGAATCATGATACTTTGATAGGTTTGTTGGGCAACAGTATGCGTCACGTATTCTCTAGAGAACATAAAAGTCACTAGAAATTTTCTAAAGGAAGAAAGATAAGAGTGCTAGAATTTCAGGGTTGTTCTGTTTCGGAATCTTCCATTTTAACAAAGAGAGGTTCGTCCAGAGATAAACCTGTACCATTATGGAAACAAAATCCATTCGGTTTGGAATTACAAAGCATTTCTCAGAAATGTTAAGAAAACAGAAAAAAACTCATTTCCATTTTCTTCATTTTAAAAAAGACTGACAAACTTAAAGATATGACTTTTAATTAAGGGTATTTTGTTCTTTAGAAGTCAAAACACAAAAATCTTACACTTTTGCTGCTGGGCTGTCCTCAAATGGTCACCGCCTCCAGTTGCACTCAACCCTCGTGCTCTGGGCTGCGTGTGCTGTCCAGCGCAGTGATGCGTGTAGAATTGATAGCAAACGCTAGCAAGTGCACTAGTCGTTCAAGTAATAAAGTGAATGAGTAGAGTTATCGTTCCCACGAGGACGGTTAATAACTTAGATTTTATTTTAACCTTATTAATTGAGAAATTAAGAAAGTATATGATTTCAGATGTGAATAAAAGGAAAATAATAAAAATAAAGGAAATGATCATATGGAGAAATAATGATTTGATGATTAAGGCACCTAATTATCATCACTTGAATGTAATGAATTTTTTCAACTTAGAATCAGTCGAATCAATAACAAAGTGAATTCCCAAAATTAGTTAACCAATGTTTCAGGTTTTAACTATTATCTTATGAATAATTAGAATAAATCAATCTTTTCGGCTTTTAATTTACTTAATTAATCATAAGATGCATTAAATCAGAATTAATATTAAGAGCTTTCTCAAGTCACCTTAATAACTACACAAATTAGGTCTCTTTCGATTTTTCTAATTGTGACATGCAATAAATTAAGATCAATCTTAGAAACTATTATGAAAATAATCACTTCTTCTCATATAGCAATCAAATCACAAATCATGGAATCAATGGAAAGCATTAAACATGAAATTACAATGTTATTAAAGATTCAAATCAAACTAATATTAAGAAAGACTTCAAAACATAAATAGGGTTCAACTAGGATGACCCTAATAAAGGAATAAATTTAAGAATAACAACATCAAATCTAATGTAAATGATTGGGAAAAGAAGACTAAAACTCTAGCATAGGCTAAGCGCGTCCTCTCTCGAGTTTTCGGCAGAATTTTGTTGTTGTCCTCGCACTTCTCCTCTTTCTAAGCTTCAAAACTATGCTCCGGGGATGCTTTTTCAAATCCTTTTCTGCCTCCTTTTATAGGTTTTCTCGTCCCCCAAGGAAAGAAACCGAAAATATATCCAAAAAGTGGATAAAAACGGCCTAACCGACCACCGTCACGGCCGTGAAAGGCTTTGTCATGGCCGTGACAGAAGGCTGTCAAGGCTGAAAAATACTTAGCCAAATTTCTGCTGGAATGTCTCTGTCACGACCATGACAGAAACTGTCACGACCGTGACAGTAACTTAGCCAATTTTCTGAGTGCAATATCTTCCTGTCACGGCCGTTATTTTAGACCTTTTCTTGCCTTGATTTCGACATTTTCTCATATCCTGTCACGAATAATTTTCAAACTTACGTAGAAATCAAATCTAAATGAAATTATATGAAAACAAATCAAAACTCCCTCTTTTCTAAACATAAAAACATTCTAAAGTGCTAATCAAATAACCTAAACTAATGCATGATTTTTCGTTCATCACGCAGCATGAGGATAAGCTTTTTTTTCCCTTCAAAA
This sequence comes from Pontederia crassipes, assembly GCA_030549335.1. NCBI lineage: Eukaryota > Viridiplantae > Streptophyta > Magnoliopsida > Commelinales > Pontederiaceae > Pontederia > Pontederia crassipes. The sequence goes on along the minus strand of CM060188.1, from coordinate 10,075,405 downwards.
CAGGTAGCTGGAATTATAAACCAATAAATAAAAAAAATGTTTAAAGGAAAATAACTTTTAGAAAATTGAAATAGAAAGTATTTTCTAAACTTAGCATGTCTTTGTATTCGTACCTTATGCTCGGAAGTAAGAAAAAAAGTCCATTTCCTCTCCGCCTTACATCCTGTCTTGTTTTGCACGTATATGGTTTCCCCCTCAAAAAGTAAATCGATTTTGGCTCTCAGTCTGACCTTTTTCCTTCTCTTTTGAGAAATTCTTGGTCAGATTGTTTGTCATTGGTTCCTCACTAGCTTGCTTGTATGCCTGTTTTGGCTTGTTTTATCTCTTCCCACCTTAATCTCTATATGCACCTTGATTGTCCTCCTTGCTTAATGGTTTTGAGATCTGGTTTTTAGAGAACCCCAATTGAAGCTTACGGATGAAATGTGGTGATGATAGAAAAGGTAAGGAAAAATACTGTTGTCTAGAAGATGTGAAAATGGTCATTTTCTGGAGGGGTTGAAAAGGCCAATTGAAGTCCTTGATCACTAATTGCCTTTTGTGATGTTTAAATGTACAAAATAGTCAAGTAACTAAGATTCGTATGATTACCACCAGGTATCATATTTAACATCAATCACGCTACTTGAGAGCGTCCACATGCAATCATTTTGGTTATTTCAATTTCCTTCCTCTAAGGAGCAGAATTATTTCACTAAACTATTCAAGATGATTTGAAATGGAAATTAATGTTCTTTCCTGTAAAACAAAATAGATTCATGTTTCTTTTCTGTTTTGATATCATCACTAATCTTGTGCATCTGCTTATGATTGACCTCCCTAGGATACATGGACTATAAGACTATGCACTATTAAATACTATGCCTCTTCTTAGATTAGATGACTTTTCTCATCTTGTAATTATTATGATGCGTTTGGAATTTATCTTCATAGAGAACATGAGTGATTTATGAAAGAACATGGAGCCATGACATGCAGTTTTGAAATGGCAATTTGCAATAGCGTTTCTTTAAGGTTTTGGTAAGAAAAGACAGTTTATAAAAAAAGTTGAAGCAGTAAGGGGATGGAAATGCAAATGGGAAGGGAGCTTATCCTCTTAGAAAATTATTCGAAGATATTGCATGGGTCACCAACATTTTTGCTTAAAGTTTGCCAAAGGTCCTCAGACTTTTATTATTTATCCCAGTGGTTCCTGAATTTTGTTTCATACATGTATGATCCCTCAACCTCACATATTTTCCCTCTGCAGTTCTCGTAACTGCTTCTAGTAAATTTCCCCTTTTGCTGATTGAGCACTCTCTCTCCTCTACATCATTCCCTCTCCATACCGTGTGAACTTGTGTAAATAACTAATTCAAAATTTTAATTTGTTTAACAAAAAATGGGTCCAGCACCCACCTTCTTTTCCTCTCCTCATGCAGCAGAGGAATTGGTGTCTAAAAAAGGCTAGTTATCCATGTGCGAACATAGGAATATGAAATCAGAAGGATTTACATATGTGAGGAAAAACGCAAACATAGAGGTGGGAACCAAAGTTGATGTCTCTCCCTGAAGTGTTGGTGTTTTGACTAGTGATTTTCTATCTTTGCTGATGGACTCTCTCCTCTGCATCATTCCCTCTCTCCTTACGTGTGAACTTGTCTAAATAATTAATTCAAAATCCTCTCCATATGCAGAGGGGGAGGAGGGATTGGTGTCTTAAAATGGCTAGTTATCCATGTCTGATCATAGGAATATGAAATCAGAAGGATATGCATTCACAAGGAAAAGCATAAATGTAGAGGTGGGAGAGGGTGGGTGGGTTTGTGTGTGTTGGGGCGGGGAACCAAAATTCATATCCCACCTGAGTTGTTTGTATTCTGAAAAAGTGTGATGTCCGACAGGGCCTTCAAGCATTTTGATTAACTAGCTAATTGCACTTTTGTAGATACAAGTTGTATATCGACTATTGTGAGAATTTTTTTCCACCTATAATGATTGGTTGTTTGAGTTCATCCTGTTGTTTTTAGAACTCATTGTCTTCATTATGTTAATTTGGCTCTCGTTAAATGGCAAAGATTAACTTGATTTTGTATGCGTTTCTCAGATTGTCAACCATATAATTGTGGAACCAGAAAGGACTACTCCACGTTTAGTGCTTCAATCCAATTTAAAATAGACAATCATATGTCAGCTATGCATGTGTTTGGTCAGAAAAGATGGGTTTCCCACACTGCAGTAGCAAAATCTCATGAATCTGAAAGCAAGATAAGCATTGGTCCCAAAAGGGGAGAGAGAAAGAATGATAATGAAGAATCTGGAGTTGTATACCAAGGACCAATTTCCTCGACCATTAAGAAAGTTAAACTCTTGTCCCTGTCAACCTGTTGCTTATCAGTCTCTCTCGGACCCGTCATAACGTTCATGACTTCACCTGACATGAATGTGATCCTCAAGGGAGCAGTTGCATCCACCGTGATCTTCCTGAGTGCTTCCACTACTGCTGCACTGCACTGGTTTGTGAGTCCATACATTCACAAGCTTAGATGGCAGCCAGGTTCGGATACCTTCGAGGTTGAAATGATGTCTTGGATGGCTACACCTCTTCCTAGGACAGTAAAATTTTCTGACGTCAGGCCACCAGAGACCAATAGGCCTTTTGTGACATTCAAGGCCGACGGGAACTTCTACTTCGTCGATGCCGAGCACTGTCAGAATAAAGCTTTGCTTGCCAGACTGACACCTCAGAAGCAACCTCATGAATCTGCTTTCAAGAACTTGTAATCTCCGATGATTGTTAATTTTGTTTGGCTCAACCCTTGTCAAAAATTTTGTATGCTTTTACAGTCATTTCTAGGCACCGTGGTCGAACCCTTTCGCTGACCTCTGATGTCTCAGATACGTTTGCGATTTGTGCCTAATTACATATTCCAATAAAAATTTTTCAGGGTCACTTGTTTGCTTCAGTTATTATAAAGGATTAAAGAAGTGATGTTTATCCCTTTGTTTGAGTTGAAGCTTATACTATCTGTTCATTTTATAAAATGTTGTGCTCCAAGTGTCTGCATAGTGCCATCTTGAGAACCCTACCTGCATACTCGTCTGTTTGGCCAACATGTTTTGGCGAATCAATGTCAGATGAGCAATGCGACATCCTCTTTAGCTAAGGAAGAATCCTCGAACGGCATGAAGTGTAAAAAAAACTTATTTATTGGAGCATTGTGAGTATTAGGAGGAATTTTTGCTTAAAGTTTTAGGAGAACGATGCAAGATTTTTATTTTTGGATGAGATAGGAGGTTTCTATTTGTAGTATCTCTATTTTCTCTGTCCCAATCTTATTTCTTGGCGTTAACCTTTTATCATTCCGTTTCCAAACAGAAAATTCTCAGCGACCACTGTCTCTTTTTGAAATTTAACTCGGTAATAGATTGAGATCCAATCATTAATTTGAGCATAGGATAGAGTGCAAGCGAGTGATGCCAGAACCCACATACAAATCCAAGTGTTTCCACCTGGAGTGAGAAATTGGTTATAGATCGACCTATATACATACCAAAATATTTCTATTATTGGACCTTCAATTTTTTGAGAGATGAACCATTTATTAAGTTAAAATATATTTAGTGGCCTCCAACTCTAATGATGCATATTTTTTTAATCTTACATTTTGAAATAAAATAATGTGTAATAACTCAAAAATAGAAAATACTAAAAGAGAGACACTTCCCCTTCTCTTTCACCAGAGTGGCTCGCTCGCCTCTCCCTCATTTTGCCACGTGAATATTGTGTGACATTTATATCATTTCAATGAGTTGTAATAGCGAGGAGATCATTTTCTTGTAAAGATGGATGTAAAAGTAAGAGATAGTTCAAGCACCAATGCATAAAAAAAAACACTTGAAAAGTAAATGATTGTTACCTATATTTATGTTTGATTGCATTTGTTAAAGTTCTCTAGCAAACTTGTAAAAGAAAATACAATTATCTCTTCTTATCAATCATTAAACATTCCTTATATATGCATAGTAAAAACCTATCAAACTCGAGTGGTTGAGATATTCATTTCTTTAGTAGAGATAAGTCTGTTTTGTACTTGTGTTTGGCACGCGAATAGAATCTTATTCACCATAATTAACCCAAGCAATAGTTTTCTCATATTAACCCAAGACATTGCGGTGCATGCTTCATCATGGTGTGGCATTAGCAGATCTTGTTTCATAGACATGTGAGATGCTCAACCAACACAAATCGATGCTCCGAGATCTTTTAATGCTTTAGAGTGAAGGATTCTTCAAAAGTTTGCGTGGGCAGCAGAGTACAGAAAATTGAAGCACATAAATAACATGTACAGCTTTCTTTTTTCCTTTTGGTACAAAAGACAATATATGAAATTCGCATCTCATCTGCCGGCCTGCTCCCCCCCCCCCCCCCCCCCCATTCTAGAAGTTCAGTTGAACTGGTAAAAAGGTTCCAGAAGTTTCACTGCCGTCTTAACCTCTTTATTCTCTCAAGGGCGCCCAAATGATTACTTCCGCCATTATCCTCAGCAACAGCACCTTTGTCGGCGTCTTCTGAGACCTTTTGTGCAAGGTCCCCGAAGACAGTAGCAGGGACATCCTTCTGTGCAACTTCAATTCTCTCATCGTCCGAGTCGCTTTCTTCCGGCAGCTCAATGTCCTCGCTGTTCACAACTGCTCCGGCACTAACAAAGTTCATAGTTCTTCCACTCATTCCAGCTGGTAAAGTAGAAGGCGCTGGAGCCGTCTGCCTTTCCAGGGCTGCCATTTCATCCAGAGGGGCGGCTATCGCCCGTTCTGAGGAAGTATCATTCGTTGCTTCAACACCTATGTTCTGCTCCTTTTGTATTAAGTTCTCAGATAACACAAAATGCATCTGCATGAGGTTGGCAAACAATCAGAATGCATAGAAGATTATTGAACCATTAATGAGCATTAAATTTAAAGGTTTAGAGTTGTTACCTGACTGTAGCTAGCTGATACGCTACGACCAATACGGAGCATCTCCCTAAATGTATCTTCGTTTCCATGTTGAATCTCAAAATCTTTCCATTTTTTCCAAAAGTCTGGATCTACTCGTGGATCCGCATATTGTGATGCATATACATAGATGGCCCTAGCACGATCTATTTCTCCTAGGTTTCTTTCAACTTCAGCGTACTTTATGCACATTTTCTTCGCATCATTGTCGGGAAGACCAGATTCAATGGCTTGCTATAAAAGGAAAACAAAATACAAAGTGAGAAAAACCAAATTGTTTCGACAGTGTCTATAAAATACACCTACATCATGAAAATAATTCGAGATATTTGACTGAACAAATAAACAAAACAATGGCAGCAACAGAAATTGTTAATCATCAGTCTCATTCGGTCATTCCAAACAAAGAGAAAAATGGCATTATAACAGTGACATGTTCACTATTAACTACCAGAAACAGATCTACATCAACAAGAATTACTGAAGCGCTTGAGAAGAAAGCTGACCTCATAAATTTCCCTGGTCTTTGGAACACCAAAAAATTCAGCGGCACGAGCTATGTAAATTTCATACATGCTAAACTTTTCATTGTTAGGGACAGCCTTAACAGCTTGGTCATAAACTCGCATGGCGCGCTTTGCAAGACCATAATCTTCTTCAAGTTTGGCATATTGCAGGTACAGAGGCTTCACCTCAGCAGCTGGAGCCTGATCAAAGATTAATATATAACAATTAAGTTGTGAATTAGCGTCTACATGCTCTATAATTTATCAAATGTGTCATTTACGTTACATTTCAAGATGATTATATGACCACCAACCCGCCAAAGGGTTAATTTTTTCTAGAATGGAAATTACCAAAGGATTAATTTAAAAGAATGAATTCACCACTTGAGAAAGAAAAAATGTAAGTTCTCAATTATATATAGTTTTGGACGGCTACAATAAGAATATAGTTTTGATTTTAAATAACATAAGAGGAGAATCTACAACAATGTGCATATAAATAAAGTTTATTAACATAAAATAATGTTGTCATTTTAGTTTTAAATAACATAAAACATTGTTTTCAAGGAAACTATATTGTTGTTGTTGTTGTATTGTTTTCAAGGAAACAGAAATGACAAATAGCACAAAGTATCATAAAATAGTTTTAATAGTCAAATATGATACATGACATGTAATATCACTATATATACAAGGTAACTGAACAAAGAAAGTGATACTACTCTACTGTCAATTACAAATAATGAAAACATGCCTCATAGAGAAAAGAAAACAGAAAATATCCCATCACACTTCAGTTACCTGTTCAATTGCATGTTCAAAGAGTTCTCTTGACCGTTCTAATTTGTTCTTTCCGTATCTCTTGACAAACTTGGAAAGATAAGTGACCCAAATATCTTTAACATGTGGGTATTTGAAGATTTTTACACCTCTTTCATACACCTTGAATGCATCCTCAAAGTACTTATGTTCCTGTAATGTTAAATCAGGCAACGAAATAAGAAGGAATTTTAAACACAAAGCATATGAAATATGAATAACAAAAATGAATCTATACAAATCTACTGAGGTGACTACCTCTAAAAGGAAAGCATAATTAAGTATTATTTGAGGAGTCGCAATTCTCAGATCAAGTATTCTCTCATAAACAGCCCGGGTAGATTCCAAAGTTCCTAAACTCTCTTCCAAATCGACATAGAAACTCCAGAGCCTCAAAGACTTGTGCAACTTCATCTGCACAGGTGCATTACCGTCAACGGCAACTGTATCGTAGAAAGAACAGTTATTAACTCAACACAAGATGTCAAAAGAGTCAGCATAACAAATACATGTTGTTACGTTTCGTATTTAGAGAGAATTTACTGTTATGTTTTACACTGCTAACGATTTTAGTAACTGATCACTGTTTTTTACTTGATAGCTTGAGACTTCAATTTTTAATTGCCTGTGATTTCACTGATTGACTCATGCAGAAGTGTTCGGTGAAACCAGGCTGACATAAAAGGATACCATAGCGTCTCGCCAAGGACTTGCCATTCTAAAAGAATAAAATAAAAATAAAAGGACACTACTATAAATATTCAAAACATTTATAATGCATTACATTATCAATTCAATTAAATAAATCACTGATTAATATAATATTGAATTATAGTTACAAGAAATTTCATTTGATTCTAGTGGATTTGTGAAAACATATCACAGCTGCATAAGGGCAATATTGGCATGTAAAATCAAAATACTTCATACAACAATCTGCTTGAAGTATCATGTGGAAATAATTTTGTCAAACATAATCTAGTTCCAAAGTTTGTTCATGAAACAGAAGAACATAATTGTTTAACAGGTCAGGGAGGAGGAACAAAAAGGAAAACTACTGTGTGACTACATAAGTCTGCTATTGAAGCATTTAAGGGTTTAGGTTGTCAAACCGTGAGAAGAATGGTTTCGTTCACTTCGAACTGCTAAAGATGAACAAACTAAATTCATGGTAACACGATATTATAAAGTATAAGACAAACATAGTCTCACTACTGAACCACAAAACTCTTCTATAGCCTTTTGTTACAAATAGTGATGAGAATATAAGGACATAGGCAAATACTGAAACCCGGGCCTTTTGTGACATATGCTTCCCCAGATGATAAGACATGTTTAATTTACCAATCAAGGCCCACAAAGTCATGCTGACTTCATGGAATTAACATTATTTTTCAGAATGACAGGAGACCCAGTATGTGAAAACAGAAAACAGGTGCAAATAGTCTAATTGATGAGGATTAAATACAACAACAACAACAAAGCCTTATCCCACTAGGTGGGGTCGGCTACATGGATCATACGACGTCATTCCACTCTATTAGTAACATATTCATTGATCCATGTTCATAAGATTCGACAGGGTTTTACGCTGGCTGTCGGGGCCTAACACAACCCTCCTCCTTTATCCGGACTTGGGACCGGCTATAAAACATAGGCGGAGTTTTATAGAACGGTCATATCACTGCAATAGAACGGTTTTCTCAGTAGTTCAATCAATCAAACACGCTGAGATATAATTTCCTACCAAACTTTTGGCCAAATGAAGTCCATTACACTATCATCATTATATGAGGACCACAATCTCGAATAGGCAATGTCTTATATAATAATCAATTATAACATGACTTGAGATGAACACTTAACAAGTCAAACGGAAAATGATAAAGAAAATTAAATACCTCTACGCTTGACGTCGACAGAGGGCTCGGCAGTGGCCTTCCTCATTAGTTCAAGAGCCCTTCCAAAGTTCTTGTGCCTCAGTTCCATTTCAGCATATTCACACCATATGCTAGCAAGATTATCTAGTGCCTTGTAGTTCACATTTGCAGCCTTTTCGAACACATCTCTTGCATTCTTAAGGTCCTTATGGCTCTCATACAGCTTCGCAAAGGCAACCCACAGAGTATGAGGCTTCCCAACTGCCTTCATTGGGTCCACAGTTCTCACTGCTTCTATATACGTAAACACCTGCTTTGCAGGATCACCTTCAAAGAGCTTCACTCTCCTGCATTGAATGTAATGTGATGGTTTAAGCAAAGTCCTATATTGCATGGAATTTAAATGCAGAATAATTAATCGTGAATGCAAATGTCATATTAAATTTTCAGTTGATAGTAAAATTTGAAATTTGAGAATACCACTTTAGCAATTAATGTTTAGTTGCTCATTTGCTTCTAATCAAAGATGAGCATTGCTTATATTAATGTGTAATCCATTAAGGTTCCTATCTGATTAAAGTTAACTGACCTGTGCCACTGTTCAACATTATGAGGATTTTGTCTCAAGAGCACACTGTTAAGGAGCTCCGGCCTTCGATCGAAGAGGCGTTCCAACCTAGCAAGACGTAGGTCGGTGTCATCATCATCATTCAGCCAAAAACCATGCAGGAACTGCTTTGTGAGCTTCTGGACGCCATCCTTCCTCCCGTCCTCATCACCATCTTCCTCCTCCTCTGCAGCCGTCTCTATCTTTGCAGCAAGTGCACTCTGCTCAAACTGTGCATAACTCTCGAAGATCACGCTGAAATCCCTGACGGTGAGAACTGTCTGAAGCCCTTCCTCAAAGACATCGCGTGCCTTCTCGTAGAGACCTCTGCGCACATAATAGTCAGCTAGGGACGTCCAGAGGCGGCCCACCTCGTTCGTGTACCGGCGGATGCCACCGCGGATGATAGCGTCAACCCTGAGGCCCGACACCTCGGTGGCATGACGTGTAAGAAGGTCACAGAGCTCGAGCCAGAGTTGGTGGCGGGTCTTGCCTTTGATAGAATGAAACTCGTCATCATTGAGGACGCCCGCCAGGCGCTCGGCGGCTTCCTGCCAGCGTTGGGACGTGAGGAGGAAGTCGATGAAGTCCTCGATATGAGAGGGGTCAAAGCGGAGGTAGCGGCGGAAGACGCGGAGAGAGGTCTCGACGGGAACGCCGGGGAGGGAGACGAGGGCGAGGTAGGGAGCCCAGATGCGGTCATGCTGGGTGACCGGGAGCGCGCGCAGGGCTCGGTCGAAGGCGCGGCGGCCACGGGTGAGAAGGCGCTGCTCCGAAAGGGACGTCAGGTACATCAACCAAATCCGGGGCATTTTGTGCATCGTGACGAGGGCGCGCTCAAACGTGTTGTTCAGCGAATCGAAGGCAGGGTCGGAGACGGGGCGGCCGCGCACCGACTCGAGGCGCTCGCGGAGGTACGCGTACCAAAGCTTGTAGCTCCCCGGAAGCGCCTTGAGGGCGCGTTCGTAGATCACGGCGCGCTTCCGGAACGGGGCGGAAGTCCGCGCTACCAGGTAGCGCCACCAAAGCTTCAGGCTAAAGGGGTTACGGAGGATCTCCTCCTCGTATGGTAGGTCATCCTCGCTCGGGTAGAGCTCCGGAGAGATCCCGGAGATCGTGGACGCCATCAGCGAGGGGGATCAAAGCGGAGGTGCTGTCGTCGGTCGCTGCAGTGAAGCGGAGACTTCTCCGGAGAAATGAGAGGAGCAGAGGATCCTGCGCCGTAGGGCGCTGCAGTGGAACAAACTTCGCCGGAGGTCAAAGGCAACAGGCGGCGCCGACGAGAATGACGGCGAACGAACCGGATAAAAGGAGGAGCCGGAAACTTGAAGAGGAGGAATAAGGGTTTTATCAGAATTTTCAAATTAACCAAAGTCTAGACACACTCCAGTGCTATGTGGCCGAGTTTTTTAATTAAAAAAACAACATATATTTAGATTTGCTTATGTCTTAATTTTTTTAAATTGCATATTGTATTAAGAATATTTATTTATTCTATACATCGACACCAATTATAATGCATTATAAATGTTAAAATAACTATTATGATTATACAGTTCAGTTTCACTAACATTTTTATATTGCACGAAGTATCGATTTCCAAAATATAAAACTTTTTATAATTTTAATTTTTTTTATCAAGTTGGTTCAAATTTTTTGAACTTTCAAAGTAGAAGAGAACAAGATTTTAGGATAAATTGTTTTAAAACGAAAAAATATATTAGGATTAGTAGGAAGCTCATAAGATTTTATATTTATGTAAATCCATATTTTGTAATTGAATTAATTTCTTTTATTTACGATTTTCTCTAGTATTCTTGGTTTTCTGTAATTTAAATCCTAATGAAGAAAAGATAAAACTAATTAACTTTGTTTTCGAATTACTTAAAAAAATCCAAAGGAAAATTTAAACCAAATATAAAACTAAAATAACAAATTAGAATTATCTTAACATTTAGCGGGCACGAGCGGCACACGTGAAACGTCGTCTTCCGCCCCTGTTCAGCCATTCTGGTCGAAGCAACGGAGGTTTTCAACGACGGCGGAAAAAGAAAATAACGATGGAGGAAGAAGAAGGCGTCTCGGCATCATTTCCATCTCACCGGCGAGAGTCCGTCAAGTCGTCAGGTGCCCTCTTTTGCTAGTTCCCCTTTGAACAACCGAAAAATTCGAAACCTAATCATTTTCATATGATCATAAACTCGCAAAAGAAAAGATTTTCTGAAAAGATTTTTTCTCTGTGAAACTGCTTTGATTGTGTTAATTTTCCATTTCATTCGGTATCTTGGAATTCTCAACAAAAGAAAACCGGGTATAATTGACGAACCCAGGGAATTTTGTTCTCTGTTATGTTCGATTTGTTGCGCAATTGTTCTTCGCGATGTCTCTGAGGTGAAAGCGACCTTTTTGCTTGTCAGTGCAAAATGCTGCGGTTCAGAGGCGGCGGCAGCATGCCATTTCAATTGGGAAGGAAAGAAGAGAAGCGCTTATACGTGCAAAACGTTTGTGCCGGCAAGTGGCCGATGAGGACGGATCTGCGGTTGAGGTTGACATGATCATTGACGAAGAGAAAGCGGACCTGGATGCTCGGACTTCTAAAACTGTGAAGGATTTGACGTCCGCCATGACATATCAGTACGTGTTTTGCTTTCCATGTGTACTCTTGTAGTTGCCCGGCAGTCTTTGATTTAAAATTTCTATATTCTTTTCAGAGGAAAGGAGAAGTCATGCATTTCTATCTCATGATAATCGAGATGATATCACATAATATTAGCTGTTTATGTATAAATGTCTACCTATTTATATAAGAATCATCTGGTAACCCTTTTGGTACGGCATATATGGCCCTTTTGATGATTATCTTCTGGAACCTCTAGGGGAAAAGGAGCTGCACAGAAGAAAATAGAGATACTTCGCATGTTGAGGCATTTATTGTCAAAATCTGAAGTACCTCCTGTTAAAGCAGCAGTCCAAGCTGGCGCTATTCCTGCTCTAGTGCAATGTCTATCTTTTGGATCATCAGATGAACAGGTTAACATGTACTTTAAAATTATAATAATTAGAATTATATACAAAATCCAAGCTCATTTCCTATGTAGATACAGCCTGTATGTAATTAGAAGTTGTGTGTATATAAGGTTTGAGTCCATACTTGCTGATTGCTCTATGTTGAAGTTGGCATGAAGACATCTTTTTTGTTAACTAAATCTTGATGCTTCTAGTTGCTTGAGGCAGCGTGGTGCCTGACTAACATAGCAGCTGGGGAGCCAGAAGAAACAAGGTCCTTGCAGCCTGCTTTACCTTTGCTTATAGCTCATCTTGGAGGTTAGTTAGTTTTTTTTTTCCTTTTTTTTTTGGAGAAGATCTTGGAATTTAGTTCTTCCCATAATCATATGAATGTAGTTATATGTGTTTCACTTGTTTCCCCGTCTTTTATCATTATGTACAAGCCATCAGCCTTAAATCATATGTACGCATTCTCAACTTAGACTAGGATCTTTTTTTAAGAGAGAGCCTTAGGCTAGGATCTTAGACTTAGAATAATTTTCTAGAGAGCATTCTGATACACATTTTCATGAGTTGCAGCTCGAAAGGGTTATTTTCTGTCTTGATAGGCATTGTGATGAATTGCAGTCAGAAAGGGCCTTCTATGTTTGCCTTTGATGTTTTTCTTTCATGTGTTAGTTGATTAATGCCAATCAACTGTATATGTTTCACAGAGAAGAGTTCTGCATCTGTTGCCGAGCAGTGTGCATGGGCAGTGGGAAATGTTGCTGGAGAAGGAGAGGATTTGAGAAATGTTTTACTTGCACAAGGAGCTTTGCTGCCTCTCACGCGTTTGTTTCTGTCTAACAGAGGTTCCATATCAAGAACATCAGCTTGGGCACTGTCAAATCTCATTAAGGTACTAACATATACTTGCTTATAGTCACGCAGAGAGCTTTCAATTAATTATTATCCACATTTGTTACACATCAAGTATTGTATGAGAATCCCAATCCTCTGATATGAATCTAACCTTTAGTTTCTTCTAGACAAATAGATTAATTTGATGCCGCATTGACCCATAAAAGCAAGGAGATTTAATGTCTGTAGTTCTTTGTTTTTAGTTTTTGTGGATTTTTTTATTCCTGTAGGGTCATATTCTTTATTTTCATCGTAAGTAACGGGATACATATAGATTTCATCAAACATAATATTTGGTGCTGGTGATAAAATGCATGAATAATGATATATTTCCATTATCTGCAGGGACCTCACACAAAGGCTGCTTCAGAGCTCATAAAAATTGAGGGTGTGCTTGATGCAATGATACATCACCTTGAATTATCGTAAGTGTTAACATGTGTTCATCTTTGTAATGATTGTTTTTTACTTTCCCATGAATTGACCATTATAAATATTTCTGCTAATCTACTACACTATATCTGAATTGCATCTTGCCATTTTCTTTTTGATGATATCATGATCCTTGATTGTGCATTACATCATTGGTCAAATCTCTAACTATAACATCTCCTTTATGTAATTCCCCTGTGGTGAGTCTGCTAAATTTGAATAGGAAGATTCTTGGCATTTGAAATCATCCTCGTGTTTTTCCCAGAGTTAGTGTGGTTTATATTTTTTATGAGAGAGGTTAGTGTGGTTTATATACAAAGTAATTCTTTTAACTAGGATTTGAATTACTGTGTTACAATCAGGGATGACGAGTTGGCCACTGAAGTTGCATGGATAGTTGTTTATATGTCAGCTCTTTCACAATCTTCTGCCAGTTTACTCGTGAAAAGTAGTATCATTCAACTTTTAATTGGAAGACTAGCAATCTCAGAGAGTCTACAGTTGCTTATTCCGGTAATCATCCTTTTTAGTGGACTTAAAACACCTGTGGCTTAAAGATGGAGTGCCAAGTTTATAACTTTTGTCTTATTGCTTCAATCTTCAAAATATGTGCACACAAATTATTCTGCGGAAATTTTATGGATGTACACCTGAAATACTAGACCATATCAGAAATGAAACTTATGATGTCTTTCTTGGAATCAAATGATATATTCTTCAAACAACTGATGGTGGCATCTCCTTTCATTTGAACTTATACATGCATCTCGTTTGATCATTCAGTGTAGATAAAATAACAATGTCATGAACCACTTCTCTTTCGTTAAAGGTTATCATTAATCTGAGCAATTATTTTCCTTTGTCTATATGTGTCCGAGGAAAATATTTGAAGCACTTTAACTCCGCCTAGCCGGTCCCAAGCCCGGATAAAGGAGGAGGGTTGTGTTAGGCCCCGACAGCCAGCGTAAAACCCTGTCGAATCTCATGAACATGGATTAAACCATGCAGCCAACCCCACCTAGTGGGATAAGGCTTTGTTGTTGTTGTTGTTGTTGTAATAACATGGCATCATCAGTGCTCTTAGACCCTTGGGGGCACTTGTTGTAGTAAAGGTTGTCAAGAACTCGATCTTTGACGACCTATCTTGCTAATCTTGTCGCAATTAGCCTCCTTTAGATATTACGATCTTGCTCATGGTCATTGCAATCTTTGTAAGATTTGTCGCGAAACCTTTGATCAATTTTTTATCTTGCAATCTTACAATTTTGGTTAAGATCTTGAACTTAACACCTTCCTCTCCCATCAAACAAATGATTGTGATTCCTCTCATCAATGCATATATATATGACAATAGTTCCTTTACGCATTTGGTAATTCTGGTTGTGTTGCATATTTATTGTTGAGTTGGCATATATCGAATACCTGTATGATGTCCTTTGATGTATAGAATGCTTCTCATTTTGAAACTGAACAGTGTTGTATTTTTAAAACGAACTACACAGTATTGTTTCCCCTGTAACCCTGAAAAACGGTGCATTGTGTCCATGTGCACTTCTATGTTAGAGTAAAAAAGGTCAGGCATCTGGCTTGGAGGCTTTATTGAGATGTAACTCCAAGCATGCATGTTTCTGATTTGAAGCCAATGACCATTTTTGCAGTTTGTTGGATTTCTGCATCTGATGATGCTAGGGTAGAAGAATGCTTTCTTTTTTTGTGGTATGGATAGTTCAGGTTCTGTTGCTTCTGATTTGAAGCCAACTCCGCCTATGTTTTATAGCCGGTCCCAAGCCCGGATAAAGGAGGAGGGTTGTGTTAGGCCCCGACAACCAGCGTAAAATCCTGTCGAATCTCATAAACATGGATCAACGAATGCGGAATGGCGTCATACGATCCATGTAGCCGACCCCACCTAGTGGGATAAGGCTTTGTTGTTGTTGTTGTTGTTGTTGTTTGGATAGTTCAGGTTCTTTTGTCATGCATTAACAAATAATCAACACACTTCGAAGTCTAAGTGATTTTCTCTTGATGAAAAAAACTCTCAAAGTATTAACTGCTGTGTGATCCCATTTTTGTGAATCATTATTGTGCTTATGCAGGTACTTCGTAGTTTGGGTAATCTTATAGCAGGTGATAGTTATGTGACTGATTCAGTCCTACTTGTTGGACATAATATGACAGGTTAGGATATCATCATTTCAATGGACTGTTCATTATGATGATCAAAATGAAGAACTAATAAATAATAATTTCAGATCATCTCTTGTCTGGTATAGTAAAATGTTTGAAAAGTGAGCACCGAGTACTAAAAAAGGTAGTGTTTTTCATCAACCAAATATTGGTGAAATTGATGCAATCTATTTCTTATTTACAGTATCTTAACTCTTGATGCAGGAAGCCGCATGGGTTGTATCGAATATTGCAGCAGGCTCAATAGAGCACAAGTCATTGATATATAAGAGCGAGGCAACACCTGTACTGTTGAAACTTCTGTCACACGCACCATTTGACATTAGAAAGGAAGCTGCATATGCTTTAGGGAACCTTTGTGTTGCTCCAGCTAAGAAAGGTGAAGAGCCCAGCATTATTTTGCATCACTTGGTTTCACTTGTTAATGGAGGATGCCTCTCTGGATTTGTTAATCTGGTTAAATCAGCTGACATACAGAGTGCAAGGCTTGGGCTTCAGTTTTTGGAACTAGTAAGTAGACTCTCCTCCACTTTGTGATCTCTGATTCCTTCATTGCATGGTTTTTCTTCTGTATTTCCTTGATATTCTGATTACTTGTTACTTTCCTAATGAATTTCAATGCTCAAGACTTTGGTTGCCAGGCTGGCTAGGATGTTAAGTTTTTATTGACTCTCTATACTGTTACATGTGTATGCTTCGTGCTTCAAGTAAAACACTGAAAGGGAACACCTGTGATGAATCTTTAGTATAGTACAGTTTAGGTTGCGTTCACAATCATAACAATATTCTATTGATTCAGAACATCTTCCTTGATGAACCCCTGCATTTGCAAATATAATCATATCCTAATTTTCAGAGCTTCTTCCTGAGTCAGCCCCCCAACCCAACCCAACAACACCCACTGCCACCACCCCACCCCCAATTCGTTGTTTTTCTTTCCAAATCCATGTTAAACAAACTCTCAGAATAATCCATTTACCACATTCCTGAACAATTTCCATCTGCTATTTCCTCGTCGTTATCTATGCCCTAGTAATGTTTGTCATCAGTGGTACAATCGAATTCAGCGACCGTCTTACCTCTTTCGTCCATGGGCAGGTCATGAGGGGAATGCCTAATGGAGAAGGTCCGAAGCTTGTCGAGAAGGAGGATGGAATTGAAGCCATGGAAAGATTCCAGTTTCACGAGAATGACGAAATGAGGAACATGGCAAATGGCCTGGTGGATAAATACTTCGGTGAGGACTACGGTTTGGATGAATAATGGACGGACTTTGTCATGTGAACGATTCCAAAGTTTCATCGTTGGTGTTGTATTACTATTTAAACAGCCACCTTTGTGGAAATGAGATTACTCTGTTCATACTCCCAAATCTCAGACAAGAGGAGGCTGACGCCCCTTGTACCAAAGAGCAAATGTACGCTTCACATGTTGGCTAGATCAATTCGAAAGGTGCTTCTGCAAAATATAAAAGAATCTTCATATAATTTGTTCATAGTAGCCTATTACTATCCTTATAACTACTTTTCCATAGCATGTTTTTTTAATGGATTATTAGTATTTGACTAATTTTGTTGGATGCAAATCGTGGCATATATGTGGGCACATTGAGACACTGTGAAGTCTGATTTTGAACTTAGATTTTAAATTTATAATAATTATGATCCATATATATTTTAAATATGAATAGTACAATTGTGTGTATATATATATATATATATAGTTTAATCATGAATGAATGACAATCGCAAAAGGAATTTGGTAAGACGTCAATAAATGTCTAATTGAAGAAAATATTTAATTAATATTTTTTCCTATACACTCTTAATATTTAGATCATTGTTAATTTGATCCAAATTTTGCTACTAATCAAACACCTTTACGGGACAAAATTAAAAATTTACGTGTAAGTTGGATTACGAAATGAGCTAAAACATTAACTCTAGAAGCCCGGCCCATTTATATCAGCTACAGGGAGCCCATTTCTACAGTTGGAGGTGGGTCCTGGCGTCCTGCCTCGAAATCGAATAAGCTGAGCGGACCATTGCGCTAAAAGTACACGTGTCTCCTGTTCAAGCTGCCGCCCGGCGCCCAACCTCCAGTTGTCCGCTGTGTCGTGTGCGATTCTCCGCACCAGTTTCCACAACTTTCCACGCCGTTTCTAGAGACGGGACTCGAAGCCCATCGTCACGACCGCCATTTCTCTCCACGATCTCCTCCATCTCCTTCGACCACGGCATCGACGGCATCGACGGCGACGGCGGCGACAGTGACGAAGAGAAAGGCGAACGAGAGAGGGTAGAGATTAAAGAGGAAAGCGATGGAGGCGACTCCGGCGGCCGAGACGGTGGCGGAGGTCGCTGCGGCGGCGTTGAAGGCGGTCACCCTGACGCACGTCCGGTACCGGCGCGGCGACGCGCTCGGGCACTGTCTGGCGTGGGTGTCCCTCGTCCCCGTGTTCATCAGTTTCGGTGGCTTCGTGACCCACTTCCTCTTCCGGCGGGAGCTGCAGGGTCTCTGCTTCGCCCTCGGCATCCTCATCTCGCAGATACTCAACGAGCTGATCAAGTCGTCGGTGCAGCAGTCTCGGCCGGCGACCTGCGCCGCCCTCGAGGCCTGCGACTCCCACGGGTGGCCGTCCAGCCACTCCCAGTACATGTTCTTCTTCGCGGCCTACTTCACCCTCCTTTGCTTCAAGCGTTCCTCCCGGGAAGGCGCCTCCAAGCTCTTCCTCGCGTTCCTCCCTTGGCCGCTGGCGGTGCTCACCATGTACTCTCGCGTCTACCTTGGTTACCACACAGTCATCCAGGTCCGATCTCGATCGCTGCCTTTTGTTTTGATTTGGATAATGCATGGATGAAATTAAGATGATTTGGTAGAAATTTAGGTGTTCGCTGGGGCGGCGTTGGGGCTAGTGCTGGGGGCGGGGTGGTTCTGGGTAGTGAACACGATGTTGGTGGATCTTTTCCCGGCGATCGAAGAGAGTTGGATCGGAAGGTACCTGTACATCAAGGACACCTCGCACATCCAGAATGTGCTAAAGTTCGAGTATGATAATGCCCGAGCCGCCAGAAAGAAATTGGCCAAGGATTGATCAGACCGTAAGTGATGATAATTTACTTGACGTGATTTTCAGGAGAAAGCTTATGTATGAAGCTATTGAGATTTTTTTAATGGATGTAATCTTTAGAGCATCTGAAATATTACGTCATGATTTTATAGTAGATTTTACAAGTAAACCAAATGTGTTGGAGTGTATTTCTAATGTTTAGATTTAACTTGTTAGAGTTCTCTTATATGTTTACTATGAACTTGGATTAGCTACCATTTTTCTTCATCACAATATTAGATTTCCGCCTGAAATTAGTTCAGTGGCAGTGAAGAACCTGTCAGCACACCTCATTAGGTTACAACATTGTGATGTCACAATAGTACTAATTTTCTGTAGTTAACAAATCATCCTTTTCATTGACGATCATCGGCTCCTCTAGTTGTATGTTTATTATACTGTCATTGAATTCAGATTGATTTCCATAGCACATCCTTACTATTCTAGACGGCTTCCTGTTTACTGTTCATATTTTTGCATTCGGAAATCTTCTAAGTTCTTTATGGCTTTACATTTCTCTTTTTTTTGTCGTTGCTTAAGTGTATCTCCATTTCTTGAATTCTTTTCTGATCCAGTTTTGTTTTTGCATATACAATTTGCATCTTGATGAGTCAACAGATTGATTTTTTTATCACACTCATACTTCAGTTAATTACATGTCCTTCTTGTTGACTGTTGCATGACTTGGCATTCTAGAATAAGTGGCTGACACTTTTCATTTGATACAAAGGCAACCTTTTTGGCAGAATCCTAGAACATAGATTTCCTTGGAGCACACGAGGAAGAAAACAATATGAGAATTTTCCACTTGTTTTAACCTTTTAAGTATCCACAATAGGAAAAAAAAAACACTTTGAGAATTATAGTTTCTCCAACATCCTATCATTCAAATGTCATTATTATATTTTCTTGAGAACTGTAGGTTCCCAGGAACAACGAGCCATCCAGGCTCTGCATCATCCATGTATCTACTTTCGGATGCACCAATCTGATATAAAAATGCCATTATTGTTTTTCATAGCCTTCAGATGTAATAAAACGGTCTTTAAAAAAAAATATGTAATAAAACTGTATTTTTTTAGAAGAAATAGAACTGTATTTAGGATTTCAACACAGAGGGTCTGTTCATTCTGGCAAATCATGTCAATTTGTGATCTTCAGTTTTCATATAAATCATAATTATTATCTATGAAGTATCCAACTCTTATGCCCATATCAAACATAGTCCACGTCACCTTGATATTAAGCATATATGACTTCATAGAGAGTCACTCTGGCCTATGATCAGATGCTATTTACTGCAATAAAAAACAAAATACTTTCGTATGTTTTGTTTCGAGTCCATAAATGCTGTTTCTTCTATCTTTTTTTCTTTATGTTGGCATTCGTGGGTTCTGTTATTTATAGTACTCGTAGTGCCAAGAGCTGAACACGATGTACGAAACTCCATTGCATAAACATTGATGTACCAAACAAGAGATTGTGAAAATAACCCCCAATATATTAGCTGATGTTTTGCTGTTGGTACATTTTTATCAGTTTGCAAATCACATCTATGTTGACTACTGTCTTTCCATCCCTAAATGCAGGTTCAAATATTTTTGCGATGGGAGCCTAAATTAATGTCAGCATACAACTGAAACTACCAAAAACAAGGACAAGATTTGAAATGCAGTTTGTACTTTTTTTTGTTGGTGATATTGATTTGTTATAGTTTCTAGCATATGTCACAGGATACTGATCCCCCTTAGGTGGTATGAATTGGCGATCCACTTTTTCCATTACATTATGGTTGGGTTTGGTGTTAAATTATATATTCTTAGATTGCTTGCTGTATGCGACTAAATATAATTGTTTGCAAAGCATTTATCATCCTTCATCTTCGTATTTGAGTTCTTGCATCCCGTCAGAAAAGAAAAGCAATACGAAAAACTTGACCTTTTCGAATGAGGCTTTGCTTCGACGGCACAGATGCAGGTGACTCGATCACGGTTGGTACCTAGAAAAAGAAAGAAAATTTTTTTATCCTTCAGGAATTTGAAATTTGCTCACAAATGTTTCTAGATTAAAGGAGGCCTATGTTACAAAAATAGTGTGTTTGTCTTCACTGCACCACTTGTGTACTCTCTCTTAAAGATTTGTGTTACTGACCCAACAAAAAAAAAATCCCTCGTCTGTTATAGTGATAATCACCACGAAGGCATGTGGACGTTCTGAACATTTTTCTATGTTCTCACTATCCTGTATCTTTTTTGTTTCTTTTGTATATATTCCATATTTAGGATTGCTTCCTCAATCTTCCGACGGTTATCTAATGTGGTTGGGGATTGTCAAACGAACATATGAACTACCATTCATAAATATAAATTCATCTTATCAAGGATCATCATTATGGTCCATCTATGCGGGCCCATTTTGATCCATTATTTCCCTTCGGTGTCAAATGCCAATCTGGAATTTCGTTAATTTCATTAGCTATTTAAATTCACAATATGAATAACAATCTTTGTTCCGAGCCGCTAAAGCCAAACATTTTTTCTTGGCCGATATCATCATATCAATGATGAATTGGCATATCAAAAGTAGATTATGATATTATGATGAAATTAGCTATATACATATTTTTATTTGATTGAGATTCGTTATCAAATTTTAATTTAACAATTTATATGTAGATCCAAAAAAAAAAAGTTTACATATACAAGTCGATGGAAACCCCACGATAAAGATCTTCCGCAAAGAAACATGACTTGTAGCTTCCAATTCCAAATACAAATATTTAGCACGTTCTGTTTGTATTTAATACTTGTGATTAGGGTGGAGAGAGAAAAATAATACAACTCACACAACTACTTCACAGCAATACAGCTAAAGAAAAATGAAACATACCAGTAAGCGGGGAAAAAAATCTAACAATCCAATAAAAGAAAACACAGATCTTCCAGTTTTTTTTACTGAAATTCCATCCGTTTGGTGTCTTAAAACTTATGCTGGTTGAATTGACATTCACCCTCTTTTTCCTCTTTTAAGAATCTTCCTTTGGAGCATCTAATTGTGTGGCGGCTGCATTGCCACCGGAGCTAACCACACTGCCTTTTCTTTCTGCCTGCAGTGACCGGCACAAAGATTCAAGCTTATCCTTTTGGTTCTTCACTTTTTCAATCTGCTTCTTCATAAGCTCGCGCTACGAATGATGTGACGAAGGATCAGTAAACAATAACATCGAGCCTAAAGACTAGCTGGGCAAAGAGGTCAAGGTTGATGTAAAAGATTTGAGGGCATTCAAGTAAATAGGATATGGTATAAGTTTATGTATGCTATTTGAGGATGGAAGTATCAGAAGAAAAGGCTGATGCCTACTTCCAACGGCAGGGAGAGAGAACTCTATGTGAAAAATCATCTAAGTAAAATTATGATATTGAGAAAAAAAAAACAAGTTAATTTACACGAGGTAAAAAAAAAGAAATCCAAAGTAAGCATCAGCAACTGAAAAAAGAAGTGCCATCAAAAGAACAGTTTCAAATAGTAATTACTAGCCATACTACTCACGTACAATCTAAAAGAGCCGTTCTTATATTGTAGCAAAATGATCATCTCGTATCAGTTACAACAAAAGTTATCAGCTGTTGTGCAGATATGTTGGGTGATATTTTGTTCGACTTATACCAGATTTACATTTTCCCATGATCCATGAGCATTGATATCAAAACAGCTAATACTTGATCAGTTTCTTTTAAAGTTTCTCCATCTGAAAAAAATGATAAAAAAGACATTTCAGTTGAAACTATTACCACCTGTTAGCCTACCTCAAGATAGCTTCCTTCAAAGTTGATTGATCATTTTCTATTTATTCATGACTTCTCTATGCTTAAATGTGCGGATGGAAGACAAAAGGGTCATGATATCATATACCTATGGTTAAGTTGACCTATGCCAAAAGGTCACTATGCTAAAAGGTGAGCACTGGAAGGATACACTTCTTTTTCTTACATCCTCTTCCAAAATTGTATTATTCAGTTGGTCTATGCCTATGGTTCCACAATTGCTTAATACAGATAAAGGAGACAATGTCAGTTTTCATAAATGGCAGCAAAAACATTGCCAAAATTGTAGGGCATCATGCAAATATCATATTCATACTCCGGCAAAGAAATGTGCTTCACAAACCTGTATTAATGCAACACACAGGCAAAGAATATAGCACATTCACAGTTCATAACTAGAAAACTATTTCAAACATGCTTACATTAATGCTTCAACAATAAAATCAATCATGCTATAATGGTTATATTTTGTTGCCTGCTTACCTCTTCAATAAGCCTGACAAGTGCCACATCTGACTTCTCACATTTGCCCTTCAAAAATTCATTTTCTTTTTTGAGGTCCTTTATTAACTTTGCCATCTAAAATTTATAAAAACAAAGGATACATCATTTGATTTTCATTGTACACATAAGGTGCAAGGCGGAAAAGAGGAAAGGCTACATAAGATCATAGGTGATGATGCTTCATATCAAGATGCAATACCTATAGAATGTCATACCTTTTCCATTTCCTGCTTAAATGCTTCAAATACCTCATTGCTCTTGGTTAAAGCATCCTAAAAGGTAAATAGGTTTTTAGACTTTCTTTGTTTAAATTGGCATCTATTTTGAACATTTGGCATGAGCGTTGACAAAAGAAGTTGATCAAAAGAAAGGGAATGCAGGCCCAGAATATAAGTGACGTGTAGTCAAGAATGTTAATGATAAATCCAACATAACTGGAACAGAGCAAAAATTTGAATTGAGTTTGTGCATAGTACCTGAAATTGTTGAAATCTCTCCCCATCAGAAGCTAGTTGCAGCCGCAAATTCTTCTCAGTAGTCATAAGTTGTGAAACCTGTTCAGCATATAATTTCATCTGGGTCTGTTCCTGCACAGACTTCTCTTCGTGCTGTTGAAGCTTTAACTCAGCAATTTGAAGTTCCAAAGTTTTCTGCTTCAACTGTGCAATCACAATTTCAGTCGGTGCAACAGTGCATGAAACATGGTTTAAAAAAAAAACAGTACACAAAACAGTGTACCAGGGATGAGAAAGGTTTCACTGCAGAGTTTTTTTTTAGACGAAGAAGGAGTAATCATCCATATTATTAAGCTGTTGAAGTGTTTTACATAGATTTCATTAAGCCGTCAAGACTGTTGTCATCATCCACTTTCCCACTAAGCTTTCAATAATGGCCACAATATTCTCAGCCCACTCTTATGACCTCGAAGATCTTACCTTGTGGGAAAATTGCTGCTCAGATAGTGAATATTGGTCCGCAAGGTCCTTTAAATTATTTCTTAGCCTGAGAAAACCGAAGAAATTAATTGGTTAAGGTAAGAACTTGAAAAATATGACAAAAAAAATAACAATATTCTGATCAAGGAAGTCTTGTTAAATGCAATTTTCTCAGAAGCCATAAGATTACATCATATGGGGAACCAGAGAAAGTTTACAGTTGGAAGATCTCAAGTTATACAACACATCTAAGTGAATAATAGTTGTACTACAAAGTTGAAAATAGTCAAACAATCTAGCTTGCATACAATTTTACTTCTTAATGCATCCATCTCAAACATCAAAAAGTACAAAAGGCACCATTAAAGAAGTCAAGGATCAGTGAAGGTCGAGTGGCACATCAAAGCTTTCAGGTCAAGTTTATCTTTTGATGAATTTCAAGTTTTAACTATACGAACCTCAAGAAAACTTCTAAGATTGGAACTTTATGCTGGTACATAATTACTCCAAAAGATCATGAACATAACCAAGTAAAGACAATTAGGATCATGAAAAGGATCTCCTGCATTTAACCAATAAGTTTTTTTTTTTGTTTGTTTGTTTGAGAGGAGAAATATCTTTTTCCTTAAGCCCAGGACACATGATGATATGAAACATATCACCAGCATGCTCGCCAACCAAACAAAGAAAGAGATATAGGTCGATGTGTGCTCTTGATAATCTGGTCACTGAACAGCCGCAATTGCACATCTTACCGTATAATAGATTTTGCATCTTTAAAAATATTATAATGATTATCCATGATAACCAAGACAAGAAAGTCTAAGGCATCTTCCTGAGTGCTACAGTCATGCAATATCTACACATGGAAAGATATCCCTTCACCGACGTAATTGATTGAAAAAAAAAATAACTGTGACGTGACCTACATCTCATTTTCCCGGAGTTGAGTAAGACATTCATCCTTCTGCTCCTCAAGCTTCTTGCTGATATCCTACAAGGCAGCACAAGAAATGGCTATTGAAATTTCAGTTGATTGTAAGGTCCAAAAAGAAAATCACAACAGAAGGTTGTAAATAAATTTCAAAGATATCACTGCCTTCAGTGATGCAGAATATGAGCAGGGAGCAATTCAAAAGGGAAAAAAAAACTTAATGCTTAGTATTTACAACCTAAACACTCTATTGCCCAGAAAGAAAAAGGAAACTTGCAAATCTCACAATTTAGACAGCCAATATGAGGAGGCATCTCGATGCTATCACACCATCAAATACAATCAAGTATCGAGAAACCTCTTATATAACCCTACTATAAGATTGATAATGTCTTATAATTTTAACTTTCCATGAGTACCAACATCAGTCTAGATGAGTGTTTATAGGATAGCAGTAGCATTCGTAATAAGTTTAAAATGATACACCTTACAGTACATTAAGTAAATAAATGGGAAATGTAAAATACGCCCTCCTCTTAGAGTATTGCAGAGTTCTTACATTTGAATAATTACAGCTTTTTTCTAGAATATTCAAATAGTTACATTTACCATCTCATATTGTTAATTAATTTGATAACAAACCCCTATGAAAAGTAACCATTAGAAAATTTATATTAAACCTCTGAATAATGCATATATTAAAGGTCAATGGATTCCTATTAATGAAATTTCTATTTTTTTTTAAATTCCTATTAATGCATATATTTCTATTAATGGATTCCTATTAATGAAATTTCTATACTCTTTTGCTAATTGCTAAAAGGAATACCATAGGGAAGTCAAGTCTCTCAATTCACAATTATAAAGGTTCTATTGGACTTAAATAAAGAATATAAATTTGCAGTTGCAATGCCTGCTATAATCACAATCTTGCTAAACAAATCCACACGCTTTTCTTTTCTTTCTTTCTTTTTTTTTTAGAATGCATACACTTTTCAAACAATTTTTCTGAGAGAGAAAAGCATATGTGCACTAATTCTATTGTAACAACTTTTAATTAATATTCTGTTTGTACCCCCTACATTTGGATCCTAATTGATTACTACTATTGCACTGTCCTCATTCGACATAGATGAGAAAAATATCAACAGCAATTTATTGGATTACACTATTAGAGAGCAAAAAAATACATGCATCACTGTCATCATAGCATATGGATCTACATGATTACATACCTTAATGGCATCATTAAATTTGGTAGAAATATCTAATCTCATATTTTGCCCCTCCGTGGTAACTCTTTGGCACTCATCCTAAAAAAACATACACACCGTTGATTACATGATGAAAATAAATTCATAAGTATCCAAGAATCACAACGGTTCACCAAGTACCATAAGAATTTTGTTTTGACGTTGCAGTTCTCTGCAAAGTGATTCAAGCCTCTCACGAACAGCAACAGCTTCATATAACAAGCAAGTACAAAGGAAAATAAGGAGAACTAGTTATCGGAAAAGAAAATGAATCAAAACAAATCCATTTTAAAGGAGTAGATTGTTGACAACTATGATGAATTGTTGGTCTGCATTAAGGCATGCATGTGGGAAAAAAATAAGGCACGACATTTTTTCCAGAAGTTGCCTTTCTAGATAATGAAAATTTCAATGTTCTTAATATTCACCATTTAACAGAATTATTGTTGGCACATGTTCATAAATAGAATGATCCATCTTTTGATCAACAAAGTTTCTGATGTTATGTTGCTGGAAGCCACTACCATAGAAAAAAAAAAGAAACATTCTAGATTATTGCTGCTCATCAAGCAAAGAACTTATTGAATGTTCATACATGAAAACATCTAAATTCTTTTATCATTCTCTACTTCTATTTTTCATTATAGCTTGAATTTTTCCATGAGTATGTCATTTTTTGTCTAATATTTTCCAGATTCATAGTTGCACACTTGCCTGCGTCCCTTTCCGCTAAAACTTTCTGATACTGCAAAGTGAACTCTAGAAGTTCCTTGTCGGACTTTGTGTTGCGCTTTGCAGACCTTCGTTTGGCCTCAGCACTTTCCTGAATGATAATCAAGAATGTGATGTTGTTGACATAATACCATTTTATACTGCCTCAAGGTATCCAAAGAACCCAAAAGTATGATACGAATGAAAAGTTCAATATGAAAAAACTAAAAACAACTACATTTCATAGCATTCAGCATATCCTTCTTTATTACCTTCAGATTGGAGGTACTTAATTCCAAACGGTTCTTTGCCTCTGCAGGAAAAGAGAAAAAAAAGATCAAAGAACATTTAGATGAAGGTTGTGCCATATTTGAGTCTCCGTTTTTGTTCCAATGAAAGTTTAAGATAACACATATAAGTACCTGAAATAAAGATTCGCCATGGTATTTCTATATATAGGATCTTGTGTCTTGAAGTATCATGTGAAGTCAAAGACGTAACCTTCTCAAAAACTAGTGCTTACCGATGAAATATTGGTACCTCCATTCTAGTGGAGAATGAAGTAACTCTATAAAAGTGACCATTTTCAAGTAATATTACTCTCAAATTGACTAAGCAAGCCCATTGGGTGTGCTGCAGTTTCAAAACAATGTGCCTTACAAGATCTTGTTGATCTTACAATTATGCTTTCATGTTGCATGAAAAATGGATCTTGATATGAATTTAGCAACCAATGGAAATTCTTCTTCTACAGCCAGATTAACACCATATTTCACCAGTTTTCAAATTTAGGCAGTTTGATACATGCTTCTATTCATATAAGTATATGATGCTCTCCGAATGTAATGTAGACAGGCCGTTTCTCAAGATGCATTACCACTGCACATGCACAGCGCCAAGATTTATAAGTGATAAGGATATTATAAGGATGGCTGATCTAAAGTTTGATAAATACGTGTCTTTTGTAACGACTATAAACAACAATTTCCCTGTGTGAGTAATGAATCAAAGATCATCTCGTTTCTAAATTGGAATGGAGGAGAAAGGAGTAACTCCAACGAGCTCGTGATTTAAGAATCAGTCACCTCCTTCAGAACTCCGGCAGTCCCGTTGATTGTCCACACCCACCGACGTATTGGTCGCCAGCTTCTCGCATGACACAAGTTCCTCCGTCGAATCGCCTGTTCTCTCATCACCCCCTCCTCCCGACGAGATCCCATCTCGCGGCGCAGCATCGTCCGAAAGGCCCGCGCTGCCGGTTTTGGCCAATAAATCGGAAGAGGTAGAGACGACCTCCAAACGGTCCAACGTGGATTCCAGCCTCGGGGATTCCTCCGTGGGCCTCGGCGGCGACGACCGCCCGCCGCCGTCGAGGTCAAGGGCGAGCAGCGCGTCCTTGTAGTCGATCTCCGGCGGCGGAGAAGGCGACGACGACGTCTCCGTAGGAGGATCGGCGGAGCTCTCGACGAAACCGTCCGGCAATGAGTCCGCTTCCGGAAGGCGGTTCGCCGGCGACGTCTCCATGGAGGTGGCAGCGAAAGGTGTTCGGTGTGTAGACTTTAGGGACTGATGAGGCGAGAATCCAAATTCTATTAGGAATTTAGGATGTTTAAATAGAGGACGGGACCGATATTTTGAATTTGTATTGGGGCCTTCTAGTAAAACAGCATGCCGGCGAGCTACGATACCTCAATGGGCCAAAAAAGTAGTAGATGGATATTTCAACAGCCCTCTTCATAAACAAAGAAATGGAAATCGAAAGGCGTAACTTGTGATCAAATGCCTAGAAGAAAAGTTAATTAATACTTTTTCTAAATATAAAATATATATTGATTTTATGTAAATTTATTTTACATTATTTAATTTACATTATAAACTATTGGCCTAAAAAAATATTGTTAAAATTAAGTGTTAGCAGTAACTAAATATCTCTTGACCAAAATAAATAATCCTATAGGCAGTACTTTAGATATGAGAATTTATTGAGTGTTTCGATAAAAATAAGAATTAAGAATATAATTTATTATTTTATGATGTAAAAAATAATAGAAAATAAAAATATTGTGTATTTATTTGTTTAAAATAATAACTACTAGTATATATAAAATATTATACATAATTATTAATTTATAAATTATTAAAAATAAGTTGTGTCATAATATATTTTGATTAAATTTTTTATATGTTATTAATATTATAATTTACATAAATAATATCTTTAAGATCCAAATATAATATAAATGAAACTAATGAAAAAAATAAATTAAATTTTATTTATAAAATCTAATGCATAGTAACAAGTATTTGTTAGGATAAAATTTATGTGCGAATAACAGTAAGGAATAAATTATACTTAATTACTGATATTTTGTGCAAACTAAATTAATTAACTGCATAACATAATTTAATGTATAATACTTCTTTAATTAATTGTTCTTCATATTTGTTGCCAAAGACTCCACAATGTAATAAACAAGGAGAGACAAATGTAAAAAATGGGTAAAAATTTGATTAGTTCGATGTTGCACCAAGAGCTTCAAAGTTCTTACATTTTGTAAGAACTAATTGACAAGAACTTAAGCTTTGATCAGAACCAAAGTTATGATGGGTCCACTAGAATTAATCTTCGTATTTGGCAAAACTTCATTAAGTTCTGACTGTTTGTTCAGATTCAAACACACTACTTAATTTTATTTCTTGACCAAGAGCTTCAAAGTTCTTACATTTTGTAATAACTAATTGATAAGAACTTAAGCTTTGACCAGAACCAAAGTTATGATGGGTCCACTAGAATTAATCTTCGTATTTGGCAGAACTTCATTAAGTTCTGATTGTTTGTTCGAATTCAAACACGTTACTTAATTTTATGTCTTGACTTTTTTTTAAGATCAATCAACATCTTACTTACATTAGTGAAAAACTTAATTACAATATTCTATTACAATAACGGAAGCATTCTATGTAATATCTGTGGACCTATAGATTAGCATCCACATCTATACAATAGTAAATTCTATGTTCACGTGCATGTCACCAATCAGAGAATCCATCAATCGTTTCACCATCGTCATCATCTCATTCTATACGGATCCAAGTACAGGAGTAAATCTCAATGAGATAACTCGGTACGTAAGGTCACCCGTGCATATATGAATCAAATCAATAATAATAATCATATGCATAATAATAAACAATATCAATCATATCACATCAATGGCCTTCAATTATCAATATGCATTATCCATCGTCGGGGAAGGATGCATGGGGCATGTGTTAAATTAGTCCAACATGCATAAGTCACGGGAGAGATGTTGGGTATATATGGAAACATGTCTTTCACCAAGTGTGACGCGTTAGAAAACCGTGAGCCCAGGGTAGGGGCAGAGCGGATAGTATCACGCTGAGTATAGAAGTGAGCCGCTGCACTACTCTGATACCAGGTGACGCGTTAGAAAACTGTGAGTCTATGATGAGGCCCAGAGCGAATAATATCGCACGCTGGTGGGGAATGTTACATCTGGAATTTAACAATTTTTTAACATCAATCATACAGGGTGCAATCAATAATTTTATTAATCAATTATTCTTTATTTTAACTTCAATCATAGAGGTTGTCATTCAATGATATTTTATCATACTTCAACCACAAGAGCTGTAAATCAATTATTATTTTTTCAATCAATTATTCATTCTTATTTTTCAACCATAAAAATTGTAATTAATATCTTATCAATCAATTATTGTTCTTATACTTCAATCATAAAGGTTGTAATCATCTTTTTATCTTTAACTTCAACCACAATGGTTGTTTTTACTTTTCCTTTTGACAATCGACTTCAATCATATAGGTTACTTCAATCACCAGGGTTGCATTATAATTCGATCGTAAAGATTGTTTCAACCACAAGAGTTGCTTAGTACTTGTTCTTATTTTTTGGAGTTATCGTTCAACCACAAGAGTTGCTTCAATTTTATGTAGCTTAATAACTCTCCCAATTTTATGTACCTTACATTTTTTTATCTTAATTAACCTATGACGTTTATTTTGTTTTCATTTAATTTGAATTGCATATGTTTTCTGGTCTTTCATTGCCTTCCTCCCGACAAAAAGGTGAGGAGAGAGAACTATCAGATAACTCAAGCTGCTTGGCGGTCGGAAAACAGAACAAACTAGAAAGGTAGACAGGGTTTAGGAAGTAGCGTGTGCCAGCCCTTCAAGCTATTTTTAGGAGTTTCAAATTTTCTTTCTAATCTTAGATGCACAAGACATCAATCAATATATCATAATTATAATATCAATATCATCACAATGAAATTAGTATCATAATAATATGATCAGATTCAATCATAACATAAATATAATAATTAAACATAATTAATAACTTAAAACATACTTTTCTATCTTCAAAATCTGGGGCTGTTCAATCGATTTTCAATCCGATCACAATGAGGGTATCTGGTATGGGGTCACTAGATCTCGGAACAAATAAATTTGTTCTCAAGATGTTCTTCGAATGGGAACAAGCCTATTCTAAGGGGAGCAAGAACATAAACGTTATATTTTTTTATTGTTCTTACAACAATGATGAATGGGCCCCACGCAATCTTTAAAAATGGTGTTTGAATGAAAAATAAAGAACAAGCATACCCAGGTCGAAAGGAACGAAACCTAGATAAAAAGGAATGAAACCCAGGTTGAGTTGGATCTCTTTAATTTGATCTAAATTTTCATCCACGGAGCCCAAGCCGAACTATCCAAAACTCGATCCAGATTCTTTTCTATTTATGTCCATCCATTAACATCAATGGAGCCCCATCCAAACTAGTCGAAATCTAGTCCGGATTCATCACAGTTTACTGGCGTGCTTGGGTCTTCAGAGCCTGAGTTGCGTGCTTTGAAACCTAGGACGGGTTCTATGAGCTCGAAAATATCACAATTATCACTTGGGTTCTAAGGAACTCGGGCTGAAATCTCTTACGTATTTTAAGTTGGCTGAAGAATTAACTATATTTCTATTTATTGGAAATTAACGAATGATGTTTTAGTGTAATTTGACTGGTTGAAGAATGAACGACAAGACATTGATTGGTTGTAGTGCTCGAACGACATTTAGAAACTCTCGACTGCCACTTGAATGATGTTTTCCTATTTGCAGACTTTGAAACGCATTGTTGGGCACTCGTTGAATCATCTCAATTCATGTACAAACGAAGAAGAAAGTAGGGGTCATGGTGCAAATCTTTATGTGAAGGCTAATAATGATTTATAGCCACCATTTATGTCATGTTTATAATTTTTAACTAAGATTTTTTACTTTTCTTGGGCCTTGAGATAACTTTTAATTAGTCATGAACATTCATCATTAATCACCCCTCTATTAAGTATTCAGATTTAATTAAGTTCAAATTTAACTAACTATTCCATAATCATTCTTGTAAAAAATCCATCTATACTCAAATTCCTTTTTTATATATTTCATATATTCTATCAATTAAACTCTACTTTTTTCTTATCCTTTTATTTATTCCTTTTCTCTAATTTTTGAAATTATTTAATTCATAAATATTTTCTCACTTAAATTTTAAATTAAATTAATAATAAATATTATTTTAAAGATTGTAATATTTTTAAGACATAAAACTCTCAATCCTTTTCTACTTCTAATGTCCATTAAACATTCTTTTGGATTTCAAATCAAATATCTAATTCTAATCTAATAATAATTTCTACTCCAAATATAATTTAATTTTTCTTTTCCCCTTTTAACTATACTTTTTAATCCTCCTTTAATTCTAATTTCTTCTTTAGTAAGATAGTCTTTTTTTTCTACTCATATTCCTTTTCCAATTATATTCCTATTGATTCTCAAATTCTCTTATAATCCGTTTAATCCTTTCATATTTCTAATTCAATTAGCAATTATACTTTATTGCCCCTATTAAAAATCTTGGGATGTTACAACAAAATTAACATAATTTCATCAAAATTGCGCCGAGTGTAAACTGAACTTGGACCAGATTGATTCGGTCAATACGTCGAGGAACTTGGGTAGAATCATCTTAAATTTGGACTGGATTATGATTGAATTCAAAGAATTAAAAAAAATGCATAAAGAACCCGAGTTTCGATGCCATTTTTCGAGACTTTGATATAATATGATCTAAAGAAAATATTTGCTTTCATCATATGAAAACTATATATGCATTAATATTTTTTAACTTGGTTATTTTTATTAAGACATCGTACAATCTTACGTACAAAGAACTAATTAGAATATGAAACTTTGTGCGAACTTTTCTATAATTCTCAACTTTTGACCACGACTTCAACGTTATTTAATAGAGCTATCAACGACGAAGAGAACATCAGAGGTTACAATCACACACTTACTATGAGAAAAAAGAAATTATGGTTCGAGGAAAAAATTATTTTCTAAGTAGGAGAAAGGAGAGAGTTTAATTTATGGGAAAATTTAATTTTACTTGATGTTAGACATCTAATCCAAAATTATGTCTTGATCCTCTCCAACAAATAATTTTGAATCTTAGTTAACTCCATATTTTTCTTTCTTTCATTTCTTCAATTCGGACTTTTACCCTTTCTTAACGGTCTTTTTTAACTTTGCTTATTTTTTATTTTTAAAAGAATTTTAAAATTAAGTAAAAATTATTATTATTTAATTAATTTAACATTTTTATAATATCATAATATAATTATATGAAAAAAATATTTGTGTTACCCATTTTAAGGATTGCATTATAACGTCCCAAAATTTTAACAAGGGCAATAAAGTAATTTGACACAAGTTCAATTGTTAAAGAATGAATAAGTCCTACTTGGAGTATGAATTATAATTAGAGTGGAATTAGAGATTGCAATTTGATTTGAGGTCCAAGAAAATATTTAATTGACATATACTCCCACATAGAAGAGGATTAAGAGTTTTATAGTTTATAAATATTTAGCTATTAAAACAATATTTATTATTATTTTAATTCAAATTTTAGATGATAAAATATTATGGAATTAAATCATTTCGAAAAGTAGAGAAAAGAAGGAAATAAAAGGAAAACATGAAAGTAGAGTTTGATTGAAAGAATTTATGGAATAGATAAAAAGGAATTTGAGTAGAGATAGATTTTTTTATGAGTGATTATGTAATAATTAGTGAAATTCAAATTTAATTTAATTCTGAATATTTGACACAAAGTAATTAATGATAGATGGAGAATTAGTCTAATGCTCAATAGGAGTAAAAAATCTAATTAAGAGCTATAAATAGAACCTAAAGGATGGCTAGAAAAGATTATTAGTCTAAAAAATAAATTGCACCATGATCCCCTCTTTTTCATCCTTTTTCTCACAAATCGAGACACCTGAAAATGTCGTCAGCATATCATTTCAAAACCTCGACATAGGAGAATAAGATTCAAGTGGTAGACACGAGTTTGAGCGTCTCATCATGAAAAAATCACCGACCAAAGTATCAAACATTAATCATGTTCCTAGTTGATTTTTTTAACTAACTTAAGGTACATAAGGGATTCTTGTGGTGTCAATTTTTCACGACATGGACCCCTGAACTCTTCTGCATTATACAAATATTACATTGATATGTTATTTGCATCGATTGAATATCGTATGACATATAAAGAAGGGCCTGAAGTATGCCGAAAAGACAACTTCCCGATAATGACAGAACCCGGTGCCAATAGGATTGAAACCAGATCGAGTTTAATGAACCCGGCCCGAGTTATGATCAGCGCATCTTGGGTTTTCCTTACCCTAGCATGACACAAAATTGGATGAACATATTCTGATCGAGTTTAGACCCACTCAGCCCGAGTTCCAACATTGATAGATAAGGGAATTGAAGAGATTGACACAATTAAAATTTTGTTGGACCCGGCCTAATGGACGAGCATGACCATGGTTCTACCCAACTCGGCCTAAGTTATATTGTTGATGGAATAACGAATTGGAAACGTAGCGATGCAAATCAGATTTCGTTCGGCTCGAGTTTTGGCTGAAGTTGAAAATTGCAAATTGAAATAGGGTAATCCGACTTGGGTTTAGTTCAGGAAAAGGATATTGATGGGTTATTGTTTATAGCTAATTATGATAATGAATATTAATTAAAATATTGATATGATAATAATTTATCATATCAATATAAATTGATTATTGATAATTAACTTATCGATAAGATTGAATTATGGATATGATGACACTTTATCATATATTATTTATTAAAAATTAATAATGGATTATTGGAATTAACAAAAATTGATTATGGATGATAGGTAAATTGATTTATTGATTGACGCTTAATTGATATAGTATGGTTGATATAATTTCATGATTGTATCCTAAATTGTAAATTAATACAGATAGATGTTAGGTAAACAAAATAAAAAATAAAAATTATGAATCATCATGCTGTGTGTATTACGACCTTTATGGTTGATTGACTCCACACGGCATAATGTTCTCTTAATAAATGAGAGCTCTCGATCCGACCTTATGATTCGTATGGTAACATTATGCTATGTTTGGATTAGGGATTTTAAGTTCCCGTTAGTTCTCGAGAACTAATTGATTTGATAGAAAAGTTTAGGTGTGGTATTTGGATGAAAAGTGTAATGATGAGAATTTGAAAAGTTGATTTGATAGATAAGTTTTAGTAGGTGTTTGAATAAAAAGTAAGAATAAAAAATATAATTTATTATTTTATAATGCATAAAATTATATAGTAAATTAAAATATTATTTATTTATTTAGTTAAAATCATTACAATAGTATAAAAATATTATACACAATTATTAATTTAAAATGTATTTAAAAATAAGTTGTGTCATACTATATTAATATTAATTTTGATTACTTATTATATGTTATTAATATTATATTTTACGTAAAGAATATAATTTATTATTTTATGAGGTATAAAATTATAAGTAAATAAGAAATATTATGTATTTATTTATATAATATTTAATTGATGATATTTGACTATATCACAATGCTAATTATAGATATATAATATATAATATATAATAGATAGGGTACGTGAAAAAAGAAGAGTTCTTGCCTTGGCAAGAATTTTTTTGGGAGAATTTGTAGTCACGTGCGCGTTTGACTAGAATTTTAGTTCTGCTTGAACTTTTTTTTTATCTCGTGTTTGGCAGAACAAAGCCATGTTCTGGCTTTTGTTCTTTACCCAAATGCAATCTAAAGATTAAATGAATAATTGAACAATTGTATTGAGACCTTTATGGTATTGAAAATTATATTGCAACCCTAGCAGTTAAAGAATAAATAATTGATAATTAATTAATTGACAATTTTATTGTGACTTTATGATATTGATGATTGTATTGCACACTTTGCAGTTTGAAGAAATAATTAACTAATTGACAATCGTATGACAACATTTATTGTATTGATAATTGTATTGCAACCTATATGGTTGATGAATAATTGAATTGCAACTTTGCGACCGATTGAAAGTTGGATTGTGCCATAGTGATTGATGGATGATTAATTTCGTCCTAGTGACAGATAGACTATTAATTTCGCTTACATGGCTGATGGATAATAGATTGTGATCTTTGCGTCAAATAGATAAATGATTGATAATTGTTAAATAGGGGCCTTTATTAATCTTGGCCAATTGAATTATTAAGTGATTAATATTGATTGATTATTATTACTTCGATAGTATGAATAATTATTATAATTGATCAATTGCTTACTGTTAATTGATAATTATTGTAGTAGAAATTGTTTATCATTAATCATATTATCGACTATGCATTGTTTATAGAATTGAATAGTTATTATGCATATTTACCATGGTTCGTATAGTCATTATTATGGATGACTTTATGTACGTTTCTCTAAAAGTAATCATTCTATATTACTGATAATTTAAAGTTAAATTACCTAAGCCCACCACATTACCTTATTTACTTTATTTTGATTTGCAAGTAATCTGGATTGCTTAACAATGCAAATTGCTTATGAAGTAGCAATCCACATTGACTAGGAGGATGGTGTCCATCCAGATTGCCACCCATAAATTATTTTTATTTTCGTTCCATTCATTTTCTTTTCAATCTTAGACAAATAAAACATAAAAATAATATAAAAATTCATATAACAACAACAAATAATATTATTATAATCATAATTAATAATATTAATTTCTTTAAAATTTATTTTATTATTGTTATGGACATTAATTGTATATTATTATTTTAAATATTATATACATTGCCATTATTTTCATTTAAAAAAGATATGAAATATTCATAATTATACTTATTTAATTTATTAATTTTATTTGAGTTTTTAGTTGAATTATATAATATTTAACTTAATACAACAATAACAACAAAGCCTTATCCCACTAGATGGGGTCGGCTACATGGATCATACGACGTCATTCCGCTCTATTAGTAACCAAACATTTCGGTATATTATTCACCAATAGATCTTGCTCTATTAGTTCGTCAAGTATCCGCCTTGGCCTCCCTCTCCTTCTTTTAATAGGACTCCAGATTATTTGATCTACTCTTCTTACTGGCACATCTAATGATCTTCTCTGAACATGACCAAATCATCTCAAACGATTCTCTACAATTTTCTCACTAATAAGAGTCACTCTGACTCATTCACGTATATGGTCATTCCTAATCTTATCTAATTTTATATAACCACACATCCATCTCAACATCTTCATTTTGGCTACCCCCACTTTACGTTCATGTTGTCCCTTCATAGCCCAACATTCACTACCATATAACACTGCTGATCTTATAGCAGTACGAAAGAATTTTTTTTAACTTTATTGGGTACTTTTCTATCACAAAGAACTCCAGTGACTTTCCTCCACTTACACCAACCAACTTGATAACATCGTCATCAATTTCACCATCTTGTCTTACAATTGATCCTAAATATTTAAACTTTGTCACTTGAGGAATTATATCCTCCCCTAGCCTAATTTTTAAATCGTCTTTAAGTTATTTATTTGTAAAATTATAATGCATATATTCTGTTTTATTCCTACTTAAACGAAAACCCTTTTACTCCAACGTATTTCTCTATATTTTCAATTTTGTATTAATCTCTTCTCTTGAATCCGCTAAAAGTACTATATCATCCGCAAATAACATGCACTTAGGTACATCCTCTATGATACTCTCGGTTATAGCATTGATAACTAAGTTAAATAGATACGGGCTTAAAGTTGATCCTTGATGTAGGCCAATTCCTATAGGAAATTCATTTGTCTCACCTCCGGGTGTCCTAACCCTAGTCAATACCCCATCATACATATCTTGAAATAGGAAATTCATTTGTCTGACCTTCGGGTGTCCTAATCCTAGTCAATGCCCCATCGTACATATCTTGTATTACCTTAATGTAGGCAACACTCACCCTCTTCTTTTGCAAGACTTTCCAAAATGCATCCCTTGGTACCCGATCATACGCCTTCTCTAAGTCATATGTAAATTTTTTCTCCTACTTCGATACTTCTTCATCATCCCCCTTAGTAAATAAATCGCTTTTGTAGTGGATCTTCCTGACATGAACCCAAATTATCTATCAGAAATACTAGTCTCCATTCTCAATTTATGCTCAATAACTTTTTCCCATAATTTCATTGTGTGACTCATAAGTTTAATCCCTCTATAATTTGCACAATTATGAATATCCCTTTTATTTTTGTAAATAGAAACTAATGTACTTAATCTCCAATCATCAGGCATCTTTTTCGATCATAAATCTCATTAAATAGTTTACATAACCACAACACACATTTTTCTCCTAAACATTTCCAAACTTCAATCTCCGGTCCAACGGTTTTACCATTCTCCATTTTCTTAAGAGCTTCGCTAACCTTCGAGACTCTAATTCTACGATAAAATGACCTATTAAGCTCACATTCGCTAACTGTCAAGTCCTCCAAATCACAACAGGAACCTTCACATCTATCATTAAATAGCTTATAGAAATACTATTCCCATCTATTCTTAATATCTCCCTTAGTAATTAAAACATTGCAAACTTTATTTTTTATGCATCTTACTTGATCCAAATCTCTCGACTCCTTCTCTTTATTCCTTGCAATATTGTAAATTCTTTGTTCACCAGCCTTTGTCTCTAACTCCTTATAAAACTCCTTATATGCTTTAGTACGAGCATCACTAACTGCCTTCTTAGCCTCCTTTTTCGCTAAACGATATTTTTTTCAATTGTCAGAACTATTGTCCAAGTGTATCGCCTTGAAATAATTCTTCTTATTACGCACATTTTCTTGGACCTCCTCATTTCACCACGAAGTCTCCTTATCTCGTGGTCCAAAACTTTTTTATTCTCCTAAAATAACTTTAGCAACCATTTCAACATTTTTTGTCACATTTTCCCACGTTATACTAGCATCTCCTTCTAACTCTCACACACTTTCCTCTAATAACTTACTTCTAAAAGTCTCTCGCTTCTCCTCCTTTAACAGTCACCACTTGATCTTTCGATCAAAAACTGTTCGAGGTTTTGGTTTTATATATTTTATTTGCATATCAAGAACTAACAATCTATATTGTGTAGTCACCTCATGTTCAGAAATTACTTTGCAATTAGTACAGCATCTTTTATCAGTGTTTCTTATCAAGAAAAAATCGATTTGAGACCTATGAGTTCCACATTTATATGTGATTAAATGTTCCTCTCTCTTCCTAAAATAAGTGTTGATAATCTTAAGGTCGTATGCTAAAAAAAATTAATAATAGTTTGTCCTTCCTCATTCAACTCTCCAAAACCAAAATCACCATGAACCATTGCATGCGGTCCTGCCTCTTTAGCAACATGTTCATTAAGGTCTCCCCCAATATAAACTTTCTCGGTTGTTGGTATACTTTCAATCAAACCCTCCATATCTGCCCAAAACTTCTTCTTGAGATGTGATTCTGCTCCTACTTGGGATGCATATGCACTAATAATGTTCATAGTCTCCTTTCCAATAATTACTTTCACGGATATGATTCGATTCTCAAACCTTTTAACTTTTACAACATTTTTCTTCCATTCTGCATCCGCGATAATACCAACATCATTCCTTCCCTTTACCTTACCTGTATACCAAAGTTTGAAACCATTTAACCTAATCTCTTTACTTCCCTCTCATACCCATCTAGTTTCTTGTAAGCATAAGATACTAATCTTACGCTGGTCCATTACTTGTGTCACCTCGAGGCATTTCTCATTCAACGTCCTAATGTTTCAAGAACTTAATTTGACTTTAATCTCATGAACTAGCTTCTTTAATCACCTCCGTCCATTATAGTACGGTAGCGCTCATTTAACACTGCATTCAAGCGAGGATGCAGCGGCTCTTGCTCTCTTATCACTGTATCCAAGCTGTATAGCGCATTACTTACACGTAATGACATAGCATTAACACAATATATTCGTTGATCCATGTTCATGAGATTTAACAAAGTTTTACACTGGCTGTCGAGGCCTAACACAACCCTCCTCCTTTATCCGGACTTGGGATCGGCTATAAAACATAGGCGGGGTTATAATATTTAACTTAATATTAGTGATAAATGATATTTTAGTAAAAAATGTATAATGTCATTTAAATTGTTGGACAAATTATTTGTATATAGTAAACAAGGTAATGCACATTACTGATAATTTAATTGATGACAATCTTTCTGATAGGCAGTGCAAATTATTATGTAATGTGAGAAAGTAATACAGTAAACGTCCCTTGAGTTACTTCATAAGACTTTGCCTTTGTACTTGGATCATACATGTGATGATAATGACGATAGTGTGACGATTATTAATTCTCTTGATGGGTGATATGAACATGGATATGTGGACTCCTATTGTACAGTTGTAGGCATAAATCTACAAGTTATTGGATATTGTATAAATAACTTTCGCATAACGTAAAATTTATTGTAAATGAATTTTCCATTTATGTACTGATGGTCATGATTAAATTATAAAATTGAATGGTGTCAATGAAATAATCTTCTGGATAGGTAAAGAAAAAAAAATCATGATACATTACAACATTATCATACACCTATTAATTATCATCAAATTCACGAGGAACGATAGATAAAAAATGATAAAAAATTGATGAATCCGTCATCTATTATGAATTAGATGATGATTAATATACGTATCTACTATCTCTTAAAATGGGTAGGTTAAATATTAAACTCATATTTTTATAATTTCACATTATTAGTTAATTCGATACTTAGTTTGATCCAACGTAATTTATAGAATAAGTTTATTTATATCAATTTTATAATCATCATTGAAATAGGCACATAATTTGGGTGGTAAAAAATTTCGAGTTTAAGTTCCACCTGGACGTCTATTTTTCATATTTTGGTCTTCATTTGTAAGAGGAAAAATACTTTAATGTAAGGTTGGGAATACCGAATATGAAAGATTAATCCTAAATATTGTCATTTTAAAATACTTCATGGTGGAGCAGAGCAGTTGGAAATGTAATTCTTTAAAGAATTGAAGATACAAGTTTCGAATGAGAAAAAATATGTATCTTTTTTGTACCGAGTCAACACACACAAAAAATAATGTGCATAGAAAATTTCATATTTTTTAGTTGTTAAATTGGAAAGCAGACGATGTTAATGTGACGGGAGTCCTAATTCCACACGTATCGATCAACTCGCTCGCTTCAAACGTGGCTCGTTTATCCGCTCGATCAATAGTTTCTCTCGCTCTTCGCCGCCGCCGCAGACGCCACGAATAGAAGTTGCCGGTCATTGGCGTCACTCCTTTCGGCCTTATCTCGAGCGACTGCCAGGCTTGTCGAATCGAACGCCTCGGATCGCCAGAAAAATGCATCGGATTTCGTCGCTGAAGCGCGTTGCAAATGTTCTCCAGAGTCAGCAGGGCAAGCAGAGGGCTCTCTTCTCCACCTCTCTCCTCTTCGACGATACCCAGAAACAGGTAAACGAAGGGAGCATTGCCCGTAAACGTTATTATTTTCCGATTGCCTGTAAATTTGATACACACAAATAGTACGCTGTTTTTACGTTTGATCCGTCTCATGCTTATTTTGGCATTCTTCTA
Organism: Pontederia crassipes; assembly: GCA_030549335.1. Lineage (NCBI taxonomy): Eukaryota > Viridiplantae > Streptophyta > Magnoliopsida > Commelinales > Pontederiaceae > Pontederia > Pontederia crassipes. The sequence continues at coordinate 10,033,688 of CM060188.1, read as the reverse complement.
TTTCCCTTCACTGTTGTGGGAATCGATTTTGTTTCATGTCGTTTGTTTTATACATCAAAGAGTGCCAATATTTTATTTTATTTCCTTCTGCCTCGTCATAGTTCAAAGAGAGCGTCTACCAATTCGCGCAAGAAAAGATTGCTCCGCATGCTGCAAAGATCGATCAGACAAACTACTTTCCGAAGGTTGAGTTAAAATTTGATCTTTCGAGCGATGAAAAAAAAGTAGATTTTTATATCGTCTGATTTATCTGTAATACGTTACAGGATGTGAATTTGTGGAAACTTATGGGAGATTTCAATCTCCACGGCATCACTGCACCAGGTAAAACCACTAGCGATGCCGCCCAAATGATTCCTTGCTGCACAATTTGATCGAATTAAAAATTTCCCACGTTTTGTTGAATGTTGTTATTTATTCGTGATTCACTTACTAAAGCTTTTAGCAAATAATGTTGGTGAGATAAACGTTAAGTTTCTCGGGCAATTGATTCCCTCAAGCATATGAATCCTTTGTTGTAGCGGGTGATGAACCCCTTTTAACACTGCGGACCTATATAATGGTGATGCACAGCTCATAACATATAAAAAAAGACGCAAGTAGTAGTTAGTGATTGACTAAAATCTGCAGATCCTGACAGATTAACTCCAACTATCTGCATGAAATTTGCATTTCTACAAACTTTCTATTACTAATATCAAACAGTAATCACTCTTCATGAAATACTACTACTTGTTTTCTAAGTTTATTTATTGTCTGTTGTAAACGATTTTGATTTGTTGGAGCGACGGCTTTTTTCTTCATCAGCCTTGCCTGTAACATGTTTGTTTCAGAGGAGTATGGTGGACTTGGTCTTGGGTATTTGTACCACTGTATAGCAATGGAGGAAATTAGTCGTGCTTCTGGATCTGTTGGTCTTTCTTATGGTGCCCATTCCAATCTCTGCATAAATCAGTTGGTACACAAAATCCCTTTTCTATCCTGTTTGTAATTAGCTGGCATATGGATATGTCAACAGTTACCTTTTTCAGGTGAGGCATGGGAATTCTGCACAAAAGCAAAAGTATTTACCAAAGGTGACTTTCTATCCTTTTATTAATGTACAAGAAAAAGAAAGATGAATGAACATTTTCCATTGCCTCTTAAACTGACATCAAGCGATGTCAATGATTGAGACAATTTTATCTGTTTGTTTCTTCTAATTTGTCTGTTTTGGTTTTTCTGTTATCCCCTGATGCAGCTAATTAGTGGGGAGCACATAGGAGCACTAGCAATGAGCGAACCCAATGGTAACTTTTTGAGAAGGCCAAACTAATTGAAGTGATGCCTTTATATCTGGATTCAAAATTTTATATCCAGATTTCTGAATAACACTTCTGTGCTTTGAATCGCTACTAACTTGAGAAAACTCCAGCTGGCTCTGATGTTGTAAGTATGAAATGCAAAGCTGATCGAGTCGATGGTGGTTATGTCATAAATGGAAATAAGATGTGGTGTACAAATGGTCCAGTTGCCCAGACATTGGTATGTCTTGTTAAATCTCATTTACTTAGTTGGCTGATTAATCTTCTGAAAAATATTTTGGCAAGATAGGCTGTTGTGGAAAGATCCTTTCGTGTTTTCTAATGTTGTCACAATCAACCATTTCTTGATGCAAAGCTGGATCATAATGTGTGCAATTCTGTTTGCATTCAAGTCGCCTGATATGCTATTAACTATATCTTCCCTCTGTCTAGAGTGTTACAATTATAACCAGTAAATTTAAATATGTTTGGTCTAATGCAGAGCTTTTCCTGAGAGCTTCAGTCGTATGCTACTTTTCCCTGTTTTATCTTTGACCTATTTGAACCATATTTGGTACAGATAGTTTATGCGAAGACAGACATCACTGCTGGATCAAAAGGGATCACTGCATTTATAATTGAAAAGGGAATGCCAGGGTACATATACCGTTCTCTTACATTGTCCTAAGATGTATGTCGAGACTCGAGAGTATAATGTTTATTATATATAATCTATATATATTATATAAAAGAATTGAAAATGTTATTTTGGGCATGTTCCATCTCGCTCCAGAAAAGGAACTTGAGATGGCCTTGTATAACTCCCTGTAAAAATGGTATTGTAGAATTATAATGTTAGCAATTTTGAACCAAAGAGGAATGCTTTCTTTCATACAAGCCGAGACCTATTTTCAACATCACGTCTTTGTTTTTTAAATTTTTTGAGAGGTTTTTGTTTTTTAAGTGTGACAGTTATTTGATCTCTATGATTGTGATTGTGGCCTTTTCGTTACAGGTTCAGTACCGCTCAGAAGTTGGATAAACTTGGTATGCGAGGAAGTGATACGTATGTCATGCTTTCCCTTGATAACGTTTTTTAGATGTTTGAATAACAAAATAAGATTTATCATTGAACATTATACAATTTGATACAGATGTGAGCTTGTTTTTGAAAAGTGCTTTGTTCCTGATGAAAATGTACTTGGCCAAGAAGGAAAAGGTATTCAATCCTATGAATTAAACATTTCCCTTGGAGAAGGGTGCTTTCATAATATTCAAAAGTTCCTGCATATGATTGTTATGTTCTTGTGCTTCTTTTCTGTTAATTTTTCAGCAGTAAAAGATTGTTTAACTGAATCCAAGTCCAATGGTTTGGGAAGATACCCAGACTTTGTATTGTAGATTGTGCAGATCTTCACTTCAAAAGCAGTCATTTATGCAGATAAAAGCTCATTACTTTTAAGGGCACAACAACAACAACAAAGCCTTATCCCACTAGGTGGGGTCGGCTACATGGATCATACGACGCCATTCCGCTCTATTAGTAACCAAACCTTTCGATATATTATTCACCAATAGATCTTGCTCTATTAGTTCGCCAAGTGTCCGCCTTGGCCTCCCTCTCCCTCTTTTAATCGAACCCCAGATTATTTGATCTACTCTTCTTACTGGCGCATCTAATGGTCTTCTCTGAACATGACCAAACCATCTCAAACGATTCTCTACCATTTTCTCACTAATAGGGGCCACTCCGACTCGTTCACGTATATGGTCATTCCTAATCTTATCTAATCTTGTATGACCACATATCCATCTCAACATCCTCATTTCGGCTACCCCCACTTTACGTTCATGTTGTCCCTTTATAGTCCAACATTCACTACCATATAACACTGTCGGTCTTATAGCAGTACGATAGAATTTTCCTTTAACTTTATTAGGTACTTTTCTATCACAAAGAACTCCTCCACTTACACCAACCAGCTTGAATTCTATGATTAACATCGTCATCAATCTCACCATCTTGTCTTACAATTGATCCTAAATATTTAAACTTTGTCAACAACAACAACACAATATATTCATTGATCCATGTTCATAAGATTCGACAGGGTTTTACGCTGACTGTCGGGGCCTAACACAACCCTCCTCCTTTATCTGGGCTTGGGACCGGCTGTAAAACATAGGCGGAGTTAAATATTTAAACTTTGTTACTTGAGGAATTATATCCTCCCCTAGCCTAATTTCCAAATCGTCTCTAAGTTGTTTATTTGTGAAATTGCAATGCATATATTCTGTTTTATTCCTACTTAAACGAAAACCCTTTGACTCCAACGTATTTCTCCATATTTCCAATTTTGTATTAATCTCTTCTCTTGAATCCGCTAAAAGTACTATATCATCCGCAAATAGCATGCACTTAGGTACCTCCTCTGTGATACTCTCGGTTATAGCATCGATAACTAAGTTAAATAGATACGGGCTTAAAGCTGATTCTTGATGTAGGTCAATTCCTATAGGAAATTCATTTGTCTCACCTCCGAGTGTCCTAACCCTAGTCAATGTCCCATCGTACATACCTTAATGTAGGCAACACTCACCCGTGCATTGATGAATAATTGCATCGCCAAAGGAATTCTTGTAAGAACTGAGAATGACGAACATGACCACTTATAATGAGGCCATCACCACTCCCATGGTTACTGCCATCTCTCAATTATCATGCTTTTTTTTTAAAGTGAATTATCATGCTATTTTATAATAGTATAACAGACTCATATTAATATGAAGGCCACCAACACATAGGTGCATGCCTTCTACCAGTCACACTAACAGAAGCTCTATCTTGTCTGGTTATATCATAAAATGGATGACTGCGAGTTCAAAAGGAATAAACAAATGAAAACAGACAATGACAAGGGGGGAAATTGAACTTCTTTAGGACCTTTTGGCAACCCAACGTGTATAAATAAACTAGTGACTGGTCTATCTTAAGAAAGTGGTAACAAGTGAGCTTAACTAGCAAAAAGGTGTGTTGCAATCTAGCTTGTATAAAATAAACGAATAGAGCGGAATGGCGTCGTATGATCCATGTAGCCGACCCCACCTAGTGGGATAAGGCTTTGTTGTTGTTGTTGTTGTCTTTCAATTTAGTTGTACTTTCGCGATAAATAGGCTTAATAGAATCAGAAACCTTCTTATCTTTGTCATCCACGGTATTGTAGACAGAATCTTTGCCAAAAATCCTCTCTGGATATTTACTAGCAATTGTGTTTTTGGATTCTCTAACATGATCCTCTTGAATGGCTGATTTCACAATTTCAAGCTCTACGCCTGAATTAGTATCTGCATTATTGTTTGAAAAATTGCCCTTGTTAGATTTTGGCATGTCACCAAGGTCAGATGAGACTTTAAGTGCCTTGTCATCATGCAATTCATCAGATGATGATGCATTTTGTCTCAATATTTTAAGTGGATGATTCCTTATGCTATGGTTTTCAGATTTGTCAACCCAGTGCACTTCTTCTTGCTTGGTTTTGATATTATGTAAGACACCACTATGCTCACCCTTGACAAGAGATGTACCTCCGATACCTGCTTTAGGATCGACCCCAAAACACCGACCATTATTTCCCTGGACCATTGTGTCTATGATTGGCATGTCAGAGCTTTGAGCTCTATTATCATCACCAAACTCATCATCTTCTTCCTCGTCTGAAGCATAAGTACCAAGGTCGAGAATATTCCCTCCAAGAGGTGGTGAGGTAGACTTGGTACTAACACCAATGACTGTCTTATTGCTTTCCTTAACTGGAGATTGCACTTTTGAAAATATCTTGGGTGTTGGTGTCGATGGAGGAGGCACCTTATAATTTTTAACGTTAGCTTTGGTTTCTGCATTTGAAGCAAACAATTAATGACCTAAAGAAATTTACAGGATTCAAATTCTAAAAAGTGAGTATCTTTGCCTTCAACAGGTATATCATCTTCATTAAGAACTTTTGTTGCAATTTCATTAAAGAACTCATCTGTCACCTGTTAATTAATTTGCAAATATTATCAGCACTGAAGAAAATAGAAAATTCTTTGAAGAGAAGAAAATAGAATACTTAATGGTTAATATGCACCAGGGAAAACAAACCTTCAATAGAACCTCAGTTAAAATACACTTTATTTCCTTATTTACTGCGGCTGATCGAGCTGCTTCTACAGCATCCTGTAGACAAACATGCATCATTTAGAATCATCACCAATTCAATGACACCATGGGGGCACTAAATTCTTTGAACTTGTCTTACAGGTACACAGCTTCTTTACCACCACTAAATTCAATAAAACAAGTTCATCCTATACCACTCCCCTCTAATAAACCTAAATCATCAAACTCAAAACATTTGTCTACTTGTTCAAAATTCCTCCATTGTTTTGCAGATAATTGCCTCCCTCTAGCTGAACTCCTAAATTCTTTACAATCTTCACAGGTTTTGGAGATACCAGTATTTCATCATAACTTTCCCGCATATGTTTATACTTATACTGGCAACTAATTCCATCTAATTGCACACTTGTGATCAGAGGCTCTACTGGGACTTAGGAGTGAATGTGAAATGTGCCTGACAAAATGGATAAAGTCAGATGCATCACAGGAATTAGCATTTAGGATAAGATTCTTAATTTATTACCCAGCTAGTTCAATCTAACAGAATCCCAGAAGCTGTTTATTCACTTACTTGAGGAGATAAACCCTGCATATATAACATTTTCTTTCTAATTTGAAAGGGATCTTATGAAAGCACAAAGTGTTTAAAGTTCATATTCATAAATGCGAAGATATTTCATATATTGATTGTTCTTTATGTTCATTGTCACTTGACTAGCTACATCTCTAACCTTTTCTCAGAATTACCCTTATGTTGTCAGTTGGTGGTAGATTCTTTCTGCAGCATGTGTCTGCCAGATTATTCTGTTGGGTTGATATCTAGAGCATACTTGGGTCACAGTAAACTTTTTTTCTCTGTTTTAGTAAGTTATCATGTTTGGTGTTTTCTGTTTCTTGGATCTTTCAGTGAATATTTAAGCACATCAACCTTTTGGAATTCAATTTTGTCGATTGAGTAAGAATTCCTGATTTGAGCTTAATCCTAATTGCTACTCTCTTGGTAATTTACATTTCTATCCCATGCATGTTTTTTTTCTTTGTAACATGGTTACTTTTCTTGACATTGGACAGTTAGAAATAAAGATCTCACTTTTCTTATCCATAAATTCAACCTTATGAACAGAAAGTAATCCTTCAGTGACATATTTTCAGGTGTTTATGTCATGATGTCTGGGCTAGATTTGGAAAGGCTTGTTTTGGCATCTGGCCCTCTCGGTCTTATGCAGGCATGCCTTGATGTCGTTATTCCTTATGTTCGGCAGAGAGAACAATTCGGTCATCCAATTGGAGAATTCCAGTTTATACAGGTGCGTGACAACTGATTCTTTCTAAACCATATCCAATTTGAAAAGTGAAACTGAGTGATGAAGAGTTACCAGAGATCTGCCCTAAAACAAATGTTGTCAAAATTTCAGGGCAAATTAGCCGACATGTATACTTCCCTACAGTCATCAAGGTAAGTACTTCTAGTATTCCTTATTTAAAGGTCTGCCCTACTGTATCTAAAAACTTCTATTCATTTCAGAGCATTTGTATATACAGTTGCTAGGGATTGTGATAACGGACAAGTTGACCGTAAGGTATTCTTCTATCTCGTCTTTAGTTTTGTTCTTATTGTTATTTTTTTTCATTATTTGAGTGCTCTATAACACAATCATGGGCATTCAAATTTCCCAGATTCTTCTTTCCCCAAGTGATATTCCAAGTCAACAACACTTATGATAGGATACATGAACTTTACATTAAATGACTTGTGAATATTATTTATTTAGTTGAGGTTCTTATAAGAAAGAGGAAGTCTTTTTTTTTTAAAGGGAAGTGAAGGATTTTCTTTTATATTGATTTCTTGATTAGGTGTGAGATGCCTTTTTCCTTTTCGAAGCTTCTAAGTTGGATTTGTGTAATTTGTGGATAGTTCTTTGGATGGCTAATGAATTTCGATTGCATTTGTTTCATTGTTGAAATTATAAATGTATCTTGGACTAACTTCATTGTTCAAAATATTAACCCTACTTCTACTGAGGACTTGACTATGTTCGAAAATTATGTTTTGCCTTAGGATTGTGCTGGGGTCATTCTTCTAGCTGCTGAAAAGGCTACCCAAGTTGCACTTCAGGTATATTATGATCTAGTTGTGCTCTCCATTTAATTAATTCCAAGAACATGCTTAAGTGCATTTTGTGGCTGTACTCTGAAATGTCTATTCCCCTCCTTCCAGAAAAGAATATGCATATTCTCCTGTTCATGTGGAAACTGTCAGTGTTCTATGCCTATGTGGTTTTAATTCATTTCCACATCCATGAATCAATATAACATTCAAACTTTAACATTTTCTTTCTCGTATTTTTTTGACACTATGAATGTCTTGCATCCCTTATTGCAGTGTTCTTCAACTCTCCTCTCAAAATATTATTCTTCAAGTATAGAGTTGCCACTTTCAAATCATGTATCCATGAATTCTTGTTCTCATGGCAATAATGTCCACAAACTTTACCTCTAGCCCCTTCTCAAAAGGAAAAAATAAGTTTTACATCTTCTCTAGTTACATTAATTAGAAAAAAAACTACTGCTTCATCCTCAGCAATGATAAGCAGTTATGCTAGTATTTTGACTTGAAAAAAATATATTACCCACAGGTTATTATTTAAGAATAAGAAATTTGTGGGAATTCTATGTGAAATTGTCTTGACTGAGCTTTTTCCAATCATTCATGTAGCAGTTATGAAAGCTCATCTATATCCCTTTGCTTTGATACACAGGCTATCCAGTGTCTTGGCGGAAATGGCTATGTCAACGAGTATCCAACTGGGCGCCTTTTGAGAGATGCCAAGCTATTCGAAATTGGTGCTGGGACTAGTGAGATCAGGAGAATGATCATTGGCCGCGAGCTTTTCAAACAAGATTAATTGGCACTACTGTGTAGCTAATCACATTGGCAATAAATACAGACTACATACAGCAGTCCAAATGGGACTCAAAACACAGCACATTGAGATGGTTGTCTCGTCAAAGCAGTCTCAACAGCTATATCCTGTACCAGGCAAAATTCAGATGTGCATTTATTCGAAATTGAAAATAATTTCATGTGTTTCAGTGCGATAAGAAACAACTACCTCATTAGCGAAGATGTACAAGTGTGATAACTCATTTCTTATGGTAGAACAGATGTTGAACACCGATATGCATATCTTACAATTAATGTGTATACATAATTTTCTAACTTCCCACGTATAGTTTAAATGGGTGTCACTAATATAACTGTTTACTACCATGTCAGTTCTTGCAGCTGTTTGAAAGTTGTCAAAGTGGAAATATTGATCACAATAGCCCTTTAATTTCAGATGAAACCGATTCGCTTCGGGTTGATAGTTTGTGCCTTGAATTAGAACCCCACTGAATGGTTTCTGCCACGGCACGCTGGCGTTCAACATCACTTTCCTCTGCTTTAGAAATGATTCCTGCTCCTGATGATTCTGGTGGCACAAACTGGTTGATCAAATGTTGCTCCGAGCTCTCCTCACCTTTGGGCACCTCTGCAAGAAAACTCAGGGCCACAACAACGTCTGCCATATTCGGGCGGGCGGCAGCTTCGTCCTGTAAGCACATTGCGGCCACCGCAACAGCTTGGTTGAGGCTTCTCTCAGGATAATGCCCCTGAAGACGAGGGTCTCCAAGCTCGTAGAGCCTCCTGGGATCTTTGAACATTGGCAATGCCTGTAGTATCAGAACAGAAAGGTAAGATGATTGATTAAGCTAAAAGAAGTACAACAATGCAGGGAGCATGGTTTCTGAGACATACCCAGCTGACCAGATTCTGCTCATTTGTTGGCCGGGTGGTGTCGATGGCCCTTCTTCCTGTGATCAACTCCAGCAGCACAACTCCGAAGCTGTACACGTCCGACTTTGGAGTGAGCTGACCTGCTCTGGCGTACTCGGGTGCGCAGTAGCCGTACGTGCCCATGACCCTGGACGAGACGTGGATGTTGTCGCCGATGGGTCCGAGCTTCGCGAGTCCGAAATCCGAGAGCTTGGGGCTGTAATCTTCGTGGAGCAGTATGTTCGACGATTTAAGATCGCGGTATATGACGGGCGGGTTGGCCTTCTCGTGCAAGTATTCCAGACCTTTGGCAGCACCAAATGCTATCTTCATTCTGTTGTGCCAGCTCAATGGCCCCAGATCAGATGAGACCTCTGTGAAGTCATTGTTCCAAGCAATCAGAAATTCATGTTCTCCATAAGACAGCACCAAAAAAAGGAAAAGAAAATGCTCATATGATCCTACCAAGCAAATGGTCTTCCAAGGAGCCCAGAGACATGTACTCATACACGAGAAGCCTCTGATCGCCGTCTGCACAATATCCAATAAGATTGACCAAGTTCTCGTGATGCAGGAGGCTCAGCATCAGGACCTCAACAAGGAACTCCTTGTTACCTTGCAGGCCGTTCCTGTCCAGCTGTTTCACAGCAACGATCTGATAGCAGAAATTTTGATAATTACATCAATACCAGTTCAGGCATCTTGCTGCTATTGTGCATGAGTGCGTTTTCTCAATCCTGGAGAAAAGAAGAAGAACAAAGAGGAGGGAAAGAAACCTGGCCAGTGTTGAGGCGTCCCTTGTACACTCTGCCGAAGCCACCCTCGCCGAGCAGGCATTCAGGTCGGAAGTTCTTCGTAGCCGTCGCCAGCTCGCGGAAGGTAAACGTATGCGCCGCAATGTTCCCGTTGCCGGCTTCCTTCTTACTACTTGGTTCTGCTTCCGCCGAGGCGCTCTGTCTAGTGCTCTCTGCAAAACAGCGACAACGAAAAAAACAAGGATGAGCAATTCGCATGACACGTAAAAAATGCCATATCTTCGTACGTAGTAAGAAGCATCTGAACCATGCAGTCTTGCAAGATATAACGAGAGTGCAATGCAAGACGGAGGACGGCACCTGTCTTCTTAAACGACGACACACTGCTCCTGTTGTAAGACCCCGTTCGAGGCATCGGGTCCTGGGGCACCTTCTTCGGGTCGAACTTCCTCGAGGCTCTCTTCTCCTGCGACGAGAAACAAGAAAAGCAACTCATCTTTCCCCTCCCCACTCCCTCCCCCAATCTCTTCGATTTCTTCTTTCGTTCCTTCGATCCGCTACTTGCAGCTCCAGGAATCTATCTCGGATTCCCAGTTTCGTCTGAGGCAATTCTTGGAACGAACCGTGAGCGCGGATGCTGCATGCAAAGCTGGGCGTTGGCGATCGATGTGAAAAGATGGCGCCTTTCTCTTTTATTGGCGGGGAGGGTACGTGCGGTGTGCAGGAGGCAAACGGAACTCCACCGCCCGTTTCCGTCGCCGAAGAAGTGGGGGCGCGGTGTGCATTTGGGGCTGCATCGTTCGTTGCATGGCGCGTTGGAGACGAGCGGTGAATCCAAAATACTCGGAAGGGGAGGAGTTGTATTTTGTTTCCTTATGTTTAGTAAATAGCCGTCCCTTGGTTTCGGACGATATGTATTATTATGTCCTTTAAGGAACAAAAGGAAAATTTATCTATTATCTATTCAGCAAAAATCCACATTATTATTATTATTATTATTATTATTATTATTATTATTATTATTATTATTATTATTATTATTATTATTATTATTATTATTATTATTATTATTATTATTATTATTTGACTCGAGTAATCATAAAAAAATACATTTTGATCAAATGTGTGACATTGAGAATTACACTTCGGATCTAGTAGCTGATCACTAATCAATTATATCAACCCACTTAATTGATTTCTATACTTACTTTTTATGTGTTAAGCTCATGAAAATCTTTTTTTTTTGAGGTTTTGGACAATATGTTGTTTAAGAAAAAAATAAAAGGCATAATTTGTTTTCTATTTAGATAAAATCGGTATTATTATTATTATTATTATTATTATTATTATTATTATTATTATTATTATTATTATATATTCCACGGGTATCTAAGGCTATTAGTGTCATCAATTTTTAGTCTACAAACGTTCAACTTGGTGGCTTTTCATTACAGGTTAATTGATAGATTATGTAGATATTTCACGGGTTATAATTAAATGTAGCATTTATTCTACAAAAAATACAAATGGTAAAGTTATCATTTCTAAAAAAGTTAATGTCATGAATAGTAAAAAATGATAGTTAACTTATTCTTTATATCAAGTGGAATAGAGATAATTTGATGTAAATTTTAAAAATTGACTAATCTATCGAATTATATGTCTAACCTCATACAAACTTAAACCCCAATCAAATGGGTAGAGAACTTTTAGGTGACGTTTGATAGGAGTTAATCAATGAAATACCTACATATTTTGCGAACTACAATTAAACACACATTTTATTTTACAAAACATATGAAGGGTAAAGTTATATTTTAAAAAAAAACTTTGTAAATAGTGAAAAATTGAAAATTAACTTATTCTTTATCACATGTACAATATAAATAATCCATTGCAAACTTTAAAATTTGACTAATCGAATGAATTATATATCTTAACCTGATGCAGAGCTAACCTCAACTAAAAGAGGCCTTAAATATTACATATTTTCCAAAAGCCAAATGGAAACTAGAGTTTTTAGTTAGCTTAGAGTAATTTTTATTATTAATTTCTCAACTTTTATTAGATTCTATTTTGATTTATGAACTTCATTTTATAACAAATCAATGATCCAACTTATAAATTTATAATAAAAAAAGTCTTCTTAATTTGCATTAACAATTTCCAAATCAATGTATTGACTAAAATGCTGATGTGGTCTTCACCTAAGCTAAAAATTAGATATAATATATTTATTTAAAATAATAAAAAAGTACAAATGAGAGAGAGGCATAAGAATGTTGACGTGGATCTCACATAGCATTCACATAAGTTGAAGTTAAAAATAAAATATACTTATTAAATAACATATAATTATTTATTTAAAATAAATATATATATAAAAAAGAGAGGAGAAACACGTAAGCATGTCGAGATGATTCCTCTCTTTCTCTTTTCCTATAATGTTTATATATTATTTTAATAAATATATTTTATTTTATTTTTTAGTACAGATAAAAAAGGAGTACCTAAGATTAAAAAATAGAAAAGAGAAAGAGGGAGCGGGCGGTGGGTGGGTGGGTGGGTGGTGGGGGGTCTCCAATCTTTTTTTATTTTTCTTTAAATAAATATTTATATATTATTTTCAATGACTTCAGGCTGCATCATTTTCAGTAAATTAGCTTGGAAATTTATTATTGAAAATTAAACAACTTTTTGTTACAGATTTATAAATTGAGGAACTAATTTATTATAAAGTGGAGTTTGGAAAACAAAATAAAAAATAAATTTGAGTTAAAATTGAGGGACTAATTATGAAAATTATTCGATAATTTGTGAAAGAAAAATAAATATACTTGATGCCTCAAACTGAGAAAAAAAAACAAAATTTTTCATTAAAGACATGATTTTTAATGGAAGGGCGTTCATTATTCCTTGATCACACCTGCCATCTTTTCTTTGTTTTTTTGTTTTTGCTTCAAAAGAAGATTTTCAACTATTCAGTATGAAGAGTCAACATACTAAATACGCCAAAGATCCCTATTTGTGTCACTTGATATGTGCTTTCTTAGCTTGCAAGCACAGTATCCTCAAATTGTCACTTGCATATCGATGTGAATAGTTATCGATCTCCCCCATTTGTTTCACGTTGGACTTTTGCTTTCTTAAGATGAGAAGTCACTCGCATGTTGATGTGGAGATTATGCCACTTCGCTTCTTGTGCGGTGCACCACACAAGAGATTATGAGCTAATGCTTCTTCATTTGTTCAGGAACGTTGATGACAACTTGAATCGGGCTCAATTCGTAGTCTTGTGATTCGCATTTAGCGCTTTAGAATCTCTTACTGAGTAAAGATGATTTGCCATTGACACCTACAAGATGAAAGATGAATATTTTCGTTAGAAGTCTCGTCCGTGATACAAATTAATCGGATGATAATGAATTAAATATTTATTCTACAATTTTGATCATTTTGAATATTGCGATGACAATAATAAAAGAAAATTCAAGTATGATATGAAGATTATGAAATTTCGGTAGAATGCATATTAATTCTTTTTGTACTTGGAAATGCAACAATCCCTCTCTCTCTCTGACTCTCTCTTTTATTAATTATATCTCTGAGTATAATTAAATAATTCTTTTAAAAATAATTAAATTATCAACTATGATTATTTTTGTTGTATTAAAAATGTTAAAGACTTTTGAGCTAATGCTTCAGCTTGAATAGGGCTCAATTCGTAGTCTTGTGATTCGCATTTAGCGCAAGCGTCGGTCTCAATCGCCGGGTAAAGATGATTTGCCATTGGCACCTAAAAGATTGAAAAGTTCATATCATAAATCAAGTATGATGCGAAGATTACAAAACTTTGGTAGAAATGCAAAAGTCTCACTCTTCTCTCTCTACACATATATATAGAATAAAGTTCAGTGTGACATGTACTTTTCTTATTTTTTATTATTAATTATATCTCCGAGGATAATTAAATAACGCTTTTAAAGATAATCAAATCATCAAGTATGATTATATTTATTGTATTAAAAATTTTAAAGACTTTTGAATATCGTAAACCTTCACAATAAATGCAGTAAAATTTTATTATTTATTACGTTGTAAAATTATTTCTTATCGTTAGTACATGTTTTAGGTATAATTAACGGAATATTTAACCCTCACATGATACAAAAAAAAATGCATAATACACCTTTTTATTTTTTTAATAGTGTCTAAATAATCAGATTTTGAATAAGAACGAAATAATAAATTTCAACTAAATTGATTGCTTCATTTGATTTAAACACAGAACTACTATTTTTTTCCAATTTTAAAGTACAATCTCACTAATCAATTATTATACCAATCAAATTTCATTCTTATTAAACCAAATATCACGTGGATATAGAATAAATAAGGTGTAATATATAAGTATATAACAAACAGGAGTGGGTAAGTGGGGACAAAGTCTAATGTTTGAATCTAATTATAGACCATGGATTTAATGATGGCTGCAGAGGTGATTGATGTGGGTCCAATTACACAAAGCCTAAAAGCAGCAACAACTCAACAAAACCGCAGCCATGTTTAAAGCCTGCACGTCTTTGAAAGCACATCCATGTTGATTTAACACGCACGGATGATGACACCCCCAATATTATATATATATATATATATATATATGAGGACAATTAATTATTTATCTATTTATTATCACTGGACAGAAAATTCCTACCTAATGATAATTATCCCACTTCACTTCTCATCTAGTATTTAATTAGGACCTTTTGGTTTTAGAATAAAATTGAATGGAATAAAGTGATGTAGTATTTTTCAAAAATAAATATAATTCTATTCTACTTTATGTTAGTTGAAAGATAATACAATATAAAATATAATATTTTATTATAAGTAATTGATGTTTATTGTTATAATAATAAAAAATATATGAATATATTAATGCATGCGTAAAATTAAAAAAATAAAATACGATTGGAAATTTTAAGAATTAGTGATATTTTAATGTTTTTGAAGAATAGTCATATTCTGTTTTGAAAAATAAAATAGGTTATTTTACTTGTTTTGATGTGATTTTTCATTTTTTAATGTTTCACCACATTATTTCAATTCTCACTCGTGTTTAACTCTATTTCAGAAATATAATAATATTCTGCAATTTATTCCAACTGTTCTATTAATGATAGCAAAATATAATAAATGCAAATATGGTATTTTAAAATGGAGTTTTGCTATATACTCCTAAACTTTAATCTAAAAATCCTCCTAAACTCTCATAATGCTACTCATGATAATTTTATCAACTTTTGGGGGGACTTTATTCACGCGAGTATTTGGAGGTGCTTTAGGAAAACGAAGAGTTTTCTTTTCAAATAAGCTCACGTGTGTATATAAGAAATTCGTATATTTAATTTTTTTTTCATATCAAGTATATAAAATAATTGATGCTATTTATTTTAACAGTTTAATTTTTTAGAAAAAAAATAGCATATCATATGGTAAAAAATTCAAGCGTCGTTAAACTCTTATTACAAAATATTTCTTCCTTAATTTATTATCTACATGATGGATTGGTTTAACTAAAAAATTATCACAAGCCCACATGTGAAAGAAAGCATTAAGAATATAAAAAATGTTGCTCTTCCTGGATTTAAGCTTTTTTAAAAAAATTGATTTACAAATCAATTTCAAATATTTGACTATTTAAACAACACATATATACTATGATTGATCTCTAAAGGGGTTAATTATTAGTCAATCGGTAAAAAAAGATAAGAAAAACTATAAATGGTGAATGGGAACGTCGAGTGCTAATAAAGTTAGGGAGAGATCTCCACCTCTAATTTCCTTCAACACGACTTTTGTTCTCATCTCTGTCCTTGCGAGAAAACAAAATTTAATTAAGTTTCCGAATCGACAAACCCTTCGAGTATCCAAAGATTATATTATAATAATAATCAAACATTTCGATTAGATAATTCCATTAACCGGCGCTTCAAAATATTTTTAACCAATACGAAAAATGCATATGCAAAACTATTTAAGTAATTTAAAATTTTTTTATAGTAATTTGAAATTATCATCACACATGTTTTTTATTTCATATATATTAGACTGATTTTTAACATATTTTTTTAGTGTCGCACGAGTTAAACCGTGGAGACTAAAAAAAATTTGTACTGCCATCGTGTTGCAAATTTTCTATGGCAAGCGGCCTCAAAATTTTGATTTGAAGGACAAAAAGGATAAGTGAAGGTTTGTGGTCCATCCAACATACCCAATGGAGCACAACCAAAGCTTTTTGTTCTCCTCATTTTCATACATAAGTCTTTTTGTAGATAAAATTAATTATCATGAAAAAGATATCTTGTTTTTTGAAAATAAAATGAGCGAGGACAATGGGATTTGAAAAAAATACATATTTATTTATCTCTTGAAAAATAGTTAACCGTATTCTCGAGATGATTATTTTTATACAAACATATTTGAAGTATATATACCTCAATAAACTAAAACTAGGGATCTTTAACAAAAATAATTTTGTGGGCATCTTCTTTCATCCTTCTTTTACAGCAAAAGGTTGGAAACATAAATATAGGAATACAAATCATAATTATTCCACATTAGACATCAAATTCAAAGTTCAAAGTATTGGTGGGGCTATAAGAAAATATACATATTTTTTTTTAAAAACAAATCTTAATCTTTATGCACAATATAAATAGGATGATTAGAAAAAACTCTCGTCTACTGGTCTTTGTCAAATAGGACATTGTTAGGGTTGAAGCAGTTCTTGTCAGAAGGTAGGTAAAGATGGATGAGGTGAGGACTGTCATCCGAATTTTCCTGTTCGATCTCAAGCTCTTCTTTTTTTTTCCTGTGTGTGAATTAATGTACAAAAGGAAAAAGAATTTTGAACTATTGAAACAGATCATGACAAGAACACATGCCTACTCTCTGCTCCGCTTTCCAATAATCAAATCAATTCTCCTTTTTCCCTCGTCAATCTTCTCTTATTATGAACAAAATCATACATATGGTGATTTCTTCACTGATCAACACCACCTCGTTTTTATGAACTCGTTCAAGTAGTGCACTTTTTTCTTTTGTTTTGCTAATTTGCAATAGATCTCGCCCTCAGAAATGCCATTTCATTTTTAGTCGGAGTGTTAGTGAAAAAATGATAGAGAATCGTTTTAGATGATTTGGTCATGTTCAGAGAAGATCATTAGATACGTCAATAAGAATAGTAGATCAAATAATCTGAAGTTCGATTAAAAGAGGAAGAGGGAGACCAAGACAGACACTCAGCAAATTAATAGAGCAAGATTTATTGATGAATAATATACCGAATAATTTGATTATTAATTCACGTAATCGACCCACAGTGGAATAAAGTTTTATTATTTATTATTGTTGTAGTATTTTTTTGCTGAGACGTCAATCCTAACCACCTCCAGCAGACAGCCACTGCTGTTTTGTCTGTCTGAACTTGGATGGTTATCTTAAAAAAGATTCACTGACGAAAAAATATTAAATCTGAGCACTTCCATTCATTGCCCACTCTCTTCAATTCTACTCTCGCAAGCAATTATTTCCCTGTATCATCCACGAGGAAAAGGGGCAACCCATGATACTATCTACAGTACACTTTAAATCAGAGAGAGAGAGAGAGAGCTCGATCATTTCAATCATTCTGGATAAAAATGGGGTCATGTCAGATGCATAAAGGCCAATACAAAATAATCTTATAACCAAAACTCAAAATTGTTACTATTAAGCATTATTAATGCTCTAGTTCTTGACCTGTATGCATACATTGGTTACATTATTATGAATGAACAATGTGCAATGTTCTACATGCACTGACCACCTACACCATTGCGACAAAAACTTATAAACATATCGGAAACAAAAGTTTTGCTCACATTGATGTCAAGTAAGCAGCTCAAACCCGTACATATACTATCAATCTATCTATCAGTGAAGAAAAATAGAAAAAAAAATACCGGGTAAAAAATGGTAGTAATTTGAAAGAATAATACATATTCGATAGAAAATTATCATTAGTTTTGCTCATAATAAAAAAAAGAATAATGTGGAATTAAATCCATCTATCCAATTCTAAAACTCAAGAAAGAGGAAGAATTATTTGGTTGATGCTGCTGAGAGTAGAAGTAGCTGTACGTGTAATATATTTACTGTGTTCAAGTAGCACATTAAAAACGCTTGTAGTTTCCTCCATACGCCCGGCCGCCGGAAAACTTCATCATTGTCCTCCTCCTTCCACTACGCCGCCGGGGCCGCCGCCTCCACCTCTGAGCGTACTTGTCAGTGACGAGAAGGACGATGTGGATCCTGAGAGGTTGAACCCCATGCCGTTGTAGTCGGAGACGCTGTCCTGCAGACTCAGCAGCAGGCGCGGGTTGGTGCTAAAGCTCATGGACGGCTTCGACGCCGGCACGAATGGCGGGTCGGCCTCGCCGCTCAGCATCTGCACCACGCTGCGCATCCCCGGCCGCATTAGCGGGTCCGGGCTCGAGCACGCCAGCCCGACCAGCAACATCCTCCTCATCTCCCCCTCCTCGAACTCGCCACCCAGCCGCCGGTCGGCAGCCTCCAGCATCTTCCCCTCCCCGTGCAGCCCCCAGACCCACTCGACCAAGTTGCTGGCCTTCCGGCTGCTGCTTCCGCCGGCGGCGACAGCTGCAGCGTTGCGAGTCTCGTCGCCGTCGATCGGACGGCGCCCGCATGCCACCTCGAGCGCCACGGCGCCAAAGCTGAAGACGTCGGTCTTATCGGTGGCGCGGCCGGTGAGGAGGTACTCGGGGGCGAGGTAGCCCATCGTGCCGGCCGTGACCGTGGCGTCCGGCGACTTGTCATGCTCCACCTGGCGCGCGAGGCCGAAGTCACCGAGCCGAGCTTGGTAGCCCTCGTCCAGCATTACATTGCTCGACTTGACGTCCCGGTGGATCACCTGGCGCTCGCACTCCCTGTGGAGGTACGCGAGCGCGGAAGCGACCCCGACCAGTATCTTCTTCCGGTGCCGCCATGCCAAAGTCGGCGCCTTCGGGTCGAACAGGACCTTGTCGAGGCTCCCGTGGAGCATGTAGTCGTAGACCAAGAGGATCTCCCCCTTCTCTTGGCACCAACCTTGTAGTCGGACTAAATTCCTGTGCCGGAGACTGGCGATTATGGCGAGTTCCGACAAGAATTCCGCCCTCCCCTGCTCCGCTGCACTGCCGCTGCTACCAGCACGCTGGATGCACCGCTTCACGGCCACTATAGCTCCGGTCTCCGGGATGATCCCCTTGTACACAGTCCCGAAGGCGCCATGGCCGATGACCCGCGATACGTCGAAGCTCCTAGTGGCGGCGGTCAGTTCTTTGTAGCTGAACTGTCTCGGGGCGCTCAGGACGTCCGGTGCCACGATCAGGTTGTCATACCTCTTGACCGATTTCGCCTTCCGAGTGAAGACCCAGAAGCCCACACCGGCGACGGCGGCAACAATGAAGACCCCGGCTGTTGCGACCCCGGCCACGGCCCCGGGCCCCTGACGGCAAAGCCCGTTGCTTTGGCACGAAGACATTGAAGCGTGGCTGACCGTACCGTTGCTCGGTCCCTCGGCAGAGACATAGGTGGAGGGCCCGGGGGAAGGCGGCGGAAAGATCGAGGACGTGGTGAATGCCGGCGGCGGCGGCGTAGATGCCGAAGAGGAGCCGTCGCCGATTGAAGGCGAAGAGAAGCTCCACCACTCAATGCTGTGGACTTCGGTGCTCCCTTGTGTGGAGCCTGAGAAGCCGACATACATGAAATCCTCGACGAAGCGGCCGAGGTCAACCGGGAACGACATCACTGGGTCCGCCGGTCGCGCGGTGGAGTCGGACACAAATACCTCCAGCACCCCGGAGCCGTCGCCCCCGCCGTACTCGATCCAGGCGTGCACGAGGTCACCGCTCTTGAGATCGATGCCGGCGGGGTCGAGGTCGGCGGCCTGCGCGGAGACCATGCTGTTGAGGTCGAGCCCGACGTGGTTCCCGTTGATGTCCTCGAACTCCACATCCATGACAGTGTCGAACTCCACGGCGACGACGGACGACGCGCTGGGCGGCGCCGTAGCGTTGACGACGCCGAGGAACCCGCCGGCGTCGCCGACGGAGGAGTCGTCTGAGGTGAGCACGAAGGCGAGCCCCCCGCCGGCGGAGGAGGGGTTGAGGTCGGTCACCGAGAAGGAAAAGAAGGTGGAGAAGGGGAGGGGAAGTCCAGTGGTCGGGTGCCGAAGGCGCACGGGGTCCGCGAACAGGGCGCGGCCGGCGCCGGAGGTGGGCACGGGGAGGTCTCGAGTGAGGCGGATGCTGCCATTCTTGAGGTGCGCGTCCCCGAGAAGCTTCAAGCTGCCAAGCGTCAGCGACCGGAAGTTGAACGACGTCGCGTCCGCAGCGCCGAGCACGAAGATGGCGACGGTGGCGGCGGCAGCGGCGAGTACCTGCAGGCAATGCAGAGGCGGCGGCGGCCTGTGCCTGTGGAGCATTGTTGAGGTCTGAAACATGGGGTCATGTCATTGTGCGGAGAGAGAGAGAGAAGTAATGGAGGAGGAAACAAAGGGAGGGGTAATGAATGAAGTGGTGATGGGTGAACGGAAGAAGGAGAGGGGGAGAAAGAGAGCAAAGGTGGCGAATGGGGACAAATGGCTCCTTAGGTCGACGCGTGTCCCACTTGCAACGGTAAAGTAGACGTTGTAGAGCTCACAAGCGATCCAAAGGACGTGGATTTTACTATTTAACTATGGACACCACCGAGGTGGGGGCGCCCGCACGGAATTATGGGTCGTGATAGTGTGCAAAGCCTGCCCGCAAGCCCGAGGGCAGAGAAAGGAGAGAGAGAGAGAGGGTGTGAGTGTGAGAGAGAGAGAGAAAGTAATGGCTTTCTTGGTAATGGTGGGATTCATAATGTTAGTAAAATAAGAATGGCATGTGACGGGATATGACTCGGTGGACTGTCCGTGGGAGAGAGGCGATTGAGACGAAGCAAGCGAAGTATCTCCCTCTCTCCTCTCTCCTCTCTCCTCTCTCCTCTCTCTCTCTCCTCTGGCTCGTCTGTCTGGGATTGTGTTTTGACTGCATGCGAATGAGGCAATGGCAGAGTGACTCTGGTGCATGGGAGATGGAGAGTCGGCCAAGTGGAGAGGCTTCGTTTTTGTCATGGGAATTTGTGATATATACATATATTTCATTTTTGGCTCTCCAGAAAGAATTTGTCACATTATTCTACTACACACCAACTCAATTCCACGCATCAAGAGGTGATTACTCCGATGCTGCAGTTGCATGAACCTTCGTACTTATCCCTAAATATTGACGCCTTAATAAATAATCCATATTACTACGTGTCATTAATCAATATATATATAGCAACCTAGGAAATATGATGTGTATTATTGGATTAATTACCAAATATTTTGCACCTTCATATATTACATATAACTATTTTCCCAATCAAATATATATATATATACACGTACTTATGCTCTGACAAGCTAAACAAAATCTAAAGTATTGAAAGTATAAAATTCTAAACAACAAAAAGAAAAAAAGATGATATCTAGTACAAATGAAACGCCTGCACGGAGAGAAGTAAAAAGGTGAATCTATTGGGTTGGGGGTGGCAAAATAAAAGCCGAAGGCACTTTTTTCTTTTTTGGTTTCCTCTTCCTTTGGCCGCCCGTGAGTGCGACGGCCTTTTCTCTTGCGCAGTGCAGGGATAGAGATTTTTTTTTTTCTTTCTAAAAGGCTGCCAATAAATTCTCTAACATGCACGTACAAAAAGTATCGTCTTCTTCTCTCCGCTCTCGATCGTCATTTTATCAACCAATTAATTAAATTCCAGGTCAGCTCTTTGGATCCTTCCTCGCCACCTAATCCTCTCCTTTATTAGTTATCATGATCCTTAACTCCATCAACATGCACAAGATAAGTGAATGACTTCATTAATAATTGTACTTACATATACATATATATATGTATATATATATGAGAAAAGTTTATTGATCCAGATCAAAATTTTAATTTGTATTTTAAAATATGTATTATATATAATGTAAATACAATTGTAGCTTCATTTAATATTTATAATGATATGTGAGCTTTGTGAGGGAGGGGTGGTAGTAGAGGACAAGAATACTAGGTACGTATTTGTAGTAGACGTGGAGTGGATGGTAGGCCAGTGGGTCAACTGGCGCATGAATCTGCGCCTCTCCTGTTGCTGTCTCTTCTCCACCACCGCAGCTATTGCTTACGGAACATCACAATGCAACCCGAAAAAAAAAATTTACTTAAAAATTATATTTAATACCATACTATGTATGTACATATATATTAT
This sequence comes from Pontederia crassipes, assembly GCA_030549335.1. NCBI lineage: Eukaryota > Viridiplantae > Streptophyta > Magnoliopsida > Commelinales > Pontederiaceae > Pontederia > Pontederia crassipes. The sequence goes on along the minus strand of CM060188.1, from coordinate 10,011,299 downwards.
ATATAAATTTACTTTGAATTTTTAACTTTTGTGTGTATGCACAACTAACTTGTCAATATAAATTTACTTAACTACCTAACATATATGATGGATCAACTCTAGATCAAGTAGAAATTGAAAAAGAAAAATGTAGAAATTGATGAATGTAGATGAGCTCATTTGCCAGCACAATATAAGTTTACTCTTCGGTGTCTAGATGTTTACGTGAATAATTTCGAAAGCGCTCGTGTTTTTTTCTTTTATATCTATTAATAATACTTTGAATCTGAACTCAATTGGTTCTTACATAATCAGGCGCTTTCGTAGAATTTTTTGACCAAGCCGGGGGTCAAGGGGGGAACTAAGGGGATATCCCCCCCCCCTCCCCCCTTCCCCTCCTGCGGGAGTTGAAGGGGGCGGAACTTCTTGAGCGAAAATTTTTAGGGGTGTTCTGTATGTGATTCAGATTTTATTTATTTTTTTTATCACGAGATATGTATCTTATTTTTAAAAAAATTTATTTAGAGTCCCAGTCCGTATGTAATTTCTATCATCTGTCAAAGTGAGTGCTTATATAAACTCCTTAAGGGTCTAGACAAAGATCCATTCTTGTAATCATTATTATTCCATAGCAAAAAGAGCCGTCGCTTCCCGAAGACATAATCTGATTTAGGACGAACCCCATAAATTTCTGTATTCTTCTGTGTTCGTATGATCCCTCTTTCTCTCTTTTCGTAACAATATCTATGACCATGTTGTAATTATTTTGCAGTTGGTAAATATAATTAAAGGAGTGAATTGCATCATTAAAAGATTATTTCCTTCGACATAAGAAGGATATAATTTTTCTTATATTATAATGTCTTGAATATGAACTTAATTATAACTCTATGTGTACGTTTCAGCAGTTATCTCTACGAAAATTTCGCTGCCCGGACAATGAGTCTGAAACTATCAATGAAAATCCCCTGCGGGACTCGGGGGTGGAGCATCCAAAATCTAAAAGATTTTTATTTTCTATTTTGTATTGAAGTTCCTCATATAAACTCTACGATAATTAGATTATTTTGTATACTTATAATCATCTTTGTTTCGTAATAAAGAGAGCCGTCGTCGCTCGAAGAAGTAGTCCGATTTAGAATAAACTTCGTAAATTTTTATGTTCGTACTATCTCTCCCTCTTTTAATAACCTCTTACATGAGTGGGTGCAACTAAAGGAAACGAAGTCACCTTACTTAATGTTATAATGTGTCTGCTAAGTTAGACTTTTTTAGGCATCGATGATTTATAATATATTTTATTGGATTTCTTGATAATATAAACAATTTGATCGAGCAACAAAAAATGAATTGTGATTTATCAAATTTTATCTAAAAAAATATATAAAAAGGAAAGATTTCCTCTCATTTCAGCATGTTCACTAACCAAGGGTTGGGGGTAATGCAAATGAACCTAATTGATAGGGGTCAGTCCTCGTTCGATTTCTCAATAAGTTTATTAATATTTGTCGTTTCATTTTTGTTTAAATACAGAATGAATGACATGGATGACTTTCTCAAATTTTTATAAATATCTGGCCTATATTTTTTTGCAACACTTCCTTAAATTCATAATGTACTTTTTCCACATGTCAATTTTAAATTAAACATAACTAAAAAACAATTGAATATTTTCTTTGATTTTTTTTCCTTTTGCTTGTTTTCTTCCAAAGCAAATGCAACCTATTAGCACTCGTGAGTCTAAATCTTAGTGTTAAAGTGACTTAACTTCGTTAGCTGAGTCATGCCCTCCTTTGGTTGGGAAAATATATTCAGAGTGGCCAAATTGGAGAACATGTTGAAAATGATCGGACTACAAAATGGATCTCCATTATTTGAATGATGCACTTCAATATCTAAAACTAATGTTATATGATTCATTTTACGTTAATATAAATTATATGATACATGATAAAACAAACAGGAAGAAAATTAAGATTCCCAACTAGAAAGAACTGTTGGCATTTAGCTTTTTCCATTGATTGAGCCAAATAATGGAGCACTCATTGCTGAAGCAACTGTTACCACAGCAGAAATAGAAAAAAAAAACGTAGGCAAAAGAAAAGAAATATATATTTCACTCGTTCTACAATTTTCGTTTGGTAGTAAAATAAATGGACGAATAAAGATTTATTCCGATGAATACTTTCAAATAGTGCTTGAGTAGATTATCGATCGACAATACGTTCATAATACCCAAATTTTATTTAATCTTGTCGAGACTATGTTTTGAAGAATAATTTTTTGCAGAGAGATACTCTTGTTACAAACAAATAATAATATAAAATATGATAAATTGAAACTGCGTAATAGACGAATAAAATTTCACTTATTTTTTATGCCTTATTCCACAACCAAACCCCACCCTAATTTATACGAGCACAACGACGGGTTGATTGACTCCGTCCTATTTGATTTTGCCCGAACCTCCAAAAATTTAAACTCGATTCCATCGGAGATCGGAATGTTCATATCATCCCGTTTTTATGTATCTTACTGTGTTATAATTATTTTGAATAAAAATATTAACTAAATAACTATGACCGATCAAAACTCTTCGTTTATATCACTAATGAGATTATTTTATGAACAACATATTTGAAGCAAAATTATATATATATATATATATATATATATATATCCGTGCATAACTTATAATATATTTATATAAAATATTTTTAACCCGATCTAATCCTGACCTGAATGCACTATATTTTTTAACAATTAATTGGATCCGATAGAGAATCTTATTTCGAACCAAATTATAATTTCGAAAAACAGGGTGGAAGCGTGGTGTGGCCCGTGCTCGACCCCAAAGATGTGCAAAAGAAAATTGCTGTCTTCTTAGCTTATTGAACAAAATACGCATGAGGTCCATGCCTCCCATGTGGACAATGTCAGGGTGATGAAATGTGGATTAAAGTTGTGCCTTCTGAATTTCCAGTTTTTTTCCTTTTCTATTTCTTTATTTTCTTTGCTCGGGACCATGACGGAAATAAGTCATCAGGAAAACAGTGTGCACTCCATGGGTTAGATTTCGTCATTGTCATAAGAAACATCTGTCATCACTAAACACTGATGCTTAGGATTGCTTTTTTCTTTTGTTATGTTGGGTTTATTATGGAATAAAGAAACAACATAAAACCTCTGTTCTTTTGTGGCAATCCATTACGTGCAGCATCATTTGGATGCTACATCCTAAAATAAATTCCTATAAGTGGTTCGATGAAGCATAATTGATTTCAAATGAGATTGAAGGTGGGAACACCGGAACTATCAATTTGATAAAGATTAGAGTGTCAATAAGAAAATGAAGGTATCAATAGGGGGAAAAAGCTTCATACGCGGAGATTTATTAATGGGGCAATGATAAATATTGGATAATCATTTGCATAAATTGAGGTAATTTGAGCTTAACATTGAAAATCATCCGTGAATTTTGATTTAAAGATGAATTCACATGTGCAATATTTTGTGGTTTACACACCATTTTCTTCGTTGATAGTTCTAATATATATGAATGAGAGGGTTAATATTTCTGAGAAAACCAAAATAAGAAGAAAATTAATGTCGTGGTAGCGTACTGAATCGACATTACAAATTCTTAACTTTATGGTGTTAACTGTTTACAAGAAAGAAGCTTCAAAACAACCTACCAAGTGCGAGATCTAAATCACATGTTATGATATAGTAAAGCATATAATTATCGACAAGCTAAGAAAGGATAAGAAAATTTATCTTACAATGGACCTTTGGCAGTCGGATAGATGAGAATTATTTGCCGACAAATACTTATTTTAATATAATAGAAAAATAATGCAATTTATAAATATATGATCATGCTGCACACCGGCATAGTTAAATAATCTTAGAAGTAGAAAGGCAGAAACAATTATACAACCAACTATTTGTGCCATGACATTACAAAAATGGAAGCACGTCAATCTCCCATGAAATATACTAGCAACTTTCCCAAGCAAACTTATAAAGCGAAGAAACTTACGATATTACTATCTCTCACTTGAACTGTTCTACTCGAGTTATGACAGTAGTAAGATTCTCTAGGTGTAATTCATCTGCGATGTTCTTACTCTATAATTATGCTCTTCGTGTGTAAGGAGTTTAGTTGGCGGTGGCGCAGTCATCTCTATCCTCTGTGGAAAATAATCGATTTCAGAAGAGACAAGTACACCATCAACTGATATGTTTACTGGATAAGAAAACAATAACTAGGTGATATTAATGGAAACATGATTCCCACCATTGACCAGAGAATTGAAAACAGCTTCAAAGTACTACTAATCGAGTTTGTTTTCAGTAAGATAGAATAACGTAAATCTAGTGCAAACTGCATCAAGAGAGGTTACAGTAACTCCAGCAACTCACGGTAACCCAGCCTCTTCAAATTTTCTCCACATCAGAGCCATTGATCCATAATGTTTGATACCAGATCCACCAACTTACACCAAAGAACCTACCAATCCAATCCACACCCTGATTGACTTTTCAGCAGAACCTACCAATCCACCGATCCAACCCACATCCTGACCGACTTTTCAGCAGATGGCACCTATCGCCTAACACTTCAGTCCCCATAAACATTGTGGACTAGGGGATCAATTACCTGGGTGAAAAGGAAATTGGGGGACCACATCTCCTCTACTCATCAGTGCAGATTGTGAATTGGAATTTGAACGTGAAAACCTCTCAACACTTGTGATCTGAATCATGTGTTCTTGCTAATTACTTGTCAGTCTAGCATCACTTTCCTTTGGGGAAGGAAGCCAGGAATCCTACCATCTGTTTGTTGAGTAAAATTCTCGATTTCTTCGCAACAAGTCAGAATTTCAGGGTGATGTGCATCTGATGCCACCTTCATGCATAGATTTTTTGACAGTAACATGCAGTTGACTTCTTCCATGATCCTTACAAGAATGCCAACATAATTGTTTTCCGCCAAGGCATATTTGTCACTGCTTCATCAATCTACAAGATAAATTACGCCAAATGCCTTCCAACTTTGACCGCTTTCAGCGATACTCTCCAACTTCACTTTGTAACACGAATGCCCTCCATCTTTTAACTCTTTTCACCCGGTGCCCTCCTTACTTGCGATTCTCCCAGTTGTGGAGCTGACGTGACGCCGACACGACGTCTTCTCTCCTCTCCACATAAACATGGCAATGACGTGGCAATATTAAAAAAAATGCCAGTTAGTCTCCCCTCCTTTTGCGACCACCTGGGGTCGCCGGAGGGGGGCGAACCTCCTTCTCTGGCACGCCGGGGAGCGACTCCGGCGAGAGTTTGCGGGGGTGACTCCCCCCCCCTCCCCCCCTTGCCTACGAGCGTGCGCCAACAAGGGGGAGGGGGGTCGTGCCGGAGCTCGCAAGGGGGGCGAACCCCCCCCCCCCCCTTGCCTGCGTGCGTGCGCCGACGACGCACGCAGGTGTCACCCCCCGCGGGCGAACTCCAGCGAGACGGGCCGCCGTCGCCCCCCTTCGGCGACCGCCGATGGTCGCAGAAGGAGGGGCGGGCATTTTTTTATTTTTTTAATATTGCCACGTCATTGTCATGTTTATGTGGAGAGGAGAGAAGATGTCGTGTCAACGCCACATGAATGCCACGTCAGCTCCGTGATGGGGAGAGGGCCGATCGTAGGTAAAGAGGGCACCAGGTGAAACGAGTTAAAAGATGAAGGACATTCGTGTTACAAAGTGAAGTTGGAGGGTATCGTTGAGCAAACGTCCAAGTTGAGAACATTTGACGTAATTTACCCCAATCTACATGATGTCCTCTAGGCTATTTTGTCACAAATATAGTGACGAGTCATAATTTTAGGATAATTGGAGAATTTTGGTCCTCGCCATATAAACTGCCAAATTGGAGGATTTCGGTTTCAAGTTATGAGCATTACTTTCTCCCACACAATTTCTGTTTGAGAGTCTGCCGATTACCAACAAACTTTGATCAAAATCTTTGCAATTGATAAGTCATGATGGGCCAGGCGGCCAATATGTATTTTATAATGTTTCATATGGCAGTGGTTTGACATTATTATAGCTTTCAAGTTATCACACATTTAATACCTTAAGTAGCATATCAAGTATAAAATATCAAATGAATGATACTTCATAGTTAGTAAGCAACATATTCCACCAGTTTCACAATAACAATTCATTACTGTATCACTAGACAAGCAAGTCCAATCACTGGTTCAAAGAACAGATTGGACTCTTCGGACTATAAAGCCAAACGAAATGCCCACCAATTCTTTTACGGTCTAGTTGGATCACTCTATATTGTATCAGGTCTGAACATCGAACTTTGTAATGACCATTACAAAATGCAGTACATTTATACAGCTTTACCTTTTTTCTTTTTTTGAGAAAAAATACTTTACTAATCTACTCAATTCAAAATTTGAAGTTTTCACTCTGATGACTCATCTGTTAATTACTCAATGACTGAAGCAATGCACAATTTTCTTTGGCAAGGTAGATCTAAGAAAATGTTGCAAGAGCATTGGAAAGGATAAACAAACTTATGAAAAGTTCTTTTTTTTCTTCATTTGAGTACTCACATAGATGTTTATTTTTTTATTCAGATGGAACTGGTATGAAATGTTACCTTCGCTCTGTCAAATTGACATGACAGGCTCATGCATTGTATACAACAACAACAACAAAGCCTTATCCCACTAGGTGGGATCGGCTACATGGATCATACGATGCCATTCCGCTCATTCGTTGATCCATGTTCATGAGATTCGACAGGGTTTTACGCTGGCTGTCGGGGCCTAACACAACCCTCCTCCTTTATCCGGGCTTGGGACCGGCTATAAAACATAGGCGGAGTTTAGCTCATGCATTGTATACAAGAAACTTTTTTGGCCATGGGTCCAAGTTCTTATATGTTCTAAATTATACGCACTAACATCAAATGCAACATGCGACACATCAAGAAAGGCATAAATAGTTGCATCTGAGAAAAAAAAACTTCAGATAGACTGCACCAGCCTAGTACGAACACTTAAATTCAAGTTGGCGAAATCTATGTTAACTTCCACTTGCTAACTATATCATTTAGTTTTCAGTGGAGAAAGAGGTTGAAATAATAGGAATTATTCCAAATTTCAAGCTTAGACAATAAATTGTAAAGATACCTCACTGGTGATGGGGTGATAAAGAAGAAGCTGATGTGCATGCAGGAAATAGCCACAATCTCCTGGGACAGGCTGCAAGGGCTTTTGATAACCCCTTATAACAGCAAAGAAACATATTAGAAAAATATCAAAATACAGATAACAGCAGCTTAATGCCTTGACATGTTGCATGCCTAACTGAAACCTCAAAACATTGGGCACCTTGACACAATCTTAGTGTGTGAAGGTTATCCATACAATTGCAAACTGAGATACTTGAAGATAAACATACAATGAGATTACAATATATATGATTTAAAAATATATGATTCTGTAGCTAGTCTCATTCTTTAAGAACAGCCTACAACCATATCTAAAGCTAGCACATATATGATTCTGCATAAATGGAAGATACATGTAACTAGATGAATAAGAATAAATGTTAATGGCATACGGATAATTGCCAAAAAAATCTAATGCCATAATAGGATAATTATCAGGAACTCAGTCAAAATATGAGCATTTATAGGATATCCGTTCAAGATGGGAGTATGGAGCTTCCAGCTAGCCAGCAATATCTCCAACATGCACATATGAATAGATTTTTCATCCAGGCGAGCATGCAAGTTTTTTCCCTTTTTCTTTATATGGTCCCTCCCTTGTTAGCATCAAAAGAGTCCCCTCATCAATTACGATAATACTTTCCCTTTTTTTTGCTTTTATCATTATCGCTTACCTTCTTTTGTTTTTCATTTCCCAAATGAATTTCTGCCATATGCCTATATTTTATTTTTTTTGAGAGGAGCCATATGCCTCTATGGTTTGTCATACGCCTACATGGGACAATTTACCATGCCAACAGCTGCCAGAATACCCAGTTCAAGTGATATTGTAACCACATGAAGTAATTAAAGGAAAAAGCATACCCATCTTCTCCATGATTGTCATTTATGAACTCTGTTCCAAAGGACCTAGGTTTTCCACCAATATCGTAAAGAGGATCGCCTATACAACAAAAAATATAAAGTACAGTCAAAACTCCAATCAGTGACCAAAGCAACTTAATCAAGCATACTTTAAATAATGTTTCTTCGAGGGTGAAACACTACTATTACTTTTATTTTTTAATACTTTCACATTTAACATACCATAAATAAGCATGTAAGAAATTATTTACATCTAAACAAATATTTTCTGCATACACTTTTTCTTTTTCAGTTCAAATATTATAGTGTTCTTTGATTTGGTATGATATAACATCAATGAACTACCATCTACAATTTACCTTGAAAGAAATCATTTACAAGTCAACAATAATTATACTTCAAACAATGTCAGCTAACCTCAGTAATCCTGATATCTGACTAATAACTACGATTTTTTGTATTTCGTCCAGTTTAACTAATGTCAATAAAGATAATGTCGTCATGACACTAAAATTGAGGCAAGAGAGAATCAAGTGACAATTAAATCCTAATAGATCTGGCAAAGAGACCATAACAAGATGATTGTCCACTCAAACCAATATGTACAAGGTCAATTCAGTCATAATCTATAAGTTTCTATTTAAAATTGACATCTGACAGCATATGAATGAACACTGATGTTGGAGACTAGAAAAGGAGCAAATCGGATGATTATTATGCAAGAAAAGCATTCTCACCTATGAGTGGATGCCCAATAAATGCAAGATGAATACGAATTTGATGTGGTCTCCCTGTGTGGATTTCCACCTATAAAGTGGAAATGGTTTTAAACAAAAACATTTAATACCAAATGCCAATGTTTAACCTGTTCTCACATAGTTGCATTTTGTACATTAATTTCTAAAGACAGATTGTTAGAGAAGCTTCACATGTGATAAATGGATCTTCAAGAAATTTTTTAAAACGAAAATATATTGTAGCAACATAAGAAATGATGAAAAAGGAAGATTATGCCAAATCCCACAAACAATCTATATTTAGGGCATCCAATAATAATACTCCAACATGTGTCCCTTTTGAAATCAAGCAGAAAAGTTAGCAACCACATTCACGCTGCTTCCCTCTTCACAAAAAAATAAAAAACATTCACATTGTTTCTACTCCATATTGAACCACAATTTGTCTATATGGCATGACTTTTTCAGAAAACAAAATCCACGTTTTGCATGCCTTGTAAGTAGGTTGCCACCTCCACTTCTGTATATTATTATGATTGTGGTGCATTTCAAAGTTATTCGAGAATTAAGAAAAACTATCAAGAAGGAAGGGGGCCAAACTGGTCATAACCCATAACCCTCCTCCTTTCAACAGATGAGATCAATGAACAAAGGTTGAGAGGGCAGGAAATAAACTCGCAAGAAAATGACCATACAACAGGAGTACCTTACCATTTGCAGCTGAAACAACTATTAGCATATTTCAAAAAAAAAAGAGTGAGCACAAGAAAGAAAAGAATCAATGTAACAAAAATAATAACTAAATACCTGAACCAGGGTTTGGTTTCTTTGAGCATCTCTCTCAAGGACATATACTTTGCTCATAGCTGGCTTACCTGATTGCAAATATAAAAGCAGAGATGATATTTGCATCAGTTCATGAAAACACAGAAAATGTCCATTCCCAGTATGCTTTTTGAGTACATAAAATAAGTAAACAAGAAAAAACTAACTAACCTGATGTGGTAGCAACGTAAAGTCCTGTGGCTATCCCTGGATAATGCATCAGCCCTATGGGCTGCTTGATTGTAATCTGCCAAAAAAAAAAATTGCTAGGTCAAGAGAGAATACCTTTAATTTTTCTTACAACATCAACAAAGAAATTCCAATAAGTCAAATCGGGATTGAGTAGAAGTATCAATTCTGATTTGACATGTCTATGAAATAGAGAAATGAGGGAAGCAGACTAGAACTTAATAAAGATAAACAAGTTGAATAAAAGAATTAGTGTGCTATCCCGCAAAGCAGAAATAATTACAGAAGGCATTGATTTGCCAATTAATCACAAAAATTAATATTTATCCTAAGGCATTATATATTGGAGGTTAGCTGAAGCTTAGTTTAGGTTTCTTGGTTGTTTTTTTGATCGGGAATTCTTGGTTATTGTAAAAGGCTAATTTTCATAATTTGTCGTTTTACACCGCATTAATCCAATTTATCTTTCATGTAAAGACCAACATGAGCTTCACCATAAATATTTCAAGATTTCATAATTATATAACACCATGATTCCTAGTTTTGGTTGGCATCCTTCACCAAATTGGATACAAATTATTATCTGAAAACTACAACACAGAAAAGTATGTCTAAGCTACTAATAATATTAGATCAGAGAAATATTCAGACAAAGTCAAACGAGATAAAGAAAAAAAATGTCAATCGATTGATTTTTTTTATCTCTCTATATGAGGCACGAGCAAATGAGCATGTCATCTGTCCCTTTTAAAGTCTGTACAAAAAAAGAAAAGTTGACTTGAATCAGTTCATTTTATATTTATCATGAGCTATGTGCGTGCAAACTTCTGGTCAGTGTTAGCGCAAAGAATGCTTTTCAAATTGACTTAGAATGAGTTGCTCATTTATATATCTTCAGACGCCCCTATGATTCATCTTCCTTTCAATTCTTCCTCCTTTCTTTCAACAGTAAAATCATGATCACAGCATTGCAACTACTAACATTTAGTTCATATTTTTCAAAACATTACCTCATCATTTTCAGGTAAACCTATGACAAGTGCTCGGTAATATTTTGAAATACTGCGTTCTTTACAAGTCTCAGTCTCACATCTGCAAGGCAAGTGCTTTTCTTTTTGAAACAAGAAAAATGGGAAAAGTGAAAATATAAAGGTTTCATAGAAGAGAAAATAATAAAACCCTGAAGCAGATTCACCTAACGTCTCCAATTTCTGCTGTGCCCTTGGCAAAATAAGCAGCAAGGCGGGTTTTGGCAATTTTTGTCTTCGCACAAAGTAAAATACCTGTATTGAAAAATGAAAAGTGTTGAATAACTAAGCAACAATAGTCCAAAGTCAAGTAGAAATTAACTCTTAATGAAATAATACATGAAACATAATTCCGTTTCATTTATATGTTACATACTATACAAATGGACTGCCATAAAACTTTTTTTATAAGTACCATTGAATGTAGCATGCATG